>CM076854.1:83487848-84704403 GCA_039519185.1 Astragalus membranaceus | reverse complement strand
GCTGGGGATAATGCTGGTTTTCGAAGTCTGACAACCTTCCAGAGGGAGAATCCGCCCACCTTTAAGGGCAAATATGATCCAGATGGTGCTATGGCTTGGCTGAAGGAGATCGAGAGGATTTTCAGGGTGATGAACTGTACTGTTGAGCAGAAGGTCCGCTTTGGTACCCATATGTTAGCCGAGGAGGCCGACGACTGGTGGTTGGCTACTAGGCAGAGGTTAGAGGCTGTGCAGGAAGAGATTACTTGGGAGGTATTCAGCAGGGAATTTCTGAGGAAGTATTTTCCTGAAGACGTCCGCGGGAAGAAAGAGATAGAGTTCTTAGAGCTGAAGCAGGGTGGTATGTCTGTGACTGCCTACGCGGCAAAATTTGTGGAACTAGCAAAATTTTATCCACACTACAGTGAGGCTACAGCTGAATTTTCAAAATGCATCAAATTTGAGAATGGGTTGAGGCCTGATATTAAACAGGCCATTGGTTATCAAAAGATTCGTGTGTTCGCAGATCTGGTTGATAGTTGCAGGATCTTCGAGGAGGACAGTACTGCTCGCTACAAAGCTACTTCTGAGAGAAAGGGCAAGTTTCAGAGTCGAAGCAAGCCGTATGAGGTTCCTGCGGGTAAGGGTTATCAGAGAGCTGCTGGAGGTAAGGGTTCTGGTGGGGGAGATGCCCCTGCTAGCATTGTCTGTTATAAGTGTGGCAAGCCTGGCCACAAGAGTACTACATGCAGGTCGGATGACAGGAATTGCTACCGTTGTGGTAAAAAGGGTCATATGGCAGTTGAGTGTAAGGTCAAGGATGTGGTGTGTTTCAACTGTGGTGAGTCTGGGCATATCAGTACAAAGTGTACAAAGCCGAAAAAGGAAAGGTCTACTGGGAAGGTATTTGCATTGGCAGGAGAGGAGCCTGATGACGATGATGGTCTGATTAGAGGTACGTGTTTTATTAATGGTACTTCTCTGAAATCTCTTATTGATACTGGTGCTACCCATTGTTTTATTTCTGTTGATTGCTGTAAAAGATTGGGTCTTGTTTTATCTGCTATGTGTGGGGATATGGTTGTCGATACTCCTGCGAAGGGGTCGGTGATTACGTCTCAGGTGTGTTCTCAGTGTCCCGTGTCGATCTTCGGCAGGGACTTTATTGTGAATTTTGTCTGTTTGCCATTGAGAGGTCTGGATGTAATCCTAGGCATGGACTGGTTAGAGAATAATCACGTTCATATCAACTGTCGTAGCAAGTCGGTTAGTTTCGGTGAGGAAAGTTCCGTTTTGATATCTGCTGGTCAGCTGAAGAAGTTGAAGAAAGAAGGAGTTCAATTGTTTGCGTTGATGGCTTCGTTGTCTGCTGAAAGTCAGGCTGTTATTGAAGAACTGAAGGTGGTGCGCGAGTTTCCTGAAGTCTTTCCTGATGAGATTCCGGGTGTGCCACCGGAAAGAGAAGTTGAGTTTTCAATTGATCTTGTACCCGGTACGAGGCCTGTGTCTATGGCACCGTACAGAATGTCGGCGTCAGAACTGTCTGAGTTGAAGACGCAACTTGAAGAATTGCTTGAGAAGAAATTTGTAAGACCGAGTGTATCGCCGTGGGGAGCTCCGGTATTGTTAGTGAAAAAGAAAGATGGGAGCATGAGGTTATGTGTGGACTATCGTCAGTTGAATAAGGTAACTATCAAGAATAAGTATCCGCTTCCGAGAATCGACGATCTGATGGATCAGTTAGTGGGTGCTCGTGTTTTCAGCAAAATCGATTTGAGGTCCGGATATCATCAGATTAAAGTAAAGGATGAGGATGTTCAGAAGACAGCATTCAGGACAAGGTATGGGCATTATGAGTACTCAGTGATGCCGTTCGGTGTGACCAATACCCCTGGTGTATTTATGGAATATATGAACCGTATTTTCCATGATTACCTAGATCGGTTTGTGGTGATCTTCATAGATGATATTCTAGTTTATTCTAAGTCAGATGAAGAGCATGCTGAGCACCTGAAGTTAGTGTTGGAAGTTTTAAAGGAGAAAAAGCTGTACGCTAAGTTATCGAAGTGTGAGTTCTGGCTGAAAGAGGTGAGTTTCCTTGGGCACGTGATTTCTGGAAATGGTATTGCGGTTGATCCGGCAAAAGTAGAAGCAGTGTTGGAGTGGGAGTCTCCGAAGTCCGTGACAGAGATTAGAAGCTTTTTGGGTTTGGCTGGGTACTACAGGAGGTTCATCGAGGGTTTTTCCAAGTTGGCCCTTCCGTTGACTCAGTTGACCTGCAAGGGTAAAGTTTTTGTTTGGGATGCTCGGTGTGAGGAAAGCTTTATGGAACTGAAAAAGAGATTGACGACGTCGCCTGTTTTGACGTTGCCTAATCCAGAGGAACCGTTCGTTGTGTATTGTGACGCTTCGAAGATGGGTCTCGGTGGTGTGTTGATGCAGAATGGGAAAGTCGTTGCGTATGCGTCGAGGCAGTTGCGGATTCATGAGAAAAATTACCCTACGCATGATTTAGAGTTGGCTGCTGTGGTATTTGTGCTTAAAATTTGGAGGCACTACCTTTATGGTTCAAGGTTCGAAGTGTTCAGTGATCATAAGAGTCTAAAGTATCTGTTCGATCAGAAAGAGTTGAATATGAGACAGCGTCGGTGGTTGGAACTCTTGAAGGATTATGACTTTGGTTTGAATTATCATCCCGGCAAGGCTAATGTCGTGGCTGATGCTTTAAGCAGAAAGTCTTTGCATATGTCGGCTATGATGGTGAAAGAATTAGAGTTAATTGAAGAATTCAGAGATTTGAGTTTGGTTTGTAAAATGACACCTCGCAGTGTCAAGCTGGGAATGTTAAAGATTGATAATGATTTCCTGGGCAGCATCAGAGAGGCTCAGAAGTCAGATGTTAAGTTAGTGGATTTAATTAATGGGGTTGGTCAATCTGGAGATGAAGATTTCAAATTAGATTCCAATGGTGTGTTGAGGTTCCGGGGTAGGATCTGTGTTCCTGACGATGAAGAGATGAGAAAGGCAATTTTAGAGGAAGGTCATCGTAGCAAGTTGAGTATCCATCCTGGAGCAACGAAGATGTATCAAGATCTGAAAAAGATGTTTTGGTGGTATGGTATGAAGAGAGATGTGGCGCAATTTGTGTATGCCTGTTTGACCTGTCAGAAATCTAAGGTAGAGCATCAGAAGCCTGCAGGGCTAATGCAACCATTGGAAATTCCAGAGTGGAAATGGGATAGCATAGCAATGGATTTTGTGACGGGGTTACCGAATACAGCTAAGGGTCATGACGCTATTTGGGTGATCATTGATAGGTTAACGAAGTCTGCTCATTTTATTCCTATTAATATCACTTATCCAGTGTCGAGGTTGGCAGAGGTATATGTCAAGGAGATTGTGAGGCTGCACGGTGTTCCGAAGAGTATTGTGTCAGACAGGGATCCGAGGTTCACTTCCGAGTTTTGGAAGAGTTTGCAGAAAGAATTGGGTTCTAAGTTGAAAATGAGTTCGGCGTATCATCCCCAGACCGATGGTCAGTCCGAGAGAACAATTCAGTCGTTAGAGGATTTGTTGAGGGCTTGTGTATTGGAACAGCGGGGTTCATGGGATTCATATCTTGCGTTGATTGAGTTTACCTATAACAACAGTCACCATTCCAGTATCGGGATGGCACCGTTTGAAGCATTGTATGGTCGAAAGTGTAGGACGCCATTATGTTGGTATGATTCGGGAGAGAGTGTAGTTTTGGGACCGGAGATTGTCCGGGAGACTACGGAGAAGATCAAGATGATCAAGATGATCCGTGAGAAGATGAAGGCTTCGCAGAGTCGTCAGAAGAGTTATCATGACAAGCGGAGGAAGGATTTAGAGTTTCAGGAGGGTGAGCATGTGTTCTTGAGGGTTTCTCCTATTACCGGTGTTGGTCGGGCGTTGAAATCGAAGAAGCTCACTCCTCGATTTGTTGGTCCTTATCAGATATCCGAGAGAATTGGAAATGTGGCTTATAGAGTGGCTTTACCGCCAAATCTTTCGAACTTGCACGACGTGTTTCACGTGTCGCAACTTCGGAAGTATGTTTCGGATCCATCTCATGTGATCCAAGTGGACGATGTAGAGGTGCGGGATAATCTCACTGTGGAGACGATGCCCGTAAGGATTGAGGATCGTGAAGTGAAGGCGCTTAGAGGCAAAGAGATTGCATTAGTGAAAGTGGTCTGGCTAGGAGCTGCCGGCGAGAGTATGACTTGGGAGCTAGAGAGCAAGATGCGAGAGTCCTACCCAGAGTTGTTTGATCAGGTAAATTTCGAGGACGAAATATTCTAAGTGGGGGAGAGTTGTAACACCCTAAAATTATTTAATTAATTTATTTAATTAAATAATTGGGGATTTAAATTAAATTATTTGATGTAATTTGATTAATTAGAGTTTTATTTATTTTGGTGGTATTAGGAGGGAGTGGAGGTGCCACTTGCATGACTTGGGCTTAAGTGGAAAACCCAAGCCCATGATCCACAATATAGGCGAAGTGGTTAGTTGGTGGGGGCTAGGGTTTGTGGCATTTTGCGAAATCAAAAGAAAGAAAGAAAGAAAGAGCGTGAGATAGAGAGAGAGGAAGGAGGCGGCCAAGAGAAGAAGGAGGAGAGGAATTCGAAGAGCAAAGAAGAGGGGATCTCCGTTGTTGCTGTGGATCTGTAGGTGACTGCATCCTAGGCATCGATTTCTTCTTGAAAAGGTTAGGGGAGCTCTATCACTCTATCTAATACATTCTATGATAGGTCCTAGATCTAAAGTTCATGCTTGATTCGTGATGCTCTTGATTGTTCCTTGCGTTCTTGATATTCTTTGTGTTTTGGTGATCTTTGCGTTCTTGATGTTTCTTTGCGTTCTTGATGTAAATTTTCGTATATATATATATATATACCATGAGTTCATGCGATTTGATTTATTAATTGGTGTGATCTACGAATTTGTATTATTGATGGTGCTATGCGTATGTAATGAGAAATATGGTGTTGATCTATGTGTTGATTTTGTTGGAAGTGAAGTCGCATGATGGGGTTAGTGATGTTGTTTGGTTTCTTTTATTGGGTTTTGATAAAATTGAGTTTTGGTGTTTTTGAATGAGACAAGTGCGTGTTTAGTTGCTGGGAAAAAATGGAGTTTTTGCACTTTAAAATGTGTTAGGAAACCAGTTTTTAGTGTTGAAAAATTGTTGAAAGGAATTCTGGACGTTGCTGCTGTGTTCTGGGCGCTGAGCGCCTGTGCTGGGCGCTGGGCGCCTGATGTTGTGTTGCGCTGCGCGTGTGTGCGCGCCTGGGCGCTAGGCGCCCGTGTTGTGTGTGCGTTGTGCGCGCCTGGGCGCTGAGCGCCTATGGCGCTGTGTTGTGCGTGCGTTGTTGCCCCTGGGCGCTAGGCGCCCGTGTCTGTGTTGTTTGTTGCGCTGTGTGGCGCGCTGTTGCTCCTGGGCGCTGGGCGCCTGTGCACTTGTTGCCTGGTTGCCTGGGCGCCTAAGGCGCCTGTTCCCAGGATGTTGCCTAATTTTTCCAAAAATTATTTTTATCATAACTTTTGACTCAGACGTCCGTTTCGAACGATTCAAAAAGTGTCGTGAAGCTTTTTCCGCTGTCTATCTATGTGTTCAATTTTTAAAATGGAAAATTGTTATTTTCTGACTGTTTGTGGGCGCCCAAGTGGCTGTCCCCGGTGATCGTCCCAGTGACATTGAAAAATGACGTGGAACTCTTTAAAAATCCCTTTTGGTGTATAAACAACAGTTTTAACACGGTAGTGTCAAAATGACTATTTTGCCCCTAGTGGCCAAAGTTAATGATAATGATGTGTAAATGACGAGGATGCCCTTGGTGGCTAGTCAAATGACTGTTTTGCCCCTAGTGGCCAAAGTTAATGATAATGATGTGTAAATGACGAGGATGCCCTTGGTGGCTAGTCAAATGACTGTTTTGCCCCTAGTGGCCAAAGTTAATAATAATGATGTGTAAATGACGAGGATGCCCTTGGTGGTTAGTCAAATGACGTTTTTGCCCTCAGTGGCTAATGTTTGAGTTAAATGATGTTTATGTGTAAGTGACATTTGGGGCCTGAGTGGCTAAGTGATATTAAGGTCTAAGTGGCCTAGTGATGTTGTGTGATGATTATGAATTTGACAGGTGCTGTGCTCCGTGCGAGCAAACAGGTAAGTGATGGGTCACATTGTTGACTGTAATCTGAGTAATTGTGTGATTTCGTGAACTGAGTGGTGCATGTCATAGAGTCTCATGCCCATATGCATAAAACCCAGTGATGTTTTGAGGCCTGAGTGGCTAAGTGATGATAAGGCCTGAGTGGCTAAGCGACGTTTTGTGAAAAGGTACCTTCATGCATATACCCGCGAGTGGGTTGCACTTCATAAACCTATATGACATGAGATGAGTTTTTGTACATGATGTGAATGATGACTGTGATGTGGATGTCTTGTGTATTGGATGCTGATTATTCTAGTGTGTAGCCTATGATTAGTGCTTATCATATTTTCTATTATATAGACTGAAATGATGCTCACCCTTTCCTGTTTGAATGTTACCCCCGTGTTGGTAACGTGCAGGTGATTCCCAGTGAAGGTATTAGCTTCACTTTTCGAGTCGAGTCGTCATGCTCTGATACGTAGCACTCAGGGGGGATAACGAACTCGGCCTTTATTAATGATTTTTGATTATTGTGTCCGTGTGGACGATTTGGTTATGTTTTACTAATTTCCGCTGCGTAGTTGATTGTGTTATGAGGAGTGTTATAAGTGACGTTAACCATGAGGCTTGAGTTTTTGATATTGTGATGTGCTACGTGGACGTATGAATTTGAGTTAAACTGTTTTTAAAGTTTGATAAGCGACGTTTGATTTGAGTATGTGTAACATTTCCTATGAACGAGATTTTTCAAACTCTGATTTTTATAAACAAAGTGACGGGTAGAAAGGGGTGTTACACCTAGGAGCTTCTAAAAAAACAGAATTTTCTATTTTCAATCACCAATTTAAAATCACCAAATACTCAATTATATGTATATGATTCAAATGTCACCATGATTCTCAATTTCACCAAGTAAGCACCAAACAATCATATATTCAAACATATGGTCTCCAATTCGCATTTAGCAACAATTCATCATCAATCATGCGATTTTCAACATAGCAATTCAATCATCAAGCATCACAATATTATGAATTTATGATTAGCATCACAAATCATTCATAGAACTAACCTAGAACCCTAACCCTAAGCAATCACAATTCGCATAGATTATTAAGCACAAAAAGAGGACCCCCTAACCTTATGGAAGTCGAATTGCTAGCCAAGCTCCAAGGGAAGAATGCAAGTCACCAACGAGCCTCCTCCTCTTTCCTAAGTGCTTCGCCTTCTCTTCTTCTTCTCCTCTTCCTTTCGCAACCCTCCTCTTCTCACTCTCTCTCTTTTTCGCTTCTTTTCTTATTTTTCCAATAGAGTAACAAAATGCAAACTAACCCCTAGACCCCCTTGGAAGTCGAATACTTGACAAGGAAATGGGCCACGGGCCTAATTGTGGATCACGGGCCCTTGCCCGCACCACTCAATCCGTGACAACACCTCCTAATAAACAAAATAAAATAATTAAACCTTGAATTATTTAATTAAATTAAATAAATATTGTAAGCCTTAAATAACTTAATTAAATAAATAATTAAATTATTTTGGGGCGTTACAACTCTCCCCCACTTAGAATATTTCGTCCTCGAAATTACCTGAATCAAACAACTCCGGATATGCTTCCCGCATCTTACTCTCCAGTTCCCAAGTCATGCTCTCACCAGCAGCTCCTAACCAAACCACTTTCACCAAAAGAATTTCTTTCCCTCTCAGAGTCTTCACTTCTCTATCCTCAATCCGCACAGGCATAGTCTCCACGGTGAGATTATCCCGCACCTCTACTTCATCCATCTGAATCACATGAGACGGGTCCGGAACATACTTTCGAAGTTGTGACACGTGAAACACGTCATGCAAGTTCGAAAGATTAGGCGGCAAGGCCACCCTATAGGCAACACTTCCCACCCTCTCCGTAATCTGATACGGACCAATGAAACGGGGAGTTAACTTCTTAGATTTCAAGGCCCGCCCAACACCAGTTACCGGAGTGACTCTCAGGAACACATGATCACCGGCCTGAAACTCCAAATCCTTCCTTCTCTTATCATGATAGCTCTTTTGCCGACTCTGCGACGCTTTCATCTTCTCACGGATTAATTTTACCTTCTCAGTTGTTTCTCGCACAATCTCAGGCCCCAACACTGCACTCTCCCCAGATTCATACCAACACAACGGAGTCCTACATCTCCGACCATACAACGCCTCAAACGGTGCCATACCAATACTAGAGTGAAAACTGTTGTTATAGGTGAACTCTATCAACGAAAGATGAGAATCCCATGAACCTCCCTGCTCAAGAACACATGCTCTCAACAAGTCCTCTAACGACTGAATAGTCCTCTCCGTCTGACCATCTGTCTGCGGATGATAAGCGGAGCTCAACCTCAACTTAGAACCCAAAGCTTCTTGCAAACTTTTCCAAAATTCAGATGTGAATCTTGGATCTCTATCAGATACAATACTAAGCGGAACGCCATGCAACTTCACAATTGTCTTGATGTAGATCTCTGCCAATTTTGGAACTGGATAAGTCATATTAATTGGTAAGAAATGAGCAGACTTTGACAACCTGTCCACAACCACCCATATAGCATCAAACCCTCTCACTGTATTTGGCAAACCAGTCACAAAATCCATGGAAATGCTATCCCATTTCCATTCCGGAATCTCCAATGGTTGCATCAACCCCGCGGGCTTCTGATGCTCAATCTTAGACTTCTGACAAGTCAGACAAGAATATACAAACTGTGCCACATCCTTCTTCATACCAGGCCACCAGAACATTTCCTTCAAATCTTGGTACATTTTCGTAGCCCCTGGATGAATACTCAACTTGCTCCTATGGCTCTCCTCAAGAATCATTCGCTTCATCTCAGCATCATCAGGAATGCAGATCCTATCTCTGAATCTCAATACTCCTTGGGAATCTAACTTGAAATCTCCATTCACAGCTTGATCATTCATAACTAACAAGTCTACCAACTTTACATCTGACCTTTGGGCTTCTCGAACACTAACCAAAAATTCATTGCCGATCTTCAACATCCCCAATCTGACACTCTGCGGTGTCACTTCACAAACCAGACTCATGTCCCGAAACTGCTCAATCAACTCTAACTCTTTCACCATCATAGCCGACATATGCAAACTCTTCCGACTTAAAGCATCAGCCACGACATTAGCTTTGCCGGGGTGATAGTTCAAGCCGAAATCATAATCCTTCAGCAATTCTAGCCAACGTCTCTGCCTCATATTTAGCTCCTTCTGATCAAACAAGTATTTCAGACTCTTATGGTCACTAAACACTTCGAATCTGGTACCATACAGATAGTGCCTCCAAATTTTCAGCACAAACACAATTGCAGCTAGCTCTAAATCATGAGTAGGGTAGTTCTTCTCATGGGTCCTCACTGTCTGGACGCATAAGCTACTACCTTACCCTCTTGCATCAATACACCTCCCAAACCCATCTTGGAAGCATCGCAATATACTACAAACGGTTGATCCGGAACAGGCAAGGTCAAAACGGGCGATGTAGTCAACCTCTTTTTCAACTCATTGAAGCTCTCCTCGCAGCGAGCATCCCACACAAAAGCTTTTCCTTTACATGTCAATTGAGTCAACGGAAGTGCCAACCTCGAGAAACCTTCAATAAATCTCTTGTAATAACCAGCTAATCCCAAAAAGCTTCTAATCTCTGTAACTGACTTCGGGCTCTCCCATTGGGACACAGCATCAACCTTGGCTGGGTCCACAGCTATACCATTACCAGAGATAATATGACCAAGGAAACCTACTTCATTCAGCCAGAACTCACACTTAGACAATTTTGCATACAATTTCTTTTCTTTCAACACTTCTAGCACTAACCTCAAATGTTCTCCGTGCTCCTCTTCTGTTTTAGAATACACCAGAATGTCGTCAATAACCACAACTACAAACCGATCCAAGTAACTATGGAAGGTACGGTTCATGTACTCCATAAACACACCCGGCGCGTTGGTAACACCAAACGGCATCACAGAATACTCATAGTGCCCATATCTCGTTCTGAAAGCGGTCTTCTGAATGTCTTCATCCTTTACCTTGATCTGGTGATAACCCGACCTCAAATCGATTTTACTAAACACCTTAGCACCTACCAACTGGTCCATCAGATCATCAATTCTGGGAAGCGGATACCTGTTCTTTATTGTCACTTTGTTCAATTGCCTATAATCGACACAAAGTCTCATACTCCCGTCCTTCTTTTTCACTAACAATACCGGAGCACCCCACGGTGACACACTTGGCCTTACAAATTTCTTCTCAAGTAGATCTTCTAATTGCTTTTTCAATTCAGACAACTCTGAGGCTGACATTCGGTACGGTGCCATAGACACAGGCCTAGTACCAGGTATAAGATCAATAGCAAACTCAACTTCTCTTTCCGGTGGCACACCCGGAATTTCATCAGGAAAAAACCTCAGGAAACTCGCGTACCACTTTCAGTTCTTCAATAACAGCCTGACTCTCAGCAGACAACGATGCCATCAACGCAAATAGCCGAACTCCTTCTTTCTTCAACTTCTTCAACTGACCAGCAGATACCAAAACAGAATCTTCTTCCCCGAAACTAACCGACTTGCTACGACAGTTGATATGAACGTGATTATTCTCTAACCAGTCCATGTCTAAGATTACATCCAGACCTCTCAACGGCAAGCAAACAAAATTCACAATAAAGTCCCTGCCGAAGATCGACACGGGACACTGAGAACACAGCTGGGACGTAATCACCGACCCCTCCGCAGGAGTATCGACTACCATTTCTCCATTCATAACAGACAAAACAAGATTCAACTTCTTACAACATTCAGCAGCAGCCCAACAACAGCAGCAGCAGCAGCATCGATCCTCCCAGCCATCTCAACTCACTTGCTACAAACAAACAACAGTTAGATATAACTGACAACACACCGTTGTCAGTTGACACTACTACTGGACAACTTGGCCGGACAGACCGAACTGCCCTGATACCACTAATGTAACACCCCTTTTTAATAACCTTACTTTTTAATAAAATCAGAGTCTTTTTTTTTTTTTGAAAACAATTAAAGTGAGTGCTACACTTACTCCATAAAAATCAAGATACATAACACCATAAGAAAAGTTTAGTTCGCATCAACTAAATCCAATCACCACCAGCAGCGGAATAATAATGAGTTTAAAAAAAATTTAAAACCAATACATCACCAACAAAATCTAACAGTTTTAAGAAATAATGCATAAACATAGGACACCCCCCCTGGTGCTACGTATCAGAGCGTGACACTTCCTACCAGACGAAGGCATAAAGGAATCCTTCACTCGTTATTACCTGCACGTTGCCGATATAAGAAGCAACATAAAAGCAGTAGGGTGAGTCTCTTTTCATAATTAATAACATATGGGAATTAAGCACTGCATAGGAAAAGGAAACCAGGCACACCAATTCACAACAATGGGAACAATCACATCAGCATTCAATTTCCAAACAGCACTATACAATATATGATTATGCATGTAATGCAACCCAAACTCCACGGGTACATGCATGTCGGATCCGTCACCAAATACAAATAGGCCGTAGCCTCTGCTCACCAAATTAAATTAGGCCGTAGCCTCTGCTCACCAATAATGCACATGTTTCATGAGATGCTATGAGAATGCATCGCAACACACCAAGTCCAATCAATTCACCATTTTAAATTCATAATATCACCATAGTACATTAATCAACTCACCAAATTAAAATTTGGCCGAAGCCTCTGCTCACCAATCTCACCTCATCACACTCACCAATTCAGCTCACCACTCACACCAACACCAATTCAAATCGACCAACTTAGGACATTGACACGACATGGGGAAAGTGGGTAAAAATAGTCATTTGGACACTTGAACACCATCAGCCCAGAAACACCAGTAAAATAATTTATTTTTGCATAAAATTGAGACCATTGGATAGACACTGAAATTAGCTTCGAAACGCATTTGGAACCGTTAAATTTGGATAACCGAGTCAAAAGTTACGTTAAAAACAAAATAGGAAAAATATTTAGACATCCAGGAAACTGGCGCATGGGCGCTGGCGCCCAGGAGAGGCAACACGCACAGGCGCATAGGCGCTTGGCGCCCAGGAGAGGCAACACGCACAGGCGCATAGGCGCTTGGCGCCCAGGAACAACACGCGCACAGGCGCTAGGCGCCCAGGAAACAGTGCGCGCACAGGCGCATTGCGCCCAGCACAGCACATGGCGCCCAGGCACTAGGCGCCTAAGGCCATGATGCAACAAAACTCATTTTTCTTCGAATTTGATTTTACATGAGCCAATTGCCCAAAACATGAAGACCCAATAAAAATTTCATCAAAAACTGAACATCATTTTTGGCGCCCATGCACTAGGCACCTAGTGAAAATACGCAACTCAACTCTTTTGTTGTCCAAAATCATTTTTCATGAGCCATTTTACCTGAATATGAAAACCTGAAAACAATTTTTACAAAACTATCACCAAGACATTGGGGCCCTTGGCGCCCATGACTCAAGCAACAAGCGCCAAAACTGGCAGCACAGTGACACAGAATGGCAACACAGGGGCAACAGGCACAGCAACACAGTGACACAGAATGGCAACACAGGGGCAACAGAATTTGAAAAAAAACTGGCGCAGCACACTGCTGGGCACTTGGCGCCCATGACTATGGCGCACAACACAGAATTTCAGCAACACACATATGGCGCCCAAGGCGCCTAGGAGCTTCTAAAAAAACAGAATTTTCTATTTTCAATCACCAATTTAAAATCACCAAATACTCAATTATATGTATATGATTCAAATGTCACCATGATTCTCAATTTCACCAAGTAAGCACCAAACAATCATATATTCAAACATATGGTCTCCAATTCGCATTTAGCAACAATTCATCATCAATCATGCGATTTTCAACATAGCAATTCAATCATCAAGCATCACAATATTATGAATTTATCATTAGCATCACAAATCATTCATAGAACTAACCTAGAACCCTAACCCTAAGCAATCACAATTCGCATAGATTATTAAGCACAAAAAGAGGACCCCCTAACCTTATGGAAGTCGAATTGCTAGCCAAGCTCCAAGGGAAGAATGCAAGTCACCAACGAGCCTCCTCCTCTTTCCTAAGTGCTTCGCCTTCTCTTCTTCTTCTCCTCTTCCTTTCGCAACCCTCCTCTTCTCACTCTCTCTCTTTTTCGCTTCTTTTCTTATTTTTCCAATAGAGTAACAAAATGCAAACTAACCCCTAGACCCCCTTGGAAGTCGAATACTTGACAAGGAAATGGGCCACGGGCCTAATTGTGGATCACGGGCCCTTGCCCGCACCACTCAATCCGTGACAACACCTCCTAATAAACAAAATAAAATAATTAAACCTTGAATTATTTAATTAAATTAAATAAATATTGTAAGCCTTAAATAACTTAATTAAATAAATAATTAAATTATTTTGGGGCGTTACAACTCTCCTCCACTTAGAATATTTCGTCCTCGAAATTACCTGAATCAAACAACTCCGGATATGCTTCCCGCATCTTACTCTCCAGTTCCCAAGTCATGCTCTCACCAGCAGCTCCTAACCAAACCACTTTCACCAAAAGAATTTCTTTCCCTCTCAGAGTCTTCACTTCTCTATCCTCAATCCGCACAGGCATAGTCTCCACGGTGAGATTATCCCGCACCTCTACTTCATCCATCTGAATCACATGAGACGGGTCCGGAACATACTTTCGAAGTTGTGACACGTGAAACACGTCATGCAAGTTCGAAAGATTAGGCGGCAAGGCCACCCTATAGGCAACACTTCCCACCCTCTCCGTAATCTGATACGGACCAATGAAACGGGGAGTTAACTTCTTAGATTTCAAGGCCCGCCCAACACCAGTTACCGGAGTGACTCTCAGGAACACATGATCACCGGCCTGAAACTCCAAATCCTTCCTTCTCTTATCATGATAGCTCTTTTGCCGACTCTGCGACGCTTTCATCTTCTCACGGATTAATTTTACCTTCTCAGTTGTTTCTCGCACAATCTCAGGCCCCAACACTGCACTCTCCCCAGATTCATACCAACACAACGGAGTCCTACATCTCCGACCATACAACGCCTCAAACGGTGCCATACCAATACTAGAGTGAAAACTGTTGTTATAGGTGAACTCTATCAACGAAAGATGAGAATCCCATGAACCTCCCTGCTCAAGAACACATGCTCTCAACAAGTCCTCTAACGACTGAATAGTCCTCTCCGTCTGACCATCTGTCTGCGAATGATAAGCGGAGCTCAACCTCAACTTAGAACCCAAAGCTTCTTGCAAACTTTTCCAAAATTCAGATGTGAATCTTGGATCTCTATCAGATACAATACTAAGCGGAACGCCATGCAACTTCACAATTGTCTTGATGTAGATCTCTGCCAATTTTGGAACTGGATAAGTCATATTAATTGGTAAGAAATGAGCAGACTTTGACAACCTGTCCACAACCACCCATATAGCATCAAACCCTCTCACTGTATTTGGCAAACCAGTCACAAAATCCATGGAAATGCTATCCCATTTCCATTCCGGAATCTCCAATGGTTGCATCAACCCCGCGGGCTTCTGATGCTCAATCTTAGACTTCTGACAAGTCAGACAAGAATATACAAACTGTGCCACATCCTTCTTCATACCAGGCCACCAGAACATTTCCTTCAAATCTTGGTACATTTTCGTAGCCCCTGGATGAATACTCAACTTGCTCCTATGGCTCTCCTCAAGAATCATTCGCTTCATCTCAGCATCATCAGGAATGCAGATCCTATCTCTGAATCTCAATACTCCTTGGGAATCTAACTTGAAATCTCCATTCACAGCTTGATCATTCATAACTAACAAGTCTACCAACTTTACATCTGACCTTTGGGCTTCTCGAACACTAACCAAAAATTCATTGCCGATCTTCAACATCCCCAATCTGACACTCTGCGGTGTCACTTCACAAACCAGACTCATGTCCCGAAACTGCTCAATCAACTCTAACTCTTTCACCATCATAGCCGACATATGCAAACTCTTCCGACTTAAAGCATCAGCCACGACATTAGCTTTGCCGGGGTGATAGTTCAAGCCGAAATCATAATCCTTCAGCAATTCTAGCCAACGTCTCTGCCTCATATTTAGCTCCTTCTGATCAAACAAGTATTTCAGACTCTTATGGTCACTAAACACTTCGAATCTGGTACCATACAGATAGTGCCTCCAAATTTTCAGCACAAACACAATTGCAGCTAGCTCTAAATCATGAGTAGGGTAGTTCTTCTCATGGGTCCTCACTGTCTGGACGCATAAGCTACTACCTTACCCTCTTGCATCAATACACCTCCCAAACCCATCTTGGAAGCATCGCAATATACTACAAACGGTTGATCCGGAACAGGCAAGGTCAAAACGGGCGATGTAGTCAACCTCTTTTTCAACTCATTGAAGCTCTCCTCGCAGCGAGCATCCCACACAAAAGCTTTTCCTTTACATGTCAATTGAGTCAACGGAAGTGCCAACCTCGAGAAACCTTCAATAAATCTCTTGTAATAACCAGCTAATCCCAAAAAGCTTCTAATCTCTGTAACTGACTTCGGGCTCTCCCATTGGGACACAGCATCAACCTTGGCTGGGTCCACAGCTATACCATTACCAGAGATAATATGACCAAGGAAACCTACTTCATTCAGCCAGAACTCACACTTAGACAATTTTGCATACAATTTCTTTTCTTTCAACACTTCTAGCACTAACCTCAAATGTTCTGCGTGCTCCTCTTCTGTTTTAGAATACACCAGAATGTCGTCAATAACCACAACTACAAACCGATCCAAGTAACTATGGAAGGTACGGTTCATGTACTCCATAAACACACCCGGCGCGTTGGTAACACCAAACGGCATCACAGAATACTCATAGTGCCCATATCTCGTTCTGAAAGCGGTCTTCTGAATGTCTTCATCCTTTACCTTGATCTAGTGATAACCCGACCTCAAATCGATTTTACTAAACACCTTAGCACCTACCAACTGGTCCATCAGATCATCAATTCTGGGAAGCGGATACCTGTTCTTTATTGTCACTTTGTTCAATTGCCTATAATCGACACAAAGTCTCATACTCCCGTCCTTCTTTTTCACTAACAATACCGGAGCACCCCACGGGGACACACTTGGCCTTACAAATTTCTTCTCAAGTAGATCTTTTAATTGCTTTTTCAATTCAGACAACTCTGAGGCTGACATTCGGTACGGTGCCATAGACACAGGCCTAGTACCAGGTATAAGATCAATAGCAAACTCAACTTCTCTTTCCGGTGGCACACCCGGAATTTCATCAGGAAAAAACCTCAGGAAACTCGCGTACCACTTTCAGTTCTTCAATAACAGCCTGACTCTCAGCAGACAACGATGCCATCAACGTAAATAGCTGAACTCCTTCTTTCTTCAACTTCTTCAACTGACCAGCAGATACCAAAACAGAATCTTCTTCCCCGAAACTAACCGACTTGCTACGACAGTTGATATGAACGTGATTATTCTCTAACCTGTCCATGCCTAAGATTACATCCAGACCTCTCAACGGCAAGCAAACAAAATTCACAATAAAGTCCCTGCCGAAGATCGACACGGGACACTGAGAACACAGCTGGGACGTAATCACCGACCCCTCCGCAGGAGTATCGACTACCATTTCTCCATTCATAACAGACAAAACAAGATTCAACTTCTTACAACATTCAGCAGCAGCCCAACAACAGCAGCAGCAGCATCGATCCTCCCAGCCATCTCAACTCACTTGCTACAAACAAACAACAGTTAGATATAACTGACAACACACCGTTGTCAGTTGACACTACTACTGGATAACTTGGCCGGACAGACCGAACTGCTCTGATACCACTAATGTAACACCCCTTTTTAATAACCTTACTTTTTAATAAAATCAGAGTCTTTTTTTTTTTTGAAAACAATTAAAGTGAGTGCTACACTTACTCCATAAAAATCAAGATACATAACACCATAAGAAAAGTTTAGTTCGCATCAACTAAATCCAATCACCACCAGCAGCGGAATAATAATGAGTTTAAAAAAAATTTAAAACCAATACATCACCAACAAAATCTAACAGTTTTAAGAAATAATGCATAAACATAGGACACCCCCCCCTGGTGCTACGTATCAGAGCGTGACACTTCCTACCAGACGAAGGCATAAAGGAATCCCTCACTCGTTATTACCTGCACGTTGCCGACATAAGAAGCAACATAAAAGCAGTAGGGTGAGTCTCTTTTCATAATTAATAACATATGGGAATTAAGCACTGCATAGGAAAAGGAAACCAGGCACACCAATTCACAACAATGGGAACAATCACATCAGCATTCAATTTCCAAACAGCACTATACAATATATGATTATGCATGTAAGGCAACCCAAACTCCACGGGTACATGCATGTCGGATCCGTCACCAAATACAAATAGGCCGTAGCCTCTGCTCACCAAATTAAATTAGGCCATAGCCTCTGCTCACCAATAATGCACATGTTTCATGAGATGCTATGAGAATGCATCGCAACACACCAAGTCCAATCAATTCACCATTTTAAATTCATAATATCACCATAGTACATTAATCAACTCACCAAATTAAAATTTGGCCGAAGCCTCTGCTCACCAATCTCACCTCATCACACTCACCAATTCAGCTCACCACTCACACCAACACCAATTCAAATCGACCAACTTAGGACATTGACACGACATGGGGAAAGTGGGTAAAAATAGTCATTTGGACACTTGAACACCATCAGCCCAGAAACACCAGTAAAATAATTTATTTTTGCATAAAATTGAGACCATTGGATAGACACTGAAATTAGCTTCGAAACGCATTTTGAACCGTTAAATTTGGATAACCGAGTCAAAAGTTACGTTAAAAACAAAATAGGAAAAATATTTAGACATCCAGGAAACTGGCGCATGGGCGCTGGCGCCCAGGAGAGGCAACACGCACAGGCGCATAGGCGCTTGGCGCCCAGGAGAGGCAACACGCACAGGCGCATAGGCGCTTGGCGCCCAGGAACAACACGCGCACAGGCGCTAGGCGCCCAGGAAACAGTGCGCGCACAGGCGCATTGCGCCCAGCACAGCACATGGCGCCCAGGCACTAGGCGCCTAAGGCCATGATGCAACAAAACTCATTTTTCTTCGAATTTGATTTTACACAAGCCAATTGCCCAGAACATGAAGACCCAATAAAAATTTCATCAAAAACTGAACATCATTTTTGGCGCCCATGCACTAGGCACCTAGTGAAAATACGCAACTCAACTCTTTTGTTGCCCAAAATCATTTTTCATGAGCCATTTTACCTGAATATGAAAACCTGAAAACAATTTTTACAAAACTATCACCAAGACATTGGGGCCCTTGGCGCCCATGACTCAAGCAACAAGCGCCAAAACTGGCAGCACAGTGACACAGAATGGCAACACAGGGGCAACAGGCACAGCAACACAGTGACACAGAATGGCAACACAGGGGCAACAGAATTTGAAAAAAAACTGGCGCAGCACACTGCTGGGCACTTGGCGCCCATGACTATGGCGCACAACACAAAATTTCAGCAACACACATATGGCGCCCAAGGCGCCTAGGAGCTTCTAAAAAAACAGAATTTTCTATTTTCAATCACCAATTTAAAATCACCAAATACTCAATTATATGTATATGATTCAAATGTCACCATGATTCTCAATTTCACCAAGTAAGCACCAAACAATCATATATTCAAACATATGGTCTCCAATTCGCATTTAGCAACAATTCATCATCAATCATGCGATTTTCAACATAGCAATTCAATCATCAAGCATCACAATATTATGAATTTATCATTAGCATCACAAATCATTCATAGAACTAACCTAGAACCCTAACCCTAAGCAATCACAATTCGCATAGATTATTAAGCACAAAAAGAGGACCCCCTAACCTTATGGAAGTCGAATTGCTAGCCAAGCTCCAAGGGAAGAATGCAAGTCACCAACGAGCCTCCTCCTCTTTCCTAAGTGCTTCGCCTTCTCTTCTTCTTCTCCTCTTCCTTTCGCAACCCTCCTCTTCTCACTCTCTCTCTTTTTCGCTTCTTTTCTTATTTTTCCAATAGAGTAACAAAATGCAAACTAACCCCTAGACCCCCTTGGAAGTCGAATACTTGACAAGGAAATGGGCCACGGGCCTAATTGTGGATCACGGGCCCTTGCCCGCACCACTCAATCCGTGACAACACCTCCTAATAAACAAAATAAAATAATTAAACCTTGAATTATTTAATTAAATTAAATAAATATTGTAAGCCTTAAATAACTTAATTAAATAAATAATTAAATTATTTTGGGGCGTTACAGGTCGCCCCTCTATACTTGTCAAAATCGGGGACCTTGAATTTTGGCGGCAACACCACATCAGGAATAAGGCATAGGTCTCTGGCCTCCCTAGCCCTAGAGCCAAAGCCTTCAATCATTCTTAGTCTTTCTTCTAACATCTGGAACTGCTCTTTGGTCTGTTGGTGCTCAGCGGAATAGACTTGAGGGGAATGAACTACACCATAAGGAGGTGGAGGCATTGAGTGCTGAGCCTGAGGGTAGACGGAGTTTCCGGATACGAAGCCTTGAGTCTGTGGAAAGGCAATTGGCTGTGGAGTGAGGTTCTGAGGAGTAGGCTGAGGTATAACAATTGAATGTGGGATCTGAACCTGGGGTTCTCAAGCCATTCCTTCTGACCCGACAGACGTTGGCCGCACATTCTTGTCTATTGCCCCGGGACCAGCTCCTGGGTTAGCCCCTTGACTTGGAGGACTATAACCCAAAGGAAGTCCATAAGGAGGCCACTGGGCAGCTTGAAAGTCATTTCCATTTTTCAAGGACAACAGGAGTCTCATCATCTCGCTCATCTGTGCCTTCATGGCATTCATTTCATTTCTCAATTCAGGATCACCTTGACTGGAGCTACCTGGAGCTGAATGGTTCTGATTCTGTACCTCGGGGCCTTGGCCTGTTCCATTTTCATTCTCTGAGCCTGAAGCTGGAGGATTCTGATTCTCTGGTTGAGGTTGATCGGAGTCACTCAAAATTTCCATTCCTCTGGCCTTTGAACGTGTCCAATACGGATGTGGTCGCACCAGCTTGCCTTATCTTCTGTTTGAGTTGAAAAAATTTTTATAAGCAAATGAGCAAATTAATGAATGCAATGCACATGATTTTTTATTTTTACTTATTTATTTATTTTATGTTATTTGTTGTTTATTGCCGGGAATCACAGTGCAACTTGCTCTTGTCGTAGGTGTTTGTTCGAATATTTTCAAGGACATAACGCGGCTGGGATCAGCAAGTGAGATAAACGTACTTCATTCAAGCATCATTCCAAGAACAAGATACAATATCCTTAAATGTGCAATACAACGCTTTGAAAAGAAAAACACAACATCCATTAAGAAAAGAAAAATTACAATCTCCTAGTGAACATTCTAAAAAAGAGAATTTAAATCTAAAAACCTATTGCCTTCATCTTCTCTCGGTTCTTCTCTTGCCCTTTCCATGAGTTCCTCAGTCAGAGATCTGCAGTACTCCACGAATTCATATACTCGCACCGGAGTGTTGTAAGGCAGCATCTCAGCTTCTGCCTTTCTCAACCTCTTGGGAACATCCCTCAATGCCTGGTTAGCCAACCATGCCAATTTGGAGAACTTGTTCTTCCACTGCTGAATTTCTGCCCTCATCTCAACTATGATCTCTTGCTTTTCATTCCTACCCATTAGCTCGAGAAGACGGTATTCCCAGTACTGACTCTCCTCTCTTATCTGTCGGTAAGCATCACTGATGTGACCCAGATTTCTCCTTAGCTCATCTGAATTCTCTAGCTCCACCCTTAAAGCCTGCTGATACTCTCTAAGGATGTTCACAATTGCATCTCTATCTTGTCTGATGCACTCTATTTGACTTTCAAGCTCACGCATCACAGACTGAGACTTTTTCTTGAATTCCTCTAGTGATTCCTTTGTAGCTCTCTCACTTTGCGCGGATTTCTTGAACGACTTCCTCCATTCGTCTGCCCTAACCATGGCCTCACCCACCTTGGCATTCAATCTTTTCAACTCATCTTTGGCTCCTTTCAGATATTCCTTCATTTTTTGATTACTTTCCTCTTCTTTCCTAAGCTTCTTGCTGCTTTCTTTAAGGGCTTCGGCCTTGCGTTCATTCTCGTTCTCTAACTTTCTCTTCTCAGAAATTACTTTCCCCAACTCATCTCGTAAGGCTTTCTTTTCTTCTTCTACCTTGAACAAGGAAGATTTGACTTCACTTAGTTCTTTGAGACTTGGAACGTGAAGCTCTGGGACTTCTTTCTCAACTGACGATGAATTCTGCCGAGGCGGGCTAACATTTTGAACTCTTTGGTGAAGCCATTGGTAGAAAGTAACATCACCCGTTTTCTTTATGATCTCCGCTTTATCCTTATAAACTACACCTTCCCAAGCCTTTGAAATTTTCTGAAGCAAGCCTTGGTTCTTTGGATCTTCTTTATCGAGAAAGATTGGGGTCAACATGTCTTCAGTGGGTGCATTCTTCATAGGATACCCAAGCTGTCTGATGGTGAGAGAGGGATTGTAATTGATGCAGCCTTGGGTTCCCATTAAGGGTACATTCTGGAAATTGCCGCACTGGAACAGTATTGGAGGCCTATCTTTCCAACACGGATGATTGAACCAACAGACTTTGAGAGCACTGAGATTCTCTAAAGTGTGCACCCATTCTTGTGCACTTCTGGCTTCTACGTCACAACACAAGGCATATTCTACTAAGTCCGCGGCTTTCATCTTATGAGTGACAATATGGTTGAGGAACCAGGTGTAGAGAACATGGAAAGAGCAAGCAACCTTCTTCTTCCCTAACACACGGTGATGAGTGAAGGAATATTAGGTATCTGCAAGGATTGCTGGTACAGGGTTAATCGGATTTTCCTTACTTATGAATGCTAGAAAAGCCCAATAGCGGTCTCATCAATGAACTTCTCGACCTGAGGGAAAAGGTCGATCCCAAAAATAGTTAGGGCTAACAGCTGCTTGAAAGGACCCCACTTCTTATTCTGGGCATAAAACTTTAATAAACCTTCGAAATAACTTAGCGGGAAACCCTTGATACGGTTCTTCTTTTCCTTATGAAGCTCTAATTCCTTCACACTGACTTGCAACAACAAAGAGAGTCTCTGGTCTGAACACCGATGTTTCTGACATTGGTAAGGTGCTAACTCTGACTTTGAGAACCCCAGAATCTGCTCATACGCCTCGAGAGTTGGTGATAACTGAAAGTCTTTGAAGAGGAAACATCGAATGTCCGGATCATAGAATCGACTCAGGGCCATCCTAGCACTCTCTTGGACATCTAGTTGTAACAATCTGAGGAGGTTACCATAAGCCTTATGTAATAGATCCCTCTCTTCCGACTCCATCAAGGAAACAAACTCTTTCAAACCCTCTACATCTATTCTCTTGACAACCGGGAACCTTGAATTAAGTACAATCTCGCTTCTTGACCCCATGTTGCTTTATCTTTCCCACCTAAGACAAGATTCCAAGTTACTTTACAATCCCGGCAAACAACTCAGATGTCTGATGAATGATTTTCAAAACTGGGTTTTATTTAATGCAGATGATGCAAATGATGTAATGGTGCAATGATGCAATGATGCCATGATGCTTCTTTTTTTGCGTTTTTGCAGAAAGAGGATATTTGCAGGTGGTAATTCAAAAATTTTCACACTACATGCCATCTCATATAGGCATTTATTGAAAAGGAAAAGCCTATCTTTTTTTGATTTTCGAAAATTCTGAAGGAAAAATTGATTTGAACTGAATGCAACGATGCAGCACACAATTTGGAAAGCCCTTGTGACCTAAAAAGGGGTAGAACCTATGATCTAAGGCACTTTAGGGGTAATCTTCTCATGTAGCCCTATTCACACCCTCACAAAGGTCATCAGAGCCACAGTCTTTTTCACAAAATTCCTTGTAAATGCAGCAAACTGCTAGGTACAAGGTATCGCGAAAGAGCACAACTCTGATTGAAGCTTTCGCGAGTAGCCAAACGGACAAAGGTCCTGATGGGCTCCCACTACTCGAATCCACTCATCCTATGGTATCCTAACAGACCTGGGTTATGGTCTCTTTCTTTAATCATATAATCTCAAGGTACAAGTGTGTGTGTGCAAAGGGCATTTCCTTAAAAACTACCCCACCTGCAAATGAAAATCCAGAACAGTCCAGACAATAGCATGTTGTCTACTCTTGGGTTCAATATCATGAGGGAATTAAGCATATAAGCAAAGAAGCAACCATATTACTTTAAACAAAGGCAAACATAGAAAGAGAGGAAGAAGAATGCACAGGAATGCAACATGAAAGTATGAAAAAGAAGAAAACATAGAGGCAAAACAAGATATTCAAATCAGTCACACAAATCTCACACTTAATTAATTAGGCTTGACCCACAAAAAAGGTTTTCTTTTTTTTTTTGTACCCAGTGAAGTCGCCAGCTGTTGCGCCCGAAAAAGTCCCCGAGGGAGAACCTTCCTCGTTCACAACTCTTCCTAAGACGATGAAGCCGCCACCAATATTTATTAAGGAAAATATTAGGAAAACCTTTTTGGAAAGCGATTGGTCTTGCGAAACTAGAGAATAGGGTTCGGGGGTCGGTTACGCGCAGGGAAGGTGTTAGCACCCCACACGTCCTCTCTACTGAGAGGGAACCTTTAATTAAATGTGTGGTTTTAGTGTGCTGACTTGAAAATACTTAATTTTGCCTCTCTACTTCTTATTGAAAAAATCTTAATGAAAATCTTTATTTATTATGAAAAAGGGGGAAAAATGGTTTTTTTAGAAAAATCGCTTGACGGGACAAGGCCCGCTCCTACGTATCTCCCGGTGCGATGGAGAACTCAAAGCTACGTAGTTCTCCTTTGTCTTTTTGAAAAGTTTTTTTTTATCTTTTTTAGTGAGTTTTTGAGATAGGACGAGCATTAGCGAATGATTAAACTAACCAAAGTTATGGGTAATCACCGCTAAGTGCTCTTGAAAATGAGAGTTGTAACACCCCTTTTCTACCCGGTAATTTTGTTTAATAAAAATATCAGAGTTTTCAAAATTTAATTACACCACAAGGGATGTCACACTTACTTCGTTAAACGTCACACTTCAAATAACTCGCTTTTCGAAAACAGTCTTATAATAACTTCAAAACGTCATGGTCAATTAAAATACAACTTCACATCGGAAATCCAACAGTTTAATCATAAAAGGCATTACAACTATGCCAGGCTTACAATACTAAAAATCCAATAACCACAACAGTCATAAATGACTTAAACAACATTCATTCCCCTCCCTAGTGTTACATATCAGAGCAGACGACTCGACTCAGCTAGTGAAGATACCTAAGCCTTCACTCAAGGATCCCTGCACGTTACCGCATAGGGGTAACATTCAAACAGAAGGGGTGAGTTCATCTAACAATATAATAAAGCGTATGATAAGCACTATGCTAGAGCCAAGACACTATATCAACCACATCACGAACATCAAGTCAATCATCAAGGATAAACAGTCAATTACATCATCAAGGGTAAAACAGTCAATTACATCATCAAGGGTAAAACAGTCAATTACATCATCAAGGGTAAAACAGTCAATTACATCATCAAGGGTAAAACAGTCAATTACATCATCAAGGGTAAAACAGAGTCATCACTCACATCACTTACAATAACTCATCTCATGTCATGTAGGCTTATGAAATGCAACCCACTCGCGGGCATATGCATGAGGTACCTTTTCACAAAACGTCGCTTAGCCCTTAAGGCCTCATCGTCACTTAGCCACTCAGGCCCCAAAAACGTCACTGGGTTTATGCATATGGGCATGAGACACTATGACATGCACCACTCACAGTACACAAACACACAATTATTCAATTCATAGTCGACTATGTGACCCGTCACTTACCGGTTTGCTCGCAAAAGCACAGCACCTATCAAATTCACAATCAGCACACAACGTCACTAGGCCATTTAGACCTTAACATCACTTAGCCCTTCGGGCCCCAAACGTCACTGGTTTTTCATCGTCACTCACACATAAACATCAATCAACTCAAACAATAACCACTGAGGGCAAAAACGTCATTTGACTAACCACCAAGGGTATCCTCGTCATTTACACATCTTTATCTACAACTTTGGCCACTAGGGGCAAAAGAGTCTTTTACACGTCATAACTAATAATAAATAGCCACTAAGGGCAAAACAGTCATTTACACGTCATAATAATTAATAATAGCCACTAAGGGCAAAACAGTCTTTGCACGTCATAATGAGTAATAATAGCCACTAAGGGCAAAACAGTCATTAATCACCCATTTTGACACTAAAACGTTAAAAACAGTTAGTTATGCTCAAAAGAGATTTTCAAAGACACCAAAACATCCTTTCAATGTCACCGCAGTGACCACCGGGAACAACCACTTGGGCTCCCAGCAACATTCAGAAATTATGAGTTTTTATTTTTAAAAATGGAACACATAGATAGACAACTGAAAATGCTTCACAACGCTTTTTGAATCGTTCAAAACGGACACCCGAGTCAAAAGTTATAGCGAAAACAGTTTTCGAAAACATTTGGGAACATCCTGAAACTGGCGCCCTGGGCGCCCAGCGCCCAGGCACCTGGCGCCCAGCAAGGCGCAACACGCAAGCAACACACACGGGCGCCCAGCGCCCAGCGCCTAGGCGCAACACAGCAACACGCGCACATGGGCGCTCAGCGCCCAGCGCCACACACGCACACACGCACACAGGCGCTCAGCGCCCAGCGCTGGCACCCAGCGCCCAGCGCTCCACAGACAGCAACACACACGGGCACTCAGCGCCCAGCAAGGGCGCCTGGCGCCCAGAACACTCCCAGCAACCAGAATTCTTGCTCTAAACACCCCCAAATCATGCCAAAATATCATCAAACAAAATCAAACCATTCTCAAACATACCGATCATCACCAATTGCATATGAACACCATCTAACACAACCAAATCATCATCAAAACGCGTCCAATCACCTTGAACATACATATTATCACATTTATCTCAAAATCACCATCAACCACAATTTCTCAAATAACAAGTTATCATATGCCTAGGGTTCATCAATAATCTCTAGAAATGCATAAAACGGCACACATAGAGCCTACCCTTACTTAGTCCCCATCATAAAACCCTATTATAGAGAAGATGAGACCCACCCTTACCTTAGATTATAACGAACACGATAACTCCATACGTAAGCTCCAAAGAACCCGCAACACGACCCTTCTCCTTTTTCTCCTTGAGATTTGCGCACCTCACCTCTCCTCCTCTCCTCATGGCGCCGCGCCCTCCTTCCCTTCCCACTCTCTCTATTCGCATTTTCCTTTCTTTTTCTCAAATGAACCAAACCCTTAAAATCTCAGCTTTTATATGCGCTTAGGTTGTCGGGCTTGGGTTGCGGGCTTCCCCGCAGCTTAAGCCCAATTTAATTACAACACCTTATCCGATTCCAATACTGCTCCTTATTTTATTTAAAACACCTTATACTCATTTTAATAAGTAATAAATAATAATTATATTATTATTTCTACCACTCAATTTCTTTTAACTAATTAAATAAATTAATCTATTATTTTTGGGGTGTTACAAGAGTCACTACCGCCGGTCAGACGAACAAATGTTCTGATTGACTATTAGTAGCGACTCGTTTTTATTTACTTTTGAAAGTAATTTTCGAGAGAGATTGATTGGCACGAATGATCAAACTAACAAAGATTATGAGTGATCATTTTCGTTGTTCTTTGAAGGAAAACGACATCGCCACCAATGGCTAGACGAACAAAAGTTCTGATTAACCACTAGCGGCGATGGGTTGAAAATGATTTTGGAAAGGAAGAGTTTTTTTTTATTCTTTATCTTGATGAATTATGAAAGTTGAGCTTTCATGATGATCAATGGGGGAAGGGTTCCAAGTGACCACCATTAGCACTCCATTGCTAATAATCATGCAAGCAAAGGCTTCGCAGAATTACTAACAAAGTTTCGATTTTGAAAAGTTTTCACAATTGGAGTAATTTTTGTTTGGGGAAACATTTATCCCTTATTGGGAAAAAAAGGTTTGTAAAAAAGGGTTCGCTCAGGGAAAAGAAACGAAATAATAAAAAAGAAAGGGGTGCAGCAGTAAAACAATGGTGTAAATAAAAGGAGGGGTGCATTATTAAAACTGGGGTGCAGATAATGAGCCCAGCTTGTTTTTTTTGTAGGCTGGGCTGCGTTTCAAAAAAGAACATGGGCTTCAAAACGGGGCCTGCGAAGTAAATAGGGAGGTGCGAACAATGATTTGAAAAATAAAAAAACGTGAAAAGACGAAAATACCCCTGCTGTTTATACTATAAAAGGCTGACCTAAAATAGAAAACCCTAGTTTTGCTTTTTCCTCATCCATGGCGCCCCTTATCCAAAACCTAATTTCTCCTCTCTCTCTCTCCCTCTCTTCTTTTACTTTCTCTTTTATACTGTTAAATATATTTACTAACTAAATGGGAAGTAAAGTATAACTTGAAAATGAATTTGTATTTTTCAACTTTTACGAAATAAGATATATAGCGACAAAGAAGAAAATCGTTATTATTTTTGGATGGACAAAATTGGGGTATGACACTTTCATCATGACAAGCACACCTTTGAGTCCAATAACATTCAATACACAACATATTTTTACCTTCCCTCTCTCTACACCACTAAATACACACTAATTTCTTTACCTCCCTCACTCCATCCTCATGCTCCACGCCACCCCTCACTTCAGCCCCCATCAAGTGCACATCACAAAAGCCTTTCATCATGACAAGCACACCTTTGAGTCCAATAACATTCAATACACAACATATTTTTACCTTCCTTCTCTCTACACCACTAAATACACACTAATTTCTTTACTTCCCTCCCACAACTTTAAACCCATTGGATCTTTGAAATTCAATAAGAACAACTCACTCCTCTCCTCCCCAAAAGGAACCCAAGGCCGTAGCCCCTCTCCTCTCCCTCACTTCCTCTTGTTTTTCTTTCATCTCAAAGGAACCTTCCCATTTCTCCTACACCAAAAAACCCTAACAAACAACTCACCTCATTTGCATCCCTCTTTCACATACTCCCTCCATTTCTCATTCAAAGTTCAAGCATCATCATCAAGTGGGTGCTTCTTTGAAGAATATTGGAGTTTTGTTGATTTGTGTCTAGCTTCATCTTCTCATCTCACTTTCTAGCTCAAAGCTAAGGTAATCCTTAAAACCTTGCATCATCTTTGAGTATTTCCTCAAAAATATAAAAAGCATCCATCCTATCACCTTCATATTCTCATATTGTTGATTGTTGTTGGTGAGAGGTGTCATAAGCACTTTGACAAGCACTTAGGGAGGCTTGGGTGCTTATGGTGCTTCTCACCCTTTAATAAATGTTGATTTGTGTTGATTTGGATCTTAATCCTTGTCTTTCATGAAATAAATGTTGTTTTATGGCATGTTGTATTTCGCATACCCTCATAAAAATGTGATTTGCTAGTTGTTGTTGTGTTATCTCACATTTCCTTGCATATTCACTCTTGTTTGCATAACTTTCACAAAATGAGAAACCCATTTCAAGCATGATGACATTCGGCCATGGGCCTAGGTTTAGGGTTCTTGAATGCTTTTGTTTATTTCATGACTTGGGGATGGATAATAGTTGATTTAGGGTATGTATGCTCCTAGGTTTTAACATAAAAATTAGGGTTTGGGTTTGCTTTAATAAACTCGTTTTTGTTGATGATTGGCAAGGTGATTCACACTTGTGCACTTGTGCACTTAATCTTAAGTGTGAGGATTGACCAAAGTGATTCAACATTCTTTGATACTTTGGTTGCTAAATAATTTGCTTGCTTATGCTTGCCTATGATCATGATTGAGGCAACTCTTTTCCTTAAGCTAACAATTTCATTGTCCACTCTCATATAAGAATATCATCAACACTTAGATAGGTCAATTCCATACATTGCATCTTCAAATAGATGCGCATTTAGATTCCCTTGCGTCTTGTAGAAATATTTGAGTATGGCTCTCGCCTAGCATCTTCCACTAGATGTGCATTTAGGTTCAATCTTGCCTACTCTTATATTTTTGCTTAATGCCCAATTCAAGTTCCTTCTTTGCCTATTTATGTGTTGTGGTCTAACATGTGTAGTCTAGGCTAATATTTGCTCAAGAACTCAAGTGAGATTGTTGCTTGCCTAAGGATTTGATTTGCATTCATCGCTTTCTTTTCTAAATAGTTTAGCATGAAAATGGTGACTAGTGACAATCACCCATAACCTTTATTAGTTTGGTTGTCCTAAGAGCCTAAATTTCAAAAACAAAAAGATGTTTTCATATGCAAAAGCTACTAGTGATAATCACCCATAACCTTTGTTAGTTTGATTATCATGAATGCTTTCAATTTCCAAAGATATTTTCCTAAGCATCAAAAGTCAAGGCAAGTTTTAGTAATGATCACCCATAACCTTTGTTAGTTTGATCATTATGAACGCCCTTCACTTTTCAAAACCAAAGAAAAAAGACTTTCATTTTCAAGGCTCCTTAGAACTACGTCGCTTTGATTCCCATTTGGGATACGTAGGAGCGAGTCACATTCTCGTCAAGCGCATACATAAAAAAGGTTTAGCATTTCAATAATAAAAAGAAAAGAGTTATTTTCATAACAAAAAAAATCACTTTTGCAAACCAAGATCATTTTCAGAACAAAAACCTTTTCCTTTCTAAAATCGTTTTCATTCCATTGTCGCTAGTGGCTAACCAGAACCTTTGTTCGTCTAGCCATTGGCGGCGATGTCTTTTTCCCAAAAGAATAATAAATGATGATCCATCATAACCTTTGTTAGTTTGATCATCGTGCAAATCAATCTCTTTCGAAAATTACTTTCAAAAAAGATAATAAAAACGAGTTGTTATTGACAGTCCATCAGAACCTTTGTTCGTTTGACTAGCGGTACAACTCTCTTTTCAAAAGGACAAAGAAGAACTACGTAGCTTTGAGTTCTCCATCGCACCGGGAGATACGTAGGAGCGGGCCATGTCCCGTCAAGCGCCTTTTTTATAAAAAACTCTTTCTTTCTTTTTCCATAATAAATAAGATTTTCATTAAGTCTTTTTCAATGCATTTTTCAATAAAGAATAAAAGAGGCAAAATTAAGTATTTTCAAGTCAACACACTAGAACCACACATTTAATTAAAGGTTCCCTCTCAGTAGAGAGGACGTATGGGGTGCTAATTGTAACACCCCTTTTCTACCCGTTCATTTAATTTGGAAAAATATCAGAGTTTTCAAAAATTTGTTTCACACGAGGAACGTTACACATACTTCAATAAAATAATGCTTCTCATTAAAACAGCTCAAACACAATAATCCTGCATTACGTAGCACGTCACTAAGAGGAGAGCCTCAAAAACACATTTATCATCGCAAATAAACTTAACCTCAATAAAAACCAACTACGCAGCGGAATAACAAAATAAAACAGAATCGTCAACAAAACATAACAACTGAAATCATTCGTAAACATCAAGTTCGTTTCCCCCCTGAGTGCTACGTATCAGAGCGTGACGACTCGACTCGAATTAGTGAAGGTACCTAGTCCTTCACTCGCAATCACCTGCACGTTACCGCATAGGGGTAACATTCAAACAGAAGGGTGAGTCCAATTCAATCCATATAATAAATCATATGATAAATAATAAGTCAAGTCACAGCTCTAAAATAATCACATCACAATCATCAATTGCATCACTACATAAACTCATCACAATGTCATGTAGGCATATGAAATGCAACCCACTCGCGGGCATATGCATGCGGTACCTTTTCACAAACGTCGCTTAGCCATTATGGCCTCATCGTCACTTAGTCTTTTGGGCCTCAAAACGTCACTGGGTTTATGCATATGGGATGCATGAGACACTATAACATGCACCACGCACAAATCATACAATCACGGTCAACTATGTGACCCGTCACTTACCAATTTGCCCACAAGAGGCACATCACCTGTCAATTCACAATTACTCACAACAACATCACTTAGCCTTTCGGCCTTATCATCACTTAGCCCTTTTTGGGCCTCAAAACGTCACCGGGTTTTCATCGTCACTTATTCATAAACATCATCAACTCAAACAATAGCCACTGAGGGCAAAAACGTCATTTACTAGCCACTAAGGGCATCATCGTCATTTACACACTAATATCAACAACATTGGCCACTAAGGGCAAAATGGTCATTTAACTAGCCATTAAAGGCATCATCGTCATTTACACACCAATATCAACAACATTGGCCACTAAGGGCAAAACAGTCATTTAACTAGCCATTAAAGGCATCATCGTCAAAATCATCACTTTTGACACTAAAACGTTAAAACCACTGGTTATACACAAAAGGGATTTTTAAAGGCACCAAAACATCTTTTCAACGTCATAGCAACGATCGCTGGGAACAGCCACTTGGGGCACCCCAGCAACCTTCAGAAATAATAAGTTTTTTTTTTTAAAAATGGGACACGCAGATAGGCAACTGAAAAAGCTTCCCAACACTTTTTGAAACGTTTAAAACGGATGTCCGAGTCAAAAGATATAGCGAAAACAGTTTTCGAAAACATTTTGGGAACATCCTGGAAAACTGGCGCCCAGCGCCTAGCAAAACGCAACACACGCACACACACACCCGGGCGCTCAGCGCCCAGCGCCCAGCGCAACACAAACACGCACACACACGGGCGCCCAGCGCCTAGCGCCTTAGCGCAACACGGAACACGCGCACACGGGCGCCCAGCGCCTGGCGCCCAGCGCCCACACACGCACACAGCAACACGCAACACTGGCGCGCAGCGCCCATGGGCGCCCAACGCCTGCAACACTTCCAGCACACGAATTTCAGCACAATTACAACATATATTTTTTTTCTTCAAATTTTTACATGACCCATCACAACACCTATTTACCACAATTCATTAACACATATAGGATCATCAAATTATCCCCCAAACATAAAAAATCCAGCAACATCACAAGCACAAACATGGCGCCCTAGGCGCCTATAACACCAACCATGGATCTTCGAGCAACAAATTCATCAAAACACATACCAATCGAATTAACAACATGAAAATACACGTAAATCATACTCACGGATTAGATCTAGGCCATCTCTACTTAAAACCTATCATAGGAATTATTATAAAAATTGATAGAACTCCCCTTACCTCGAATTCGAAGAGTAGAAGCCTTAGAGATAGTCACGGACAGAACCCAGCAACAAGATCCCGTTCTTCTTCTCTCCTTGGTTGCGCGACTTTTCCTTCTCCTCTTCCTCTTCTCTCTACGGCGCACTTCTCCTTTCTTTTCTCTCTTCTCAATTTCGCAAAATGCTAACAAAAAAACCCTAACCCCTAGGCGCCTTGGCCACTTCGCATATGACATGAGTCATGGGCTTGGGCTTCTCACTTAAGCCCAAGTCCATCTAGTTTGGTGCCTCCATCTCCTAATACCACCTACACAATTTTTAATATAATTTCCAATAATTAAATTATATCCAATTAATTAAATCAAATTCCTAAATACTTAATTAAATAATTTAATTAAATATTTAGGGTGTTACAACTCTCCCCCACTTAGAATATTTCGTCCTTGAAATTTACCTGATCAAATAACTCTGGGTAGGACTCTCGCATCTTGCTCTCTAGCTCCCAAGTCATACTCTCGCCGGCAGCTCCTAGCCAAACCACTTTCACTAATGCAATCTCTTTGCCTCTAAGCGCTTTCACTTCACGATCCTCAATCCGTACGGGCATCGTCTCCACAGTGAGATTATCCCGCACCTCTACATCATCCATACGGATCACATGAGATGGATCCGAAACATACTTCCGAAGTTGTGACACATGAAACACGTCATGCAAATTCGAAAGATTTGGCGGTAAAGCCACCCTATAAGCCACATTTCCGATTCTCTCAGAAATCTGATAAGGACCAACAAAACGAGGAGTGAGCTTCTTCGATTTCAACGCTCGACCAACACCGGTAATAGGAGTAACCCTCAAGAACACATGCTCACCCTCTTGAAATTCTAAATCTTTCCTCCGCTTGTCATGATAACTCTTCTGACGACTCTGCGAAGCCTTCATCTTTTCACGGATCATCTTGATTTTCTCTGTAGTTTCCCGGACAATCTCCGGTCCCAACACTACACTCTCCCCTGACTCATACCAACACAATGGCGTTCTACACTTTCGACCATACAATGCTTCAAACGGTGCCATCCCGATACTGGAATGGTAACTGTTGTTATAGGTAAACTCAATCAGTGCAAGGTAGGAATCCAACGAACCCCGTTGTTCCAATACACAAGCCCTCAACGAATCCTCTAATGACTGAATTGTCCTTTCTGACTGACCATCTGTCTGATGATGATACGCCGAACTCATTTTCAGCTTTGAACCCAATTCCTTCTACAAACTCGTCCAAAACTCAGACGTGAACCTCGGATCCCTATCTAACACAATACTTTTCGGAACACCGTGCAACTTCACAATTTCTTTGACATAGACCTCTGCCAACCTCGACACCGGATAAGTGATATTAATAGGAATAAAGTGAGCAGACTTCGTTAACCTATCAACGATCACCCAAATAGCGTCATGACCCCTAACTGTATTCGGCAATCCCGTCACAAAGTCCATCGCAATGCTATCCCACTTCCACTCTGGAACTTCCAACGGTTGCATCAACCCCGCAGGCTTCTGATGCTCGACCTTCGACTTTTGACAGGTCAAACAGGCATACACAAACTGTGCCACATCTCTCTTCATACCATACCACCAAAACATCTTTTTCAGATCTTGATACATTTTCGTTTCTCCAGGATGGATACTCAACTTGCTACGGTGACCCTCCTCTAAAATTGCCTTTCTCATCTCTGCATCATCCGGAACACAGATCCTACCTCGGAACCTCAACACACCACGGGAATCTATCTTGAAATCTTCATCTTCAGATTGACCAACCCCATTAATTAAATCTACTAACTTGACATCTGACTTCTGAGCCTCTCTGATGCTGCCCAGGAAATCATTATCGATCTTTAACATTCCCAGCTTGACACTGTGAGGTGTCATTTTACAAACCAAACTCAAATATCTGAATTCCTCAATCAACTCTAATTCTTTCACCATCATTGCCGACATATGCAAGGACTTTCTGCTTAAAGCATCAGCCACGACATTAGCTTTGCCGGGATGATAATTCAAACCAAAGTCATAATCCTTCAAGAGCTCCAACCACCGACGTTGTCTCATATTCAACTCTTTCTGATCGAACAGATACTTTAGACTCTTATGATCACTGAACACTTCAAACCTCGAACCATAAAGGTAGTGCCTCCAAATCTTAAGTACAAATACCACAGCAGCCAATTCCAAATCATGCGTAGGGTAATTTTTCTCATGAACCCGCAACTGCCTCGACGCATACGCAACAACTTTTCCATCTTGCATCAGCACACCACCAAGACCCATCTTCGAAGCGTCAATGGTTCCTCCGGATTAGGCAACGTCAAGACAGGCGACGTTGTCAATCTCTCTTTCAGTTCCATAAAACTTTCCTCACACCGAGTATCCCAAACAAAAACTTTACCCTTACAAGTTAACTGAGTCAACGGAAGAGCCAACTTGGAAAAACCCTCGATGAACCTCCTGTAGTACCCAGCCAAACCCAAAAAGCTTCTAATCTCTGTTGCGGACTTCGGAGCCTCTCACTCCAACACTGCTTCCACTTTTGCCGGATCAACCGCAATACCATTACCAGAAATCACATGCCCAAGGAAACTCACTTCTTTCAGCCAGAACTCACACTTTGATAACTTAGCATACAACTTTTTCTCTTTAAGAACTTCCAATACTGTCTTCAGGTGCTCAGCATGCTCTTCTTCCGACTTAGAATAAACTAGAATGTCATCTATGAAGATCACCACAAACCGATCTAGGTAATTATGGAAAATACGATTCATATATTCCATAAATACACCAGGAGCATTGGTCACACCGAACGGCATCACTGAATATTCATAATGCCCATACCTTGTCCTGAATGCTGTCTTCTGAACATCCTCATCCTTCACTTTAATCTGATGATATCCGGACTTCAAATCAATTTTGCTGAACACACGGGCACCCACTAACTGATCCATCAAATCGTCGATCCTCGGAAGCGGATACTTATTCTTGATAGTTACCTTATTCAACTGACGATAGTCGACACATAACCTCATACTCCCATCCTTTTTCTTTACCAACAATACCGGAGCTCCCCATGGTGATACACTCGGTCTTACAAACTTTTTCTCAAGCAATTCTTTGAGTTGCGTCTTCAACTCAGACAATTCCGACGCCGACATCCTGTACGGCGCCATAGACACCGGCCTCGTACCAGGTACAAGATCAATCGAAAACTCAACCTCTCTTTCCGGTGGCACACCCGGAATTTCATCAGGAAAAACCTCAGGGAATTCGCGTACCACTTGCAATTCTTCAATAACCGCCTGACTCTCAGCAGACAACGATGCCATCAACGCAAATAGCTGAACTCCTTCTTTCTTCAACTTCTTCAACTGACCAACAGATACCAAAACAGAATCTTCTTCCCCGAAACTGACCCACTTGCTACGACAGTTGATATGAACGTGGTTATTCTCTAACCAGTCCATGCCCAAGATTACATCCAGACCTCTCAACGGCAAGCAAACAAAATTCACAACAAAGTCCCTGCCGAAGATCGACACGGGACACTGAGAACACACCTGGGAAGTAATCACCGACCCCTTCGCAGGAGTATCGACAACCATATCCCCACACATAGCAGATAAAACAAGACCCAATCTTTTACAACAATCAACAGATATAAAGCAATGGGTAGCACCAGTATCAATAAGAGATTTCAGAGAAGTACCATTAATAAAACACGTACCTCTAATCAAACCATCCTTCTCATCAGGCTCCTCTCCTGCCAATGCGAACACCTTCCCAGTAGACCTTTCCTTCTTCGGCTTTGTACACTTTGTACTGATATGCCCAGACTCACCACAGTTGAAGCACACCACATCCTTGACCTTACACTCGGCCGCCATATGACCCTTTTTACCACAACGGTAGCAAACTCTCTCATCAGACCTGCATGTAGTACTCTTGTGGCCAGGTTTGCCACACTTATAACAGACAATGCTAGTAGGAGCATCTCCCCCACTAGAATTCTTACCCCCAGCAGACCTCTGATAACTCTTACCCGCAGGAACCTCATACGGCTTGCTTCGACTCTAAAACTTACCCTTTTTCTCAGACGTAGCTTTGTAATGAGCAGTACTGTCCTCCTCAAAGATTCTACAACTGTCAACCTGATCAGCGAACACACGAATCTTCTGATAACCAATGGCCTTTTTGATATCAGGCCTCAACCCATTCTCGAACTTGATGCATTTTGAGAACTTAGCTGTAGCCTCACTGTAGTGTGGATAGAATTTTGCCAGCTCCACAAACTTCGCCGCATACGCAGTCACAGACATACCACCATGCTTCAGTTCTAGGAACTCTATCTCTTTCTTTCCCCGGACGTCTTCAGGAAAATATTTTCTCAGAAATTCCCTGCTGAATACCTCCCAAGTAATCTCTTCCTGCACAGACTCCACCCTCTGCCTAGTAGCCTACCACCAGTCGTCGGCCTCCTCGGCTAACATGTGGGTACCAAAACGGACCTTCTGCTCAACAGTGCAGTCCATCACCCTAAATATCCTCTCGATCTCCTTCAACCAAGCCATAGCACCATCTGGATCATATTTGCCCTTAAAGGTGGGCGGATTCTGTCTCTGGAAGGTAGTCAGACTCCGAAAACCAGCGTTCTCTCCAGCATTCTGCTGACCCTGCACAGCCTGAGCCATAGCCTGCAATGCAGCAGCAAGAGCAGCGTCGTTTCTCCCAGCCATTTCGAACTATCACTGCAGCACAAACCAAAGTTCAGAACTAATCGATTGTCATAAGACACTATGACAGGACAACATTGGCCGGACAGACCGAACTGCTCTGATACCACTAATGTAACACCCCTTTTCTACCCGTTCATTTAATTTGGAAAAATATCAGAGTTTTCAAAAATTTGTTTCACACGAGGAATGTTACACATACTTCAATAAAATAATGCTTCTCAATAAAACAGCTCAAACACAATAATCCTGCATTACGTAGCACGTCACTAAGAGGAGAGCCTAAAAAACACATTTATCATCGCAAATAAACTTAACCTCAATAAAAACCAACTACGCAGCGGAATAACAAAATAAAACAGAATCGTCAACAAAACATAACAATTGAAATCATTCGTAAACATCAAGTTCGTTTCCCCCCCCCCCCCCCTGAGTGCTACGTATCAGAGCGTGACGACTCGACTCGAATTAGTGAAGGTACCTAGTCCTTCACTCGCAATCACCTGCACGTTACCGCATAGGGGTAACATTCAAACAGAAGGGTGAGTCCAATTCAATCCATATAATAAATCATATGATAAATAATAAGTCAAGTCACAGCTCTAAAATAATCACATCACAATCATCAATTGCATCACTACATAAACTCATCACTATGTCATGTAGGCATATGAAATGCAACCCACTCGCGGGCATATGCATGAGGTACCTTTTCACAAACGTCGCTTAGCCATTATGGCCTCATCGTCACTTAGCCTTTTGGGCCTCAAAACGTCACTGGGTCTATGCATATGGGATGCATGAGACACTATAACATGCACCACGCACAAATCACACAATCACGGTCAACTATGTGACCCGTCACTTACCAATTTGCCCACAAGAGGCACAGCACCTGTCAATTCACAATTACTCACAACAACATCACTTAGCCTTTCGGCCTTATCATCACTTAGCCCTTTTTGGGCCTCAAAACGTCACTGGGTTTTCATCGTCACTTATTCATAAACATCATCAACTCAAACAATAGCCACTGAGGGCAAAAATGTCATTTACTAGCCACTAAGGGCATCATCGTCATTTACACACTAATATCAACAACATTGGCCACTAAGGGCAAAACGGTCATTTAACTAGCCATTAAAGGCATCATCGTCATTTACACACCAATATCAACAACATTGGCCACTAAGGGCAAAACGGTCATTTAACTAGCCATTAAAGGCATAATCGTCAAAATCATCACTTTTGACACTAAAACGTTAAAACCACTGGTTATACACAAAAGGGATTTTTAAAGGCACCAAAACATCTTTTCAACGTCACAGCAACGACCGCCGGGAACAGCCACTTGGGGCGCCCCAGCAACCTTCAGAAATAATAAGTTTTTATTTTTAAAAATGGGACATGCAGATAGGCAACTGAAAAAGCTTCCCAACATTTTTTGAAACGTTTAAAACGGATGTCTGAGTCAAAAGATATAGCGAAAACGGTTTTCGAAAACATTTTGGGAACATCTTGGAAAACTGGCACCCTGGGCGCCCAGCGCCCAGGCACCTGGCGCCCAGCGCCTAGCAAAACGCAACACACGCACACACACACCCGGACGCTCAGCGCCCAGCGCAACACAAACACGCACACACACGGGCGCCCAGCGCCCAGCGCCTTAGTGCAACACGGAACACGCGCACACGGGCGCCCAGCGCCCAGCGCCTGGCGCCCAGCGCCCACACACGCAACACTGGCGCGCAGCGCCCATGGGCGCCCAGCGCCTGCAACACTTCCAGCACACGAATTTCAGCACAATTACAACATATATTTTTTTTCTTCAAATTTTTACATGACCCATCACAACACCTATTTACCATAATTCATTAACACATATAGGATCATCAAATTATCCCTCAAACATAAAAAATCCAGCAACATCACAAGCACAAACATGGCGCCCTAGGCGCCTATAACACCAACCATGGATCTTCGAGCAACAAATTCATCAAAACACATACCAATCGAATTAACAACATGAAAATACACGTAAATCATACTCACGGATTAGATCTAGGCCATGTCTACTTAAAACCTATCATAGGAATTATTATAAAAATTGATAGAACTCCCCTTACCTCGAATTCGAAGAGTAGAAGCCTTAGAGATAGTCACGGACAGAACCCAGCAACAAGATCCCGTTCTTCTTCTCTCCTTGGTTGCGCGACTTTTCCTTCTCCACTTCCTCTTCTCTCTACGGCGCACTTCTCCTTTCTTTTCTCTCTTCTCAATTTCGCAAAATGCTAACAAAAAAACCCTAACCCCTAGGCGCCTTGGCCACTTCGCATGACATGAGTCATGGGCTTGGGCTTCTCACTTAAGCCCAAGTCCATCTAGTTTGGCGCCTCCATCTCCTAATACCACCTACACAATTTTTAATATAATTTCCAATAATTAAATTATATCCAATTAATTAAATCAAATTTCCTAAATACTTAATTAAATAATTTAATTAAATATTTAGGGTGTTACACTAATACCTTTTCTGCGCGTAACCGACCCCCGAACCCTACTCTCTAGTTTCGCAAGACCAATCGCTTTCCGAAAAAGGTTTTCCTAATATTTTCCTTAATAAATATTGGTGGCGGCTTCATTGATTTTAGAAAAGTTGTGAACGAGGAAGGTTCTCCCTCGGGGACTCCTTCGGGCGCAACAGCTGGCGACTCCACTGGGGACTAAAATACATTTTTTTTTTCAAAAGTGGGTCAAGCCTAATTAATTAAGTGTGTGGTTTGTGTGATTGATTTGAACATCTTGCTTTACCTCTATTTCTTCTTCTTTTTCATAAGCATGTTGCATCCATATGCATTCTTCTTCTATGTTTGCTTTTGTTTAAAATAATAGATAGTTACCTCTCTGCTTAAATGCTTAGTTCCCTCATGCATATTTCCCCTCTCTTGTCATGTCCCCTTCTTCTTTGCTCGCTTTCTTGAGGTAAGTAGTGCATTGTTGTCGGCACCCTAGATTAGTTGTATTTGATCGGTATTGAACCCTAGGGTAGACGACATGCTATTGTTTTCTATTGTCTGGACTGTTCTGGATTTTCATTTGCAGGTGGAGTAGTTTTTAAGGAAATGCCCTTCGCGCACACACATTTGTACCTTGAGATTATATGATTAGAGAAAGGGACCATAACCCAGGTCTGTTAGGATACCTTAGGATCAGTGGATTCAAGTAGTGGGAGCCCATCAGGACCTTTGTCCGTTTGGCTACTCGCGAAAGTTTCAATCAGAGTTGTGCTCTTTCATGATGCTTCGTATCTAGCAGTTTGCTGCATTTACGGGGATTTTCATGAGAGGGACTGTGGCTCTGATGACCTTTGTGAGGGTGTGAATAGAGCTACATGAGAAGATTATCCCTAAAGTGCCTTAGATCATAGGTTCTACCCCCTTTTTAGGTCACAAGGGCTTTCCAAATCGTGTGCTGCATTGTTGCATTCAGTTCAATCAATTTTTCCTTCAAAATTTTCGAAAATCAAAAAAGATATGCTTTTCCTTTTCAATAAACGCCTATATGAGGTGGCATATAGTGTGAAAATTTTCAAATTACCACCTGTAAATATCCTCTTTCTGCAAAAACACAAAAAAGAAGCATCATTGCATCATCGCATCATTGCATCACTGCATTATTGCATCATTTGCATTGCATAAAATTCCGATTTTGAAAAAAACCATTCATCTTGCATTCCCCTTCATTACATAAAGATAAAACAAAAAACAATTATCATCTGCATAGCATAAGCATTTCATTTATAATCATGCAAAAAATCCTCGTCAAGTTCATCCAAGACGAGGCATTCATGCATAAGCATTATTTCAAAAAAAAGACCCAGTAGAACTACGTAAGCTTTGATTCCTCATTACAATGGGGATACATAGGAGCGGGTCATACCCCGTCAAGCACATTTTTCTAAAACCTTTTTTCCAATAAATCATTTGAATCTCCAAATAATTTTCAAAATCATGTTCCAAAACTAAAAAACAAAAAAGAAAATCATTGTGAGTATCATGCATTTCATTGCACAAAAAATGAAAATAAGAAAGCATCTCATTCATAATCATGAATAAAAATCATCATCAAATTTATTCAAAATGTAGCATTCATGCACCATTTCATTAACCTCATCACTCTGGTTCAAATACATCATTCCTCCATACATGCATCTTTCAAAAAAGGAAGGGGCATTGGCATTTCATACCTTGCCTGGCCTCTAAGAAAAAAAATCATCATCATCATTCCTGCATCTTTCACCATTCGAAAGAAAAAGGGGGCATCGGCATTTCATATCTTGTCTTGCCTCTATAAAAATCATTTTGAAAAGAAGCAGAATTCTTGCATCATTCATCATCCAAGGATGCATTGGCATTTCATATTCCGTCTTGCATAAAAAGAAAGCATCAAAAAAAAAAACTTTTAGAATAATCACACTTTTCAAGTGAATATGCTTTCATGCATTTCATTTTCATCATGTATACATCATAATGTTTTCATCCATGCATTGCATACAACAAAAATGTTGTGATGAGAGACGAGATGTTCTTGCAAGGTAATCTTTCCTTTTTGGAAAAGTTTACCATCACTCATTTGCAAACTCAAGGTGTTCCAAGGCACTCAGTTTTTTCACATCAATAGCTCATTTGTATTTCCTTCAAAAAAAAAGACATTACATCTCATCCATTCCATGATTAAAGACTGAAACAGTTCATAAAAAAAACAAAAAAAAGGGTTTTCATATCACGTTTTAACCAATGTTAATTCTCTGTGAAGCGTTCTTCTAGTAAGCATGCATGCCACGTGCAGTTTCTCTTGTTTGAGTCAGTCAATCTCCTTCATTTATCATTGTTCCCCATCCAAGTCTAATCCCGCCCCGTCCACCCCTAAAGTGCATATTCTCTCCCATCAGTGCATACTTGACTTTTGGTTCATTCCCACTAACACTTCAAGTCCTCCATGCTGGGGCAATTCTGTGATCACTAATTTTCCTTGTCGGTATCATATTCCTTTAGTGCAAGTCTTTCTAAAAAAAATATATATATAATAAATAAAAAAAGATAAAATAAGCTCGCTAGGTTGAAAACCCGCAAAGGGCGGCCTAGGCAAAAAAGAGCGCCCGGTGGATTGAAAACTCGCAAAGAGCGGTCCAAGCAAAAATTAGGGCACAAAAAAAGGGGGAAAATAAAAGAGCAAACACATGAAGATAGATAAATTATTGTCCTAAAATTAAGTCTTAAAGAAATAAGCAATTAGGATTTGAAATGAAATTTGGCCATCTCTCCACACCCTCAAGGACCTAAAATCCCAGAAAGACCATTCCCTACCCCTCTTAAGCCAAAGATTCAAAATCACAAAAACACCATTTGTTACCCATCTTAAGCCAAGAAAAGCCCAAGATATCCCCATCACTCTGGACAAGGGTTAATTCCACATCAAAGATGGTATATCATTCTCACCCAAGTCAAAAGGAAAGGAAATCCGCAAAAGGAGGGGAATAACAAAGTTTCAAAAAGGAGAATCCCAAAATGAAGAAAGGAAGACAAAGGGAGTATAAATTAAGAGTCAATACATTTTGTCATGAAGCATGAGAGCTCCCCTTCAAAGAGGCCCTCAGTTTCAATGGGTTCAATCATTTCTCCTTTCAAAAAAAAAAAATTCATTGGGTTCAATCATTCCTCCTTTCAAAAAAACCCTCAATTCATTGGGTTTAACCATCTCTTCTTTCATAAAACCTTCAAACACCTCATTGGGTACGACCACCCCCAAATGTAACAGCCCAGGTCCACCGCAGCGGCCACCCCGGTCCCACTGTTACCTCACGGTCTTCTCTACCCCTCTTGTAGAGTTTTTGCCTTCCGTGGGAATCGAACCTTGCACCTGAGGCATAAGTGCAAGTTAAACCCCCTTCCCACTACCAATTGAGCGCGCGATGTTAATCCTCATGCCTAGTCCCAAGAATCAGCACTTCAAGTGTCAGTCTTCAATCTAATTCTCAAGACAGTCATCCTGGACTTGTCAGTCTCAAAATCTCATCCCCAGTCGCTCCTTCAGTTCGGAGTTCAAATGCTCTTTCAGTTTAGAGTTCAGCCGCTCCTTCAGTACAGAGTTCAAATGCCCTCGGGTCCCAAGTGGTTCATTAAAAGCACGCTAAGTGTTCAGTTACTGCTTTCCTTCTTGCAAACGAAGCATTCATCATCATTGCATCAGACATCAAATCAAGTCTCAAAATACAAAATCATTTTCAATAAATAGGAGACTAAGTCGAATGTACATTCGAAATAGTCATCACGATAGGACACTTGAATTGATCACTCAAGAATCCTAGGGTCCCTATGCCAAAAAAAAAAAAAACAAAAACATTCAGTGTCGTCTACATCATAGTAGTGTTTGCATTCCAGAACCAAAATTCATCATCCCATCAAACATCAAAACAATACAGTTGCATCACATCCATATTTGCATCTCATAGAAGAAAAGAAAGCTAAAACATCCCATGTCATTCATCATTTCATATTATTCATCATTTTATAGCAATATTCCCATTTCATAGAAAAAGGCAAAGAAGGAAAAGTTTTTCATTGCATGTCATCTGCCATTTCATTACATATTATCAAACACCGAAATTTTGCATTCGCATAAAAAGAGCAAGACAAAAAAAAAAGAAATTCAGACGTTTGCAAAAGAAAACAGCAATCATGACATTTGCATTGCATGCATTTGTTCATTTTCAGCTGCAGGTACAAAGAGAGGATGAGCACTTCGGTGTTAGCCCTCACCCCCATATTCCAGAAAATGCTCCCCCAAGTTGGGAGAGTTCAGAAGAAAAAAAGAAACAGAAAAGAAAAGAAAAGAAAAGAAAAGAAAAGAAAGAGAGAAACAAAAAGAAAAGAAAAGAAAAGAGAAAAAAAAGAAAAAGAAAGAAGAGAAGCTAGAGAAAGAGAAAAAGACATATAAGAACAGGAGAAAACCATGCATTCATCAGACATAAGCAAGAGAAAAAGAAAATCATGCATTGCGTACAGACAAGAGAAGAAAAGGAAAATCATTGCATTCATCAAGCATATAAGAACAGTAGAAGATCATGCATCCATCCGACATAGACAAAGGAAATAAGAAACTCATCATTCATCATAAGAAAAAAGAAAACAGCAATCATGGCATTTGCATTGCATGCATTTGTTCATTTTCAGCTACAGGTACAAAGAGAGGATGAGCACTTCGGTGTTAGCCCTCGCCCCCAGATTCCAGAAAATGTTCCCCCAAGTTGGGAGATCAGAAAGAAAAACGAAAAGAGAGAAATAGAAAAGAAAGAAAGAAAAAAAATGAGCGCTCAAGCGCGCATTGCGGATTGGAGCCCAGAGAGATCATCGCTCCCTTCTGCCCAGGTCTCACATCGTGTACGAGCAACGCGATGGACCGCAGCCCCATGCGAGGCGCAACGGAATAGTTGTATCGAGCCTAAGATACAGTGGACGCCGTGCATTGATCTGTATATCGGTTCCGGAGCTGATAACGATCCCCCCGGTCGCTCGAAAGACCAACAGGAAGAGCGTGCTCCTCAAAGCCACGTGCAAACTCGGATTCGTCAAGAGTTCGTTTAAGGATTACAGGTTTTAGGCAGCCTGGGCAATTTACCGCTTTTTGCACGCCAAGTGCCCATTTTACCTTTTCTGTCTGCACGCCAAGTTCCCATTTTACTTTTCTGCCTGCACGCAAGTGCCCATTTTACCTTTTCTGTCTGCACGACAGTGTTCATTTACTGTTTTCGCATCAACACGAAAGTGTCTATCTTTCCAAAAACAAAAAAAAAAGGGGGAAATTCGGGTTTCTCCAAATGGATAAAATTGGTATGATTTCTGAATTCTTTATTTCTATTTTACCTTCGAAATATGTCTTGCGCAATTCATATTTCTTGGTAAAATCCAAATAAAGAGGGCCAGCTGTCATACCCCAATTTTGTCCGGCTTAGGTCAAAACCCTAATTTTCCAAAAATAAATAAATTGAAGAGCGAAGAGCCTTATGCACTACATTTCGGATCCTAGAAGGCATTCCAAGGTTCTTGAAATCGTTTTTAGGGTTGGAACGCATTTTTCGGGCAAATTAGGGTTTTAGAGCCAAAAAGGGTATTTTGGTCAATTATAACGGTTTTTCTTTTTTTCGCTTTCAAAAAGGCTCAAAAATATGTATAATTAAAAATAGAAATCTGAAATCAAAATATAAAAATGAATAACAAAATAATATTGGATGCTTATTGTATTTTTAGAATTAGGGCTAATTCCTTTTTAGGTGCTTTTGCTTTTATCCATTTTGGCTAAAGTGAGCACTAATTCTACAAGCAAACAACCTCCCTCACTCCATCCTCATGCTCCACGCCACTTCACTCACTTCAGCTCCCCATCAAGTGCACATCACAAAAGCCTTTCATCGTGACAAGCACACCTTTGAGTCCAATAACATTCAATACACAACATATTTTTACCTTCCTTCTCTCTACACCACTAAATACACACTAATTTCTTTACCTCCCTCACTCCGTCCTCATGCTCCACGCCACCCCTCACTTCAGCCCCCATCAAGTGCACATCACAAAAGCCTTTCATCATGACAAGCTCACTATTGAGTCCAATAACATTCAATACACAACATATTTTTACCTTCCTTCTCTCTACACCACTAAATACACACTAATTTCTTTACTTCCCTCTCACAACTTTAAACCCATTGGATCTTTGAAATTCAATAAGAACAACTCACTCCTCTCCTCCCCAAAAGGAACCCAAGGCCGTAGCCCCTCTCCTCTCCCTCACTTCCTCTTGTTTTTCTTTCATCTCAAAGGAACCTTCCCATTTCTCCTACACCAAAAAACCCTAACAAACAACTCACCTCATTTGCATCCCTCTTTCACATACTCCCTCCATTTCTCATTCAAAGTTCAAGCATCATCATCAAGTGGGTGCTTCTTTGAAGAATATTGGAGTTTTGTTGATTTGTGTCTAGCTTCATCTTCTCATCTCACTTTCTAGCTCAAAGCTAAGGTAATCCTTAAAACCTTGCATCATCTTTGAGTATTTCCTCAAAAATATAAAAAGCATCCATCCTATCACCTTCATATTCTCATATTGTTGATTGTTGTTGGTGAGAGGTGTCATAAGCACTTTGACAAGCACTTAAGGAGGCTTGGGTGCTTATGGTGCTTTTCACCCTTTAATAAATGTTGATTTGTGTTGATTTGGATCTTAATCCTTGTCTTTCATGAAATAAATGTTGTTTTATGGCATGTTGTATTTCGCATACCCTCATAAAAATGTGATTTGCTAGTTGTTGTTGTGTTATCTCACATTTCCTTGCATATTCACTCTTGTTTGCATAACTTTCACAAAATGAGAAACCCATTTCAAGCATGATGACATTCGGCCATGGGCCTAGGTTTAGGGTTCTTGAATGCTTTTGTTTATTTCATGACTTGGGGATGGATAATAGTTGATTTAGGGTATGTATGCTCCTAGGTTTTAACATAAAAATTAGGGTTTGGGTTTGCTTTAATAAACTCGTTTTTGTTGATGATTGGCAAGGTGATTCACACTTGTGCACTTAATCTTAAGTGTGAGGATTGACCAAAGTGATTCAACGTTCTTTGATACTTTGGTTGCTAAATAATTTGCTTGCTTATGCTTGCCTATGATCATGATTGAGGCAACTCTTTTCCTTAAGCTAACAATTTCATTGTCCACTCTCATATAAGAATATCATCAACACTTAGATAGGTCAATTCCATACATTGCATCTTCCAATAGATGCGCATTTAGATTCCCTTGCGTCTTGTAGAAATATTTGAGTATGGTTCTCGCCTAGCATCTTCCACTAGATGTGCATTTAGGTTCAATCTTGCCTACTCTTGTATTTTTGCTTAATGCCCAATTCAAGTTCCTTCTTTGCCTATTTATGTGTTGTGGTCTAACATGTGTAGTCTAGGCTAATATTTGCTCAAGAATTCAAGTGAGATTGTTGCTTGCCTAAGGATTTGATTTGCATTCATCGCTTTCTTTTCTAAATAGTTTAGCATGAAAATGGTGACTAGTGACAATCACCCATAACCTTTATTAGTTTGGTTGTCCTAAGAGCCTAAATTTCAAAAACCAAAAGATGTTTTCATATGCAAAAGCTACTAGTGATAATCACCCATAACCTTTGTTAGTTTGATTATCATGAATGCTTTCAATTTCCAAAGATATTTTCCTAAGCATCAAAAGTCAAGGCAAGTTTTAGTAATGATCACCCATAACCTTTGTTAGTTTGATCATTATGAACGCCCTTCACTTTTCAAAACCAAAGCAAAAAGACTTTCATTTTCAAGGCTCCTTAGAACTACGTCGCTTTGATTCCCATTTGGGATACGTAGGAGCGAGTCACATTCTCGTCAAGCGCATACATAAAAAAGGTTTAGCATTTCAATAATAAAAAGAAAAGAGTTATTTTCATAACAAAAAAGAATCACTTTTGCAAACCAAGATCATTTTCAGAACAAAAACCTTTTCCTTTCTAAAATCGTTTTCAATCCATTGTCGCTAGTGGCTAACCAGAACCTTTGTTCGTCTAGCCATTGGCGGCGATGTCTTTTTCCCAAAAGAATAATAAATGATGATCCATCATAACCTTTGTTAGTTTGATCATCGTGCAAATCAATCTCTTTCGAAAACTACTTTCAAAAAAGATAATAAAAACGAGTTGTTATTGACAGTCCATCAGAACCTTTGTTCGTTTGACTAGCGGTACAACTCTCTTTTTGAGTATTTAGTGGTGATTCATCATAGCCTTTGCTAGTTTAATCATTCGCTAATGCTCGTCCTATTTCGAAAACTCACTAAAAAAAGATAAAAAACAAAAAAACTTTTCAAAAGGACAAAGAAGAACTACGTAGCTTTGAGTTCTCCATCGCACCGGGAGATACGTAGGAGCGGGCCATGTCCCGTCAAGCGCCTTTTTTATAAAAAACTCTTTCTTTCTTTTTCCATAATAAATAAGATTTTCATTAAGTCTTTTTCAATGCATTTTTCAATAAAGAATAAAAGAGGCAAAATTAAGTATTTTCAAGTCAACACACTAGAACCACACATTTAATTAAAGGTTCCCTCTCAGTAGAGAGGACGTATGGGGTGCTAATACCTTCCCTGCGCGTAACCGACCCCTGAACCCTACTCTCTAGTTTCGCAAGACCAATCGCTTTCCGAAAAAGGTTTTCCTAATATTTTCCTTAATAAATATTGGTGGCGGCTTCATTGATTTTAGAAAAGTTGTAAACGAGGAAGGTTCTCCCTCGGGGACTTTTTCGGGCGCAACACACGCGAGTGCTGCAAAGATTTCTCTTGGTTGAGCGGAAAGCTTTGGAAGTGAATTTGGGCGTCGTTGGAGCGTAGACGTTGATGCGAGGATCGTTCGTGTAGTTATGTGGAGAATTCCGTTTTGGTGGATCCTCGGCTATTTGTGATTTTCATCACAATTGGTGAGTTTTACTCAAGTTTAGGTTTTTGAATTAATAAACTTAAAGTGTGAAATGTGTTTCGGTTTTTGGTTCGTTGTCGAAAAGGTAATTTGTACGAAAATCACGTTTTATGTCCATATGGCTTGTGGATTGCTTGATTGATGATTTGATGATGATCATTGTTGTTTGAATATGTTTTTGGACTGTTTTTATTTTGGGACTGGACTGGAACAGGTATCGGAATTGGTCGGAACGACGAAAAACACGAAAACGGGATAAAATACAACGCTGTCAAAAGCGCACGACTCGTGCGTCCCAGGCACACAGACTGTGCATGTCGTTCTGTTTCTGTTTTCAAAAATGCATTACAAGGCGCACGACCCGTGCGCATCGGAGCACGGACCGTGCACAATGTTCTGTCAAAATTTTAAAAACTTGTCTGAAATGATCCCGTTCGATTCCAATCCTCTTCTAATCCTTTCCTAACCCTTTTCCATTGATATTAGGCTTATAATGCCATGATTTTGAATATGTTTTCAAAGGTTTTTATAATGGTTGGCAAAGTTATGTTTAATTCGAAAAACCGTAAAATAGTATACGGGAGCGAACACATAATATGCTTGTTATGTAGAACTAAATGTTCAGTAACAGTTTGTTGTCAAGGAACTAAACGTTCAAGTGTCTGTTACGATACATAAATTATATTGAGTGTGGGTGACGACCCACGAGGTTAACGTACTAGGCGAGGAAGTCATGATCCCTTACCCTAGGCCCGTATACCATTAGGGAAGGTACTATTGGTAAAGGGGTTCCGCGGGTTTTAGCGTTCGCGCAGGCGGTGTTATGTTAAAAAGTTGTTGTGCGATACACCGGGGTTAGCGTTCGCGCAGTCGGTGTCGTACTGAGTCATAACACGTACACCGGGGTTTAGCGTTCGCGCAAGCGGTGTCATGTTAAAAAGTTGTTGTGCGATACACCGGGGTTAGAGTTTGCGCAGTCAGTGTCGTACTGAGTCATAACACGTACACCGGGGTTTAGCGTTCGCGTAGGCGGTGTCATGTTAAAAGTTTGTTGTACGATTCACCGGGGTTAGCATTCGCGCAGTCGGCGTCGTACTGGATTATAACACGTTCACCGGGGTTTAGCAGTAATGCAGTCGGTGTTGTGTTGAATTAAAATGCACGTGGTTATAAATTAAACCACGAATGAAAGAAAGTCCTATAATACGGTTCACCGGGATTTAGCACTGGATTGCAGTCGGTGTCATGTTAAGTTAATTAAATAGGATTCATAATTGAACCGAGAGTGTAGATATGGGTCTCGGTAGAACTCACTGAGATTGTATCTCATTGTTTATATGTTGTTGTTTTAGAGAGGAACAGGGAAAGAGGAGATCTAAGAGGCACGAGTAGGCTGTACTCGGATGGCTGCTGAAGTCTTAGCTTTCATGTTTAGGCTATGTTTTCCTTTGTTGTCTTTGTATAGTAACATTATGTCTATATAGGATGTAAACATTATGTATTTGTTTCCGTGCTTTCTTGTATGATATTGAACACTATATCTTGCTGATGTTGATGGTCAGGGAACCGTTGTGGTTTTAACTATGTTTAAAACTGTTTTGGTATTATTCAGCGAAAAATTCATAGCGGTGTTCAGTATCTAGACAGGAAATAATATCTGAGGTGTTACTGTTGGTACACTTAGGTAATTCTACTTGTTAGAAATACCGGGGTGTTACAGTTGGTATCAGAGCGGTTCGACCTAGTCGGACTTAGTTTAGGGTTGAGTCGATTTCTTGTTAGTATTTGTTGTAATTATACTTGTGATGCTAAGAGACATTGAGCCTGATCGACTCAATACTTAGTGCATCATAAGCGGAATTATGGCAGGATGATCAAGACGCAATCCTCGACCAAGACCGGAATCTCCAACCGGTGCATCCTCAGGTAAGGTGACATGACAGTGGAAGAATACACCACTAAGTTTGAGAAGTTGTCTCAGTTTTACCAAGTGGTAAAGTATGCTCCGAATGAGGAATGGAAGATGTAGATGTATAAGATGGGCCTTCGTGCTTATATGACTCAGGGTCTCAGTTCTTATACTCTCACCAATTATATTGCCTAGGGGTGGACACTAGTCGGTTACGGCCGGATTCGGTCCAGAAAACCCAAATCCGTCACAACCCGCGGTGGAAAAGCTGAGGCCCATCTCCATCGGTTTGGACCATCGGATTTGACGGGTGGCGGTTTGTCGGGTGGCGGGTGGTGGCGAGTGGTTGTTGGCGGGTTAACAGGAAGGGAAGAAAGAAGAAAAACCCAAATCGGTGGTGGTGACTTTGTAGTTAGTTCTGCGAATAGGGTTAACAGAGTTCTTTTCGGAGGTTGAAGAAAGATAATACATGGAAAGTTTTGATACTTTCTCTCTCGTCCATTAATTATTAATAAATAAAACTAATGTGAGGCTTGGATTTCGTGTAGCAAGTACATTGGGTTCCATTGAAGAAAGAGAAATGCTTTATAAACTGTGTACTTTTATATAAAAAAAATTGGGTTCTATGTGCTTGCTATAGGCTACACGCCTACACAACCTAAATCTATATAGGCTCAGTGCTGCAGAATGCAGACTTTATAGCTTGAGCTAGTCACACAAATAGTATTATACTCATAGTATAGATTAAATTTATGAGACAATGCGTAATTATTAATGTTGTGGGTGGATTCGGATACCGATAACTATGATTTTTCAAATCCGAGTCCGACCGTGTTCTCCCAATATTATCCGTATTTTATCAATCGGGTACTGTAGACCCGCTCCTCCTTATCCGAAATCAAAGAAATTTCTCGGGTACCTCGGTTCTCGGGCAGATTCGGGATGATGTCCACCCCTAATACTGCCTTAGTGCAACCGGCCCATGTCGCCGAGGATGATCTCAAAGAGAGTACTGGAAAGGGAAGAAGGTAGTTGGATTATCAACTCCGAATGCAAAGTCCTATGATAATTTCATCAAAGGAAAAGAAGGTGCAATTCTTCGATTCTTCAAAGGTCAGAAGATGTTCTGACTATGGAAAGTATCACAGTGGTGATTGTAAGCAAAGATCTAATCGGTGCTTTTATAGTAATGTAGTGGGTCACTATGGTAAAGAGTGCCAGACAAGGAAGAGTTTCAAAGAAGCTCAAGCTGCTCCAACATGCGGGCGAATCAACACTTTGGATGCTCAGATAGTCACACCTGCAGACAATTTACTGAGGAGTATGGGATCAATTTTCAATAACTACGTCAGTATATTATATGATTCGGGTGCAACCCATTGTTTTATTGCACAATCATGGGTGGATCGGTTGGGACTAGCATTATCTCCGCTGTTCGAGCCAATAACTATTTTTACTGCTGCTAAGGGTCGTGTCCATACCCAATCTTTGTGTCAAAATTGTCTACTTGTCATAGGAGACAGAAATTTTGTAGTGGAATTTATTTGTTTGCCTATGAGAAGTATGGACATCGTTCTGGGTATGAATTGGATGACTGCAAATCATGTTACAATTGACTGTGCCAATCGAACTATCAATTTCGCCTTTGAATCTGTGGAATTGATGAAGGCAAATTCTGAAGCAGTAATCTCTTTCACCTCAGCAAGCCAGTCATTATTCCAAGGTGCGGAAGCTTATGTTATTACGTTATCTGCATCCACTGAAACTAGTTTAGATTTGTAATCTGTTCAAGTTGTGAATGAATTTCTGGATGTTTTTCCGGTTGAAGTTTCTTCAATACCTCCAGATAGAGAGGTAGAGTTTTCTATAGAATTGGTTTCTGGCACAGGATCAATATCTATTGCTCCTTATCGAATGTCTCCTTTAGAATTAAAGGAATTGAAACCCCAACTTGAAGAGTTGATATCAAAGAAGTTCATTCGACCGAGTACTTCTCCATGGGGTGCTCCGGTGTTGCTAGTCAAGAAGAAGGATGGTAGCATGAGATTGTGCATTGATTATCGACAACTCAACAAAGTGACGATCAAGAATAAATATTCCTTGCCAAGGATAGATGATTTGCTTGATCAACTTTAAGGCACCGTGGTGTTTTCTAAAATTGATCTAAGGTCGGGGTATCATCAAATAAGAGTTAGAGCCTTAGATATTTCGAAGACAGCTTTCCGTACTAGGTTTGGACATTACGAGTTCGCAGTGATGCCCTTTGGTTTGACTAATGCTCCAACGGTATTCATGGATTACATGAACGGAGTCTTCCACACGTACCTGGATCAGTTTGTAGTCATTTTCATCGATGATATCTTGGTGTACTCGAAGACCATTGAGAAGCATGTTCAACATCTCCGCATTGTTCTGAATGTACTCCGAGAAAAAAAGTTGTACGCGAAACCTTCGAAGTGTGGTTTCTGGGTGCCTGGGGTAAAATTTTTGGGACATGTGATTTCCCAATTGGGAGTTGCTATAGATCCCAATAAAGTGGAAGCTGTGTTAAACTGGGAGCGACCATCATCAGTCACAGATCAGAAGTTTCTTGGGTCTAGTCGGTTACTATAGGAGATTTATTAAAGGGTTCTCACAGTTAGTTCTTCCACTTACTCGGTTAACTCGTAAGGGTCATCCGTTTACGTGGGATGCTGATTGTGAAGAATGCTTTCAGGAATTGAAAACTAGGTTGACTTCTGCTCCGATCCTGATTCTTCCGGATCCGTCATTGGAATTCTAAATTTACAGCGATGCTTCTGGGAAGGGTTTAGGATGTGTTCTCATGCAGAATCAACAAGTGGTAGCTTATGCATCCAGGCAATTAAAGTCTCACGAGGAGAATTATCCGACTCACGATTTGGAGTTGGCAGCTATTGTGTATGCACTGAAGATTTGGAGAGATTACCTGTATGGGTCTTATTTTGAAGTCTTTACTGATCACAAAAGTTTAAAGTATCTATTTGATCAGAAAGAACTGAATAACAGGCAAAGAAGATGGGTAGAATTTCTGAAGGATTATGATTTCGAGTTGAAGTATCATCCAAGAAAGGCCAATGTTGTAGCTGATGCGCTGAGTAGAAAATCGCTTCACACGGCAGAGTTAATGATACATGAAATGGAATTGTTAAAGTCTTTTATCCCTAAGTCAGGGTACATCCATAAGTTTCCACCTTGGTGGCGAGGTATTAGTTTGTTAACCTCTCCTTTGTGAAGGTTAACAATTAGATTGTATTTTGTGATTCCATTTGGCAGGTCAAGCGTGAATACGAATATGAAAGTGAGGTGACTGCTGACTGTTTTTCATGACTGTGGGTATCCATCAAAAGATTAATTGATGGACATGCTTGCAGTTAACAGATTGAGGAAATCCTAGGAGGCGTACTTAGGTTGAGGGGAAACTCTCAACGCTATTGACCCATTCGGAAAGGAATTAGGTGCGTATAGATAATAATATTGTGAGGAAAGTTACAATAGAGGAAAAAGGAACTCTGAGTTCAGTTTAATAGTTGTTTTAAAAACAACTTTGAGGTGATTTGATTGTTTTCAAATTTATTTGACGTCCTCACGGCTTATTTATACGTGTAAGGTCAAAGTTTTTAGTAAAACCCTCATTCCATCTTTTTGAAAAAGTCTTATCTCGAAAACTTGGAAGCGAGTCAAGAAATTTCACAGATGACTTTTCCGTCACATTTTTCAATGTGTACGTGAACTGTTAAGAATTTTAAAGAATTTGTTGAAAACATGTTTACACCCTTCAAGAAAATCATGTTTGTTCTTACCTCTATCAAGGAGTACCAATATGTGGACCTCATTTTCAACCTGTATTTCTATCAAGTATCTCAATTAAACACTTTGATTAAGATTACAAAGTTGGGGTGTAAACGAGACTAATTGGAATAAAGTTACGAAAGTGTTTTCAAACTCAGTACCAAGCTTATGTGGGCGAATGAAGAATTTCTACACCCAATTCGTTAATTCAAAATTGTTTTCCAGCAAGTTAAAGTCCTTTCTATGAATGTCTATTCGCGGTTAGTCGATCGTTAGACTTGACGAATTTTTGAGGACAAAAATCTTTCAAGTTGGGGTGTAATGTAACATCCCCAAACTGATTAGGTTGATTATTTTGAGGTTTAACCCAATCAATAATTATTTTGGTGCTTAAGTAATGATTTTATTAATTGGGTACTAAATTAATTATTGATTGGTGTATATTTATAAATTGAAGAAGTGGGTTTTTGGGTGCTAAAATCAAATAAGGGATTTTAGTGAGGTTTGTTGAGAAATTAGAATTTAAGTGAGGGTTATTTTGGTCATTGACCCATAATATCACTTATATTATAAAAGAAAATGAAACAAAAGAAAAAGGGAATAAGGGAAGGAGAGAGAGAGAGAGAGAGCCGTAGAAGCAAGGAAAGAAAAGAAAAGAAAATGGAGAAAACAAGAAAGGGAAGAAACGAAGGTGAGAAGGAGGAAGAAGGAGAGAAGAGCCAAGACCATCATGTAGGCTCCAGTTTTTCTTGCACAAAAATACTCACCTCTTCATCCTCTTCCTTTTCCTTTTAGTACCAATTTCATCATAAACAACTCACTCTCCCTCTTGTTGCCATTTTCGAAATTTGAGAGAGAAAGGGAGGTTTTAGGAGCTTTTTCTTCTTCCAAGAAGATTGAGAGGTTGGGAAGTTCAATTAGGAGGTTGATTGTTAGCTTGGAGTGAAGGAATCAAAGATTGGGCGAGTTAGGGTTTTGAAATCAATTTGGGGTTTTATGTTTGCAGTTCAAATTGGAGGTTAGGGATGATGAATAGTGCTTTTGGGAAGCTTGGAAATCAAGTTGGAGTTTTGAGAGGAGCTTGAAGCCCTAGGAGCAAATTGTTGGTGCCTAGTTGATTCAATAGTCCAAGATGAGGGTTCTCGCGCGATATGTGTTCAAGCCGGACGACACGCGAGTGCTTCAAAGATGTCTCTTGGTTGAGCGGAAAGCTTTGGAAGCGGATTTGGGCGTCGTTGGAGCGTAGACGTTGATGTGGGGATCGTTCGAGTGGTTATGTGGAGAATTCCGTTTTGGTGGATCCTCGGCTATTTGTGATTTTCATTACAATCGGTGAGTTTTACTCACGTTTAGGTTTTTGAATTAATAAACTTAAATTGTGAAATGTGTTTCAGTTTCTGGTTCGTTGTCGAAAATGTATTTTGTACGAAAATCACGTTTTATGTCCAATTGGTTTTTGGATTGCTTGATTGATGATTTGATGATGATCATTGTTGTTTGAATGTGATTTTGGACTGTTTTTATGTTGGGACTGGACTGGAACAGGTATCGGAATTGGTCGAAACGACAAAAAACGCGAAAACGGGATAAAATACAATGCTGTCAAAAGCGCACGACCCGTGCGTCCCAGGCGCACGGACCGTGCATTTCGTTCTGTTTCTGTTTTCAAAAATGCATTATAGGTCGCATGACCCGTGCGTATGGGAGCACGGACCGTGCGCAGTGTTCTGTCAAAATTTTATAAACTTGTCCGAAATGATCCCGTTCGATTCCAATCCTCTTCTAATCCTTTCCTAACCCTTTTCCAATGATATTAGGTTTATAATGCCATGATTTTGAATATGTTTACAAAGGGTTTTATAATGGTTTGCAAAGTTGTGTTTAATTCGAAAAACCGTAAAATAGTATACGGGAGCGAACACATAATATGCTTGTTATGTAGAACTAAATGTTCAGTAACTGTTTAATGTCAAGGAACTAAACGTTCAAGTGTCTGTTACGATACATAAATTATATCGAGTGTGGGTGACGACCCACGAGGTTAACATACTAGGCGGGGAAGTCATGATCCCTTACCCTAGGCCTGTATACCATTAGGGAAGGTACTATTGGTAAGGGGGTTCACCGGGTTTTAGCGTTCGCGCAGGCGGTGTTATGTTAAAAAGTTGTTGTGCGATACACTGGGGTTAGCGTTCGCGCAGTCGGTTTCGTACTAAGCCATAACTAGTACACCGGGGTTTAGCGTTTGCGCAGGCGGTGTCATGTTAAAAAGTTGTTGTGCGATACACCGGGGTTAGCGTTCGCGCAGTCGGTGTCGTACTGAGTCATAACACGTACACTGGGGTTTAGCGTTCGCGCAGGCGGTGTCATGTTAAAAGTTTGTTGTGTGATTCACCGGGGTTAGCGTTCGCGCAGTCGGTGTTGTACTGGATTATAACACGTTCACCGGGGTTTAGCAGTAATGCAGTCAGTGTCGTGTTGAATTAAAATGCACGTGGTTATAAATTAAACCACGAATGAAAGAAAGTCCTATAATACGGTTCACCGGGATTTAGCACTGGATTGCAGTCGGTGTCGTGTTAAGTTAAATAGGATTCATAATTGAACCGAGAGTGTAGATAGGGGTCTCGGTAGCAGTGTTTTAAAAACCGGCTCGGCCTGGCCGGTCAGACCGGTCTAACCAGGAACCGGGGGGTAACCGAGTCGGTCAGCTCTCTGGATCGGAGATGCACTGACTCGCCCTGAACCGCCCTAAACCGGCCGATTTTGCTCAAACTCGCTGACTCGGCGGGTTCTCTCAAACCGGGCCGGTTTTTGCTAAAACTAGTGATCTCCAAATCTTTGAACTGTAATTGGGAGGGGCCGCGCGAACGCAGGCCCCCACTAGTGATCGTCATCTAGGTAAGTATGTTTCCCATTGACATACGCCTTGCTTTTATATCTCATTCTCCTCCTTGTTCCGTTCATTCTATGCGATGTGGGACTATTTGTAAACTACTTAAAACAAAGGCTAAATAGCACTTTTGGTCCTTTATCTTTGCTCCAGATTTCACTTTGGTCATTTATCTTTTTTTTGGTCCGTTTTGGTCCTTTATCTTTCATTTTTGTTTCACTTTGGTCCTTTATCTTTTTTTGGGTCCGTTTTGGTCCTTTATCTTTCATTTTCGTTTCATTTTGGTCCCTCGCGTTATTATTTAATTCAATTAAAACATTAAAACAATTAATTCAATTAAAACAATTAAAGAAATAAAACATAACAGCGCAGTAGTGTTGTTATCCGGTGTTTTTTATATATTAGTGCAGCTATCCCATGTTTTTATATATCATTGCAGTTATCCCCATATTTTTTTTATATATCAGCGCAGTTATCCCGTGTTTTTTTATGTATCAGTGCAGCTATCTCATAGTTTCAATTGATTATTTGAGTTGATTAGTAAATTATAGTAGATAAAAAAGATAGATAGTAGATTATCAATAAGAAATATTTATCCCGTGTTTTTTATATATCAGTGCCAATTATTTGTCCCTTTTTAGATATTACTGACAAATATTTGTGACATGTGTTTTAAATATTAATCGGTTTCAATAGTCCTTAAGCCTTCTTGTTTTTTTAGATAGTAGGTTTATAGCAGTCTTCAAAAATTATAATTATCAATGACAAGTATCAATCCCGTGTTTTTTTATAGTAAAAGTTAGATAGTAGATTATCAATAAGAAATATTTGTTTTAAATATTAATTAGTAGTTTAAATAGTCAATAAGTCTTCTTGTTTTTTAAATAGTAGATTTGTACTAGTAGTCTTCAAAAAATTTAATTATCAATGACAAATATTAATCTCGTATTTTTTTAAATATCAGTGCAGTTATCCCTTGTTTTTTTATATATCAGTGCAGTTATCTCGTAGTTTCAATTGATTATTTTAGTTAATTAGTAAATTTTAGTAGATAGTAAAAGAGAGATAGCAATAAGAAATACTTGTTTTAAATATTAATCAGTAATTTAAATAGTCATTAATTCTTCTTGTTTTTTAGATAGTAGGTTTATAGTAGTCTTCAAAAATTTTAATTATCAATGACCAATATTAATCTTCTATTTTTTATATATCAATGAGAAATATTAGTCTTTATTAAATTTTCTCGTGTTTTTTTTTTTGTTTTTTAGTGTGACTCGTTTACATTTTATAGGTAATTTTAGTAGAGTAGTGTTTGTATAAATTTTGAAATTTAGTTAAAAATAACTAAAGTGAAGTGATAAGAGAAATAGAAGAATTGTTTATGGGAAAAGTAAAAGTAAAGTAAAAAGAAAAAAGAGAAAAAAGAGAGTGTAAGAGAAAAGTGAAAAGGAGGAAAGAGAGTGTAAGAAGAAAGAGAAAAAAAGTAAGAAAGAGAGTCTAAGAAGAAAAAGAAATAAAGAGAGGGTAATGACATTTTACCCTTAAATTAAATACGTGTTTTGTTAATAAGAGATCCAAATTGATAATTTCATAGGAGGTTTGTTTGTATAAATAGATATTAGATTATTAATTAGTAATATGAATAAGTAATAGAGTAAATGGTAAAAAGGTAACTATCAATTATATTAGTTATTAGAAATTTAGTTTAGCGGAAACTTTTTCAACCAAAAGATGACATGTAACAACCCAAACCGCTGTTAGAATTGTTTACTATCCCCACAAACCAACATGAGTCTTATCAGCGTGTTTTTTCCTCACTCACATGCTTTCTGGAGAACTTCCCAGAAGGTCATCCATCCAAAAATTGCTCCAAGACAAGCACGCTTAACTATGGAGTTCTTATGTTCAGGGCTCCGGAAAAGATAATACATTTGTTGTATAGGTAGTCCAAATCAATTCTTTTAAGCATTCCTTCAATTGCACAGTCTCATACCTGCACAGCCTCAGGATCCTTCTCATTCTGGTGCGTATTCGGTTCATTCACATGTCGCTTCCCCTAGAAGCATGCCAAGAGCAGCTCATTATCCATGCTCAGCATCAGCATCACTCCCCACCCTCGTCGGCCTTAGGCGTCACATGCCCACCAGCTTTCGACTGGTTCGTCCCCAAACCACACCGTACTAGGAGAGGTCTACTCTGATACCATTTGTAACGACCCAGACGGTTGTTAGAATGGTTTACTATCCCCACAAACCAACACGAGTATTTTCAGTGTATTTTGTCCTCACTCACACGCTTTTCGAAAAACTTCCGAGAAGGTTACCCATCCTAAAATTGCTCCAAGTCAAACACGCTTAAATATGAAATTCTTATGTTCAGGGCTTCCGAAAAGATAATGCATTTGCTGGTATAGGTAGTCTAAATCAATTCTTTTAAGTCTTCCTTCAACTATACAGTCTCATACCTACATAGCCTCATCATTCCTCTCATTCTGGTGCGTATTCAATTCATTCATGCGTCCCTTCGTCTAGAAGCATGCCAGGAGCCGCTCATTGTCCATGCTCCGCATTGGCGATCACTTCCCGCCCTCTTCGGCCTTAGGCGTCACATGACATGTGGTATCGGTGGAATTGATTACTTATATTGATAATCGATGAGCATCTTTAGTGGGGTGTGTTAAATGGGTGAACTACAGTGATTTTTGTGGGTCTTAAACTGCCACGTAGGATTTGAGTAACTCATAATTGACAAAAATAGTTTTTACTCCAATGGCGGTTGTTTATAAGGAACCATATCTGACCCTACTTGTTTATATTTTTTATTTGAATTTAGTTTGTGATTCAAATTTATTATTAATATAATCATTTTAATTAAATTATTAAAAAACATCGATTAATTTTTAATCCTATAAAATTTTGGTTTTTGGTTTTAATCTTTCAAAAACATTTACCTACTTTTGGTCCCCCCAAATTGTTATTTTCAGCGGGAATTGAGAGTAAGCATTTCACCTATTAAAAATCATGAAGCGTTATTAAAAGTCATGAGTGATTAAAACTGATGAAAATAAAAAGTTCGGAACCAAAAGATAAAAGTAGGTGAAATATTTTTGAGAGACAAACCAAAAACCCACATTTTATAGAAACCAAAAACATATTTAATCCTATAATTTTTTTAAAAAAATATATTTTAATAATTAATTCACTTCAAGCTAATTTAAAGAATGCAAAAAATTAATTTTTAAAATGCCAAAAATTACTTTACAATGAATTCAAGCTATTACTATTGTATACATGAGGGTGTCTTCATATTATTTTTGAATAAGTGTATTTTTTCTGCTTTGATGAAAGAGAAAAAAGTAGTATAGCGCTTTTTGGGAATGAGTAGTGCTTTTACTAAAATATTTACATCTCCAACTTATATGAAGTATTTTATGTGCTATTTACATCTCCCAATTTTACTCATACACCCTATGCGCCTAAAAATTAGAATAATAGTAAATTTCTAAAAGCTTCTAAATTATCACAACATGACTAAGAAGCATAAAAAAACAACTAAACAGAGTTCAATGATTATTACAAACAACTAAGAGGTCCTAAGTATTAAGGAACATTAATTGGAAGATTTGCTGTTCCTTTAGCTTGTGCTTCTATTAATTGCTCCGTGTAACACCCCGATTTTCATATTAGTACGTTTTTGCTTTATGCGCGAATATAATAGTAATTCTTGTGATATATTGTGCGTCTTAGTAATTATGTATTTTAATAATATTTAGTAATTTAATCGATTTTATATATTTACGTGTGTTTGAGTTATCAAATATGTCTAAATGATATTAAACCGTATTTTTATACTATGTTGGTACTATATTATTGTTAGTATTTATTTATGTTGTTTATAGAATATTTATATTTGAAATATGATTGTTTTAGTTGATTATTTTATTTTATAAAATAATTATATTCGAGATATTATTTATTTATAGAAATTATTTTGGCCTATTGAGGTGTTAAAATAATAGGTATAGTGAAGTTAGGCTTTAAAAACGATTTGAAAGTGATTTTGGACTTTACTACTCGCATACACCTCCCTCCTGTCTACTAAACACACCCCTCCTCTTAGTTAGCTGCTTTCGCCCAAGCAAAACACACCAGTCCAACACGCGACCCACTGGGCCAAACCCGACCCACTCCCAGCTTCTTCTTCACCCAGCTGCAACACGCACAGGCACTCGTAAAACCCTAAGAGCAGCTCTCCTTCAACCCGTGTCTCTTCTCAACACCACGGCCAAGCCTCAAACCTTGCTTCCCAACTCGAAAATGGTCGCTGATCATGAATATGGCCTCCGTTTCTTCGATCGTGGTCGCATTTTAGTTGGCACAGTCGCACACCACCGCCCCATTTGAACCATAGTCCGCCATTTTCGACCAAATTGAAGCTCCTCTGTGAGCCACCACGAAACCACGCCGAACCACACCTCTTAAGCTCTCCAATCCACGTTGCCACTACCCTGAACCGCCCTTGAACAATGACGACCGAAAACACCATTGAAGCACTTTCGAACTCGCAACAACACCTCCGGTCACGATTGACTTCGCCAACTTCTCCTTCATACTCAACCTCTCCCATCTCCACCGTTTCTGATCATCATCTAGACAGCTCCACCGTTTTGCATTTTGGGTGATTGAAAGTGGATGTGTTAGTGCGTAGTCTCCTCTCCCCGTTCACGACTTCGAACCATCGTCTACGTACCTTTCAATAGGTACTCCTTTTGAATCACGATTAAATATCTTTAATATTTAGGCTAAATAGCACTTTTGGTCCTTTATCTTTGCTCCAGATTTCACTTTGGTCCTTTATCTTTTTTTGGTCCCTCATGTTTCGTTTTTGTTTCATTTTGGTCCCTCACGTTAGTTTTGACTAACAGACGCCACGATGGCAGTTAACTGCTGACGTGGCGGCCTCAATTCATTAAATGACGTGGCACACTAATTTCCACATCAGCAATTCTTTTTTTAAAACATAAAACAATAAAACAATAAAACATAAAACAATAAAACAAACAACAACAATTCTTCAACAACAACCCAGAAACATAACCCAGAAGAATTGTTCAAAATTAGGAATTCGTTTTTTGATTTCGTTTTAGCTTTTGTTTCGTTTTTCATTTTGTTTTCCCGGATCTGGGGATCGTTTTGGTTTTGATTTCATTTTACTACTTGTTTTGTTTTTGATTTCGTTTTTCCCAGATCTGATTTTTCGTTTTGATTTTCATTTCGTTTTTGATTTTGTTTTACTTTTCATTGAAGATGAGGAACGATGGAATATGAGAAATGAGTTTGTTGCTGGAAATCGAATGGGTTTTTTGATTGAAGATTCTAATGTCAGATTTGCATTTTTGGGTTTGTTTTGGGTTTGCATTTCTGAATTTGTACCTGCAAACGTGATGAGGATGAAGATTCTGATTGTTTAGTTTTTTCAGATCTGAAAGGGACCAAACTGAGAGGGACCAAAATGAAACCAAGGAAAAACAGAATTGTTTTAATGGAAGAACAACACAAACAATGAGAGGGACCACTGATAATGGAAGAACAAAATTGCTTTAATGTTTTAATGGAAGAACAAAATTGCTTTAATTGCTTTAATGGAAGAAATCCAGATCTGTTCTTCGTTTAAAAAATATAAGGGACCAAACTGAAACTAAAAGAAAACGTAGAGGACCAAACTGAAACTAAAAGAAAACGTATAGGACCAAACTGAAACTAAATTGAAACTGCAACTCTGCATCAATGGCGAAAAGCCAGAAACTCGTTGTTTTACGAAATTGATTTAGGGCTTCTTTAGACCTCTTTCTTGCGATCAAAACCCATCCAAGATCAAACAAAATGGTTGCCTAAATCACTAGATTCAATTAATGGAGAAGATGTTGAATGTTTTGGAAAACGAAAGAAAACACAGTGGAAAAATTCTGGGTTTGAAGATGTTAGATGCTGGAAATCGTTGTTCTTCGTTTGATGTTAGTGTTGGTGTTGCTGGAAATCGTTGTTCTTCATTTGATGTTGGTGTTGGTGTTGGTTTTTTGATGTTCTTCTTTTCTGGGTTGAATTGTTTTATGTTTTCAGTTTTATATTCCATTTTAATTTTCAGTTTTATGTTTTTAGCAACTTGACTTTTCAGTTTTTCCAGAAATTCTGTTTTAGATTTTTATGTTTTTGGTTTTATGTTTGTTTTATTGTTTTATGTTTTATTTATGTTTTATTTATGTTTTATTGTTTTATGTTTTAAAAAAAGAATTGCTGATGTGGAAATTAGTGTCCCACGTCATTTAATGAATTGATGACACCACGTCAGCAGTTAACTGCCAGCATGGCGTCCGTTAGTCAAAACTTACGGCAGGGACCAAAATGAAACAAAAATGAAACATGAGGGACCAAAACGGACCAACAAAAAGATAAAAGACCAAAGTGAAACCTAGAGCAAACATAAAGGACCAAAAGTGCTATTTAGCCTAATATTTATTATGTAATTAATCGAATGTTTTTGTTGTCTGATTATACGCGTTCGAGTCAATGGCCACATCGTCAGATTTAGATCCTGCTCGAAAGATCGTTACCCATCGTTGCATGTGACAAAAGAACGATTACGGTTCAGGTACGGGGGGAAATGGTTTCTTTTCTATATGGGGGAATAGGGGATAGGACTATAATAGTATTGATTATCGTCATTTATATTTGTTTGTATTTATTCATTGGTTAATTATTATCTATATTTGATTTGGACGACTGTAATTAGATGATTTGGATGACTGTAACTAAATGAATTGAATGACTGTAGTTAATATGCCGAGTTTAGGGAATGAATCATAGTCAATTTTATATCAACTGACATTCTTTGATTTGAATGACCCGTATGTTACTAAGATGAAGTTGATATATATGTGTCAATGCTATGCCTATAGGCTGTTGTTTTTGTGATTGCCGTTGTTGTTATGATTGTTGTTGATGATGATAAGGGACCAATTCAATGTGATTGAGTGTCGTCGTTAAGGCCTAAGGCCTAACCTCCCTAGAAGACATATGATTGTTAGTGTTGGTGTAATAGGGTAGTTATAATTGATGAACTCTAGGGTAGTAAACCGTATTGGAGCTTTGAATAAGTTGATGATGAAACCATATGGTTAAACAACCCATAAGTTGAGATTGATGATGTACTTATGGTTTAGAGTATCTCTAAGTTAAGTAACAAGCTTAAACTTTAGTATAGTATACTGGTTTGATGATATTGAGATTCCTAAGTATTTTAATGGTCAAATTTAGACAACAACGACTTATAATGATTCCTAGGCATGAATAACGACGATGATTGATTAAGTTGATGTTGTTAGTTTATTAGAGTAGTGGAATTATCTAATAGACAACTTAGAGCCTCTTAACCGATTAAGACTAAGTCTTTAATGGATTGGAGCTATTCTTGGTGTGTCGGATATTAAAATTACCTAAGAGACCAATTGAAGCCTATTAGCTGGATAAGATTAAGTTGTTAATGGATTAGGACTATTGTAGGGGTGTTTCGGATAATGCTTGACCCTTCCTAAGCTAGTTTCAGGTAACCTTGAACATGGATGATGATTGACACAATAAGAGTCATAGGAGCCTTAGGAAATATCGAATAACAGATGGGGTTGTAATTAGATGCATTGAATAAAAAGGACTACATATGGATATAACGATGACGTTATTATATAGAATTAGCGGGGACTTGGGTAATAGTTATGGCCAGAGATGATGACTATAGTGACCCCCTAGTTGTATGGTGATACCCGAGATGATGATTAAATGACCCCTAGTTGTTGATGATACCCTCGGACCTAGGAGTTCTTAGGGAAGTTGATGATGATGTTTAAGGAACCTTGTCGCAGTATGGGCAAGGACTCGCTGCAGCATGGGCGAGTCGTACCTTAGTACTTTAAGTTGTAGGAGGAACCTTGTCGCAGTATGGGCAAGGACTCGTCGCAGTATGGGCGAGCCGTACCTCAAAGGATGGTGATGATGATAGGTATTGTTGTGGTTGTTGTTGTTGTCATCATCGTTCTCGTTGTCGTCGTTTTTGTCGTTGTTGTTGTTGTTGTTGTTAGCAGGGCATTATCGGGCAAGGTATCTCGTTCGGGCAAGGTATCCCGGTCCTCATAGTCCTCTCTTGGGTGTTCTTCAGGGCATTATCGGGCAAGGTATCCCGTTCGGGCTATTCCGGTCCTGCTGTTTTCTTGTAGGGCGTTATCGGGCAAGGTATCCTGTTCAGGCAAGGTATCCTGTTCAGGCAAGGTATCCTGGACCTATTGTTGTTGTCGTCGTAGGGCATTATCGAGCAAGGTATCCCGTTCGGGCAAGGTATCCCGGTCCTATTGTTGTTGTTGATGATGATTGTAAGGCAGTATCGCTCAAGGTGTCCTGATCCTATTATTGTTGTTGTTGTTGTTGTTGTTGTTGTTGTTGTTGCTTGTAGTCCTAGGATCGTACGGGAGGTCGCGACACTAGGATTAGATGAAGATTAGTTAAGGATTGTTTGTGCATTCGTGTTATGAAAGTTGTATCCACTACTGTTGATTGTTTCCTTGTTTGTGGTAGTCTTACTGTTTTAGTTTCGGTCTTATATTCCTTATATGGTTTGGACGCTCTTTCTCACCCGTGCACCATTTTTTAGATTGAGTTCTAGGTGTCGTTGAAGTGACTTTCTACGATCGTACAGTGGGAGAGATTTGATTCTACACGTTGATGTCACTCTATTTTTAGTTTATTGGATTAAAGGTTATATTGCTCTGATTATGTGACATCGGGTTTGGGTTGTACTCTTACTATTATAATTAAGATCATTATTGTTATTATATTGAAATAAATGTTTTATAACTTAATATTTGGTATTATTATAAATCTTATTTATATGATTTAAGGAATTGGAGGACATCTTTTACTTACGAAAACTATTTCAAAAAGGGAATCAAAATTTTTAGTTTCAAAAACAATTCACTCGTTTCTCGTACTCTTTCTTCTATAATTACATTCGGGGTAAAGAGTGTTACACTCCACACCACCTAGATACAACATCATCTCAAAAGGAAATGTTCACTATCCCAATATATAACCAAGCACTATGCCATATTAAGCATACCCCACACCACCTAGATAACATCCTTCAGAAAACACAACTAAAAGTAACACTTAACCCCTTAGGCTAAGGCAAAGACCATGAACACACCAATACTTCATAACAAGAATATCACATCTGCAACAAGCTGCCAAATCATATTCAGACAATAAAACACTTCAATTTTAGCTCTCAGTAGCCACCTGGGTGCCTCATGGTCACAATTGGGTTAATGGCTTCACTGGATTGTAGCGTGCCATAGTCCCATCCTTCCTATTTTCTTTTTTAAATCAAATCAAACTGTGCAGAGATAGGATTGATGATGGGATATTCAAGTAGAATCAGATCCATATTGTGCGGAGTGAAAATATTGGATATGAGCTGATGAGGATTACACCAACATATTACTGCTAGAGACCTTTTCTCCATCTGAAACATTTTCCAAAACTCCAAGGTATCATTAAGATTAGCTCAACCCCAGCAATCATTGAGTACACCGAGTGCCCACCTTCTAGGAAGGGTTGTCCAGAGGACGCCTAATCATGTACTCGAAGGGTTAGATAAAAATAAAATAAAATAAAATTCTCCACAAATTAGATATAGGCTCCTCAAGATGTGGAGGAAATAATCCTGAGAACCGACTCAAAGTGCCACAAATATAAGAATGGGATTACTCTAAATTTGCTCAGACAAACACAAACAGGCTGAAAATTAATGAACACACCCAAAATTAAATAGATCCAACCCACACCAAGGAACTCACACACACCAAAGCCTACACTCACACACACAGAGGAGGATAAGCTACAATTCACGCGAGCAACACACACAAACCAGGACGCAAACACACACACACACTCTGGAAAGATACTATCAACATATACATGTGAAAAATTGTTACCATTGAGCATTTTTAGGAGGTAATGTAATTTTTAGAAGGAATTCAAATATTTTAGTGTATGTTTGGATGAATCATTTTTAGGAGGTAATGCAATTTTTAGGGGGAAAAAATATTTGAATTCCCCCAAAAATTACATTACCTCCTAAAAATACTCCATCCAAACATAAGGTTAGTGTTTTTTGCAGTCTCTCCAATTGTAGGGAAAAGACTCGATAATTAAGTTTTTACCATTTTACCCTCACTTTGTAACCCCAATTTTCTAAGTCTTTTTATTATTTAATTAAATTAAATAACTAAAATAAATATTTAACTAATTAAATTAAATGCTTAAAATAATTAGTTGGATAATTAAAATAAACATTTAGCTAATTTAATTAAATAATTAAAATAACTATTAAGTTAATTGTAACCAAACAAAAACTATTAAGTTAATTTCATTAAAAAAATTAAATCAAACACATAGGGGTGTTTTTGCCCTTTCAAACTAGTAATTTTCTCTCTTCTCTCTTTTGCTCCGACCAAACTAAGAGACACACAACTCTCTCTCCTTTATTTATCTTCTCTTTCCCTTAAACAAAACAACACCCTACTGTATCTCTCACCTCTTCTCATGGTGGCAACACTTATACTCAAATTTGCAACAAGAGTTTTGCAATTTCTTAATCCAAATCAGCAAATTCATCATGGATCAACACATAGCTAATAGATCTATGAAGATCAAATCTCAAAAATCAAAATAATTACAAACGGCATTATGAACTTTTGGTGCTAAAATCTATATTGGAAATTTAACGATCAAAATGTTGAATCTAGTGAAAGTTGCACATGGATTTATCATCTCCACTAAAATATGAAAGAATATGATTTTTTTTTCTGAAATTTGATTCAAGAATTAAGGAAGAAAGATTCTTGATACTAATCGATGTGGTCTACTGTCATACATCACTAAATTAGCATATACATGAAGTTTATAGGTTGGAATTCACATGCTCTACGCTCTCAGATTTACCAAATGATTCAATCTATTCAAACTTAGCATATACATGAAGTTTATAGGTTGGAATTCACATGGATTTGGCAGAGAAAAAGCCTTTGGAGGCCATTTTTACAAGTGGCTCACTTTGCTAGTTCTACATGTCAGGAAAATTGGCTTGATAGTATCTTCCTTATCAAAGACTAAACGCTAATCCCTATTTATAGGGAATACAAAGACTCAACCCTAAATAAATATATCAAGAAACAAATAATACTCATAAATACAATTAATGGAGATCAAATCAACTCCTAATTTGTCTAGCCTAAAATAGGAAAGCTAATAAATATAATTGCAGACACAGATTTATTCCTGATTAATTTAATTCCTGATTCATCGATTTATTCCTGATTCACATCCCCTCAAATTGATGCGGCTCTTCAAGGAGCATCAATTTGCTAACAATGGGGAACAACTTTTGTCAAAATATTTGCAGCTCAGAACAGTTGAGAAAAAGCGCCACTCAGAATCCAAGAAGTAATTTGAGCATAAAGAACCCGTAAGAACCAAGAACATTAAAAATCACGAACACCAAGAAGCACAAACACCAAGAACCAGTGAGAACCAAGAACACCAAGAATCACGAACATCAAGAACACTAAGAATGCCACTAATGGTAAACACGAAGACTATGAGCGTTTCACTCATAGGCTACATTCTATCTTCGTTGTAGCAAACGGCCCGAGACTATGATTTTTTTTTATAGCTCATAGACTGCATTATCTCTTCGTTGCAGCAAACGACAAACACGACTATGAGCATATAGCCCATAGGTTGCTTTATCTCTTCGTTGCAGCAAACGGTACTAGGACAAGAGCTACCAAGGGAGATGTCGTTGAACGCACAACACGGTCGAAAAGAGGAACATGACGGCAGAAAGCAGAAACAGGTATAAAATGAGAACTGAACAAAGTGGTGCTGCCGGCGGTCGATGTCGCTGCCGGCAGCGGTGGTGAAGCACGAAAACGAGGTCAGAATATGAGAAGTGGCTCTGATACCATGTCAGGAAAATTGGCTTGATAGTATCTTCCTTATCAAAGACTAAACGCTAATCCCTATTTATAGGGAATACAAAGACTCAACCCTAAATAAGTATATCAAGAAACAAATAATACTCATAAATACAATTAATGGAGATCAAATCAACTCCTAATTTGTCTAGCCTAAAATAGGAAAGCTAATAAATATAATTGCAGACACAGATTTATTCCTGATTAATTTAGTTCCTGATTCATCGATTTATTCTCGATTCACACTACATCCAAATTTACTTATTCAAGATTTTTGAGGAAATTACTACAACTAAAATCTAAACAAGTCTTTCTAATGCTAGTTTAACCTCCAATAGAACTACTAAGTGAAGTTTGTGTTTTCATATGTTGGTGGCCACATGAATTTAGTATAGACAAACTTATTGGTATATAATACACTGCTTACAAATATATCATTTAGAATATGCATAAAAAAATAAGTGACTCATGCATGAGTATGATTATATACACATATAGACATAGTCAATCCCTTCAACCTTTATAGAAGTTTCTGTCTCCCTCTTTCATGTTATCGTGCACACTGATGCTTCTTCTTCGCTCAAGTAATCATGTTGATGGCCCATATAACAAGGTCTGCTCCAACCATAACTATCGTATATAGGCCTCCCGTAAACCCCTAGGGCTCCACCCGGCACTACAAGAATAAGTGCTTTTTTCTGCCATTTTTTCCGACGAACTCTTATTCGTCGGAATTTCCGACGGATTTTCGACGAAAAAGTCGTCGCAAATGTTCAGGAAAAAAGGCGCTTAATTTCTCGCTTACGTTTCCGACGAAAACGTGTTTCGTCGCAAATTTCCGACGGATATTTTTGTCGGAAACGTCTAAAATGTCGTCGCAAACTAACACATCCTAAATTAAAGGAACCTCATCCCACGAACCTCATTTCACGCATTCACTACTTCCCTCTCAGACGCCCTCTCTCTCGATCACTTACCTCACGCTGCCCCCTCCCTCTCCCTCTCACCTTTCTCCGCCTCCGCCTCCGCCTCCACCTGCCTCCACCCCTGTCGTTGCTCAGCCGGTCCTTCGCTTCTCACCACCACCATTTCGTCTTCCCCTCTTCAACCACAGTTCATCTCCACCACTGAAAAGCAGAAGCGCTCCTCCTCACCCCCAATCCGAACCATAACCAGAAAATCGCTTCTTCTTCTTCCTCAGGCGCTGTCTCCTCATCGCGACCTTTCTTCTCCACCGCCAATCCGAACCAACAACATTACTCTTGAAGTCATCTCCACCACTGAAAAGCAGAATCGCTCCTCCTCATCGCGAGCTTTCTTCTTCTCAGGTTAGTTTCTTCTTCTCTTCTTTGATGATTGTTTGATTTGGGGAAAATTGTTCAATTTCTGCATGAATTGAAAACCCTAATTTCTGATTTTTTTTTAATTTGGAAACCCTAATTTTTTTTAATTTGAAAACCCTAATTGTTCAATTTGTTGTTATGTTGACATGAATTCAGGGAGTTTAAGGAAGCCAACAAGGTGGACAGGGTAGTTGTGGGTCTTAACGACACCATGGAGAATCTCATGGCTTAAGTCGACAGAATGGTTTCAATGTTGATTCATGTGATTTGGTTGTTATTTGGTTATTATTGTGATTTGCAAGTTTCCGATGATGGGTTGGATGATGAAGTCATGCTTCCTAACAGTGATTATTACTGATGCTTCAATCTGAACCTTTCCCCTTTGCATTTTATTGTGTTTTTTTACTCTTAATTTGTTGTTTATGCTTTTATGTTGGATTTTGTGTTTGATTTTGTAGTGGTTCATGGGATTTTTGCTATTTGGAAGGATTGATGTTTTGTCTACGCTACACAAGATTTATGTTTTCTCGGCTCAATATGGTATTGTTCACTCCTCAAGACTAATTGTTAAAAAAATAGTGTTAGAGAGAGTGGGAGAGGCTTCTGTTAAAACCACTGTAAGATTTTTTTTGTCCCATGTTGAAGCATATGCAAGAAGCCACTGGTGAAGCATATGCAAGAACTGAAATAGGCTTTGTCTCAGGAAATATTATAGCCGGTGCGGCCGCATCAGCCGGTGGAGAAGGATCTTGTTTTGGTTGTTTAGATACCTAAGGCTAAGAATATATGGCACTTCTTTTCAAAAGTGCTATATATGTTTGACCACATGGTATTTATATCATATTCACAGAGTTCCCTATTATGTACAAATTCACAAAGTTCATATTTCCTAGGGTATTTATACAATATTCACAGAGTTCCAATAAGCATATATTCAAAAACTCTCAAATTAATTAACAATGGAATATTCAACCATCAAATTCACTTAGTAGGCTTGGATGATATTTGGGAGATGCATTTGTTACTCATTCCTCGATGAATTAGCAAATCCTTGAGTGAAAAATTGAATAATTACGCTAATCTACATTTTGATCCCATTTTTCTGTCTATTTCTAGTGCATTTCATTACAATAGCGTCATACCATGCTAATCCTTTTTATTCATGAATCGCATCAGATAGTTCCAAATATAGGGGGTGAAAGCTCGCCTTAAAGATAAAGGTTTTGTAACCCGCAAAACCTACAAAAGGGACGTTATGACCCGACTAGAGGAAAGAGATGATTCGTATCGAATGATGAATCCCACTCTTGGCCACCGAAGAGGGGGGGCGTATGGAGCCATTCGACATTCATTTTTAATGTTTTTTTTCCCTAATTCGTATAGAACTTTATCTATTTATATAATTATGTTTCATAATTTATATAAATGGTTTGCTATATGTATTAGTAACTTCTTATTGTTATATAGTTTAAAATTATTAACTATGTTTTACTTGGTTTCTTGACACAAAATATTTAAAACTCATTCTAAACCTAATTGCGATATTCAATCTCCCTTTATGGTAGTCCGCATTAAACGAGACTTTCTTTGAGGGGCCTATGGGGAAAGAAAGCTCCCTGGGTGAAATGGTCAGAGGTGCGTAAGCCCAAAATTGAACGAGAGCTCATGGTCACAAACTCTAAATTTTTTAACTTGAGCTTGTTGGCAAAATGGTGGTAGAGGCTCTTGGATGATACGCAAGCCCTTTAGAAGGACATCCTCCTAGCTGAGTATGGTGTGCGGGTATTGGAGCCTAACACAGGCAGATGTTGTGGGGCCTCGACTGGAGTCTCCTTATGGTGGAGGGATATTTCTAGTTTGGGAGCTTTAGGGAATCCTGGGTTCTAATTTGTTCCATCAGTCACTTATGAGAAAGGTGGGCAATTGGAACTCCACTTCCTTCTAGCATGATACTTGGATAGGCAGTAAGCCCCTCTTGATAACCTTTCCAAGGCATTTATTTGTCTCAAACCAACAGGATAGTAGCATAGGACAGATAGTAAGCTGGGATGGATGGTTATTGATGTGGGACCTAACTTGAAGGAGGAGGCTATTTTTTTGGGAGGAGGGTCTACTGGGGAAACTCTCAATTAGCCTACCGCATCTGCAACCTTCTCTAGAGTCAGATAGGTGGCTTTGGAGGAGGAATCTTGGTGGAATTTTTCAGTTAGTTCTGCTTACGCCTACTTGTTAGCTGAACCTAACGGAGTTTCTAGCCTCTCAATTTTTCAGACACCAGTTTTTTTCTGCTTTGGATGATCAGTTTGGCCCCCTATAAGGTTATTTCTTTCTCGTGGCAGTTAAGTTTAGATAGGATACCTTCTAGGGTGAACCTTTTTAGGAGGAGGGTTATTGATGATATTGTGTCCTTTGTGGTGATCAAAAGGAGTCTTTTTTACATTTGTTTTCTTGCATGTGATTTTCTCTCTCAATTTGGTATGCCATGGCGAATTGGGTAGGATGGTCATGGGTGGTGCCTAAGGATATCTCCCAACTATCCCTCCTATTCTGCTCTTTTGGTTTCGGGACTGAGTGTAAGTGGCGAGTGGCTTTGATCTAGCATTTGGGCCCTTTGGGAGGAGCCAAACAACTGTGTTTGGCAACCACACCAGTAGACCGTGTTCAAGTACTGAAGAGGAATAGAGTTTTGTCTTGGAGGTGGTTCTTGGCAAGACGTGGAGCTTCCACCTGTCTCTATCATGAGTGGTTGGCGGACGACAACATTAGACATTGTTGCAAGCTACAACTCACAGCTAACTAGCTACTGCAATAAAGCTTGTTTTTTTACATTCTAGATGCTCCTTCTTAATTAAATCTTTTTTTTTTAATTTTTTCTCTCCTTCCTCATTCTTCTCCTAAATGTGTTTTCTCTAGGTTTTCTCTTTTTCTCTCATCCATTTCTTTGCCTGAGCATCACAAACTACTTCTGGCTTTTCTGCTAAACAACCTCCAAAGTGGCAGCTTGACAACCGAACCTAACCATTAGTATCGACGTATCTGACTATTTGTCCGCCGCTAGCTAGTATGAAGTTAAATATAACAAATCTTGTTAACGCTCACGATAATGAGTTTATAAAAAAAAACGCTCGCGCTAATGATCACAGCATCATACCTACATTAACAGGCACATTGTCATCTTACTAACTAATACATGGAAAGTTAGCTATTAAACAAAAATTAGAATCTTGTCAAAAAAAAGGACAAAAAACAAGGCTTAGAAAATATAGGACCGAAATTGTGTTATAGTAAAAGATTAAAAGTGAAATTAAACATCTTAAATATAATGGTTCGTAATTTTTTTATGGCTTAAATATATGTTAACCCCCTGCAAATATCCTCATTTTCCATTTACAATTTTTTTTTAAAAAATACCTTGCAAATATTAAGTGTTTCTAGTTCCCCTGCTGTTAGTTTTAGCTAACAGCGTTAAGTCTATGCTGACTTTGCAGGGGGCTAACTAAAAACACCTAATATTTGCAGGGAGATAACTAGAAACACTTAATATTTGCAGGGGATAAATCAGCAACTCCATATTTGTATATTTCTTTTTATATTTGTATATTTGTATATTTTTTTTGTATAAACTGGGTATCCTCTGCGCGCAACTCCATGTTTGTATATGTTATTAAGTAATAAAAATTATTCTTATGCTAAAATCGTGGGGGACAATATATATTTTTTACATACATAAGTATATAAAAAGTCATGTTACTCTTTTCATTATTTATTATTTAAATAAGTAGAAATAAAAAATAAATGAATAATAAAGTTTAATAAAAATATTACATATACGATGATTTATTTACTATTGTGAATAATAAAAAATTATTTAAATTACTAATTTCTAATTAGATTTTATAAGAAAAATAAGTGATAATAAGATATTCTTTTTTGCAAAAATATATACGCATCGGCCCAAAATGCCAACAGCTTACGTTGTATTGGGTTTGGGCAGCAAATTTTGAGCCCATGATTTTAGGGTTTCTTATCTTGCCTTTAAAAAGTCTAAGCTTGAGGCAGGTTTGGTAGTCAGTTTTCCAACGATGAATTAAACAATTTAGTCACCCCCTTCTAACGGAAGAGGGTTGAAGCCCTTTAGATTGAAAGAAACACAAAAATTTAATTATCAATGATACACCATGATAGAGAAAAATGCATTTACCAACCAACAACACCATACTCATGAGAAAACTTAAGTAATCTTAAAAATAACTAGAAATTGTTTGCCTATAGTAACTGAAACCATAAATTGAGTACTCTAGCTCATTACTCTTAACTCAAACCCAATCTCAACTCCAAGTCTAGATCATCTTCATTAGTATTGATTGGAGTGCTTTCAATACTTCCTTGCATCTGGAACCCATTTGTATCACCATGTACTGTTCCACTTGTTGGAATGGAAAGCGAAAGAGGTTGCTCTGGAAAGAGTGGGAGTAATGTTGGACGTGGTTCATTTGGCATAGTAGGAATGGAATGGATGTTAGAAGCATCCATATGATTTTCATTCCATCTTGTGATAGTTGAATCGCGAAAATCTGCTGATGGCCGGTACCAAGAGAAGCCATTCACGCGGATCTGCACTATAGGCAGTGGTCTACGCATGATGTCCTCGATTAAGAACCTTAAAGCAAGCAGCCTGTGACCAAAATAAATAAGAACTTTAATTAATTTAATAAAATTATAAAAATGAAATTCTAAGGTTGATTGCAATTGCATGCGCTTACCACACCATTATTTTTTATTAAGAAACATAAAAACCAATGACAAATACTATTGATGTGATTATCATATGATATGTTGTGGCTTCAATTTCTATTGAGTACCAAATTGAAACAAACTCAATTATATATATATATATATGAATTTAATGAATTGAATTTGAAATAATAAGAATGAAAGAAACTAACTCAATTTGGACATTATGCCAAGCCTCGCTTAGGTTGATTCCATGAATGTTGACTTGGAGCCCATCATGTGCAAGAATATGACAAATCACCCAAGCCAATGAGTAAAGTTCATATACCAAATGATTGGTGTAACCTTCATTTGGACTTAGGCTTGGAACCCTCTGGATTCTTCTTAGTAGAGCTCTTCTTCTAGCAAATGCACACAAAAAGCAGACAACATTTAGGGACCTTGGCATGAGAGGCATGGTGGCAATGGGAATATCGAATATCTCTAAGGAAAAATAGAATCGATAGCAACGACGCTAGTGATTGGTGTACAATGTGTGTGAGTGTTACTTGAGGTGTGTTTTGTTATTTATAAAGGTTAGATGTCGCGCGTAGATGGAAGTTAGAGACACAAGTGATAGGTTACATAAATTAGAATTCGTATTTAGGTAAACATGCGTAAAATAAAATATAAAAATCATACCAAATATAAATGGAAATTTGAGATACACGTGGTGTACTATGCCGGTTACTTGAGATTCATGTATATCCGAGTTCGGTGAAGGATAGTATGAAAAAACATCATAGGTGCTTCACCGTGAGGTATGTTCGAAGAACCATCAAATATTAATAACTGCAAATTATACTATTGCGACGAACAAAAGAACATTTACATTTAAGTCCTTAATTAACTTCATCGTGTTTTCGACATTCACCTCCTCTCCTTGAACCATTTGCAATATTTAAGGCCTTGACCTAATCGTACAACAATTTGACCATCTAAATGCAAATATTAATTCCTCCCTTCAAACACTATTTATTCATTCACCTCAAAAGAGTTTGAGTTACTATATTAGAGGCCATCTAAGTTGTCGCAACAATTTATTTGGAACGGGACAAGATTCACTTTTAGTTATTGCTAGGCTTATAAATTAAAGATGGAGAAATATAACTTGCTCTTATTTGTGCCACCTTGAAAAAATGTTAATAAACATATTAAAGAAAGTGATCAAGCATTATTTGTGAAATCCTTTATTTGTTTTTCATTTGTGTTATACTTGTTTTGTCATTTGTAGTTTAGTCTTTTTTCTTTATTTATAAATATTTAGACCACTGAACTTATAACATTCACTTCTAATTGTCAAAAAAAACATCACTTCTAGAAAAGATAATTTAGTGACCAAAATTAGTGACAAGAAAAATTTAATTTCATTGCTAATTTTGGCATCACAAATTTAAATTATGGATTGAGAGATAGATTTCACATTTTTCGTCACTAACCCTCTCTAATTTTACTTTTTTTAATATTGATTTGTTTTTCCATTTATTGTTAAAATTTGCTGAGTTTTTATTAGCCTATATTATCAAGAACAACACGTAGAAATTCCATGTGATTTCATTTTCAAAAAGATATGATTTCATGAATTTGATTAAGAGAATTTCATGTTTAATTTCACATATTTGAAAATGAATCTAGTTCGAATTTTCTCTAGTTGAACCATTTTTCTAAATATTGACCGGAGACTTAGTTTCTTATTGCGATCAAGATTCCTAAATTAATAAATACACCATTTCATTGAGAAAAATGAGAGAATTTTGAAACTTAATTTCACAATTTTTTTAAAGTGAGGTTAAGTCTAAATATTGCGATAAAAGCACAGAAAACTAAGAGAAGTTTGTTTCAATTTATTTTGACACTGAATGAGAAGTTTGTTTCAATTTAGTTAGGCTTAAATATGTTTTTGGTCCCTATAAAATTTGAGTTTTTTGGTTTTAGTTCTCAAAAAAAATTTACCAATTTTTGGTCCCTATCAAATTTGGGTTTTTTGCTTTTAGTCTCTCACGACTTTTAATATCACTTATAAAATGTCGAAAAAAGCACTACTATATATATAAAAGTCATGAAGCATTATTAAAAGTCATGAGAGACTAAAAGCAAAAAATCCAAATTTATAGGGACCAAAAGTTCGTGAAAAATTTGACAGACTAAAAACAAAAAACTCAAATATAGGAACCACAAACATATTTAAACCCATTTAGTTATTTCTTTAAAATTGAAGTTAGGCCAACAATCTAAACATTTACAAACACAAAGAACTAAATTGCCAAATGAATTAAAATAAATGACCAAGTTGCCCACTATTTTTTATCATGTCATAATCAATCATACTCAGGCAAATATATAAAGAGATCGGGTAAAAATTAGTGAGTGAGGTGCAACTTACTATTTTTGTTTTAATCATGATATGTTTGGGGAAACTTGCAAATTGACGTATTTATGTAGAGAGAAGATGAATTACAGTACTAATGCATTAACACAAACAAAACCAAGAATGTCTTTTGTATATGAAAATTGTGAAATACTAAAACCAGAAGGGGAATTAATAAGTTATGATAGGAGAGGTTGAACGATAAATGAGAGGGTGTAATGAGTTAGAAGATCATCAAAGAAAATCTAATGGAGTTGTATGATAGGATCTTATAACTAATAGGCTGTAGGTGAGGTATTTTATTTTTCTAAAAAGAAGCTTTGAGGTGTTTCATATCTTGGAATATGTGCCACAATTTTCCTCACCCAATTTTTTTTTATAAAAAAAAGAAGGCAATCAAGGAATAATATATAGAGAAAGAAAGAAAAGATGGAAATTAAAAAGGACTTCTTTGTAATTTAAAAGATTTTGGTTGGGTATCTTTCCGTGAGGCACATTTCGTGACATCTCACGCTAGTTTCGCCCAAAATTTGAACGTAATTGCATTATTTAAGGGAAAACTTTTATATTATAGTGTAATCCTCTCTCTCTCTCTCTCTCTCTCTCTCTCTCTCTCTCTCTCTCTCTCTCTCTCTCTCTCTCTATATATATATATATATATATATATATATATGGAAGGAAAATTAAATCAATTTAACTTCATCATATATTATTATGATAATCATGTATATAAAATTTCAAACAATATAGACATTCACTACTATTTTTTTTGTTAGAACATTCACTAGTATATGCTTTAACAATATAAACATAACTTGTCAAAAAGAAACAATGCATAATATCAAACAATCATTGTCAAAAAAAGAATAACAAATAGTTTTAAATTTTAAAATTATATAAATTTCATATATTTTTTTAGATATTTGCGCGCAACTGTAGAGACTAATCCCTCAAGAGATTTAGCACTATTGCATTGCCCAAGACTGGATTCAAACCCAGGATCTTGGTAAGTTGGAAGAGACCCCTACCATCTCATCTAAATGCTCTTGGGTATAAATTTCATATATTTGATATACTTAACAAGAACTTTCAATTAAAAATAGTTGAATTTAATTAACTTTTACATAGATTTATTAAAGGTGTAAATATGTTAAGTAGTAAATATATTTATAAAATATAAATATTTCATTAAATGTCAAATTAAAAATACATTTAGTTGTAATTATTAATAGATTTACTACCATATTTATTGTTAAATGTTTAAAATCAAAAAGCATTTAATAGACAGAATAATATATTTCATTAAATGTCAAACTCAAAAAACATATAGTTGTCATTATTAATAGATTTACTGCCATTTTTATTATTATCAGTATTTCCATATTAAAAAAATGTATTCTAATTCTAAAAATATACAAATCGAAAAGTATTCTGGAAAAAAACAATATTTCCATATTAAAAAATATACATAATATGTTACTGAATTTTATAATAATAATTATATTTTAAAATTACAATATTATTAATTTCCTAATATTTTTTTGCATACCAGTATTATAAATGTCCTAATATTATTAATGTCCTAATATAATAAATATTTCATTAAATGTCAAATTCAAAATACCTATAGTTGTCATTATTAATAGATTTACTACCATATTTATTATTATCAGTATTTCCATATTTAAAAAATATACAAAATGATGAATATGTGGCTGAATTTTATAATAATAGTTATATTCTAAAATTACAATATTATTAATATCCTACTATTTTTGGATACTTGTTATTTGTGTGCAGTATTTACCGAATTTTCCAATGACTAATCTATGTCGGGAACGTAGTTGGCCACATGTACTCATCTTTGCCGATCCGTGTAGTTCTTCTCTCTCAATAGAGTTTTTGCAGTACCCAATTCTCAAACTTAAAACCTTGGGGTGAGATACGAATTCAATTACCAATTCTCAAACTTAATACCTTGTTGGCATTAATGTCCTAATATACTATTATATAAATATTATTAATCTATTACTCCCCCATTTCACAATACATGTCGTTTTAAGGTTACTTACATATAACAAGAAGATTAATAAATTTGGTTCTTTTGATCAAAATATTTATCATTTTCCTAAAATACTCATAACTATTTATTATTTTTTTGTGTACTAGATGAAATGACAAATAAACAACACGCACACACTACCACCGATCACACCCGGGTTCAAACCCGGGAGCCGACATCTTCATGTCACTGAGATTGCCAAGACAACCAACAGTGAGGGACTAACTATTTATTATTTTACTCTACATATTTCTCTCTGCAATAAATAGTAAAGGTATTACTGATAAAATAATAATTAATGTTGCATTGGACTTTGAAAACGATAAGTAAAATAAAACAAAATTACTCTTAAAAATGACATGTATTGTGAAACAGTGATAGTATAAGTTTACCAGGGGTTTTGCCATATAATTCTCAAAAAGAATTTCCGCGTATTATTCCAACATTAATTTGTTTTTCCGCCTAAATTAAAATTATGGTATGGTTACTTTTAAAACAATCAATATTACATTTTGTTAATTATTATCTTTAATAAAGTTAGAAATCTACTTCTAAAAATAACTTTCTAAATTTTAAGTTTTATATCAACCATCGTATTTGTTATGTTTCATGTTTAGAATCCCGAGCCTGATAATATTGTATTTGTACTTTTGTGTTTTACTAGTCTATTGGGCCTGTGGTGTAACTAGTATTTCTTGTAGCCCATTTAGTTAGTTGATTTATTAGCCCATTAGTCAATAAGTCATCTAGTTAGTTGACTTGCTCTGTTTTGACTGGAACTCAGTAATTGTACAAATACTCAATGAATGGAATAACAGAAACGAATTGGAAGCACATTGCTCAATTCGGTTATGCAATTAACTAGCTCCAAGAATTGGCATCAGAGCTCCGTTCAAGGGGCCTGAACTGAACTTCAAGATCCGCAGAATCTGTGAAGAAAAGCAAATCGAAAACGAAGCAAACTTGATCCATCAATGGCGGAAAAAGAGAACGGTGCATTCGTTCAAGCGGCGATTCCCAAACTAGACGGCTATTATGATCACTGGGTGATCTTGATGGAAAATTTGTTGCGGTCCAAAGAGTACTGGGAGTAGTGGAAAATGGAATTCCAACCCTAATCGCAAATCCAACACCAGAACAGAAGAAATCGGTTGAAGATGCAAAGCTAAAAGACCTCAAAGCAAAGAACTACCTGTATCAAGCTATCGATAGAAGTGTATTGGAAACTATCTTGAAGCATGACACGGCAAAAGATATATGGGACTCTCTGAAGCAGAAACATAAAGGCTCGAAGAAAGTGAAGCGTGCCCATCTACAGGCTTTGAGAGGCGAATTTGAAGCGCTCAAAATGAAAGAAGGTGAGTCTAATACTGAATACTTTGCAAGAACCCTTACTATTGCCAATAAAATGAAAGGACATGGTGAAAAAATGGCTGAAAGTGTTGTTGTTGAAAAAATTAAGCGCTCCATGACTGCAAAATATAACTATGTAGCATGTTCAATTGAACAAGCTCATGATGTAGAAAATATGTCAATTGATGAATTGCAAAGTAGTATAATTGTAGAAGAACAACGTATGAATGGTCAAAAGAAAGAAGAAGAACAAGCTTTGAAAGTGTCTGGTGTAGGAAGAGGAAGAGGTAGGGGAAGGACTGGTGGTAGAACTACTGGTGGTAGAGGTAGAGGGAGACAGAACTATAAAGAAACTCTTGAATGCTACAAATGTGGAAAGCTAGGTCATTTCCAATTTGAGTGTCCAAGTCTTGAAGGGTATGAGGAAGAAATGCTCCTCATGGCAAGGGGTGAATCACAAGTTTCAGAGAAGGGCAAGGTGTGGCTTCTTGATGAAAAGGGTAGAGTGTGGTTCTTGGACTCGGGGTGTAGTAACCACATGTGTGGTGAAAGGAGCTGGTTTTTTGACCTTGATGAGACATTTAGGGAATCTGTAAAACTTGGTGATGATAGGAGACTCCAAGTAACCGGCAAGGGAAGCATTAGACTCAAGATTGAGGGAAGAATTCACATTGTAACAGATGTGTATTACATTCCTAATTTGAAGGATAATCTTCTCAGCATTGGCCAACTTCAACAAAAGGGCTTAAAGGTTGTGTTTGAAGATGATTGCTGCAAGTTATACCACAAGAATAAAGGATTGATCATTACATCAAATATGTCTAACAATAGAATGTTTGTTGTAATGGCCATTCCCATTATATCACAGTGTTTGCAAGCTGTTAGTACTGATGAAACAGAACTTTGGCAGAGGAGGTACGGTCATTTGGGATATAGTGGTTTACAGTTGCTTACTCAGAAAGGAATGGTCAAGGGACTGCCTGAGATCAAGGAAACCAGCAGGGTATGCACTGAGTGTCAAGTTGGGAAGCAAACCAGGGAAGCTATGTCCAAGCAGAGTAAATGGAGAGCATCCAGAAAGCTTGAGCTCATACACTCAGACATTTGTGGCCCCATTAATCCAGAATCAAGTGGTGGAAAAAGGTATTTCATTTCCTTTATTGATGATTTTAGTAGAAGAGGCTGGGTATTTTTCTTATCTGAAAAATCTGATGCATTTGAAACATTTAAGAAATTTAGAGTAATGGTAGAAAAGGAGTCTCAATGTTCTATTAGCTGTCTTAGAACATATAGGGGAGGTGAATATAACTCCACTGAATTTGTTGAATACTGTGAGAGCAATGGTATTAGGAGGCAGCTCACAACAGCTTACACTCCACAACAAAATGGAGTAGCTGAGAGGAAGAATAGGACAGTAATGACCATGGTAAGAAACATGTTGACTGAAGCTAAGTTGGAAAAGAAGTTCTGGGCAGAGGCTGTTAAATGGTCATTCTATTTGCTCAATAGGTGTCCTACAGTTGCAGTAAAAGATGTCACACCCGAGGAAGCCTGGAACAATATGAAACCATCAGTGAAGCATTTAAGAGTGTTTGGATGTGTTGCACACGTACGTATATCTGATGTAAACAGAAAGAAGCTTGATGATAAGAGTATCAAGGGGATATTTGTGGGGGTGAGTGATGAATCCAAAGCTTACAGAATTTATGATCCAAAGACTAAGAGAATTTTGACTAGTAGGGATGTTGTTTTTGATGAGAAGGTTGTATGGAGAGATGTTGACAGCAGTCAAAGGCAAGGACCAGTAACAGAGGTGGTTGATGATGATATAGAACAAACTGAGTTGCAGAACAACACTGATGTGAACACACCAGAATTGGAGTCTAATGAAACTGAGAATGTGATAAATACTGAGAATGGAATGAACACCACTGCAGATCACAGAACCACAACTGAAGAAACATGGCAGAGTAATGACACTGAACAAGCTGGGAGAGTCAGAAAACCACCTGTTTGGTGGGACAATTATGTAGTTACTGGTGATAATGACCATAGTGAGGAATTAAATGATGAAGATACTCTTCATATCTGCTAATGATGGAGACTAATGATCCTACTACCTTTGAGCAAGCCGTGAAAGAGAAGAAATGGAGATTGGCAATGGACCAAGAAATAGCAGCTATTGAGAAAAATGAGACTTGGGAGCTTGTACCACTTCCTCAAAATGGCAAGAAGATTGGTGTTAAGTGGATCTACAAAACCAAGCTCAATGAGAATGGTCAAGTGGAGAAATACAAGGCCCGGTTAGTGGCCAAAGGGTACTCTCAAGAACATGGTGTGGACTATGCTGAAGTATTTGCTCCAGTGGCCCGTTGGGATACTATTCGATGCATTCTTGCTACTGATGTACATATGGGATGGTGTGTCTATCAATTGGATGTAAAAAGTGCATTCTTACATGGTGAATTGGAAGAAATAGTTCAGATTGATCAACCAAAAGGGTATGTAAAGAAAGGGCAAGAAAACAAAGTTTATAAACTGAAAAAAGCCTTGTATGGCTTGAAACAAGCCCCAAGGGCTTGGTATAGTAGAATAGAGGCCTATTTTGTGAAGGAGGGATTTAATAAGTGTCCACATGAGCATACCCTATTCACTAAAGTTGATGAAAACAGTGGTTTGCTGGTGGTGAGTGTAACACCCAGGGCGCCTGGTGATGCGCCCGTGTCTGTGCTGGGCGCCAGTGTTGCTGCCCCTGTGTGTGTGTTCCTGATTCCTGCGCCAGGTTCCCTGTGCCTGGGCGCCAAGGGCGCCTAATTTTGGCTGCCTGTGTTGTGTTCCTAAGTTGTGTTTCTGTATAGTTATGTTGCCTGGATGTCATTGGTGCTGAGTTTTGGTTGCTAAGTTGCGTATTCTGAAATGTCACTGGGATCCCCTCCCCTGGGAGCTAGTTTCTGCTTGCGCCAGTTTTTCTGTGTTGCGTTGCTCCCCTGGGCGCCAGGATCCCCTTCCTGCGCCAGTTTCTGTGTTGCTGTGTTGCTGGGTGATAACCTTATTTTATATAGGTTATTTATGCTCCTAATACTTAAGTCAAGCTTATTTCTCAAGTAATTCTAGTGCTTAATCATGTGAATATATGAATATTAGGATAAATATAGGTTATAAGTCAATTCCTTAAAACTTGGGCATAGTCAATGCCTATGTGAATATGTTTGATGTTTTGCTTTAAGCGCTGCAGCGTGTGCTATCAAGGAAACGCTACAGCGTTATATGACGGCTGACCTTTGAGATATTTGTGTGGCCACTTGAGGACATGATGAGTCACCACCATTATCTCTTCCTCTCAGCTGGAAATGTTGACTTTCAAGTGGATGCTAAATTACACTTGACGCCTCCTAAATGGAACCCATGTGATAGTTGTTGTATTCAATCATCACCACTTTTTGTAAAAGTGCTTTAAGGATAATATCTAAATCTAATAATCATCATGTAATATTATTTTATATTATTTAGACTTAGATATTAGTTAGATTAATTAAGATTGCTTCACGAAGAGGCAACATACGTAGACAAGATATATAATTTGGAAGAAGAACTACACACGGGAGTAGTAGCGATTCTCCATTAACACACTTGGAAGCTTTTATATTTTTAGCATAGTTTTCTAAGCTCTCATTCAAGGTTTTGCTCACGCCTCAACTTCATCTCTTGTATGCTACTTGGGATCATTGGAGTGCATCTTTTGCAACCACTCTTCTCTTGTTTTCATACGGTAATACATACTCTCAAGTTGTATTATGTTGATGGAACTTGTGATGAGCTAACTTTGTTGTAGTTGGATTGTTCTTGGTATGTAATGAATCTTGAGTAACTTTTGTATAATATTATGATGTTTGTGTTTTATTCCTTGTGTCATAATACTTTCAATCTTGGTTTGGGAATGATCAACTAAAACAAGGTAACTTTGTGGGTACAAACATGGTTCACAAAGAGAACTCAAGGAATGATATGAATGAAAACCCTTTAAAGACATTTAAAGGAAGCACTACTTAACTCTAGACATAGGGGAGTAGTAGTTCATAAGGCAAATGTTGTAGGAGCTTAACATACAGGGGTAAAACTTATTTAGAGCCTAGACATAGGAGTCTTGTAACATAGCCCTGACGAAAGTGACTGAAAGGCACGCCACCAAGGCGCTACGGCGTCTAAGGATTCTGAAGCGCTACAGCGCTTAACGCTACAGCGTCTAATATTATCTGGACATTACTCTTGGGGACTTACATAACTATTGATCTATCCAACTCACTTTTAATCACTGCAAACTTAATACTATTTTATCATAATTTATAATGTTTACAACTCTTCACCTTTACTTGTCACTTAATTCTTTTCACTAAGATTCTAATCACTTAAACTTCTTAGATTAATTCCAATCCCTGTGGGAACGAACTTTACTTATCAATATATTACTTGTTGCGATTGTGTATACTTGCACATCACCTTTTCGCACAACACTGGGCGCCAGGATCCCCTATGGGCGCCAGTTTCTGGATTTGTGTTGCGTTCCCTGTTTTCATTTCAGCGATATCTTTTGATCCAGGAACCCGATTGAAATGTTTTAAAATGCGTTGGAAAGCTTATTCAGAGGCCTAACTAAATATTCTATTTTTAAGGCAAAACAATCTATTTTTGTGAATGGGTGTTGGCGCCCTTTGCGCCCTCTATCATGTCGTTTCGTTGTGGTCGTTGTATGTTGTTGTTAATGATGTTGTTGTTAGTGATATTGATGTTAATGACGATGGGTCTAATGAACAAATGATAATGATGTTGTTAATGACGATGGGCCTAATGGCCAAATGATGATGATGACATGGATGATGTTGTTGTTGTGATGACTTTGATCTATTGGATTGTTCATGAAGTCGCATGCATTACATATGCATATATATTGACGATGTAAGGTTTCGGCCTTCGAGCTATTGACGATGATGATGCTCAAATAGTGACGATGTGCCCAATGGCAAATTTATTGACGATGATGGTACCACATGCATATGCCCCATGTGGGTTGCATTTCATACATTTATTCATATCATTGGTGATATTACCATAGTTGCTATATGTGGTTGTTATAGAGGTATATATGTTGATATTGTTGTGATATATATATATATATATATATATATATATATATATATATAAATATGGATGTTGTTGTTATATGTGGTTGATGTAGTTCACTACTCTGACATATTGCCTATTATGAACTTTATTATACTGTTTGAGACTCACCCCCTTATGTTGATTATTACCTTACAGGTAACCGTATGTGAAGGCTTATAATCCTTCATCCCTTGAGTCAGTCGTTGCTCTGATACGTAGCACCTGGAGGGCGAACACTAGCTATTAGTTGTTATTTTATATGACACTGTTGGATAATTTGTATTGATGTTGTTACAACAATGTTTTTGAAACTGTTCCCTTTTATTCCGCCGCGTGATGACGAAGTCCTTGTTATGTGGACTAAACCGTTTATTTTTTAGGAATTGCCCCACTTGTTATGTGCCACGTATCATGTTTGAATTATAAGTGAAATTGTTACCAATTGTTGACGTTATTTGAAGTAAATGTAGCATCCCTTTTTGGATGTATCAAAAAAAATGATTTTTAAACTCTGATAATTTTTATTATAAATTGCTTGGTAGAAATGGGGTGTTACAGTGAGCATTTATGTTGATGATTTAATCTATGCTGGCAGCAATGAGACTCTCACTCAAGAGTTTAAAAGATCTATGATGAAGGAATTCGATATGACAGAATTGGGAGAGATGAGATATTTCCAAGGTGTTGAAGTGACTCAAGGAGAAGGATACATGTTCATATCACAGCAAAAATATGCAAATGAGATACTAGATAAGTTTGGAATGTCAGAATCCAAACCAGTGAGTAATCCAGTATCTGCAGGCAGCAAGTTTACTAAGAATGATGAAGGCAAACCAGTAAACTCCACTCTGTTTAAGCAAGTAATTGGAAGTCTTATGTACCTTAATGCCACTAGAACGGATTTGATGTACTCTGTCAGTGTGATGAGCAGATTTGTTGAACATCCAACTGAGAACCACCTGATAGGAGTCAAGAGGATCCTAAAATATCTGAAGGGCACATTTGAGATGGGTTTGCTATACAGAAAGGGAAAGAATCAAGTGATGAAGGCCTATTGTGATAGTGATTACGCTGGGGACCTTGATGATAGAAAGAGCACATCAGGTTTTGTGTATCTATTGAGTAATGCAGCTGTGTCTTGGTCATCTAAGAAACAACCCATTGTCACTCTTTCCACAACTGAAGCCGAATTTGTTGCTGCAGCTCACTGCATTTGCCAAGGGATTTGGTTGAAAAGAATACTTAAAGAGTTGAGATTGAAGCAGCCAGAATGTCTCACTGTTATGTGTGATAACAGTTCCACAATCAAACTCTCTAAGAATCCAATAATGCATGGGAGAAGCAAGCACATTGATGTGCGCTTCCACTTCTTGAGAGACATGTGCAGAGATGGGAAGCTAGAATTGAAGTTCTACACTTCCCAGGAGCAATTAGCAGACATACTGACTAAGGGTTTGAAGAATGATACCTTTGTCAACTTGAGAAGGTGCCTGGGAGTTTACCCATTGACTAAAGCCACTGATGATGCTGATAAACTGAGTTTGCCCACTGACTGAAGCCACTGATGATGCTGATAAACTGAGTACATAAATGTACTTCAGTTTAAGAGAAGGAATGATAATATTGTATTTGTACTTTTGTGTTTTACTAGTCTATTGGGCCTGTGGTGTAACTAGTATTTCTTGTAGCCCATTTAGTTAGTTGATGTATTAGCCCATTAGTCAATAAGTCATCTAGTTAGTTGACTTGCTCTGTTTTGAGTGGAACTCAGTAATTGTACAAATACTCAATGAATGGAATAACAGAAACGAATTGGAAGCACATTGCTCAATTCGGTTATGCAATTAACTAGCTCCAAGAGAGCCATCAAACATAGTTTATTTTTATGAATACACTTATAGAAGTACCAAGTTTTTTTTATAAATATAGTTAAAGAGTTATTAATTTTCGTATAATATTTCTATAAGATAATAATAATAATCTATTATCTATTATATAATTAAAAAAAGTGAGTTTCTTTCCACCTATGATATTTCGGGCAATGTTTTTAAAACTTGACTGGAGATTGAACCGGAGAGACCTCCGGGTCATGGTCCAATTGGTTCACTCGGTTAATTAAATAAAAAATTAAAAAATATTGAAATTTGGAGAAAAAGCATATAAAAAAACACAAAAAATGCACTTCAGACGGTTCAACCCGAGTCAATTAGCGGTTCAAAGCGGTTGAACTGCGGTTCAATCCGGTCCAACCCGGTTCTTAGCAGTTCAATTTTAGGGTGCTTCTAGGGTGATGGAGTAAATCAAACTCCTCACAAGTGACCCATTAAGTATGACCGTAGGATGTAGTGTAAAACTTCATCAACGGTTGAGATTTAATACTTGTTGATTCAATCTTAACCGCTCATAGTATTTCACACAATATTCTACGGTCAATTTTAGTTATTCACCGATGAGGGATTTAGTTTGCTCCCTAACCCTAGGAGCACCCTGATATTTCACTCATCATCGTCTTTTTTTTACTCACTCATCACCGTCTTATATATTCGATTTCTCGCTCATTTAATTTTTTTATTTGCTCAAACACTATTATACAATCTCAACTTATAATTTCAAGGTAGATTGCAAATTTATTATATTAAATAGCTTATATAGTTTTAATTGATGTATAAATTATCAATCATAATTTATTATTGAACTGCATGGAGTTTGTTTAGCGGAGTATGACCGGATTTGTATTCGGGAGCTGATGTCAGGCGCCCTCATGGGCGCTGGCTGCTTCTTCATTGGCGCCCTCATGGGCGCTGGCTGCTTCTTCATTGGCGCCCTGCCAGGCGCCCTCATGGGCGCTGGCTGCTCTTCATTGGCACCCTGCCAGGCGCCCTCTTTGGCGCTGACTGCTTTTCATTGCCGCCCTGCCAGGAGCCCTCATGGGCGCTGGCTGCTCTTCATTGGTGCCCTGCCAGGCACTGGCTGCTTCATGGGTACCGGCTTGTGTGGACGTGTGCTCGGCACTCTTCTTTTTTGTTGCTCATCCCGTCTCTTAGCCTACTTTTCTTCTTGATGAAATTTCAGGGCTTGCTTGGTTCCGAGGGGAATTGCTTCTTCCGTCTTCACCATTATCTGTTTGACATCTCCACGATCTTTCAATTTGACCACGAGGTTCCAGGCGGGAGGATTGTCAAACACCACCCCAACGGGGTTGACTTCGATGTCATTGCCCCTTGATTTTTTATGTCACGTGTTGAAACATACAGGCTTCCTCTTTATCTAGCTTGTTCCTTATGATTGTAACTGGCACGCGTTGGGTGGCCTCGGGCGCCAGTAATCGCCTTGCGCATCTGAATGTATAATCTCATACCGCCTCGTGGCAATGTTAACTCTGGGGGCAGTTTATCAGAATCGATCTGAATTTAACTCGCCCATCAGAGGTTGTGACACGTTTAAAGTCACTTCGCACCTCGTGGGACTCTAGGGGCAGTTTATCAGAATCGATCTGAATTTAACTCGTCCATCAGAGGTTGTGACACGTTTAAAGTCACTTCGCACCTCGTGGGACTCTGGGGGCAGTTTATCAGAATCGATCTGAATTTAACTCGCCCATCAGAGGTTGTGACACGTTTAAAGTCACTTCGCACCTCGTGGAACTCTGGGGGCAGTTTATCAGAATCGATCTGAATTTAACTCGCCCATCAGAGGTTGCGACACGTTTAAATTCGCTTCGCACCTCGTGGGACTCTGGGGGCAGTTTATCAGAATCGATCTGAATTTAACTCGCCCATCAGAGGTTGTGACACGTTTAAAGTCACTTCGTGCCTCGTGGCAAAGTTAACTCTGGGGGCAGTTTATCAGAATCGATCTGAATTTAACTCGCCCATCAGAGGTTGCGACCATTTTCGAAGCCGCTTCGTGCCTCGTGGCAAAGTTAACACCTCGTGGTGACTCTGGGGGAAGTTTATCAGAATCGGTCTGAATTTAACTCGCCCATCAGAGGTTGCGACCATTTTCGAAGCCGCTTCGTGCCTCGTGGCAAAGTTCGATATTGACCTGCGTCGGTTGGGGGATCTCCTCGATGGCGATCCCCGGTGGTGCCTCTGGTGGATATTGACTTGGCGTTGTCGTTTAGGATGCCCTCGTAGGTTAGGTTGCCCTTACAGCTCGTGCTGTCGTCGGGTATGCTAATTTTGTTAGAGGATCACAAGAATTATCCTGCCCGTCTATTGATATTTTTTGCTGACTTGCCTTGATCGAGGTGATTGATGGTGAGTATGGGTGAGCAACACCACATTTTCTTTTCCTCTTGGCCGATTACATTGCACTTAGGGGGCAAGCATAAGAGAGTGTGAGGGCGAGCGGAGGAGAGTGTGAGGGCGAGCAGAATGACACCATCACTTCACGCGTTACTTTATTTCCTCTCACGCTCATGCATCATTTGATTTTCTCACGTGCTCGCGCACTATGTTATTTGCTCACGTGCTCGTGCACTGTGTTTTTTTGCTCACGTGCTCGTGCACTATGTTTTTTCCTCACGTGCTCGTGCACCATTTTATTTTCTCACGAGCTCGTGCACTATGTTTTTTTGCTCACATGCTACTGCACTATGTTTTTTGCTCACGTGCTCGTGCACTATGTTGTTTTGCTCACGTGCTCGTGCACTCTTTTATTTTCTCACGTGCTCGTGCACTATGTTTTTTTTGCTCATGTGCTCGTGCACTATTTTATTTTCTCACGAGCTCGTGCACTATGTTTTTATGCTCACGTGCTCGTGCACTATGTTTTTTGATCACGTGCTCGTGCACTATGTTTTTTTGCTCACTGCTCGTGCACTCTTTTATTTTCTCACGTGTTCGTGCACTATGTTTTTTTTGCTCATGTGCTCGTGCACTATTTTATTTTCTCACGAACTCGTGTACTATGTTTTTTTGCTCACGTGCTCGTGCATTATGTTTTTTTCTCACGTGCTCGTGCACTATGTTTTTTTGCTCACGTGCTCGTGCACTCTTTTATTTTCTCACGTGCTCGTGCACTATGTTTTTTTTGCTCATGTGCTCATGCACTATGTTTTTTGCTCACGTGCTCGTGCACTATTTTATTTTCTCACGAGCTCGTACACTATGTTTTTTGCTCACGTGCTCGTGCACTATGTTTTTTGCTCACGTGCTCATGCACTATGTTTTTTTGCTCACGTGCTCGTGCACTCTTTTATTTCCTTTCATGCTCTTGCACTCACATGCTAATGCATCCTTTAATTTTCTTACGTGCTCATGCACTCTTTTATTTTCTTACGTGCTCATGCACTCACATGCTCATGCATCCTTTAATTTTCTTACATGACACACTGGCTGCTTCCGTAACAGGATTTGGCTCCCTTTTGGGCGCCTTGGGTGCTAGCTTGCCATGGTGCCGTCATCTTGTTTCCCTTCCTGGGTACGGAGACGTATGAATTGGATTTTGAGCTTAACATGAAAATTGTAGTTCTGCTTCTTAGCTTTCCAACGCATGCTTACACGCCTCAATCGGATAAAGACAGATGAAGTTATGGCCTGCAGACTAGACATCACCCTTGTAGGTGGGTATCTCTGGTGTCTGTGACCTCATGTTCTCGTCATTTGCTTGACTTCCGCACCTTTCTTAGTGCTTGCTACCCAAGACATCGTGGTCTCATACCTTGGATCCCCGCCGGGTGGGTGCCGTGATCTTGGCTACTTTGCTTTAGAAAGATGAGCGCGCCATGACACCCTTGACTCCCATACTTGGAGAGATGATCTTGGATTTAGGTTAATGTTGAGGTTTCCCCCTACGAACCAGGCAGTCCCTCCCTACATGGTATGTTGGGTCTCAGACTTGTCTCGCTCCACTCCTGACTATGGAGTTGGACCTTTTTTCTTTCTTGATATTCTGCTTTAATTTGTGCTCAAACAACAAAATTCATAACTAGGCCTAGCCTTAGGCTCGAGTCCTGATGCTCTGCTCCTTATTCGGAGTCGCGAGTTTCATCCTCTTCTTCATTCACGTATTGGGCGTGCTTCCCTTCTTCAATGTCATCCCTGGGGGTGCTACATTTGCTGGTACTGTGCCCATAACAAGTCAGATCAGCCTTCATGCTGCCAACCTTGGCCTCCTCTTGGTAGGCCATGTTGTCTTCTTCATAGTCCATGTACTTTTGATGCCTGCGTAGGTCGGGGGATCTCCTCGATGGCGATCCCCGGTGGTGCCTCCGGGGGGTTCGACCCGGTTCCTTGATCTCTCTCGAGTATCAAGGGATGCGCGTGAGGAGGTCCTGGAGCGGGAGTCGTGAGGCTGGTAGGTATCATTCGGAGGGGATGGAGGGGTCCCTTGGAGGTGAGCCTGATCCTCCATGAGGGGGAGAACGACGGTGCCTCGAAGTCACCGTTGTTGGAGGAAGGGTTCCCCTGCCAGGCGCCCTCATGGGCGCTGCCTGATGTTGCCATGGCGCCCTGCCAGGTGTCATACCCTAATATTGTCCGGCTAATTTAAAGTTTACTAGAAAATCCAAAATATTGTTTTTCTCGTGTATGCGTGTCATTTCCAGTTGTGTATAGGCGTGTTACTTCTCATTTGTGCGCGCATGCGATTTTTAATAATGTACACATTTTTCGCGGATCCACATCTCGTTGTGTACAAGCGTTTATTTTGGTGCACGAGCTCGCGTATTCTCATTGCGAACGCGTGTTCTCGTCTCGTCGTGTGCGTATGTTTATTCCTAATAATGTACACATTTTTATTATCATTAGTAGAACTTTTTAAGAAAAAAAAACTTTATAAAAAAAATCTGTTTTAGAATTTATTATTATTATTATTATTATTATTATTCTTTTTTTTTCACATTAAAAAAATTAAAAAAATAGAAAACGAAAATTGTAAAAAATACAAAAAAATCATCTATACTTGGCTAAATGTTAGAGTCTCTTTTATCAATTTCATTTCTTTTTCACCAAAGAGGTTCCTGCTCCCCTATGCACCAGCCTGCAAACATAAAACAAAAAAAAAACAAACAAAAGGCATCAGCTACCTCAGAAAAACAGAATCATGAAATATGAAATCTGAAAGGGACCATTGAGGCATCATAGCCGGCAGCAACAACAAAGACAAATATGAATCCTATATAAAAGAGGAGGAAAAAAAGGAGAGGAAGGATACAGAGGGAACCGTAGGGGGAGGGGGCTGGGAACAAAGGAAAGAAAAAACTAAATACAATAACACACGCACAGGAGGGGAACCGAAGCACGGGGAAACAAAAAGAAAAGGAAAAATTAACAATACACAACACACACAACACACACACAGAAGGGGGGAGAAGAAGAAAGATACTGGAGAAAATCAGGAGAATAAAGGGGAGAGAGCAGAATGGGGAGAATGCAAAAAAAAATGAGAAGACAAAAGGTAAAAGGGGATTGAAACAACAAATTAGGAAATAGTTGATACAAAAAGAAAATCAAATAAAAGAAATAGGAAGAAGAGAAGAGACAGTCAGAGCAAGGAAGAAGAATCTTCCACCATGGAAGAGAGTCGCTAACATGCCGCTATCTCCGTGGCCATTCTTTCTCATTCCACCACCGCGTACCGCTCTATGACCGCCGTTGCCGCGCCGCCGACACACCACCCTCTCTCTCTCACGCGCTCACTCCACTTCTCCCTCACGGCTATGTTTCACGCTGCTGCTGTTTGCAGCGCTTTGGACTTTTAGGGATTTCAATCCCAATCTCAATGTAAATACTCACTCTTTCTTTCTTTGTATTGCCTTTTATCTTATTTCTTTTTCTTATTATGTTTTATATGCTAATAATAATATATTAATTCCACTCACTCCTTTTTTTTTGATGTAATAAAAAAATTTGTTTTCTCTTTGATACTCTCGAACCTGCTACCCTATAGCTTCTCTATTTCCTTTTATTTTTTTTATTCAAGTAACCTTTTATGTTATTTTATTGGTTGATTAACATTACATGCGCCACCCATATTTCAACAATACAACCCCCCTACTCTTAAACACCAGCTTTTTATTTGCACCCTTCTTCTACATTACACCCCTCAGTTTTAATGATGCAGCCCTTCCTTGCTAATTGTTCTCCCTTGATTTCCTTTACTACAATCCACCTCGTTATTTCATTTTTTTAGGGGACTAAGTTATCCGTACGGCCGGGTTAGTCATTGTTTTAGGATGAATGGGCCGTACGGCTCAAGAGTCCTAAAATACCTACTCCAATAAAATCAAATCACTCCCGACACAAATAATTTTCTTCTAAAAAATCAAAAAATCTTATTTTCAAAAACAGGGGATTAAATCGGCCGTACGGCCGGGTTAGTCTGCTTTTTAGGTCACGAGTGAACCGTTACGGATCATGTCCTAAAATCCCTAAATAAAATACATCAACAAACAAATTTTTCTAAAGTTAGAACTACGTCGCTTTGATTCCCATTTGGGATACGTAGGAGCAAGTCACATTCTCGTCAAGCGCAACCATAAAAAAGTTTAGCATTTGCATAATAAAAAGAAAAGAGTTATTTTCATAACAAAAAAGAATCACTTTTGCAAACCAATATCATTTTCAGAACAAAAACCTTTTCCTTTCTAAAGTCATTTTCAACCCATCGTCGCTAGTGGCCAACCAGAACCTTTGTTCGTCTAGCCATTGGTGGCGATGTATTTGTCCCAAAAGAATAATAAGTGATGATCCATCATAACCTTTGTTAGTTTGATCATCGTGCAAATCAATCTCTTTCGAAAATCACTTTCAAAAAAGATAATAAAAACGAGTTGTTTTTGATAGTCCATCAGAACCTTTGTTCGTTTGACTGGCGGTACAACTCTCTTTTTGAGTATTTAGTGGTGATTCATCATAGCCTCTGCTAGTTTAATCATTCGCTAATGCTCGTCCTATTTCAAAAACTCACTAAAAAAAGATAAAAAACAAAAACTTTTCAAAAAGACAAAGAAGAACTACGTAGCTTTGAGTTCTTCATCGCACCGGGAGATACGTAGGAGCGGGCCTTGTCCCGTTAAGCGTTTTTTTTCTAAAAACCCATTCTTCCCCCTTTTCTTTTTCAGAATAAATAAAGATTTTCATTAAGAATTTTTCAATAAGAAGTAGAGAGGCAAAATTAAGTATTTTCAAGTCAACACACTAAAACCACACATTTAATTAAAGGTTCCCTCTTAGTAGAGAGGATGTGTGGGGTGCTAACACCTTCCCTGCGCGTAACCGACCCCCGAACCCTATTCTCTAGTTTCGCAAGACCAATCGCTTTCCAAAAAAGGTTTTCCTAATATTTTCCTTAATAAATATTGGTGGCGACTTCATTGTTTTAAAAAGTTGTGAACGAGGAAGGTTCTCCCTCGGGGACTTTTTCAGGCGGAACAGCTGGCGACTTCACTGGGGACTAAAAAAACATTTTTTTCAAAAGTGGGTCAAGCCTAATTAATTAAGTGTGTGGTTTGTGTGATTGATTTGAACATCTTGCTTTGCCTCTATTCTTCTTCTTTTTCATAAGCATGTTGCATCCATATGCATTCTTCTTCTATGTTTGCTTTTGTTTAAAATAATAGATAGTTACTTCTTTGCTTAAATGCTTATTTCCCTCATGCATATTTCCCCTCTCTTGTCATGTCCCCTTCTTCTTTGCTCGCTTTCTTGAGGTAAGTAGTGCATTGTTGTCGGCACCCTAGATTAGTTGTATTTGATTGGTATTGAACCCTAGGGTAGACGACATGTTATTGCTTTCTATTGTCTGGACTGCTCTGGATTTTCATTTGCAGGTGGGATAGTTTTTAAGGGAATGCCCTTCGCACACACCCACTTGTACCTTGAGGCTATATGATTAGAGAAAGAGACCATAACCCAGGTCTGTTAGGATACCATAGGATGAGTGGATTCGAGTAGTGGGAGCCCATCCGGACCTTTGTCCGTTTGGCTACTCGCGAAAGTTTCAATCAGAGTTGTGCTCTTTTATGATGCTTCGTATCTAGCAGTTTGCTACATTTACGGGGATTTTCACGAGAGGGACTGTGGCTCTGATGGCCTTTGTGAGGGTGTGAATAGAGCTACATGAGAAGATTATCCCTAAAATGCCTTAGATCATAGGTTCTACCCCCTTTTAGGTCACAAGGGCTTCCCAAATTGTGAGCTGCATTGTTGCATTTCGTCCAGTTAATTTTTCCCTCAAAGATCTTCGAAAATAAAAAAAAAGATATGATTTTCCCTTAAAAACCTATATGAGGTGGCATATAGTGTGAAAGTTTTCTAAATTCCGCCTGTGAATACCCTCCTTATGCAGAAACCTCAAAAAAAAAGAAGTATCTTGCATCCTGCATCCTTGCATCATTACATCATTGTGTCATTTGCATTAAATAAAGTTCCAATTTTGAGAAAAAATTATTCATCTTGCATTTCATTTCATTGCATAAAAATGAAAAAACAATTATCATCTTCATAGCTTAAGCATTTCGTTTATAATCAAAAAAGAGGAAAAAGCTCCTCGCCAAGTTCATCCAAAACATGGCATTCATGCACAAGAATTATTTCAAAAAAAAAGACCCAGTAGAACTACGCAAGCTTTGATTCCTCATTACAATGGGGATACGTAGGAGCGGGTCATACCCCGTCAAGCACATTTTTCTAAAACTTTTTTTCCAATAAATCATTTGCATCTCCAAATAATTTTCAAAATCATGTTCCAAAACTAAAAATGAAAAAAATGAAAGGTTTCCAATGCATGCATCTTCTCTAAACAAAGAAAAAATAGAAAAGCTCTTCATGTAAAAGCTCAATGAGTAAAAGTGCACCTTCGAATGACGAAGGGTAATATCTCAAATTTGTTTGTGCACTACAAATTTGAGATGTTACTCCACGATATCGGGGCACTTTAACCCTATCAAGTGAGGTTTGTTTTCAAATAAGAGAATAAGTTTGAGTTAACCAAATGTCGAAGCATTTCAGTATATTGCGTGAAGTATTGAGTCAGGATCCACTCAATGTTTCATGCAAGTTACTCAGAGTAACGACAATTGGTTGCCTCACGTCATCATTTCTACAAAAAAAAGGGGAGGAGGCATCGACATTTCATATCTCGTCTTGCCTCTAAAGAACAAAAACCATTTTGAAAATATCATTCTTGCATGCCTAGGAATTTCATTTTTCATCTTGCATCAAAAACACTCGAAAGTCTTTTAGAACAATTCCACTTCCCAAGTGGTCATTTTCCTTGCATTTTCATCATGTTTGCATACATGCATTTTTCTCTATCTCATTTAGGTTTGTCAAGAGTGCATTCTCCGCACGTGTGCGCTTCCATTCACTAAGACTTTTTCCCTAATATTCTCGAAAGATCCAAAAATCGTGTCTTATTAGGAGCGCGTTTTGTAACGCCCCAAAATAATTAAGTAGTTATTAAATTAAATTACTTAGGTATTTCATGGAATAGTTATAATAAAACAATAGGATGATGTTTAATTAAAAAGAAAAGGGAGTGGTATCAATAATTCCGGGGTGCCAAGTATTGGCCCAAGAGCCCAAGCCCAATGACTTAGGCTCCTAGGGTTGGTGCAATTCGCACCAATTGTCAAAGAAAAGAAAGAAACGAAAGAGAGGAGAGAAAAGAGAGAAGGAATGCGGCGCACCCTAGGGAGAAGAGAAGGAGAGCATCGCACCTTGAGAAGAAGGAGAAGAATGACGCTAGTTGCCGAGGTTTTGTAGGTGACTCCGTGAGAAGTGCTTTTCTTCGGTTAATTTAAGGTAAGGGGAGTCTCACTCTATAATAGAGAGTATAATAGGTTGTATGTAGATCATAGGGTCCTATTTGATGTTATATGATATTTGTTGGATTGTTTGGATTGGTTGAAATTGACGAATTGTAGGAGAAAATCGATTTAGGCTTGAGTTAGGGTTTATAACATGTTGATTTCGCATTTTGATGTGTATTTGGTGTGTAATTGTGAAATTGAAGTCGTTGGTATGAGCATAATATGTTTTATGATTGTTGTTGTGATTTGAATTAGAAAAGAAATTAAGAATTTGATGTTTGGTGGGTGTTGGGACGCATGGGGCGCCAAGTGCCTAGGGAAAATGGCGCCCCTGTGTACTGTAGCAGTAACTTGTGTTGTATGTTGTTGCTGCCTGGGCACTGTTCTGGCGCCTGGGGTGGCGCCAAGGTGCTGCCTGCGCCTAGACAAGGCGCACAAAAGGGTGTTTGTGTGCAAATCAATTTCTAAACAGATTTTCTCTAGCCAAATTTTGTATTCACCTGACCAAACTGTATTTAAAACATTTTGGCTAAAGAATTTTCAGTTGTTCACGCACCGTTTTGAAATTGTCCTAGAGGGCGTTGTTTTGACTATGTTTGTGGTGCCTAGGGGTGAGCTGTGAGTTCTGAACATATTTTCCCGAGCCAAATTTTGTATTCACCTGACCAAATTGTATTTTAAGCACTTTGGCTAAAGAATTTCCAGTTTTGCACGCATTGTTTTGACATGGTCCTATTGGGCATCGTTTTGGCTTGTGTAAAGGGGGCTTTGTGTGCAAATCAATTTCTGAGCATATTTTCCCGAGCCAAATTTTGTATTCACCTGACCAAATTGTATTTTAAGCACTTTGGCTAAAGAATTTCCAGTTTTTCACGCATTGTTTTGAAATGGTCCTATTGGGCATCGTTTTGGCTTGTGTAAAGGGGGCTTTGTGTGCAAATCAATTTCTGAGCATATTTTCCCGAGCCAAATTTTGTATTCACCTGACCAAATTGTATTTTAAGCACTTTGGCTAAAGAATTTCCAGTTTTGCACGCATTGTTTTGAAATGGTCCTATTGGGCATCGTTTTAGCTTGTGTGAAGGGGGCCTTGAGTGCAAATCAATTTCTGAGCATATTTTCCCGAGCCAAATTTTGTATTCGCCTGCCCAAACTGTATTTTAAGCACTGTGGCTAAGGTATTTTTAGTTTTGCACGCGTCGTTTCGAAAATGTCCCGGTGGGCGCTATCTTAACTGTGTGTGTGCGCGTGTGAAACGTATTTTGGGTGTAACTCGATTTCTGGGCATATTTTTCCGTGCCAACTCTTGTATCCATGTGCCCAAACTTAATTTTGAACGTTTTGGCTTAGGTGGTTTTGTCTCTGCACATGTCGCTTTTGAGTTGTCCTAGTAATGTACTAGTTGTGTTGCCGTTTCCTATACACCCCTACGGGTGTATAGGCGCTGGTTGCCACCGGGGGGGGGGGGCGCCAGTTTGTGGGAGAATGGCGCCTGGTGCTGCCTTGTGCTTAAGTGTGTGCTGTTTTGGTTTCTAGGTGACGGTTTGGTCCCTAGGTATTGTTTTGGTCCTAAGTGGTGTTTAGGTCCTTGAATGAGATTCTAGTCCTCTAGTTGAGTTTAGTCCTAGAGACGTGATTGAGATGAGATAGTGAGTGGAATAATTGATGGTGCCATGGGGGCATGAGCCATGGGGGCATAAGCCTTGGGGGCTAAAACTAAAATTGACGAGTAATGAGGAATGATGTTAATGATGTATGATTGGGTTGTGGCATGTTTATAGAGTCTCATGCATACATAAGGCTGCGGTCTGAGTTATATGTTGTGATGATAAGGCTGCGGTCTGAGTTTATATATTATGATGATAAGGCTGCGGTCTGAGTTTGATATTATAATGATGAGGCTGCGGTCTGGGCAAGTGGTACCACATATAGGAGTGCATTGCATTAGTCTCATAAAGAGCATGTGAGTCGTTGGTTGATATGAACTATGCTACTGTGTGACTGTATGTGTGTGATCATATGATTAAATATACTTCTTATTATAGTCTTTATTATATGGTTTGAGACTCACCCTTCTGTTGTTGTTTACCACAGGTAGCCCTGAGTGAAGGCTTACCCCCTTCATTCCCGAGTCGGTCTGCTCTGATACGTAGCACCTAGGGGATGGGCTTAGTTCTAGTTGGCTGCTTTGTCCTTGCTGAACTGTTTTGTTATGAGATATTCACATGTTGTTAATGAGACTGTTGTTGTCTCTTTAGAACTGTTTCTATTTTTCGCTGCGTAGTGTATGAAGTTTATTTCCTAGTGTGTGGAATTACATAATGAAAGTTTTGAGAAATCCCATCCTATGATGGTGTTGCGTATTATACTGATGGAATAAAAGTTTATGTTGATTTTGTTGTTGTTGAATTGAAGTGATGTGTAGCATCCCATTGAAATGAATTTAAGGGATAAATTTTTAAACTCTGATTCTTATTAAAAATAACTGGGTAGAAATGGGGTGTTACATTAGTGGTATCAAAGCAATGGTCGGTCTGCCCGACCAAGTTGTCGAGTCGTCGTGTCAGTCGGCAGTCGAGTACTGCCGTTTAGTTCTAACCAATGGTTGTGTGATAGTGATGTTCCTGCAGGTAAAAGTAACTGGAGACTGCTTATGGTAAGAGAACTAGTGGGGGAGATACCCTGCTAGTAATGTGTGCTGTACCGTTTTCCTGATGCGTGAACCATGTCTTTGTTGTTTTGTTCATAATCTTCTTGTTGTATGAACCTTGAAATTGAATTGAAATACGATGCATGGGTGTTCTAGCTTTAATTGAATGTTGAGTTGTAGGTGGTGATTGAATTGTGTGTTTAGATGATAAACGAAATTGAAAATAAATTGAGAGGCTGTTATGTGTAGTGACTAAAAATTGTATGCTGTTGCTGTTTTGTCAATTCAAAGTATTGCTGTTTGCCAACTAAATGAGTTGCTATATTACGGTTTATTTTTATAGAATGAGTTGTTGTTTTATGAAATAAGTGTAGTGCGTTTTTATGAAGATGAAGTGCTGTTGTTATAAATTAGGGTGATGTCTGCCGTTTTAATTGAGGTATGAGCTGCTGCAATTTTTCTAAATAATTATACGGCCGTTTTACAAAAATGAAGCGCTATTTTTATGCTGAACAACGTGCTGTTTTCTTAATAACTTGAAGTGCCGAGTTCTTAAAATTAAAATGATGTTTGTACTCGTGTTTTAATTATATTTGACAATGTGTAATTGATCAATGTTGTAGTGTTAAGTATCCTACCTTCTTTTCTACAAGGCTTAGTATAATACGTCTCACTTACTCCTTTATGACCCCAAAGAAAAAGATTTTTGAGCTGATTTGAACTATGTGCCATAAAATGGATGTGCTCCTTATTAGCTCGTTACTCTATGGAACTAAAAACCTATAAATACCATTATTGACTGTTTTGGATTAACGGCGAGTTCAATATATTTGAAAAATTGGGTTTTATGAAAGTATTTTCCTCTGGCTCTTATTTTGTGGTATTTCTAATTCTATTGAGGTGGTGAAGTGTATCTTTCTAGATTCCAATTAGACGATAGTAAAGGGGTTGTTCCACACTCTTGATGTTGCACACTTTGATTTCCTTCTCGAGTATAACTACTTGTTGTTAAGTGTTAGAATCATTAGGTGTTAAGTGTTTGGACTCCGTTTTCCTCTGCCTTTTTGTAACCTAATCGAGTCTAGTTACTTCCCTTTGTACATATTTAAATGAATGTAAATGTTTGGTGTTTAAATTGGTGGAATGATGTTTCATTGAAATTTATAAAATATGACTGTAGAGGTGACTAGAATAAATGCATGCTTAAAAACTATTTGCGAACTCTAATTGTCTACAACTGATTTTATTGTATGATTCTGATTGGTACCTCTTTAATTGTGTTACGTGGTTTTGTAAGTTGAAAATGAAGTGAGTTATGAGATTGTTTGTGAACCCCTAATAAACAAATTTTATGATTGGATATAATATTGGCATCAAACTTATTTTTAATACACGAATTTCTATTAGATTATTTCGCAGTTGTGCCAATTGTGTTGTGTGGTTTAATGAGTTAAATATGGAATGCATGTTAAGAAATGAATGCATGTTGGTATTATTGTAGATATTGTTCTTGCACGTTTGCTTTTATTGAACTCCCAAGTTTATGGTGTAAATTGAGTACCCTATGTGATATGCTGGTATGATCTTCATGTGTGATTAAATATTATTATTTTTGTAGAGATCGTTTAAATTGAATTGTTTTGGTGTGCTTGTCGTGTCTCAGACTTGAATTATGAATATAAAATAATGTCGTTGCATTGAGGAATGAGTAAAAGAGCCAACAAGTAGTGTAACATTTTATGTTCGGAAATATTGTATGCTACATTAAAAGAGAATGCAAGAGGACTAGAGTTAGTAATAAACCTTATGTTGATATTTTGATGCTTTACTATTTGAATAAGAAATAATTACTATTGACGAACTTAAGAGTATGAAGAATTATTTGGATTCGAATAACTAAAAGTGCGGGTAAACCATGTGTGTCCTTGTTACTATTTTCTTTATAATATGTGATGTATGACTATGCTTTGATATCATTGTGATGAGCTACCTAACCCGTGACAAGTGAGAATGGTGCTGATTTGATGTTTTGACTGCACTATGATTGTGGTTGTGATATGTGGTTGTGCGTGTTGTCATATGGAATTCTAGAGTCTGAAATTATATCTAGCCTGTGAGAGGCTGATATAATACCTTTCAGTTTGAGTTGTATCTAGCCTGTGAGAGACTGATACAATATTTTCAGTTTGAGTTGTATCTAGCCTGTGAGAGGCTGATACAATATCGTTGGGTCCGAGTCTTGCTTTGTGTGTTGTGTCCTCAGTGTCCCTTGTCGATCTTCGACAGAGATCCGGTGGTGAATCTTACTTGCTGCCGTCGAATGGGTTAGATGTAATCTCGAGTATGAACTGGTTAGAGCATAACCATGTCTATGGTTAATTGTCGTAGTAAGTCGGTGAGTTTTGGGAGGTGATGAGTCTGGTTATTATTTCTGGAGTTACCTGGCTGAACAAGTAGGAGGGACGGCCGCCCAATCACTTACCGCCGGTAATCAAGGAAATAATGATCAGCAATGTGGATAGTGCTAGTTGTCTAGATGGTTGTAGTTTGTGAGTGGAAGGGTGTTTAGTCTGCTGCCAAGTATGCGATAGATTATGGGAGAGGACGGTTAGAGATGAGGAAGAGATTTGGTAGTGTTTCGTGAGTTTGACTAAATTTTCGAGGACGAAAATGTTCTAAGTGGGGGAGAGTTGTAACGCCCCAAAATAATTAAGTAGTTATTAAATTAAATTACTTAGGTATTTCATGGAATAGTTATAATAAAACAATAGGATGATGTTTAATTAAAAAGAAAAGGGAGTGGTATCAATAATTCCGGGGTGCCAAGTATTGGCCCAAGAGCCCAAGCCCAATGACTTAGGCTCCTAGGGTTGGTGCAATTCGCACCAATTGTCAAAGAAAAGAAAGAAACGAAAGAGAGGAGAGAACAGAGAGAAGGAATGCGGCGCACCCTAGGGAGAAGAGAAGGAGAGCATCGCACCTTGAGAAGAAGGAGAAGAATGACGCTAGTTGCCGAGGTTTTGTAGGTGACTCCGTGAGAAGTGCTTTTCTTCGGTTAATTTAAGGTAAGGGGAGTCTCACTCTATAATAGAGAGTATAATAGGTTGTATGTAGATCATAGGGTCCTATTTGATGTTATATGATATTTGTTGGATTGTTTGGATTGGTTGAAATTGACGAATTGTAGGAGAAAATCGATTTAGGCTTGAGTTAGGGTTTATAACATGTTGATTTCGCATTTTGATGTGTATTTGGTGTGTAATTGTGAAATTGAAGTCGTTGGTATGAGCATAATATGTTTTATGATTGTTGTTGTGATTTGAATTAGAAAAGAAATTAAGAATTTGATGTTTGGTGGGTGTTGGGACGCATGGGGCGCCAAGTGCCTAGGGAAAATGGCGCCCCTGTGTACTGTAGCAGTAACTTGTGTTGTATGTTGTTGCTGCCTGGGCACTGTTCTGGCGCCTGGGGTGGCGCCAAGGTGCTGCCTGCGCCTAGACAAGGCGCACAAAAGGGTGTTTGTGTGCAAATCAATTTCTAAACAGATTTTCCCTAGCCAAATTTTGTATTCACCTGATCAAATTGTATTTAAAACATTTTGGCTAAAGAATTTTCAGTTGTTCACGCACCGTTTTGAAATTGTCCTAGAGGGCGTTGTTTTGACTATGTTTGTGGTGCCTAGGGGTGAGCTGTGAGTTCTGAACATATTTTCCCGAGCCAAATTTTGTATTCACCTGACCAAATTGTATTTTAAGCACTTTGGCTAAAGAATTTCCAGTTTTGCACGCATTGTTTTGAAATGGTCCTATTGGGCATCGTTTTGGCTTGTGTAAAGGGGGCTTTGTGTGCAAATCAATTTCTGAGCATATTTTCCCGAGCCAAATTTTGTATTCACCTGACCAAATTGTATTTTAAGCACTTTGGCTTAAGAATTTCCAGTTTTGCACGCATTGTTTTGAAATGGTCCTATTGGGCATCGTTTTGGCTTGTGTAAAGGGGGCTTTGTGTGCAAATCAATTTCTGAGCATATTTTCCCGAGCCAAATTTTGTATTCACCTGACCAAATTGTATTTTAAGCACTTTGGCTAAAGAATTTCCAGTTTTTCACGCATTGTTTTGAAATGGTCCTATTGGGCATCGTTTTAGCTTGTGTGAAGGGGGCCTTGAGTTCAAATCAATTTCTGAGCATATTTTCCCGAGCCAAATTTTGTATTCGCCTGCCCAAATTGTATTTTAAGCACTGTGGCTAAGGTATTTTTAGTTTTGCACGCGTCGTTTCGAAAATGTCCCGGTGAGCGCTATCTTAACTGTGTGTGTGCGCGTGTGAAACGTATTTTGGGTGTAACTCGATTTCTGGGCATATTTTTCCGTGCCAACTCTTGTATCCATGTGCCCAAACTTAATTTTGAACGTTTTGGCTTAGGTGGTTTTGTCTCTGCACATGTCGCTTTTGAGTTGTCCTAGTAATGTACTAGTTGTGTTGCCGTTTCCTATACACCCCTACGGGTGTATAGGCGCTGGTTGCCACCGGGGGGGCCAGTTTGTGGGAGAATGGCGCCTGGTGCTGCCTTGTGCTTAAGTGTGTGCTGTTTTGGTTTCTAGGTGACGGTTTGGTCCCTAGGTATTGTTTTGGTCCTAAGTGGTGTTTAGGTCCTTGAATGAGATTCTAGTCCTCTAGTTGAGTTTAGTCCTAGAGACGTGATTGAGATGAGATAGTGAGTGGAATAATTGATGGTGCCATGGGGGCATGAGCCATGGGGGCATAAGCCATGGGGGCTAAAACTAAAATTGACGAGTAATGAGGAATGATGTTAATGATGTATGATTGGGTTGTGGCATGTTTATAGAGTCTCATGCATACATAAGGCTGCGGTCTGAGTTATATGTTGTGATGATAAGGCTGCGGTCTGAGTTTATATATTATGATGATAAGGCTGCGGTCTGGGTTTGATATTATAATGATGAGGCTGCGGTCTGGGCAAGTGGTACCACATATAGGAGTGCATTGCATTAGTCTCATAAAGAGCATGTGAGTCGTTGGTTGATATGAACTATGCTACTGTGTGACTGTATGTGTGTGATCATATGATTAAATATACTTCTTATTATAGTCTTTATTATATGGTTTGAGACTCACCCTTCTGTTGTTGTTTACCACAGGTAGCCCTGAGTGAAGGCTTACCCCCTTCATTCCCGAGTCGGTCTGCTCTAATACGTAGCACCTAGGGGATGGGCTTAGTTCTAGTTGGCTGCTTTGTCCTTGCTGAACTGTTTTGTTATGAGATATTCACATGTTGTTAATGAGACTGTTGTTGTCTCTTTAGAACTGTTTCTATTTTTCGCTGCGTAGTGTATGAAGTTTATTTCCTAGTGTGTGGAATTACATAATGAAAGTTTTGAGAAATCCCATCCTATGATGGTGTTGCGTATTATACTGATGGAATAAAAGTTTATGTTGATTTTGTTGTTGTTGAATTGAAGTGATGTGTAGCATCCCATTGAAATGAATTTAAGGGATAAATTTTTAAACTCTGATTCTTATTAAAAATAACTGGGTAGAAATGGGGTGTTACATATGGCAAGTGAAGGAATGACAGACATGGTTATTGCCGAAGCTCATGAGGGATCAAGAGATACCAGATTGCCCCAATTCAGGTCTTTGATGAGTGAATAGCTTGCCCCTGTCTAGTGGTGACAACAACTAGGGGCGTAGAAGATGATGAATTGGGAATGCTTCGGCTTTTGAAAGGGAAGGTGGATCAAAAGAGATTTTGTCTCACCCATAAAGTTTGATGTTGCCCCAGTCGTAACAAGGACAAAGCTGCCCTAATTAGAATGGCAAGGCCTTGTTTAGGATAGTGAGTCGAGAGATTGCCCCGGTGAGGTTTTGTAGGAATGAATGAGGTGAAGGAATGGGAACGCGCTTGCCCCACTTTCGAATGACATTTCAATTGGTTTCTTTGAGTGTGGTTGTGAAAGGCGACAGAGTTATGGTGATGGTTATGAACTGAGGGTGATATATGAATGGGGTGGGCAATGAACAAACCTCCCCAAAGTTGAGAGGTGAAGGGAATGCCCCCTAGTACACACTTTTGGTTTTCTTTAAGAACAACTCAAATGCAATGAAAGTTTTGACTTTTTAGTATGATGAGAGGCTCCACTTGGTGACCAATAGACCTTGTTTTAATGCAACACGAATGCATCTTGGAGTGCAAGTCCTTCTTCCTTTTTACCAACTTTCCTTTTTTGATTGTTTGTTTTTTCTTTTTGAGCAGCTTTCTTTTTTCTGCTTGTTTGTTTTTTCTTTTTGAGCAAGCACGTCGCAAATAGATAAACTTATTTGTCCTAAAATTAAAACTCGAGAAAACGAAGGCAATTAGTCATTGATCGGAATGGACTTTTTAGGGTTGTGATGTGGAGAAGGGGATGATTGAGCTTAATGAAGTGTTTGGGGTTGATGGGGAGGATGGGTCTTATTCGGTGTTGGCCGATGGTCAATGATTTGTGAAGGGAATAGTTATTAGGTTTGATGAGGTGTTTGGGGATGGTTGTACCCAATGAGGTGTTTGAAGGCTTTATGAAAGAAGAGATGGTTAAACCCAATGAATTGAGTGTTTTTTTTTTTGGAAGGGGAAATGTTTGAACCCATTGAATTCGAGGGCCTCTTTGAAGGGGAGCTTTTATGCTTCATGACAAAATGTATTGACTCTTAATTTATACTCCCTTTGTCTTCCTTTCTTTGTTTTGAGATTCTCTTTTTTGAAACTTTGTTATTCCCCTCCTTTTGTGGATTTCCTTTCCTTTTGATTTGGGTGAGAATGATATACCATCCTTGATGTGGGATTAACCCTCGTCCAGAATGATGGGGATATCTTGGGCTTTTCTTGGCTTAAGATGGGTAATAAAGGGTATTTTTGAGATTTTGAATCCTTGGCTTAAGAGGGGTAGGAAATGGACCTTCTGGGATTTTAGGTCCTTGAGGGTATGGGGAGATGGCCAAATTTCATTTCAAATCCTGATTGCTTATTTCTGTAAGACTTAACTTTGGGAAAATAATTTATCTATCTTCATGTGTTTGCTCTTTTATTTTCCCCCTTTTTGTGCCCTAATTTTTGCCTGGACCGCTCTTTGCGAGTTTTCAATCCACCGGGCGCTCTTTTTTGCCTAGGCCACCCTTTGCGGGTTTTCAACCTAGCGAGCTTATTTTATCTTTTTTATTTATTATATATTTTTTAGAAAGACTTGCACTAAAGGAATATGATACTGACAAGGAAAATTTGTGATCACGGAATTGCCCCAGCATGGAGGACTTAAAGTGTTAGTGAGAATGAACCAAAAAGTCAAGTATGCACTGATGGGAGAGAATATGCGCTTTATGGGTGGACGGGGTGGGGTTAGACTTGGATGGGGAATGATGATAAATGAAGGAAATTGACTGACTCATACAAGAGAAACTGCACCTGGCATGCATGCTTACTAGAAGAACGCTTCACAGAGAGTTAACATTGGTTAAAACATGATATAAAAACTTTTTTGATGAACTGTTTCGGTCTTTTATCATGGAATGGATGAGATGTAATGCCCTTTTTTGAAGGAAATACAAATGAGCTATCGATCTAAAAAACTGAGTGCCTTGGAACACCTTGAGTTTGCAAATGAGTGAGGGTAAACTTTTCCAAAAAGGAAAGATTACTTTGCAAGAACATCTCGTCTCTCATCACAACATTTTTTTTGTATGCAATGCATGGATGAAAACATTATGATGTATACATGATGAAAATGAAATGTATGAAAGCCTATTCACTTGAAAAGTGTGATTATTCTAAAAGTTTTTTCTTTTTGATGCTTTCTTTTTATGCAAGACGAAATATGAAATGCCAGTGCATCTTTGGATGATGAATGATGCAAGAACGATGCTTCTTCTCAAAATGATTTTTATAGAGGCAACACAAGATATGAAATGTCGATGCCCCCTTTTTCTTTGGAATGATGAAAGATGCAGGAATGATGTTTTTTTTCTAAATGATGATTTTTTTTTATTTTGTTTAGAGGCAAGGCAAAGTATGAAATGCCAACGCCCCTTCCTTTTTTGAAAGATGCGTGTATGGAGGAATGATGTATTTGAACTAAAGTTATGAGGTTAATGAAATGATGCATGAATGCTACATTTTGAATAAATTTGATGATGATTTTTATTCATGATTATGAATGAGATGCTTTCTTGTTTTCATTTTTTGTGCAATGAAATGCATGATGCTCACAATGATTTTTTTTTAAAAAAATGCGTGGGAAGACATGGTTTTATTGAATGGAAATGCATGCAAAATGAGAGGTTAATGTATTATTTTTTTCACCATGTGTGAAAAAGGACAACAATAATGCATGAAACGTGTAACAGCCCAGGTCCACCGCAGCGGCCACCCCGCGCGCTCAATTGGTAGTGGGAAGGGGGTTTAACTTGCACTTATGCCTCAGGTGCAAGGTTCGATTCCCACGGAAGGCAAAAACTCTACAAGAGGGGTAGAGAAGACCGTGAGGTAACAATGGGACCGGGGTGGCCGCTGCGGTGGACCTGGGCTGTTACACCATAAGTGTCCATGCCCTAAACCAATTCCAAGTTAACTGACTCATTCATTCACATTTGCACTCTTTTGCATGCTTACTAGACAATGCTTCAAAGAGAGAGAACACAAGTTGTTTACGTGATATCTAAAATTCAGTCATCATGGAAAGAAAGAGAAAACAAGCGAGGTTGTTTGTAAATAAAAACCTTGAGAACACCGGAGTTTGAATCAAATTCAATTTTTCAACAGAATGGTCAATAATCATCTCAATTCCTTGCATCCAAAGTCTCGCATCTCATCATCACAAAAATGTTTACCTCATGCATCTAGGCATTCCAATCTATTCATTATAGCATATGCATCAAAGCATTACATTTGCATCTTCACATTTTGTGCATTCATCACATAGCAAAAAGAAAAAACGTTCCACATCAGTTGCACCATATTAATACTTGAATTTCATAGAGGAAAATAGTAAAGAAGAAAAAGCAGAAATCTTTTCATTGCATTGGCATCATATTAATGTTCGCACTTCAAAAAAAAAAAAAGAACAAAGTCATTGCATGTCATTCATCACTAGAGCGTCACATTTTGCATCAGATATTTCATAGAAAAAGCAAAGAAAGCAAAAAGAAAACAAAGAAAAGAAACCACAAAAGCAACACAAAAACATTCCTTGTCATCCAGCATTCCATATCATTCATCATTTCATAAGCATTCCTTTGTCATTCAATCCTCAAACATTAAAGCGGTGCATTTGCATCATATTAACGTTAGCATTTCCATACAAGAAAAGGAACAAAAATCATTGCATCAAACATCAGAGCATCGCATCATATTAATGTTTGCATTTCATAGAAGAAGCAAAAAAGAAACAAACAGAAGTTAGAACAGGAGCATTCCATTCATCAAAGCATCAATCACCGCATACACTTGCATTCAAACATCCAAGCATTATGTTGATATTTGCATTTCATAAACTACAAAGAAGAAGCAAATACAAAAGAACAAAAGCATTCCATAATATTCAAGACATCAATCATGGCATATGTTTGCATTACATGTGTCATTCATTGCATTGCTAAGCAAAATGCGGACGAACACAAGAGGTTAATCCTCATGCCTAGTTCCAAGAATCAGCACTTCAATTGCCAGTCTTCAATCTAATTCTCAAGTCAGTCATCCTGGACTTGTCAGTCTCAAAATCTCATTCCCAGTCGCTCCTTCAGTTCGGAGTTCGGATGCCCTCGGGTCCCAAGTGGTTCATTAAAAGCACGCTAAGTGTTCATCCTCATTTACTGCTTTCTCATCAGCATGCCAAGTGTTCATTTACCGTTTTCCCATCAGCACGCCAAGTGTTCATTTACTATTTTCGCATCAGCACGCCAAGTGTTCATTTACGGCTTCCTTATCAGCACGCCAAGTGTTCATTTACTGCTTTCTTTCTAGCAAACCAAGCATTCATCATTGCATCAGACATCAAATCAATTTTCAAAATACAAAATCATTTTCAATAAATAGGAGACTAAGTCGAATGTACATTCGAAATAGTCATCACGATAGAACACTTGAACTGATCACTCAAGAATCCTAAAGTCTCTAAAAAAAAAGTTTTCCATTGCATATCATCTGCCATTTCATCAAAACGCAAGAGCATTACATATCATCAAACACCAAAATTTTGCATTCGCATACCCGCACTTCATAAAAAGAGCAAGACAAAAAAAGAAATTCAGACGTTTGCATTACATTCATCATAAGAAAAAGAAAGCAGCAATCATGGCATTTGCATTGCATGCATTTGTTCATTTTCAGCTGCAGGTACAAAGAGAGGATGAGCACTTCGGTGTTAGCCCTCGCCCCCATATTCCAGAAAATGCTCCCCCGAGTTGGGAGAGTTCTGAAGAAAAAAAGAAACAGAAAAGAAAAGAAAAGAAAAGAAAAGAAAAAGGAAGAGAGAAACAAAAAGAAAAGAAAAGAGAAAAGAGAGAAACAGAAAGAGAAAGAGAAAGAAAAGAGAGAAGAAAAGAAAGAAAGGAAAGAAAAGAGAGCGCTCATGCGCGCATTGCGGGTTGGAGCCTAGAGAGATCATCGCTCCCTTCTGCCCTGGTCTCACATCGTGTGCGAGCAACGCGATGGACCGCAGCCCCATGTGAGGTTCAACGGAATAGTTGTATCAAGCCTAAGATACAGTGGACGCCGTGCATTGATCTGTATATCAGTTCCGGAGCTGATAACGATCCCCCCGGTCGCTCGAAAAGGCCAACAGGAAGATCGTGCTCCTCAAAGCCACGCGCAAACTCAGATTCGTCAAGAGTTCGTTTAAGGATTACAGGTTTTACGCAGCCTGGGCAATTTAACGCTTTCTGCACGCAAGTGCCCATTTTACTTTTCTGTCTGCACGGAAGTGCCCATTTTACTTTTCTGTCTGTACGCAAGTGCCCATTTACTGTTTTCGCATCGACACGAAAGTGTCTATCTCTCGAAAAAAACAACAATAGAAAAAAAGGAAGAAAAAAGAAAAGAAAAAGAAAAGAAAATTCGGGTTTCTCCAAGTAGACAAAATTGGTATAATTTCTGAATTCTTTATTTCGATTTTGCCTCGAAATATGTCTCGCGCAATTCATATATCTTGTCAAAATCCAAATAAAGAGGGGCAGCTGTCATACCCTAATTTTGTCCGGCTAATTTAAAGTTTACTAGAAAATCCAAAATATTGTTTTTCTCGTGTATGCGTGTCATTCCCAGTTGTGTATAGGCGTGTTACTTCTCATTTGTGCGCGCATGCGATTTTTAATAATGTACACATTTTTCGCGGATCCACATCTCGTTGTGTACAAGCGTTTATTTTGGTGCACGAGCTCGCGTATTCTCATTGCGAACGCGTGTTCTCGTCTCGTCGTGTGCGTATGTTTATTCCTAATAAAGTACACATTTTTATTATCATTAGTAGAACTTTTTAAGAAAAAAAACTTTATAAAAAAAATCTGTTTTAGAATTTATTATTATTATTATTATTATTATTATTATTATTATTATTATTCTTTTTTCACATTAAAAAAATTAAAAAAAACAGAAAACGAAAATTGTAAAAAATACAAAAAGATCATCTATACTTGGCTAAATGTTAGAGTCTCTTTTATCAATTTCATTTCTTTTTCACCAAAGAGGTTCCTGCTCCCCTATGCACCGGCCTGCAAACATAAAGCAAAAAAAACAAACAAAAGGCATCAGCTACCTCAAAAAAACAGAATCATGAAATATGAAATCTGAAAGGGACCATTGAGGCATCATAGCTGGCAGCAACAACAAAGACAAATATGAATCCTCTATAAAAGAGGAGGAAAAAAAGGAGAGGAAGGATACAGAGGGAACCGTAGGGGGAGGGGGCTGGGAACAAAGGAAAGAAAAAACTAAATACAATAACACACGCACAGGAGGGGAACCGAAGCACGGGGAAACAAAAAGAAAAGGAAAAATTAACAATACACAACACACACACAACACACACAAAAGGGGGGAGAAGAAGAAAGATACTGGAGAAAATCAGGAGAATAAAGGGGAGAGAGCAGAATGGGGAGAATGCAAAAAAAAATGAGAAGACAAAAGGTAAAAGAGGATTGAAACAACAAATTAGGAAATAGTTGATACAAAAAGAAAATCAAATAGAAGAAATAGGAAGAAGAGAAGAGACAGTCAGAGCAAGGAAGAAGAATCTTCCACCATGGAAGAGAGTCGCTAACATGCCGCTATCTCCGTGGCCATTCTTTCTCATTCCACCACCGCGTACCGCTCTATGACCGCCGTTGCCGCGCCGCCGACACACCACCCTCTCTCTCTCACGCGCTCACTCCACTTCTCCCTCACGGCTATGTTTCACGCTGCTGCTGTTTGCAACGCTTTGGACTTTTAGGGATTTCAATCCCAATCTCAATGTAAATACTCACTCTTTCTTTCTTTGTATTGCCTTTTATCTTATTTCTTTTTCTTATTATGTTTTATATGCTAATAATAATATATTAATTCCACTCACTCCTTTTTTTTTGATCTAATAAAAAAATTTGTTTTCTCTTTGATACTCTCGAACCTGCTACCCTATAGCTTCTCTATTTCCTTTTATTTTTTTTATTCAAGTAACCTTTTATGTTATTTTATTGGTTGATTAACATTACATGCGCCACCCATATTTCAACAATACAACCCCCCTGACTCTTAAACACCAGCTTTTTATTTGCACCCTTCTTCTACATTACACACCCCAGTTTTATTGATGCAGCCCTTCCTTGTTAATTGTTCTCCCTTGATTTCCTTTACTACAACCCACCTCGTTATTTTATTTTTTTTAGGGGACTAAGTTGGCCGTACGGCCGGGTTAGTCATTGTTTTAGGATGAATGGGCCGTACGGCTCAAGAGTCCTAAAATACCTACTCCAATAAAATCAAATCACTCCCGACACAAATAATTTTCTTCTAAAAAATCAAAAAATCTTATTTTCAAAAACAGGGGATTAAATCGGCCGTACGGTCGGGTTAGTCTGCTTTTTAGGTCACGAGTGAACCATTACGGATCATGTCCTAAAATCCCTAAATAAAATACATCAACAAACAAATTTTTCCAAAGTTAGAACTACGTCGCTTTGATTCCCATTTGGGATACGTAGGAGCGAATCACATTCTCGTCAAGCGCAACCATAAAAAAGTTTAGCATTTGCATAATAAAAACAAAAGAGTTATTTTCATAACAAAAAAGAATCACTTTTGCAAACCAATATCATTTTCAGAACAAAAACCTTTTCCTTTCTAAAATCATTTTCAACCCATCGTCGCTAGTGGCCAACCAGAACCTTTGTTCGTCTAGCCATTGGTGGCGATGTCTTTGTCCCAAAAGAATAATAAGTGATGATCCATCATAACCTTTGTTAGTTTGATCATCGTGCAAATCAATCTCTTTCGAAAATCACTTTCAAAAAAGATAATAAAAAAGTTGTTATTGATAGTCCATCAGAACCTTTGTTCGTTTGACTGGCGGTACAACTCTCTTTTTGAGTATTTAGTGGTGATTCATCATAGCCTCTGCTAGTTTAATCATTCGCTAATGCTCGTCCTATTTCAAAAACTCACTAAAAAAGATAAAAAACAAAAACTTTTCAAAAAGACAAAGAAGAACTACGTAGCTTTGAGTTCTCCATCGCACCGGGAGATACGTAGGAGCGGGCCTTGTCCCGTCAAGCGTTTTTTTCTAAAAACCCATTCTTCCCCCTTTTTTTTCAGAATAAATAAAGATTTTCATTAAGAATTTTTCAATAAGAAGTAGAGAGGCAAAATTAAGTATTTTCAAGTCAACACACTAAAACCACACATTTAATTAAAGGTTCCCTCTTAGTAGAGAGGACGTGTGGGGTGCTAACACCTTCCCTGCGCGTAACCGACCCCCGAACCCTATTCTCTAGTTTCGCAAGACCAATCGCTTTCCAAAAAAGGTTTTCCTAATATTTTCCTTAATAAATATTGGTGACGACTTCATTGTTTTAAAAAGTTGTGAACGAGGAAGGTTCTCCCTCGGGGACTTTTTCGGACGCAACACCAGGCGCCCACATGGGTGCCAGACGCCCTCATGGGCGCTGTCTGATGCTGCCCTGGCGCCCTACCAAGCGCCCTACCAAGCGCCCTCATGGGGCGCTGCCTGATGTTGCCATGGCGCCCTTAAGGGTGCCAGGCGCCCTCATGGGCGCTGTCTGATGTTGCCATGGCGCCCTGCCAGGCGCCCTCATGAGCGCTGTCTGATGCTGCCCTGGCACCCTACCAGGCGCCCTCATGGGTGCTGCCTGATGTTGCCATGGCGCCCTGCCAGGCGCCCTCATGGGTGCCAGGCGCCCTCATAGGTGTTGTCTGATGCTGTCTTGGCGCCCGACCAGGCGCCCTCCTGGGTGCTGGGTTGGGCATGTCCTTAGCACTCTGCTGGTCTTCCTGAGGCAGCATAGCTTGAGTGGGATTGGCCAGGAGATCCAAAAGCTGACTCACATTCGAAGGTTGGGCAGGCTGACTGGTACCCTCGTCAGGTAGGGTTACGACGTTGCCTTCCGGAGTATCCTCTAGTTGGGATGCCGGTACGGCAATGCTTTGAATCCGGGGTGTGCTTCTGGGAGCCATGGAGTAGCAAGAGAAAATTTCGAGTAGTGATGATGTGAAAGATAGATATCTCCCACTGTGGTCGCCAATGTTCTGTACCTAGCAGTATTTTGGTCGGCTGCTGTTGGTAGGTCTCTTGCTGCACTGGCAGGAGGTCAATGAGCGCCCGAGGGGGTACCTGCAAAGCCACTCCGACGCTCAAGTCAGTATGAGAATAATGTAGTGAATTTGGAAATGAAGAGTGTGTACCGTATAAATGGCTATGCGAGCCGGTGTTTATAGGAAATCGATGCTCGTATGTGAACCGTCGGATTATCAGAATCGATCTGAACCATCCAAGCGTGGTGGCTTTAGTTGGGCTTGTATGTAGTGGATATGAGCCGAATCGATTGGGCTGATCCATATCCAATTGCTAAACGCACCCCCTGGTTTTGCTAAATAGACCTCTTGGTCCAGTCCAGAACATTATATATAAGATGTTAATTAAGAACACAAAAGAAACACACACATCTGTGTGTGTGTGTGTGGTCCTTAATAAAAAACAGTTTATAGTCAAAATTATGTCTATCTTTGAGATTGATTTTCTTTATTAGCATAATTTTAGAAACGTATTATACATAGGTATTTTATAAACAATATTTTGCAAGTTATAAACTACATAAATCTTCTCAAGTGTTGTATCATGGTCTTTTAACTAATATCACTCCGCTACTATACAATATGGTGTTACCATTGATCTGGATCAGCTCTCATAATTTTTTGTTGTTGTTGTGAGAAGATAACTTGAATCCCTTTCGGCATGCTCATGGGTTTGGAGTAGGGCCATATCCTACACTTGTTGCCTCTTTTAGAGGCTGATGCAGGTTGACTTTAGGCTTGTTACTTAGCTGATTTTGATAGCAATTTTGCGGCTGTTTGCACAACACCTGATGGTAGGATCGAGTAGTTGTTGCAACTTTGTCAGTGTATAGTCGCGTTTCTTGTGCCATTGCTCTGCAAACTTGACGATGGGGCAACATTCTGAGAGTAAAGGAGAGGAGATTGATGCTAAAGGTGGATAACATTGGAGGGGCTATTTCTTTCAGGAGTGTTGCTCCAATTTTGCTGAGTAAGAGCATGCATTATGGGGTGTCTAAGTATAAAAGTTTACTTGCATTTTTTATTTTCCATCTTTTTTCGATTGACGAGTTTGGTCATTTTATTTTACTTTTGGCAATTTTGCTGCCAACTTGTGATTTTTTTCTTTGCACTTTTGGTTAGAAAAATCGTGGATTGTGCAATTTTGATCCTCATTTTCCCAAAATAAAAAAAAGTTGTACCAAAAGTGCAAATAATTCATGATTTTGAGGTTAAAAATTGCCAAACTAAGAAAATAAGGACCAAATTAACAATATTCACCGTATTTGTTTGAGATAATAAACTAATGCACTTAAACTAATGGACTTGTTGTTATTCTTTTATCTCTTTATACAAATATAACTTGGTTTGGATAGCTATATAATATATTATTGGGATAGCAAAATATATAACATACTAATTATTCAAATACATATATTATTTTTTGGGTAGCTCAAAAATAGACTACCCTCGGCCCCTGGAAATGTTAGTTTCCAAGAGATATGAAGAAATTTGAAAACATGTTATATAAAACTAACCCAGAGCGTGGGGTTCAACGGTTGGGGCTGATCCTCCTTTAACCAAGGGTCGGGGGTTCGATCCCCGCATTGGGTACGGAGCAGCGTTAAAACTCTGGGCCAGCTCTCTTGCCCCTCAAGGCACCTCCAATGAGCAAGAGATTAGTCACTGCTGTCCGAGCGGTGGATACTCGGGTTTACCCAAAGTACTTCTTTTATCGAAAAGGTACTTCAGTTATTTTGACACATTATTGAAAACAAATTAATCGTTTGGCAACCACCCGTTAATCAATTGGTAATCAACTATTTTATGAAATGTTGTGGTTGTAAACAAATTTGTATGATTCTCATTCTGACTTGAGTTGAGATGTCCTCCAATTCCAATTCGAAGAGAAGCGATCAATTCCAATGGTAGAAGATAGAATAAGCGATCTACCAGACGAAATTTTATGTCAACAAATTCCCACAATTATTTTTATAGACGAATGTGACAAATACCACTTGACATATCACAAGTAGGTAGTTCAGTTGGCGAGCTAAGGGATACAGAAGGAGTGCATCAAATTAGTGCAAGAAGGAGGTCTCGGGTTCAACCCACAGAAACTAACATTTCCCCACCCCACTAACATTGCCTATAAAAAAAATACCACTTGAAATTCACATTAACTTTTCCTTATTTTTTCTAGGTTAAATATGTTTTTGGTCGGTATAAATATAGTGAATTTTGTTTTTGGTCACTATAAAATTTTTTGAACACTTTTGGCCCCTACAATATTTTCCGTTTGCACTTTTAGTCCCTGCCGTTAAAATCTACTAATGGCGTTGACATGACACTTCTTATGTGGCAGTGTTTTATGCGCAGACACATTGCTATAATTTCCACGAAATTTTATGAATGCCACATCTAGAAAAATAATTAAACTAATTAACAAAACTAAAACTTAAAAACACAATTAAAAAAATAATTTAAAAAGAAAAGCTTAATTTCAGAATCAAATCCCTAAATTCCTTGTTGTTGCTAATCTGCAACTAATAGTAACAAAAAAATGAGAGGAAGCTTGTTATTGTTAATTTGCAACTAATAGTAACAACAAACAAAGATGATGCTTATCAGACCCTAAAGAATCGAAACTCTGATTAAGGCATAGTAGTTGTTTCGGACTGGGCCGAAGCCCAACATTGTCACAAGGCCGACCGCAAGCGGCCCAATTAGCAAAGCAGAGAAGCTTGACCTAGACTGCAAGTCCAACGGTCCAGATCAGGCCATATGCAATCCGACGGTCGCCCGCCGAGCCCCTGACGCTATATATAGAGGCTTGACCTCAGCTGATAGGTACACTGTTTACACATAACGTCACTCTGCTCGAATATTACCCCACTGACTTGGGCGTCGGAGTGTCATTGCAGGTACACCCCGCCGGAGCTCTGAACGCGACCAGCCATCATCTAGCTTGACCACACCACCACCTTCGATCAAGTAGCAAGCAACCTCAACGAGCCAATGACGTAATCAAGCAAACCAAATCAGATTGACCGCCCCCATTGGGGCCCGGATCATTGGCGACCACAGTGGGAAAGCTGTCCCACCCTCATCTGATATGCCACCACGAGGAAGACCGCGTGGGGCCCCGCGCCTGCGAAGCATAGCAGCCATCCCCGAGCAGCAACCGCTCGATCTGGAGGACCAAGCCATCGACGTTGAGGACACGGCTTCGAGCACTCGGGCAGACCCGGCCCAGCCGGCCAATGTGGTGTTACCAAGCGCAATCGTGCAAGAATTGCGCAACCTGCTGCACGTGAGAGACCGACATATCGAGCAACAGGAAGAGCGACTCAACTAGATAGAACAACAGGTCGCTTCTGGAAAGGCCTACACCGCACCCGAACAGCGTCGTCGCAACGACGACTCTTATGTGGACCAGGGTAACCAGTCCAGAAGGTATCGATCGCCCCCGAGAAGACACATTGTGCACCGATCTCCACCTAGGCGGGAAGGAAGAGGGGCTCCTCGAGGGCGACCGAGGGCGTCACCTTCCTCGGCCGACCCCACCTAATGGCCCGAAAAAGAGCTTTACCAAGAATCCTCGTACAGCTCGACTGATTCGTTAACCCGGTCAAGAAGCAGATCATTTGATAGATACACTCGCTTACACCCCAAGGAACCTTCATCCAACCGACATCGTCGTCACGATTGTAGCCCTCGGCGACGTGGTCATCGAGACCGACAACTCGAGGACCGACCACCTCGCGGGGGAAGGGGCGACACTCGGATTGGACCTTTCACTCGAGAAATAGACGAGTACCCCATTCCGCGCGCTCTTGAGAAGCCTCCGTCCGATCTAAGAATGTACAGTGGGGTGAAGGACCCCGATGCTCACTTGAGATATTTTGACCTAATGATGCAGTAAAGAGGAGCGTACGGGCCGGTCAAGTGCAAAATCTTCCCGTTGACCCTGAAAGGACCCGCCCTGGAGTGGTTTACCGAGTTGAAACCTAACACGATCTCATCTTGGGGAGCAGCTGGCGAGGGTTTTCAGCGCCCGCTTTACTGCGTCCAGGGTAAAACCCAAATCACATGTCGTTCTGAAGGCGATCTGGCAAGGTCCAGACGAGACCCTTCGCTATTATGTGGAACGATTTAACAAAGAAGCCGCCAATGTTCGCGGACTAGAGGATAACATGTGTCTCTGGTTCCTCCGGGACAGGACTGCGCACGGGTAGTCTGTTTGAGATCGAAGTTGGAGTGAACGAGCCACCGGACCTTGAAACTTTCCTTCGACGTTCCCAGAGGGTTTATGAACTATGAAGAAAGAGCGATGGCCAGCCAAGCAGTCGCCAGAACCACAAGGGAGCCCCGATCTGAGCGGGATCAGAAACCCCGAAGAGACCAGGAAGGACCATTAAGGGAATACAGGAAGAAGAATTATCCCGAACGGATGAAGCTAAACACGTCCTATGCCCAGATTTTCTCCGAATGCGCAAACGCAGAGTTTAAAGATGTTAAAAGACCAAACCCCCTCGTTCTCAAGGACGGGCAACGCCCATCTCGCAAGTATTGCCGGTACCACAGGAGTAATGGGCATGATACCAACAACTGCATGGCCCTCAAAGAAGACATAGAGGAATTGATCAAGAACGGTAAGATCACCCAGTACGTAAAAAAGGGGCAAGCAGTTAGGCAGGAAGAGAAGAGTGAAGCTCGTTCCCCTCGAAAGGGGAAGGCCGTTGTGAACGAAGTCAGCAAAGGGGGAAGGGAAGATGACGATGCGGAGGAAGATGAAGAAAACGACCAAAGGAAGTCTAGAGGGCGCCCGGTCGCGATAGTAATCACAGGAGGATTCCCCATAGAAGGAGGAGAAACAAACAAATCCATGAAGAGGCGGTGGAAAGAGATTATGAGTGTTGCATCGACCTCCGCTCCCAAAACGCCTTCGAACAGGCCACCCTTGACCTTCGACGACGACGACCTGCTTGATGGGAAACCGAACAACTATGTCCCTTTGATAATAACTGCAGTAATGGCAAATGTGGAAGTTAGGGGAATATTGGTCGATCAGGGCAGCTCAGCAGACATCTTCTTCGAGGACCTTCTGGACGCCCTGAGGATACCCAAGAGCGAGTTGAGGGCCTACCGAGGATCCGATCTGATAGGCTTCAACGGATCGTCAACCACGCCCCTTGGAATGATTGAGCTCATGGTAAATTTCGGGGACGACAGCGGGAAGAGACCAAAGTGCAGGATCGACAAGACCGATTTCCTCGTACTACCATGCAAATCAGTATACCAGTGCATCTTAGGTCGACCCACGTTGGGAAAGCTTGGGGCAGTGACCACCACTGTCCACTTGAAAATGAAGTTTCACTCTGACAGTAACGAAGTAGTCACCGTTCCGGCCTGTCATACCCTAATTTTGTCTGTTAGATTAATGTGATTTGTTTTTCTAAAATAATAATCATCTTGTAGACATTTGATCGGTTTCTTGTTTCATTTTCGAAAAATCCCAAAAACGTGTTCCATGGTGCACACGTATTATTTTTAGTCGCGTACACGCGTTAGTCTTAATGTTTTTGCATTGTTGCGTGCACATGTTATTTCTAACCACATACGCGTGTCATTCCTAATCGTGTGCGTGTCGTTATTCTCTTTGCGTGCATGTTCGCATCTCGTCGTGTAACTCTGTTTATCGTCATTGTTATTAGTTTAATTTATTACCATTGTTAAAAAAAAGCTAATGAAAATCAGGTGTGGAATAAATGTTTTCTTATTATTATAATCAATCTTTGTTACAAAAAAGGGGTACAACCAAAAGAAGTCAACTTTGTTACACATCTGGACAAAAAATAAAATACAAAAAAAAGTACAAAAATTAAAAGTAAAATAAAAATAAAACTGGCAGCAGCATTTGAGGAGTGGAGCCAAGTGTCCCTTCTTCTTACTCCCTTGTTTTTTTCCAAAATCAGCAGCAACCAAGCAGCTTTGGGCAGCACCTCCTTTGCTACCTTGTCTCCCACAACTCTGCTCCAATACCTTCTCTGCAAAAGCATAACAACAATTTTTTGTCTCATTAATTTGCCACCTCTATAAAAGCCAAAACAGAAATCATAAAAAAGGGGGAGATACAACAAAGTAGCATACACACAGACGCACACACAGACGCACACACAAACACACAGAACCGAAAACAAATATCAGAAAAATCAGAAAAACAGAGAGAGGGAGCTACCTCACCATCTGTGGTGGTCGCCGTCGTGCACCACCACCGTGCACCACCACAAAAGCCACCCTCCACAATGCACCCCCCTTTACTCTCTCTCTTCGCGCACCGCAACCAAAATCTCAAACACCAGCGCCACACCCTCCGCCGTACCAACACCGCAGAACCACCCCAGCCGCCTGCACCAACCATCAGACCACCCTCTCCCTTCGCAACAACCGTAGCTCAAACACGGCCACCACCACCGCCGTGACCCCAAAACCCCCTTTTCGCGAACCATCATCACCCAGACAACTCGGTCTCTCTCTCTCCCCCTCTTTTTCGACTAGAGAGCGCCAAATCAAGGTAGGAAATTAGGGTTGCTAGCGGCGGTGAGGAGAAGGGAAGAAGGAAATGAAAATCGAGTTCGAGAGAGGGGATAGCGCGGCCGGTTTGAGAGGAGAGTGAGGGAACGGTGCTGTTGGCGGTGAGGGTGAGAGGTCGAAGCTAAAAGAGAGGGAGGGAAGGCGTGAAAACGGCGAAGAGAAGAGAATTGAAATATTTGGGGAGAGAGAGCGATAGTTGCGGCTGTGAGGAGAAGAGATCGAAGCTAGGGGAGGGAGAGATGAGAGAACGGAGATGGAGTTGAAAGAGAAGGGGTCGGTTCGCAGGGAGAGAGAAGATACGAGATTGGGGTTAGAAGGGGAAGTGCGGCGCGCTGAGGGAGAGAGGGTTTGGAAATTAGGTCTAATTTTTAGTTTGGCTTTATATAGTTAGGGTTGTGTTTATTTTAATTTTATTTTAATATCAGATTATTATTCACACCCCCCTCCGTTTCGTTATACACCCCCACGCCAAGCCTTTTTGTTGCGCTGGCCAGTACACAAAAAATGAACTGGGCTCTGCTATTCGCACCCCTCTTTAAAAAATACAGTTTCCTGCCACTTGCACCCCCCGTTTTACTATTTCACCCCCTGTTTCTCTTTTTAAATTTTATTTCTTTCCCCTAAATAAACTTATTTCTTTCACAAACCTATTTTTTCCCAAATAACGAATAAATGTTTTCCTAAACATAGACATGGTTCGTTACTAATGGTCACTCTGAGCTTAGCTCGTTTGACCGTTAATAACAGCTTTAGTTTTCAAACGAGCTATGATCGACGACCACTCTGAGTTTTACTTGTTTGGTCGTCACGAATACCTTTTCCAATTTCAAAATAAATTAAAACACCAACAGACAAACTTTTTTTACACCAAGAACTACGTGTGATTAGATTCTCTACCAGGAGATACGTAGGAGCGGGGGGCGGCCGACCGCTGTCAATTGCATTAATAAAAAACCTTTTTTTTTCTCTTTTAATTCATTTCTCTCATTTTTCTCCAAAAGTACAAAAAAATAACTAATTGTTTATCGAGTCTTCTTTTTTTATTATTATTATAAGGGTAAAATCATTATTTTTGAATTAATAAACGTTTACACATTTAGTTAAAAGGTAACCTTCCTTAGGAAGGATGTCGTAGGGTGCTAATACCTTCCCTACGCATAAACGACTCCCGAGCCTAAATCTGGTCCGCAAGACCCCCCTTATCTACTCAATAGGGATTTTCCAATGTTTGCCCTTAAACTAAACTTTGGTGGCGGCTTCATTCCAAGAATTTCGAAGAATCCCTCCTCCGGATTTTTCGGTCGCTACAGCTGGCGACTTCACTGGGGATATATTAAGAGAGTCAAGCCTAGTTAACTAAATGTGTAAGTTTTATTATCTTTATATTTTGTTTTTACCCTTATGCTTATTTTATTTATTTATTAGCATTTTTTCATATTATTGAACCTTAGGGTAGACGACCCTTTTGTTATTATTGTTGTATATTTTGTTCAGCTTGGTTAGGTTAGGTATTTTGCCCTCATCACACACCTCACCTACACTTTTGCACATACTTTTGAGTGGGGCCCTACACCCGGGTCTGCAAATAGCTAGGACGAGTGGAGATTATTAGTGACAGTCATTCTGGATTTTATCTGTCTGACTCTCATGAAAGTCTCAACCAGGGTACGCTCTTTCATGGTATCCCACACCAGGTAGCTCGCTATCGTTGTGGATCATATCATGAAGGGGATTTTAGCTCTGGAGACCTTTGTGAGGAAGTGAATAGAGCCACCTGAGAGATTGATCACATAAGCGACCCTAGACCATGTTGAAAATCCCAATTTAGACATGACCCACCTAGGACACAGGGGCATTATACTTACCCTCTCTATCAATCTGGTTAATTTTCCTCCAAAATTAAAATCATTCAAAAAAAAACCCTTTTATGCTTCTGTCCTCCATTTGCATGCATACGAGACGACATCAATCCTTTCATCCATCATACCAAAATTATCATAAAATAAAATCAGTCCTATGTATCCCATCGTCATTTCACTACCATACATCTCATCATCTTTAAAATAACAAAACGTCAATTTTTATTTGTCCATTTTATCCTAGTTGCACCATCTCTCATACTCATACATCGCATTGCTATTATAAAAATTTATTTTTAAATGCATCATCTTCATGCATCATAAAAAACAAGGACAAAAGTCATTTATTCCCATCCATCTCAAATGCATCAGTCCTTCAACATGCGTCAAAACAAAAATCATAAATTTCCTCATTATTGCATCATTCATCACCCAATAGCATTTTGTTTGCTTTTTATTCTAGTTGAAGCATAAAAAAAAGGGATAAACCATCACGCATTTCATTCATCTCCATTGTTGCTCATGTACAACAAACATTCATATGTTCATGCATTATACTTTATTCAAAGAAAACACATAAAAAAATCACCATTCATTCATACTAAAACCATTCTTCCATAAGCATTTCATTGTTACTGCACTATTACGCATCTTGTCATAAAAAAAAATAATAATAAAGATATCATTTTTTTAAAACTACATTCATCTTGCATATCCTACACCAAAAATACAAAAGTTATGTTCATTACTCTTTTCCACGCATTAAAAAAAAATCGCTGCGAGTGTCATGCATTTGGTTTCCTCGCACGCCAAAAAAAAACAATTTTTACCCATATAAAATTAGCATATCATTTGATCAAAAAACATTAGCATCATGCATCGACATAATCATTCAAAACCATGATCACACAGTGTAGGTATCACATCATTTGTAAAGTTTTGAATTACATTTCAAAAAATAACATTCATACATCATTTCCCTCATATTGTCATCCTAGTCTAAATGCATCAATTCCATATTTATGTGTCATTTTCCAAATAAAAAAGTATTTCATCATTCATCATCCCATAAATAAAAGATGAGAGTTTGCATACAAGTTGCACTACCTCTTAAAAAATAAAAATAATTGCATCAAACATTTACTTCTTCATGCACACGTGCATTTTCATGTCTGTTATCATGGACATTATATTTTGCTAGAAAATAAAAAAATCACCATTGAACGAATCACTTGTTTTCATATACATCTCGCTCGTGGTAACAAAGACACTACATATTTGTCCGACTTGCATCATCTTTCATATTCATATAGGAAAAAGTATACTATGTTCGTTACTCTTCTTCATGCATAGAAAAATAAAAATAAAGACAAAAGCTCTTCATTCCTAACCACCTCGAATGCATTAGTCATCTAGCATGCATCATCTCCAAAATAAAAGAAAAATACTAAAATGATGCCACTTTCTTACATTATTCATCATCATATGGCATTGCCTCCAAAAAAATCATTTCGGATAGTCAATCTTTTTAAGTAATCATTCATTCACCTTCCTCGCATCTGCATCATGCAACGTTATTCGTTCATTCATACATAGCATTTTTTTTTATGAAAAAGAAAAATAAAAAACACGATCACAATTAAAAAATTTGTGATTGAATATCTCATTTAGCATGCATTTCCATTCATAATCATTCACAAAAATCATCATCAAATAATATAGGCCTTGCATCATTTGCAACATCATGAAATGCATAGCATTCACGCACCTTTTCACTCATCCTAATAAATAAAAAACTGCTGTTTCATCGATCATTCATACGTCATTTCATATACCGTTTCAACATGCATCATTTCAAAAAATTATGTCATCATTTTCGCATCATTCATAGATACGTATTTAGCATTTCATTCTAATACATGAAAGAGGCTCTGCATCGGTCACGTGCTGCGTCGTCTCCAAAAATCATTTAGAATAATTGGTCTTTCCAAGTGATCATTCATGCACGCATTTACATCTGCATTTTCATCATGTGTTCCCTCATGCATTAGGACACGGGGGGCATGTAATTTGACTATCCCCATTGCATACGCATAATTATTTTCTAAAAAAAAAAAAAAAAAAAAACCACGCACTCATAATAGAATAAAGTCGTTGGTCCCTTCAAGTGATCAGTTCCTCCATGCATTTCATACATTTACATTTTATCGTACATATCCATCATCATGTGTTCATTCATACGTTACATTCCAAAAAAAGAAAAAAAACATAACAGTATTTTATTATTCTTGCATCATTCATCATCAATTGAAAAAAATGTTGCATCATTATCATGTTGCTAAGTCATTTACAATAATTGTTTCTTCGCATACTTGACATAGCATTTAGTTAGAATCAAACAATCATTTTTCATTGCATGTGTCGTTTTCTAGGAAAGAAGAAACCAAAAAAAAAAACCAAAAACATGTCATTACTCTTTTCAGTGAGAATTTGTAAATTTGCACCTGTTACATGCTGCATTGTCTCTTAAAAACCAAAATCTTCTAAAGTAATTCCTTTGAACATTTTAGATGTCATTGGAGTCAAACAATCACATGCATTTCATGCACTTACATCTTCATCATCCATGTCCATCATCATGTATCAGTTCGTCTATCACATGTTCTCATTTTCCAAAAAAAACAACCATGAGCATACCTTTTTCAAAAATTGATGAGAAATGAGGCGAAATTGATTATTCTCCTTTGGAAAAGTTAGCTTAGCTACAAACTCAAGGTGTTTTCAGACACTCAATTTTCACAAAAGGAAGTTCTTCACTGTTCGCAGCTCGTTCACAATTTTCTTCAGCAAAATGATGCATCTCATCAGTCCCAGGACAAATGATCCAAGGGGTCCGTTTTTTTAACTGATGTGTCATCAAAAATTTCTCCTATCATGTCGTTAACTATGTTATCTCTATGTGAAGCATTCGTATAGTCAACTTATATACAACGTGCATTTACTCTTGTTTGAGTCAGTTAGTGCCCACATTTTTCCATCCTATCATCATCCCTTGTTCATGTCCGGTCCCACCCCGACCGCCCAATACATATTCCCCACACAAGTACCTAGCTAATTACTTGGTTTGTTCCCAATGATGAAATTTCATGAGCTAACACTTTAGGCCCCCATGCCGGGGAAAATTTGTGACCACCAGATATCTTGATGCAAGCCCTTTGCAAAACAAAAGAAAAACACAAAAAAATCATCAAAAAAGCCTGTTAGGTTGAAAACTCCAAAGAGCAGCCTAAGCAAAGGTTAGGGCAAACAAAAAGAAATATAGAGAAAAAGAGCAGATATATAAAAATAAATAAATTGTTGTCTTAGGGTTAATTTTCGAGAAAGCAAGCAATCATGATTCGAAATGAAGTGTGGTCATCTTCCTATACCCTATATCCAAAAAGAAATACCTTTTACCACCCCTCTGAGCCAAAAAATCAAGAAAATCCACCCTCGACAAGGATCAATTCCACACCTAAAAATGGTGTGTCACTTTTATCAGCTCACTCTACTCAAAAAAAAAGGGAAAAAAAAAAGATCACAAAAAAGAAAGTGAAATTCAAAAAAAAAATGATTGAAAAAGAAATCCTCGGGGAAAAAGGCAAAAGCAGTAGAAATTGCGAGCTGATACATAAAATCACCAAACACATAAGATATCCTTGTCCGAATAAACCCACAAACACCTCCTTAGGTCGGATTCTCATTTCTTCCACAAAACCCAAATCATTGGCCTCCAGCACTTCTCTGAACCTACTTAGGTCATTGTATCAATAAATCATCAAACACCTCTCCGAGCCCATTTGAGTCTATACTCCACGAGCCCATAACCATTGACTACATTACCCATAACCTTTGACCACATCACAAACCCTTCTTTCATAAACCCCTAACCACTGGCCACGCTACAACCCGAACAAGTCCATGCGGATCAATGGCTGATTGCTTTCGTTTTCTCAAAGATTTAACTTTAGGACAAGTAAGTTTATTTATTTACAATATATTTGCTAAAAAAAAGCAGAAAAGAATATATAAAAAAAAACCCAAAGGGCTTGCACTCCAATATTCATTCAAATCGCGCAGATATCAAGACAAAGTTTAGCGATCACCAAGTGAAATTTTCATCGTATCAAAAACTCAGGATTATCATAGTCTGTGGGAGTCATCTTCAAAGGGCCAAAGTTTAGACCAGGACCATCACCTAGATCTCATAAAGTGGGGCACTTGAATCACCTTTCATGCCGCTTGAACTTAGGGAAATGTCTGGCATCCATCTCATTCATATACCACATCCAATCCATACGACCAATTCCAAAGACCCATGACCCTAACTCAGTCACCTTTCATAACCCCACTAGAGGCAATCATTTGAAATACCATTCCAAAGTGGGAAAGTCCCGTCACCCTTCACTCCACCTAAAGTCGGAGAAATTCGCCCTACACTCATCTCGTCCCCTCGTCATATTCACATCCGTGAGACCACACCGGGGCAATTTCTCAACCCGCCATGTTAAATACAGCCTTTTGCAAACTCGAGTCGGGACAACCTTGCTCTCGTCAAGATTGGGGCAACACCAAACGTCGTGGTTTGAGACAGAACCTCTTGTTTGCCACCCTTCATTCCAAAGTCACAGTATTCTCAATTCATTATCTCTCTACAACCCTGGCTGTTGTCACCACTAGACAGGGGCAAGTTATGCACTCACCTTCACCGGTAGTCTAAATCGAGGCAGTTCCACCTTTCATGATTTTGGCAAAAACCTACCATTCATCCCCCCACGTGTCATACCCGTCATACGAAGCCAACTGACTCATTAATTCGTCTGTATTTGCACTACTCTACATGTTTATGCTTCCAAAAGAGAGAACACAAGTTAATAATGTGAAGTCGGAAACTCACTCAGCTGACTTTGTGGACCTAAAAATCAATCATCATGGGGCACCATCATAGGAGAGCAAAATAAGCGAGTCTGCAAATACGGTCAAATAGTTTTGCACATCAGTGTCTGTGAATAACAACCTTGAGGTTGCCATGTCTGAATTCAAACCTCTTTCCAAGGAATGATTATTCCAAAGCACTCAGCTCTCTACCCCTCGCATCGAAAGTCTCATTTCTCATCTCAAAACAAAACGCATTTGCATGCAATACTATTATACCATATCATAAATCATTGCACCATACATTGTATTTCAACAGCAAGTCATGCGGCTACCACAAACCTTCATCTAAGCATTAGGTGTGCACGTTCATTCATTCATTTATTCATGAAAAAAAGAGAGAGAGAAAGCCAAAAAGGCAAAAATCATCCACATTGCACCCGTTACTCCCACCAAAGCATAAATCATCCCATCGTGCAACCAGCAGTACATTTGCATTCGCATTCGCATACACGGCTTATCAATTTCTATTTCCGACCAACTTCAGCATCCATCATTCACGGGCCTTTTGTAGTCCATTTACTTTTGCTTTGCACATTCATCACATTGCACACATATAACACTTCTTTGCTTCGATAGACGTGCCAAGTGCCGGTCTCATCGTTGCCAAAAAGCTTTTTACATCACCAATCATATCATTTCCTATGCATTCATGTGTTTCCTTTTATTCACCATAGCATTTGCATCAAAGTTCACGTTGCATGCATCAAGAAAAGAATCAAAATAAATAAGAAAAAGCAAAAAGAAAAGTCCATCCATTACATTTATCATCACACCAAAAATTAATCACTACAATCACAATCACATCTCATACACCGTGTGTCAACTTTCCCATTCCGTCAGTTACAACACCCATTGTCTGCCCCATTTCATTCATCATCAGGTACCAATCATTGCACATTCATCACATTCCTTGCATAACATTTTTGCACCAATCGTGTCATTTACCATGCGTTCATGGGCTTCCTTTTATTCATCATAGCATACAATTATTACAATCACATTCATATCTCATCTGCATCCACATACAACCGTTTGTCGACTTTCCCATCCCATCAGGTTCAACACCCATTTCATTCATCATCCCACCAGATACTAATCATTGTACATTCGTCACATGCATAACATTGTTTGCTTCGATAGATGTGCCAAGTGCCGGTCTCATAAAAAAAAAAGTCTTTTTCATCACTAGTCATATTATTGTGCCATGCATTCGCGTGTTTTCCTTTATTCACCATGACATTTGCATCGAAGCATTACATTTGCATCACATTCGCACTCTCATTTCACACACTCATTATAATCAGAAAAAAGGGCAAAAAGAAAAAATCGCTCATTATATTCATCATTCCGCCGGAATTAATCAGCACAATCACATTCATATCTTATCTGCATTCACATATGTTGTTTGTCAACCTCCATGTCCCATCAACTTCAACTCACATCATCTGCCACGTTCCATTCATCCCTTCGGACACCTACCATTTCACATACCTATATTGCACGCATACATCATTCATTACATTTTTAGACATGCCAAGTATAGATAGCTTTTCCCTTCTCAGGTAAATGCATTCATTAGGTATGTTCCAGGCAGGTACGCCATCTGTCAATCCCAATATTTTGTTCCCCCAAAGTCAGCACTCCAAATGCTGGTCTCATATCACAATTCAGAATCTCAGTACCCCTCCAGACCCCCAGTGGTCCCTCAGAGCCCAAGCGCTCCTTCAGACCATCAATGGTCCTTCAATCCAGATCGCACGTCGCGTTATCGAGCAACCGACTGATCATCCGGCCCCAGGCCCTTCAGACTAGCTGTGTCCGCCTAAAAAACACAGTGCATGTCCTTCGAGGTGTGCAAATCAGGTCAACGACCTGACCTTGCCCCCATGGCCGCTCGAAAAAGGCCACCCCCAAGCAGACCGTTTTACTAGTACCGCTGCTAGTTTGCGCTCCATCAGACCCATTGGTCCATCAGGCTTAGGCATGCCCTTCAGACCTCGTCGGTCCTTCAGTTTAACTCCAATTAATGCGCCAAGCATCGACTGCGAATTAGACCATCAGAGCCCAGTGCTCCTTCAGATCCCCGGTGATCCTTATTTACTTTTGTTCTATGTCAACCCAATTTTTCAAGAATTTCTATTAAAAAAAAAAGAGGAATCATAGTCTTGACAAAATTAGTGTCGTTTTATCTTTATTTCTATTTTACTAGAGAAATTTGGAAACTCTTCATACTTCCTAGTAAAATATAAATAAAGAGGGGCAGCTGTCATACCCTAATTTTGTCTGTTAGATTAATGTGATTTGTTTTTCTAAAATAATAATCATCTTGTAGACATTTGATCGGTTTCTTGTTTCATTTTCGAAAAATCCCAAAAACGTGTTCCATGGTGCACACGTATTATTTTTAGTCGCGTACACGCGTTAGTCTTAATGTTTTTGCATTGTTGCGTGCACATGTTATTTCTAACCACATACGCGTGTCATTCCTAATCGTGTGCGTGTCGTTATTCTCTTTGCGCGCGTGTTCGCATCTCGTCGCGTAACTCTGTTTATCGTCATTGTTATTAGTTTAATTTATTACCATTGTTATAAAAAAGCTAATGAAAATCAGGTGTGGAATAAATGTTTTCTTATTATTATAATCAATCTTTGTTACAAAAAAGGGGTACAACCAAAAGAAGTCAACTTTGTTACACATCTGGACAAAAAATAAAATACAAAAAAAAGTACAAAAATTAAAAGTAAAATAAAAATAAAACTGGCAGCAGCATTTGAGGAGTGGAGCCAAGTGTCCCTTCTTCTTGCTCCCTTGTTTTTTTCCAAAATCAGCAGCAACCAAGTAGCTTTGGGCAGCACCTCCTTTGCTGCCTTGTCTCCCACAACTCTGCTCCAATACCTTCTCTGCAAAAGCATAACAACAATTTTTTGTCTCATTAATTTGCCACCTCTATAAAAGCCAAAACAGAAATCATAAAAAGGGGGAGATACAACACAGTAGCATACACACAGACGCACACACAGACACACAGAACCGAAAACAAATATCAGAAAAATCAGAAAAACAGAGAGAGGGAGCTACCTCACCATCTGTGGTGGTCGCCGCCGTGCACCACCACCGTGCACCACCACAGAAGCCACCCTCCACAACGCACCCCCCTTTACTCTCTCTCTCTTCGCGCACCGCAACCAAAATCTCAAACACCAGCGCCACACCCTCTGCCGTACCAACACCGCAGAACCACCCCAGCCGCCTGCACCAACCATCGGACCACCCTCTCCCTTCGCAACAACCGTAGCTCAAACACGGCCACCACCACCGCCGTGACCCCAAAACCCCCTTTTCGCGAACCATCATCACCCAGACAACTCGGTCTCTCTCTCCCTCTTTTTCGACTAGAGAGCGCCAAATCAAGGTAGGAAATTAGGGTTGCTAGCGGCGGTGAGGAGAAGGGAAGAAGGAAATGAAAATCGAGTTCGAGAGAGGGGATAGCGCGGCCGGTTTGAGAGGAGAGTGAGGGAACGGTGCTGTTGGCGGTGAGGGTGAGAGGTCGAAGCTAAAAGAGAGGGAGGGAAGGCGTGAAAACGGCGAAGAGAAGAGAATTGAAATATTTGGGGAGAGAGAGCGATAGTTGCGGCTGTGAGGAGAAGAGATCGAAGCTAGGGGGAGGGAGAGATGAGAGAACGGAGATGGAGTTGAAAGAGAAGGGGTCGGTTCGCAGGGAGAGAGAAGATACGAGATTGGGGTTAGAAGGGGAAGTGCGGCGCGCTGAGGGAGAGAGGGTTTGGAAATTAGGTCTAATTTTTAGTTTGGCTTTATATAGTTAGGGTTGTGTTTATTTTAATTTTATTTTAATATCAGATTATTATTCACACCCCCCTCCGTTTCGTTATACACCCCCACGCCAAGCCTTTTTGTTGCGCTGGCCAGTACACAAAAAATGAACTGGGCTCTGCTATTCGCACCCCTCTTTAAAAAATACAGTTTCCTGCCACTTGCACCCCCCGTTTTACTATTTAACCCCCTGTTTCTCTTTTTAAATTTTATTTCTTTCCCCTAAATAAACTTATTTCTTTCACAAACCTATTTTTTCCCAAATAACGAATAAATGTTTTCCTAAACATAGACATGGTTCGTTACTAATGGTCACTCTGAGCTTAGCTCGTTTGACCGTTAATAACAGCTTTAGTTTTCAAACGAGCTATGAGCAACGACCACTCCGAGTTTTACTTGTTTGGTCGTCACGAATACCTTTTCCAATTTCAAAATAAATTAAAACACCAACAGACAAACTTTTTCTACACCAAGAACTACGTGTGATTTGATTCTCTACCAGGAGATACGTAGGAGCGTAGGGCGGCCGACCTCTATCAATTGCATTAATAAAAAACCTTTTTTTTTTCTCTTTTAATTCATTTCTCTCATTTTTCTCCAAAAGTACAAAAAAATAACTAATTGTTTATCGAGTCTTCTTTTTTTATTATTATTATAAGGGTAAAATCATTATTTTTGAATTAATAAACGTTTACACATTTAGTTAAAAGGTAACCTTCCTTAGGAAGGATGTCGTAGGGTGCTAATACCTTCCCTAAGCATAAACGACTCCCGAGCCTAAATCTGGTCCGCAAGATCCCATTATCTACTCAATAGGGATTTTCCAATGTTTGCCCTTAAACTAAACTTTGGTGGCGGCTTCATTCCAAGAATTTCGAAGAATCCCCCCTCCGGATTTTTCGGTTGCTACACGGCCGACTTACAATCCGCTCGAAGGTGTCATTACATGAGCCTTAAAGAATAAGGCGAAAATGAGACAAAAACGACTGATATTGCGGACAAGGGCGGGAATCAAGTAAGACGCCAGGTACGACCCAGACAGTGACGCAGAAGGAGATGACGATCTAACCCTAGAGCTCAAAAAGAGAATTAAAAGACCAGAGCCAGACGATGAGCTTATCCAAATACAGCTAGGGAGCGACCCAGAGAAGCGGTGGCGGTGGGAAACGACCTTCCCCCGGAAGTGCGAGATCAATTGATCCAGTGTTTAAAAGAAAACGCTGATGTATTCGCTTGGAGTGCTGCCGATATGCCAGGCATTCCGCCAGAGGTAGCTTGTCACCACCTGGCCGTTAACCCCGCAGCCAAATGGGTCGCCCAAAGAATAAGGGTGCAGAGTAAGGAGGCCAAACGAGCGTCCATAAAAGCGGTCGATGACTTGCTGGAAACCGGGTTCATTAAAGAAATCAAGTATACGACATGGCTATCCAACGTCGTTCTGGTCAAGAAGGCCAATGGGAAATGGCGCATGTGCGTTGACTACACTGATCTTAATCGGGCATGCCCTAAAGACGCGTTTCCGGTGCCTAGTGTGGACAGATTGGTAGACAGCGGAAGCGGGTTTCGATTACTCTCATTTTTGGATGCCTACTCGGGTTACAACCAGATCGCAATGCACCCACCCGATCAAGAAAAGACGGCCTTCATGACAGCAAGAGGGAACTACGGCTACCTAGTCATGCCCTTCGGTTTGAAGAATGCGGGAGCTACTTACCAGAGAATGATGAGCAGGGTGTTTCGAGCCCAAATCGGCAGAACAGTTGAAGTATACTTAGATGACATGATCATTAAAAGCAAACAAGACATTGATCATGTGGCCGATCTGAAAGAGGTATTTATGGAAGCCCGCAAGAACTCGCTGAAGCTAAACCCTGAGAAGTGCACATTCGGAGTCAGAGCGGGCAAGTTTTTAGGATTCTATTTAACAGAGCGGGGAATTGATGCGAATCCAGATAAATGCAGGGCGGTGACAGGGATGAAGTCGCCCACTAGTAAGAAAGAGATCCAGAAGCTGAACGGGATGATAGTCGTACTCTGACGATTCATTTCAAAAGCAGCCAGCAAGTCCCTCCCGCTCTTCAAACTGCTTAAGAAGGAGGCTCAGTTCGAGTGGTCGCCCGAGTGTGACCAAGCTCTAGACCAGCTAAAGGAAGTTCTGTTGCAACCGCCTATCTTGACAACTCCAGAACCCGGGGAGTCATTATATCTATATCTCTCCATCAGTGACGAGGCAAAACAGAATATATTTTGTAAGTAAAGCACTCCAGGGACCAGAGCTCAGGCACCAAAGAATTGAGAAGCTAGCCCTGGCACTGATTGTGGCAGCCCGAAGGCTAAGATCGTATTTGTGGCCCACCAGATCGTTCTCAGAATAGACCATCCCATACGACAGATCTTGCATCGACCTGACCTAGCCGAAAGAATGATTAAATGGGCAGTGGAGCTCTCGGAGTTCAGCATCAATTACGAAACAAGAATGGTCACGAAAGCACAAATCCTGGCAGATTTCATAGTTGAGATGACCCCGATCCAGGAAGAAGGGCTTGAACGAACCTGGACGTTGTGTGGATGGCTCCTCTAATAGCAAAGGGAGCGGGGCGGGGGTGATCCTAGAAAGCCCAGAAGGAATGACGGTGGAGGTCTCTTTGACGTTCTCGTTTTCCACCTCAAACAACCAAGCGGAATATGAGGCGTGCATTGAGGGACTCATGCTCGCTCGGGAATTCAAAGTGCAAAGGGTAGAACTCCACTCAGACTCTCTGTTGGTAGTATCCCAGATTAAGGAGGCGTTCGAAGCAAAGGATAAAGTGTTAAGGAGATACCTGGCCAAAGTCAGAGAACTGCTCGAGCAATTCGACCATGCAGAACACATTCCCCAATCAGAGAATACAAGGGCTGACGTGCTCTCTGTTGCGCCCGAAAAAGTCCCCGAGGGAGAACCTTCCTCGTTCACAACTTTTCCTAAGACAATGAAGCCGCCACCAATATTTATTAAGAAAAATATTAGGAAAACCTTTTTTGGAAAGCGATTGGTCTTGCGAAACTAGAGAATAGGGTTCGGGGGTCGGTTACGCGCAGGGAAGGTGTTAGCACCCCACACGTCCTCTCTACTGAGAGAGAACCTTTAATATTAAATGTGTGGTTTTGGTGTGTTGACTTGAAATTTTGCCTCTCTACTTCTTATTGAGAAATTCTTAATGAAAATCTTTATTTATTATGAAAAAGAAAAGAGGGAAGAATGGGTTTTTAGAAAAAAAACGCTTGACGGGACATGGCCCGCTCCTACGTATCTCCCGGTGCGATGGAGAACTCAAAGCTACGTAGTTCTTCTTTGTCTTTTTGAAAAGTTTTTGTTTTTTATCTTTTTTAGTGAGTTTTCGAAATAGGACGAGCATTAGCGAATGATTAAACTAGCAGAGGCTATGATGAATCACCACTAAATACTCAAAAAGAGAGTTGTACCGCTAGTCAAATGAACAAAGGTTCTGATGGACTATCAATAACAACTCGTTTTTATTATCTTTTTTGAAAGTGATTTTCGAAAGAGATTGATTTGCACGATGATCAAACTAACAAAGGTTATGATGGATCATCATTTATTATTCTTTTGGGAAAAAGACATCGCCGCCAATGGCTAGACGAACAAAAGTTCTGGTTAGCCACTAGCGACAATGGGTTGAAAATGATTTTAGAAAGGAAAAGGTTTTTGTTCTGAAAATGATATTGGTTTGCAAAAGTGATTCTTTTTTGTTATGAAAATAACTCTTTTCTTTTTATTATGCAAATGCTAAACTTTTTTATGGTTGCGCTTGACGAGAATGTGACTCGCTCCTACGTATCCCAAATGGGAATCAAAGCGACGTAGTTCTTCGAGCCTTGAAAAGGAAAGTCTTTTTGCTTTGGCTTTGAAAAGTGAAGGGCGTTCATAATGATCAAACTAACAAAGGTTATGGATGATCATTACTAAAACCCACTTAAGTGCATGTTAAAATCTCCTTTTGAGAAATGAAAGCCATCATGATGACCAAACTAACAAAGGTTATGGGTGGCCATCGCTAGCACTTGCTATGACTTTTGATGCTTAGGAAAATATCTTTTGAAATTGAAAGCGTTCATGATAATCAAACTAACAAAGGTTATGAGTGATTATCATTAGTAGTTTACGCATATGAAAACATCTTTTTTTTTTTGAAATTTAGGCTCTTAGGACGATCAAACTAACAAAGGTTATGGGTGATTGTCACTAATTACCATTTTCATGCTAAACTATTTAGAAAAGAATGCAATGAATGTAAATGGAATCCTTAGGCAAGCAACGATCTCACTTGAATTCTTGAGCAAGTATTGGCCTAGACTACACATGTTAAACCATAACACATAAATAGGCAAAGAAGGAACTTGAATTGGGCATTAAGCAAAAATACGAGAGTGGGCAAGATTGAACCTAAATGCGCATCTAGTGGAAGATGCTAGGCGAGGAATGAACCTAACTAGGCATTTATGACACGATATGTGAGTAGGCAAAGGTATTTCAAAGCACAAGTGATATCAAACTTCTAATGAATCACTTGCAAAACCCTAAGGATTTCACATCAACATTAGGCATAAGCACCCATGTGGTATCCTTTTGATGTCATCAATGTCTAATACATTTCTTCAATCAACCACATGGAAGGAATATATTAAAAGGGGCATTTGCCTCATGCAAGATCATAGGCAAGTCTTAAGACTAATTTGACAAGTTCAGGCGATTAAGGTGTTGGATCCCTTTAGGTAATCTTTGACACTTGGGATATGCACAGGTGCATAAGTGTCAAATCCTCTTACCAAATCATCAACACAAAACCAAAAATTGTTTCAAAACAATTACTTATTTGTGAAATGAGAAATGAGATAAACTACAAATCCTCATTTTATTCATGAATTAAAACAACAAGAAATGAGTGAAATAATCAACAACACACAATTTATTCTAAAGGAGAGAAGCATTCCAAACACCCAAACCTCCCGAAGTGTTTGTAAAAATACTTGAAATACATCTCTCACCCAACAACAACAACAACTATGCTAACATTATGACATTAAAATGCAATGGGATGCCCAAAATGAAGTGATGATTTACATCTTTGATGCTAAAATTGGAAGATGATGCCAGGTTTTAAAGTATACCTCAACTCCAAGCTAGAATAAGGAAGGAAATGAGATGAACGAATGCAGAAACCCTTTTAATCTACTCTTCAATCTTCAACTTTGAACTTGATCCTTCAATTTGAAGGTGAATCTTTGAGGGGAATGCAAGAAGGATAGAAGAATTAGTGTAGAAAAGGTGTTTTAATGGATGATTGAGTGAAGAAATTGAAAAAGATGAGGGGAGGGAGAGGAGTAGGTTGTATTTTAAAAGGGAGGTGCAAACAGCGAGCCCAGATCACTTATTGGTCAGCTGGCCTGTGTTTTCAAAAAGGGTTGCATGGGGTATATTATCAAAACAGAGTGGTGTAAATAAAAAGGGGTTGAAATAAATAAATAAGAGTGTAAAATAACAAAGGGGGGTGAAATGAGTAAATAGGGGTGTAAAATAACAAAAAATGGGTGTAAGTAGTGTGCAGTGTTTGTACATTTTTTAAAAATTGATATAAAGAAGAATAATAAAACAAGCATTAAAATAAATCAACTAATTATGAAAAAAAAGGGGAGTTGTATGATAGCAAAAATAATATTATAATAAAACAACATGGGGAGGGGGCATACGCTGACAAAGAGGAGTGGGACTGTGGGAGTTAAGACATTTTTTTATAATTTGGTTGTTTATTCACTAAATAACAATAAAATAGCAACAATAAAATAATAATAAAACGACATGGGGAAGGGGTGTATGCGCAGAGGAAGATTTAAGAAAGAAAAAAAAAGACACAAACCCACACACACAGCAACCTTTGGAAAGGGGCAAAATAAATAAATATTTTCATTTTCAAGAGACACACACTAGTGACTAAACCTAAAAACTAAACAATACACAAACCCAACCACACTGCAAGCAGCCGCCCACAGTTAGAAATGACAAAAAATGGTGAGGCAAAGTTGAGAGGTGGAGAGGAGAACCACAACGAAAGAGAGGGATGGTTGGTTCGTGAGTAGTTGTGAGGCTGCGGTGGTGGTAGTGAGGCAGTGGTGGTGGTGCTCACCGGAGGTCACGGCAGCAGCAACGGCGGCTGTTCTGGCCATGGTGGTAGAGGTGGATTTGTTTTGCGATGGTGGTGGAAGGTGTTTGGTTGTTGTTGTGTGGTTGTAGGAGGTGGCCATGGTGGTTGTTGTTGTGTGGTTGTAGGAGGTGGCTATGGTGGTTGTTGTTTAGGTGGTGTTGGTGGTAGTTGTTGTGTGGTTGTAGGAGGTGGCCATGGTGGTTGTTGTTGTGTGGTTGTAGGGTAGTGGTGGTGATGAGTGTTGTTGTGGTGGTTGTTGTGTAGTGGTGGTGATGAGTATTGTTGTGGTGGTTGTTGTGTAGTGGTGGTGATGAGTGTTGTTGTGGTGGTTGTTGTGTAGTGGTGGTGATGAGTATTGTTGTGGTGGTTGTTGCGTAGTGGTGGTGATGAGTGTTGTTGTGGTGGTTGTTGTTCTTGTAGAGATGGTTGTGGTGGTGTTTTATAGTGTAGTGTTGTAGGAGTGGTGGTTGTTGAGGGGGAGAGAGAGGGTAGGAGAAGGAGGGAGTGTGATGGTGTGTGGTGTTGTATTTTCTATTCTCTCCACTTTCTACATTGTCCCCCCTGATGTATTTTGCTCTTTGTTATTTATAGTCAAAGTATTGTGGTGTAGGGTGAGGATGTCAAGTAGAGGATTGTGGCCATGGGAGACAAATGTTGTAGCTAGCTGCAGAAGGTGCAAGGTGTAGGTTGTATGGTTTGTTCCAAATAAGAATAAGAGAACAAAGGGACCAAGTGAAAGATGTTTTGTATTAAGGCAAGAAATAGCCCACACCCCAACGGCAACAACAAACGAAACAGCATGCATCTTTTCCTTTTTGAAAATTTTGCAAATACATTTGTATTTATATTTGGTCCTTTCCTTTTCTAATTTCCTTTTGAATTTTTATAATTCAATAATATAATAATAGTTAATATCTAATATTAACCATCATCACTTATTTCTTGTTTAGTTTTATTAAAGTTCAACTAATAACAATAAAAATGACGTAAACCGCTAACGAGTACTAAATGACACGTGTCAACGATTAAAAGCACAACTAGCAATATTTTTGATTTTTTTTCTTAAAATTTGAATTAGCCGGACAAAATTGGGGTATAACACTCTCAAAACTAGCCAGCACGAAAAACCCGGGAAATCACAGGAGTGTAATTCAGAAAGTCCTCCCCCAGCCCAGCGTCGACTTGGAAATATTTCCAAACTCAGATGTTTGCACGATCATCCTTGATGAGACGTGGATTGATCCCATTCTAAAGTATATCACGGACGGGGAAGAACCAACCGATCCAAAAAAGGCGGCTTTGACGCGTAGACGAGCATCGTCTTACACTGTCATCGAAGGAAAATTATTTCGAAGAGGATTCTCTATGCCACTGCTAAAGTGCCTAACGCCAAGTGAGGCCGATTACGTTTTGAGGGAGATCCATGAAGGAATATGTGGAAACCACCTGGGAGCACGAGCTCTAGCCAAGAAGGCACTAAGGGCAGGATATTATTGGCCCACATTGGATGAGGATGCGAGCAACCTAGTTAAAAAATGCGACAAGTGTCAGAGGCACGCTGACGTACACATCGCTCCTCCAGTTGAGTTAAACAGCATGGCCGCCCCATGGCCATTCTCCTGGTGGGGGATTGACCTTCTGGGCCCGTTCACGGTCGCCCCGGGATAGCTGAAGTGCCTAATCGTCCCAGTAGATTGCTTTACCAACTGGATTGAGACCGAACCTTTAGCAACCATCACGTCCAGGAACTGTTTGAAGTTCTTCAAGAAAAATATACTGGTCCGGTTTGGGATCCCAGAGGTATTAGTCTCAGACAATGGCACTCAATTCACATATAAAAATTTTCAAGATTCCATGGTAGAGCTAGGGGTGAGGCAGCGTTTCACCTCCGTTGAACACCCACAGACGAACGGCCAAGCGGAGGCCGCCAATCGAGTGATCTTGCGCGGGTTGAAGCGAAGGTTAGAAGAAGCCAAAGGGAGATGGGCAGAAGAACTCCCCTTCGTTCTGTGGGCGTACCGGACGACCCCCATGTGGATACCTGTGTTGCAGGTTATCTAATATTGCAGGATTAGTTTTGATGATGAAAAAGACAAAGCCAAGTTGATGGTCAAAGGAATGAGAGTGTCAAAGCAAATCTGATAAAAAGTATCATATACTCAAAAGTCAATCCAAGTCAACCAAGCTCAAAGTACTGAAGATTCAAGTTTAAGGGTAGTCCTTAAATATAAGGGTAGTCCTTAGGGTTTGGGTGTGTCTTAGGAAAAAGTGTAAGCTCTTTCAAAAGGTCAGCTCGTATCTCAGAGTCTCACACACTCACAAAGTCTTTTTAAAGGTGCATGCATATTTACGTAAACATTCTTATCACCTTTTAAATAACAAAATCGATTTTCCTCATGCATAAACATATATCAAAATCGATTTTCAGGTAAAATAGAAAAGCTATAAATCGATTGTCAGGCCATGTTTTATAATACACAAATCGATTTCTGAGCCAAATATTTTTTAAGGGAAGAATCGATTCCCAACCTTTTGCACATAACTGAGAATCGATTCCCACTTGTCTCAGGCAAGCTGAAAATCGATTCCTACATTTTTTCACTAAGTATAGAATCGATTCCTAGCTTTCCATGACACTCAAGAATCGATTTCCCATATTTTACAAAGATAAAATCGATTCCTTACCTAAATAAATCGATTCCTAGATCAAATACATTTTAACAAAGAATCGATTCCTACATTATTTTCAACGTAAAAATGAATTCCTCATAGCCTATAAATAGGCAGTGCTTCACGATTCATTTTACACACAACACAACTCAACCCACTTGCATGAAACAGAAAACTCTTGAGAAAACTCTTCACGCTTATACTTTTGCTCGTCACGTACCGTTGGTCTGTCTGAGCTGATCTGTTGCTAAGAGTTAGTTGGGGTTGTATTCTTCAAGTTGTAATATCTGCCTACACTAGAGGTATTTCTGCATTTACAATTGTTTATTATTTAATTGTTGTGTTTTGTTCTAGGGAGTGGGGTATCTCTCTAGGGTAGCTGCATGTACTAGGAAGTGGGGTATCTTTCTAGGGCAGTTGATTGTAACAGGGGTGGGGTATCTCTTGTTATTGTTATATTAGATCTGAGGGCTCTCTATAGGTGGGGTATCCTAGGAGGAGAGTGCCTGAGTCTGTAAAGGTTTTCCAAGGCACCTGTAAGCCTTGTTGTTGTTTTAGTGGAAAATCTCACAAGGGTGTGAGAACTGGACGTAGGTCACTAGGAGGTGACCGAACCAGGATAAATCTCTGCGTGCTTTACTGCTTTCCTGCTTTACTGTTATACTACTTTACTGCTTTATATTCTAATTCCTTCGCTTCCACTTAACCTGCACGAAAATTGATCTAAGTCATTGAAAAGGGGAAAAACGTTTTCGAAAGATCTGAAAAGTTTTAAATCTCAATTCACCCCCCCCTCTTGAGACTGAAGCCACTTGGTAACACCCCATTCAGCGACGGGCGAGGCCCCATTCAAGATGGTCTACGGGGTAGATGCACTCATCCCAGTGGAAATCGGAGAGCTTACTTGGAGGACGGCCAACCCAAAGCCACCCGAGTAGAGCGACCAAGAGCTCAGAAAAGAGCTCGATCTAATTGACGAGCTGCGCACCAGAGCCTCACTAAGGGAAGCAATTGTGAAACAAGGGATGGCAACTAAATACAATGCCAAGCTCGTTCCAAGAGATTTCTCAGTTGGTCAACTCGTCCTAAGAAAAGCATCAGTAGGACAAAAGAACGCAGCTCAGGGAAAGCTCGCCCCAAACTGGGAAGGACCCTATCGAGTCGTCTCAAAGACGGTAAAGGGTGCTTTCCAGCTCCAGACAATGAGCGGGGGAGTAGTGCCAAGGACCTGGAATGCTGTAAACCTTAGGCGTTATTTTGTTTAAACTATATCGTTGGTAAAGATTTTGTAACACGTTTATTCAAGTCGACCGGGCGGGACACTCTTTTTTCCCACTGGGTTTTTATTGAGGCCCGCCCGGCCATCAATAAAGGTGGAATATTTTCTTATGACCATTCGTTCATTTACACTCTGTTCATAATACGTAAAAACTGACCAGGCGAGTTAAGTTCAAACCGAGTTTGATAAACTACTGAATAAGTCAGAACGAGCTTAGTCGATCTACGATACATGCGACGCGACTCCAAGAGATGGTCACACCTCTGAGGACGAGTTCAATCTGGACAGAAGTTCAGTAAACTGTCCAAGGATGAATACTCGAAGTAAAAAGAAAGAAAGAACGAGTTGACCCATAAATTATCAATACAATCAACAAAAAGAGCATAAAGAGAATAAAGTGCATGGATAAAAGGGGACTGTCATACCCTAATTTTGTCCGCCCAAGTCAAAACCTTTTTTTCAAACAAAAATGGAAATAATAAGGGTAATTCATAATTTGTGTAGGTTAATGGACTTTCACATTTATGTGTATTTGTCCCCTATCTCGCATTTTTATTTGAATTACGCGCACGCGCCAGTCGTAACTACGTGAGCTTCCCTTTTGCCCTTGCCATTTGGCATGCATTTTAATCTTCAAAAAGGCCATTTATTGATTGTTATTAATTTTTGGCACCCAAAAAAAACATTTTTATTAATTTGAGAGAATTTTAGAGAATAAAATAGTGCACGTTTCAATATCTGTGGGCATTCAAATGAGAGCAAGATAATTATTTTTGAACTAAACCAAGTCAAGGATGAAAAATACAATTTATTCTATCAAGGATAATTTTCGTATAATTTTTTGGAAGAAAATCCTAGTTCAAAATAATTAAAAGGCATTTTTCCCATTTTTATTGCACAAGAAAGCTGAAAAATGACCATTAAATATTCCCCGATTATTAAATGACAACTTTTATTGTCATGAATAATTAGAGGGGTATTTTTATGGTGCCCAAAAATGTGTGACACATTTTCAATAGGTGCACTATCATTTGCATGCCCAAAAATTCAAAATTCAAATAGAAAGTACAAAGTGTCCACAATAAAACAAAAGACCAAAAAGGAGAAGCAATTTTCCCTCCCCATTTTTGGTCATGGCCGAATTCTCTCTCTCTCTCTCTCTCTCTCTCTCTCTCTCTCTCTCTCTCCACAATTTCTTCCACACTTTTCTATTGTACAATTATTCCTTAAGAATATTCTTGTACTATCCTTAATCCTACCCATTTCATACACATCCCTAATTCCCACACACTCTCATGTAGATTCATACCCTTTTTTGTAAATGACACCATCCTCTCACACTCACCCCTTCATAAGAAATTGCAAACTTACTTAAAATAGAACATCCCATTCCTATTCTACCCTTAACCCTAATTTCACCCAACACCATATATGAGCCTACTCTCCCAAAATACAAGGACAAGTTCATTTTTTGCACAAAAACCTCTCCTTCCTCCTCTCCTTGGGCGAATACTTCCTCCCCTCCCTCACTTCATCTTTTCAATTTCCTCACTCAATCATCCATTAAAACACCTTTCCTACACTAAATCTTCCATCCTTCTTGCATTCTTCTCAAAGATTCACCTTCAAATTCAAGGATCAAGTTCAAAGTTGAAGATTGAAGAGTAGATTAAAAGGGTTTTGCATTCATTCATCTCATTTCCTTCCTTATTCTAGCTTGGAGTTTAGGTATACTTTAAAACCTAGCATCATCTTCCAATTTTAGCATCAAAGATGTAAATCATCACTTCATTTTGGCATCCCATTGCATTTTAATGTCATAATGTTAGCATAGTTGTTGTTGTTGAGTGAGAGATGTATTTCAAGTATCTTGACAAACACTTTGGGAGGCTTGGGTGCTTGGAATGCTTCTCTCCTTTAGAATAAATTGTGTGTTGTTGTTATTTCACTCATTTCTTGTTGTTTTCATGAATAAAGTGATGATTTGAAGCTTATTTCATTTCGCATATTAGAGGAAAATTAGGGTTTGTGTGATTGTTTTGCATTTCTTTGCTTGATCATGTGAATCCTTGCCAAAAGTTTAATCTATGTTGTTCTCTTGCATTATCTTGTGTTTCCATGAATAAAATGAGATTTAGGGTTAATGTTAGTTTTGCATGTTTCAAAGAAATTAGGGTTTATGAGATTTTTGATGAGTTGGTTGTCTAATCTTGCAATTACTTGGAATTGAACCTTGATTATGATGTTTGTTTGCAAAATACTTGTTGTTCTCATGAATTTGCTTGCAAATCATGCCCTATGTTGATGATTGGCAAGAGGACTCTCACTTGTGCTTTGATGCACACTTTAAGTGATGAGGATTGCCTAAGAGGATTCAATTTCTTTTGTGATTCCTAGTGAACAAGAATGCAAAGTTAGGTTTCCTTTCCTTACCAATTGCTTTGCTTACCAAAAACAACTTATAATTCATTTTGAAATGCTCTTGGTCTTGCAAATAAGTAATTGTTTTGAAACAATTTTTGGTTTTGTGTTGACGATTTGGTAAGAGGATTTGACACCTATGCATTTGTGCATATCCCAAGTGTCAAAGATTACCTAAAGGGATTCAACACCCTAATTGCCTAAACTTGTCAATTTAGTCTTAAGACTTGCCTATGATCTTGCATGAGGCAAATTAATGCCCTTTTAATTTATTCCTTCCATGTGGTTGATTGAAGAGATGTATTAGCCATTGATGATATCAAAAAGATACCACATGGGTGCTTATGTCTAATGTTGATGTGAAATCCTTAGGGTTTTGCAAGTGATTCATTAGAAGTTTGATATCACTTGTGTTTTGAAATGCCTTTGCCTATTCACATATTGTGTCATAAATGCCTAGTTAGGTTCATCCCATTGCCTAGCATCTTCAATAAGATGTGCAACTTAGGTTCATTTTCTTGCCTATTCATGCATTTTTGCCAAAATGTTCAACTTGGGTTCATTCCTTGCCTATCTATGTATCGTGTCATAATGTGTGTAGTCTAGGTTCACTTTCAATCAAAAGCTTTTTCAAGCATCAAAATCATTCCCTAAACAAGAATCAATCCAATTGCGAAAACTCTTCAAAATCAAACTTTGTTAGTAGTCTTGCGAAGCCTCTGCTTGCATGATTATTAACAATGATGTACTAGTCGCGATCACTTGGAGCCTTTGCTCAATTGATCATCATGAATGCCTAATTTTCCTAAAGATTTTCACTAAATCAAAAACTTTGTTAGTAGTCTTGCGAAGCCTTTGCTTGCATGATTATTAACAATGGAGTGCTAATGATGGTCACTTGAGGCCTTTGCTCAATTTATCATCATGAAAGCTCAATTTTCACAATTAAAAAAGGTAAAAAAACAAAAACCTTTTTCTAGAAAACCCAGAACTACGTAGCTTTGAATTCTCCATCGCACCGGGAGATACGTAGGAGCGGATACTCTCCGTCAAGCACAACAAACCCAAAACATTTTTCCTTTCAAAAACCAAACACTTTTCCGAAATAAAACATTTTTCAAAAACAAGAACTACGTTGCTTTGAATTCTCCGTCGCACCGGGAGATACGTAGGAGCGGATACTCTCCGTCAAGTGCGAAAACTAAAGATTTTTTATTAAGTCATTCATCAACAAAAGAGGTAAAAACAAAACATTTTTCCGAATCAACTTTGCAAATCACATATTTAATTAATGTAACCCTTCTTTGAACGGACGTTATGGGGTGCTAATACCTTCCCCATACGTAATTAGACCCCCGAACCCAAATCTAATGGTTCCAAAGACCATTGCTTTCCAAAAAAGGTTTTTCCGATGTTTTACCTTTAAAAAATATTGGTGGCGACTCTAAAATCCCGTTGTGCGAAGAAAAATCCCTCCAAGGATTTTTCGGGGTGCGACAGGGACGAGCCCCAATAAATTACATATTACATCAAAAAGGGGCGCCCAACAAGGCACCCCAAAAAAAAATTACAAAGGACGCTCATAGACAATCACTTCATCTTTCACAATGTTACCCTGCTCGTCCTTCTCAGCAGGGTAAACGATGCGGCCATTTTGATGGGAGTGGGAGGAGTTGATGATGCTGGGGTCGATCTCCAGAGCGGGATAGACACATTGCACCTGGGCCACTCTTCAAAACGCTCCTGGCAAATAGCAAGGGTTGACTCAACCACCCGGTCACACTCCTCCTGAGCCTCGTCCCACTCTTTTTCCAGGGTGCCGACATCCTCCTTGAGCTTAGCAACCTCTTCAACTAACCCCTCAACCCGACTGGACAGCTCGTTCACCTTTGCCACCCCCAGCTCAGCCCTACCCTCGACCTCAGTTTTAGCAGTCAGTGCATCGTCCCGCTCTTTGGTCACAGTAGAGAGGGTTTTCTTGATTTCATCAAGGGCATCGGCAGTAGGCTTGAGAGCGGCCTCAGATTCTTGAAGTTTCTTCTTGGTGGCCTCCAGTTCCTCCCACAACTCTGAGATAAATCCATAAGCACGGTTTAGCTTATCAGTTTTGTCTAAATTATCACTCTCCAACCACAAGTTTTGGGCGAGGAGTCTATTACCTGCAGTCTGATCCGCCTCCCCTTGCTTCAGCTTGGCGATCAGGTGAGATCCGGCCCTGGCCACATCTGCCACGAAGAGAAGAGGGTCCTGATGAAAGCGGCCTCCTCTGCACTTTTTTGCAGCCTTGCTCCTTTTCGAGGGAGGGTCGACCCCGGAGTCGTCCCCAGTAAGATCAACAGCAGGAAGAGAGCGATCCCTCTTCTTCCCAGAGCTGGGGTTGGCAGCAGTACTGGTTCCCGCTCTATCAGCGACATTGGCAGCATCGCCAATCGGATGGGGTAGTTCGACGGAGGTAGAGGGAGCGGGTTGAAATTTCCTACCCTTCCTCGCCTTCCTCATAAGCTCCTCATATCCCATGCCTGCCATTTCACCTGAAAAAGAAGAAGGAACGGTCAGTAAAAAAAAGAGGCAAGGGAAAGAGTAGATGAAGAAGTGCTCGCACCAAGAGCGACACAGAAACTTGAATCGTCCCGTGCCTGTATCAACCGATAACACTTGATCATTTCCTCGTCCATCCAAGAGGCCATGTTCTCGAGCAACCTCAAGGTTTCCAGGTCGCCCTCGCTAAGTTTGCAGCGGGTTCTGTAAGTGCATGGGGGACGGCGATAGTGTGCGTACGTCCAGGCAATGGGAAACTTGTACCCGCTCACCCGTCCCCGAGCGTCCAGAGACCCGACGATCTTACGAGACCCCTCACAAACAGGGACTACCCACATAAAGGAAAGCTTCCAAGGCTTCAGGGAATCGGAGTAAGGTTTAAAAAGTTTGAAGTCTGACTGGCCCTTGATGCTCAAATGCTCCCACCGGTTTCTATTGCTCCCCGGCTCCGGCCTCCGGCTCATCTCGAAAATCTTGAAGAAAAGAGACCGAGAGCAGTCGCGCCCTATTACTCTCATCAGCTGCTCGTACACTTTGTTAAAGGCCTACGAGTTCGGGTGCAGTTGGGACGGTGCGACCCCAAGGTAACGAAGAAGGGAGCGTTGGAAAGAAGTAAATGAGGGACGAACCCGCATGTCACGAAGAACGTTCGCATACATGGTGAATTTGAGAGAAGAAGGGATGGCGGTCACATGCTCGGCCGAAGAAGGACCTTCCACCGCCCATAACTGACCGGGATCACCTACCAGGTTCGCAAAATATTGAGGTACCTCATCCCCAGGGCGAAGGATCGAAGGAATGTTGTTGAGAACGGTCAAATAGATCCAAGAGCGGTCTTCACCAATCACGCCTCCCCAGTCAGGATCCTCTACCCCAGTAACTGGCAGTAAGTCCCTCTCCGCGCGGGTTGAGGTACTAGCATCATGAGCAGGAGTATTGACGGCCTCTGATGGTTCAACAGTGTCCTTTGATCCTCGAGAGCGGGAATGCGCGGGATTACCCATAGAAACGGTCCGGTCGGAAGACGTACTCTCACCAGACAAATTGGCCGAAGAAGTAGGCTGGCGAGCTCTAGATGGAGTTTCGGTCATGACTCCGCACGAAGAAGGATGGGTACCAAGTTCGGCTAGCCGAACAGGAGGACTGCTTGGAATGCAGGCAGGTTTGCTTTGTCCGCACCAGATCCAGATCCTGCAAGAAGGGTGGCAAGAAGTCAGACCACCTATAGACGACCTATCGAAAGGGGCGACAAGGTCGACCCCAGGTCTGACGCCCCCTCCTTGCGAATGACGATATGAGAATGAAAAATAAAAATCAGTTAATGAGACGACAAGTACCTGGAGTTGGAGATAAGTTGGTCGCGCTAGCAATTACTAACAGAAGGCGGTCAGGAGTTGAATCGCGCCGGAGCAAGAAGTCACTCACCGGAGAACACCTCGCCAGAATATCACCGGAAACCTGGTCGCTCTCCAGAGAATGCAAGTCGTTATCAGAGCAGAAACCCGAAAAAGCGAAATGAGAAATGAAGGAAGGGTGTCCAATATATAGGGGAGAGAGGCCAGGAATTGAAGCGACATGACCTTTCGATTCCAGCATTAATGACGCACCTCGAAAATTGAACCATCATCATTGCGCGCCCCCATTGGGAAACGCAAAAGGTCACAACTGTCACCTCAAAAGGTGAAACGACGCATCCATCGAACTCAGGACGTAACGTCACTAAAAAACAAGAAGGAACCCGTCGCTCGGGCATGAATACAAGTCGCCTCAGCGCAGGCGGCCACACAAAGGCAAAGTCGCTCATTTAGGGGCAATCGATCTCAGGCATGCTTGTATAAGTTTTTTTTCCGGACTGGGCCGGAGCCCAACATTGTAACAGGGCCGACCGCAACCGGCCCAATTAGCAAAGCAGAGAAGCTTGACCTAGATCGCAGGTCCAACGGTCCATATCAGGTCATATGCAATCCGACGGTCGCCCGTAGAGCCCCTGACACTATATATAGAGGCCTGACCTCAGCTGACAGGTACATTGTTTACACATAACGTCACTCTGCTCGAATATTACCCCACTGACTTGGGCGTCGGAGTGTCATCGCAGGTACACCCCGCCGGAGCTCTGAACGCGACCAGCCATCATCCAGCTTGACCACACCACCACCTTCGATCAAGTAGCAAGCAACCTCAACGAGCCAGTGACGTAATCAAGCAAACCAAATCAGATTGACCGCCCCCATTGGGGCCCGGATCAGTAGTTATATGTTATCATGAGAACTTAAAGATTAAAAAGAAACGGAGGCTACTTGCTACGAATGGAATGGTCAACGGCGGTGCTGCGACGGGAGTCGCACTGCTGTGCTGTGAAGGGGATGGCGGTGCAGTGCTGTGAGGTCAGATCAGAGGTGTGATGCTGCGATGAGAAACTCAGAGATGAGACTTGAGAAATCGAGATCTAGGTTTGCAATCTAATTTTCAATTGTTGTTTTTAATTTTTTTTTTAATTCCAGCGTGTACGCTTACCTAGCAAATTTACATGACGTGGAGTCCAACCTAAAACACCAACACTTAAAAAAAATGCCACATAACTCATGTCACGTCAGCGCCATTAGTAGATTTTAACAGGACTATAAATTGCAAACTGAAAATAATGTAGGGACCAAAAGTGCCCAAAAGTTTTTGTAAGGGCTAAAAACAAAATTCACTATATTTATAGGGACCAAAACATATTGAACCCTTTTTCCTATGTATTCACTTTGTTTTTGTTACAAAAAAGTTTAGGTGAATTGGGCTTCAAGCGCTCACGTGGGTCAAACAGGCCTCACAGCTCTTTGAGCCCACCCACCAAAAAAGCCGTCACTCCAGCGGCGAGAGTCGAACTCAAGCCCTAATGGAGAATCAGCCGGCCCTTACTAAATGAGTGAATCTTCATTTGGCCCTATATTCTAAGAAATTATTTTTCTCCTTTATTTCTTTGATTCTCATTCTGACTTGAGGGATGTCTTCCAATTCGAAGCGAATGCGATCAATCCCAATGGTAGCAGAAGATAGAATAAGCAATCTACCAGACGAAATTCTGTGTCACATACTCTCTTCTCTCCCATCAAAACTCGCTGCTTCAACAATCATCCTCTCAAAGAGATGGAAACCACTATGGCTCTCAGTCCGCTCCCTCGACTTCGAAGACCTAACCTTTACAGACATCAACTCAGCAATGTTCTCGCGAGATTTCACCACAACACCAATCTTATCGTTCCGTTTCAAACGTCGCCAATGTCTTGAATGTCTCGAAGGTCTCAAATGTGGCGATTCCTACACCTTCGCTTTGAATATTTGTCTATATATTTCCTACCTTTCCCGAAGACTTGAGAATCTCGACCTCGACTTGTCCGGTTCGTTGTGTCGAAAGGATTTACCTTCCTGCGTTTTCAATTGCAGGACCCTAGTGGTTCTCAAGTTGAAAAAGGTAGCAGTGTTTCATCTTCCTCAAGTTGATTTCCCTAGACTTAAAACTCTTCATTTGAATCAAGTCTGTTTTCAACGTTATCAAGATGTTACCAAGTTTCTCTATGGTTGCCCTATTCTAGAAAATTTGCAGACAAAAGTTTTAAGTGTGATTGATTCCAATGGACTTGTTTCAATGGAAAAGTTTGAAGCTATACCTAATTTGATCAAAGCAAAGATTTCTGATCAGTTTATTCCAGCTGCTTTGGTTCGTGAGGCAAAGTTTCTGCAGGCAAATCTGGTACGAATATAAACAGTAAATCCTAAACCCTGAAATTAGTATGATTTTCTTTTATATAGTTCCTAAAGTATAAAAAACTATTAAATAGGCATCTAAGTTTATTTTTGCTCATTTATTCAGTCTCTATAAAGAGATAACTATTTAACAGGTTTTAATAGGCTTTCAAAGAGATTCAGGTTTTCACTCACCTTACATTTCTGATGTTGTATTTTTTGTTACACATGATGCAGACGATTAGAAGCTTCCCCGTCGATCAATTTCCCATGTTCCACAATCTAACTCACATGGAGCTTTTCTTTAATTACACAACTTGTTCTTCTTATAAGAGGAAGTGGAACTGGTTGATACAAGTGCTCGAACATTGCCCCAAACTTCAACATCTTATCATTCATGAGGTTTTGTTGATGTTTACTAATTTGTTTGCCTCCTTTTTAACTCTGCCCAAATGTTTTATATTTTGAATGCAAAAATCATGTGATTGTTGACAGGATTTTGCAGATGGAAACAAAAGTTGGAAGGATCCACCTCTTGTTCCAGAATGTCTTTCATCTGAGCTTAGAAGGTGTTCTCTTAGAAGCTGCAACAGCATGGATTCCGACCAGCTACAATTTGCAGAATATATTGTGCAGAATTCTAAAGTATTAGAGACCATGATTATTAAGACTGACCGCTCCTTAGATATGTTAATCAAATCATCTTCATGGACAAAGTGCTCTGCAACATGTAAGCTGGTAATTAGTTAATGGCATATCTGCGATGGTTCTTATAGGTTTACCTTTTATATTTGATACTATGCAAACGAAGGATTTCATGGTTTGAAAGACCGAACTGTTTCACTTTGTTCTCTATTTCATTAAGATTTTCCAATATACAAATTGGCTTTAGTGTAAAACTGTAAATAATTGATTATGATTATATATTTTCTCAACTTTTTTCTTTACTTTTCTTACTAGTAATTGTCTTTTTACTTGAACCTTTATGAAATATTGGCTTCCGAAAATTCTTGAAGAGGGGCCCCCGAAAAAAGACAGAGAGCACAGGAGAAAGACCGCCGCCGCTGGGTGGGGGGGGGGGGGGCTCCCACCGTGGGCTTCTTCCCCCTTCCACTCCGAAACTCCGCCTCTGCTGTTCCTGAATCGTGCGATTTTCGTGTTGACTGCGATTTGATTTCGGAATCTGGGTTTCGGATTTGTTCTTGGCCGCTCTCGGATCTGGGTCTGCGTTCTGGCCGATGATCGCGTCTTTGGTTCGCGATCTGTTTTCTGAGTTTCGCGATCTTCTGCTTTCTGCAGTTTGCGATCTGTTCTGGCCGAGTTGTTTTGGATCGGGAGCTGGGTTTCTGTTGGATCTTCTGGATCTGGTTGTTAGCGACTCCTGATTCGCGTCTTGGCTCGCGCTGTTGGATCGGGAGCTGGGTTTCACGTTTTTTGTTGGATCTGTTCGCGTCTCTGTGCTCGCGTTCCTGATTCGTTTCTGTTGGCTCGCGTTTCTTGGCTCGCGCTGTTGGCTTGCGCTGTTGGATCGGGAGCTGTGTTTCGCTATTGTTGTTTTGTTTTGTTTTCAGGTCTGGATCTCTACGTCGTTCACCGCCCCGCGGCGCCGCCCTCTCTGCTTGTTTGCCCGTTTTGATCCTGCGATTGTTCACGGTTCCTCTGCGTCGTATAAAGTAGCTTCCCCGCGGCGTTGCTGGTTTGGATCTGCCTTTTTGGTGGATCTACGCGCCTTAGGAGGTTCATGGTGTGCCTCTGTTTCGCGGTGGCTTGCTGTTTTGTATCGCGAAGGGGTCTGTGTGCTGATCGCGATGGTGGCTGGTGGCTCGATCTTGTTCCACAGTCACGGTTCCATCCTGATGCAGCTCCTCGTTCGTTGATCCCTGCTGTTCGTCGTTGATTTGCTCATCGTCGCTTGAAGTCATGCTTGGTTGTGTCGCAGTGTTGGCTGGTGGCACAACACCGTGGTGGTAGCTTGATTCGACGACCTCGGTCAAGCTCGGTCGTGTCGCGGTGTTGGCCGGTGGCACGGCTTCGCGGTGGTGACTGGTGTTTCGGCACCTGGGGTCAGAAGGTGTGCTGATTCAGTGGGTGCTGATTAGGTGGGTTTTCTCTCAGATTGGGTCGGAATCCGGGTGTGGTGGGTGATTGCTGATGCGTTGCCATTGTTCCTTTTGCTTCTGAGCCCCTTCCCAATCCCTGGGCCTTCTCCTTTACCCTCGATCTTTGGAAGGGAGCTTAATGTGAGGATATTGAGGTGGTGTAGGGTGTTTGGCGCGTGCGTTCAATGGGCGATGGATGATGGTTGTGTGTTCGGAATTTGGGTCCATTGGTCGGCACTTTCAGTAGCAGTTCTCTTCGTCGGGCTCCCCCCTTTTGCCTACAACTTCGGAGCCCCTTCCCAATCGTCTCCTGGCCTCCACCTCTAAACCTTGATCTTTGGGAGTGTGCTTAATGTGAGGATAGTGAGGTGATGCAGGGAGTCGGGTTGTTGTGGGTGTTCAGTAGGAGGTGGGTGGAATGTGTGGGGGTTTCATCGGGTGTTGACCTGCTCTTTTCTTAGGGTTGTCCTGGTCGCCTTAGAATTTCTTTTCTTAGAGTTCTTTGGTTGTTTATTTTAGGAGCCTTTTTAGGCTCTCTATTATTGTCATCATTGCCAAGGGTTTTGGTCTAGTCCCCCCTTGTGGTTGTCATATTTTCTTTTTACTTTTAATAAATTCGGGCTTGCTGCCTGTTTGTTTAAAAAAAAAAAATATACATGGTGTATGAAGTGAGAGGAGTTTTAATATGAGAGGATAAGCGGAGTAAATCTGGACTATATAACAACACATAAATGATCATGATTAAAAGATTAAAACTTGTTTGGTACCACTTAAAAAAGTCACATGACTTTTTGTTTTAATCTTAACCGTTCATGATTTAGTCTGTGACCACAATTTGTTCTTCTCACCCTCATTATGAAACTCCTCTCATTATATACCCTTCCCATATCTGTGTGTGCGCGTGAGTGCCTGTGCGCTACTCTTTGGCAGTTGATTGCTAACACTGACATGATGTGTAAACATGGATGTTTGTTTCTTAAGTTTGTCATTGATGTATTTGCTAGAACGATGCAAATGTGTTCACTGTTCACAATATTCTTTTGTTGCGTATAGTTAGTTTGTTTTAGCTACTAGATAGATATTTGACTTTGTTCTTGGTTTCATATATGTTTCTATATTTTGTGACTGTCCATACGACCCTTTCTGATATCACTATGTATAAAAACCAGTGTTGTGTTGTTCTGTATATATTAAGAGAAATGAGAAATGAGATTCAACACTATAAGCGTATATATTTGCTTTACTGTCATAATCTTCACAAAGGCTGAGGTCCAGTGAGCCTCCCATCATTTTCACACATGGTTTGCTCACAATGGTTATTTTTCTGAGTCTTGTGCGGTGTCTGTAGTCATAATGTTAAATAAGGAAAATAAAATCATGCAGTTCCTGATATTTTCTAATTATATGGGGGAGGTACAAACAGGGTCAGGCTAAAATATTACTGGGTGTCAAACTGGCTTCTTTGCCACCATCCTTATAAAATAGAACTTCTTGACAAAATTAACCAATGGATTTGAGTTTTGAGTTGAGTTTTGATTTATGAGCTTTGGATCTGAATGAAGTTTGGCTAACATGGTATGAAGTATGAACGTGATGCTTCCTGCTTATTTCTATAGGAAATAAATAAAAGATTTTAGGCTAAATTATAGTTTTGGTCCCCCTATTTTCAAAAATTCAGACATTTGGTCCTCCTATTTTAAAACTCAGACATTTGGTCCCCCAATTTTAAAAAATCAAAGACATTTAGTCCCAAAGAGGAATTTTCAGTTTTTTATGGCTAATAATCAAAGACATTTGGTCCCTCAATTTTAAAAAATCAAAGACATTTGGTCCCCCAATTTTAAAAAAGCAAAGACATTTGGTCCCTCTTTGGACTAAATGTATTTGATTTTTTAAAATTGGGGGACCAAATGTCTGAGTTTTAAAATAGGGGGACCAAATGTCTGAATTTTTGAAAATAGGGGGACCAAAACTATAATTTAGCCAAGATTCTAATGTTTTGTGGCAAAATTGGGTCCACCAGCTAATGAGCTACAGTTTACCAGCTCTATGTGCAATGCAATCTATTTATTTTTCCAGTTAACAAAGCTTTATTCTTTTTCAATGACCTACACAATATTTCAGTATTTCTAAACTTAGAGCAATAGAAGGGGCACAGGAATAGAATGGACTTCAAGTCATTGTGAGAGGGGCCCTGCGGTTGGCAAAACAAGGCTCATCTATGGAGCATGGAATTCACTTATGGCATAATTGTCCTTCGGCCATTTCTACATCTCTGCTTGCAGATGCTATAGGAATTGTTAGATTAAGATCCTAGTTGGATTGTTTGTTGCCTTTTTGCTTTCCTACTAATCAAAAAAAGAGAGGAGGGGGAGCGGGGTTCAATCTCTGTAGTACGCCTACGTTTCCACCAATAATATTCATTTCACTCAACCATGCGAGCTACTCTTCTGGAACAAAATTAATTTAACTACTTGATTTGTTATATAGATCAAGTATTTATTTGAATCAAATAACATGCTATTATTTATCTTATTAATAATTAGTTTACTTAATTAAATTTAAACTTATTTTTTTCGTTACAAAAAAATTTAAACTTAATCATACTTTAGATATCTATCACTCAATAACTATATAAAAATGCTAAAAATGCTTCATCAACACAATTTTAAATGAGCATTGCTATATATAACGAGAATTTACTTCTCGAAATACTCCCGAAGAGATATCAAAAGACTTTGTGCTTTGATACTTCACATGAGCAATTGTAAAATAAATGATGCAATGATTTATATTCAGCCACATTAACAACGGCAGAGTGGCTGGTTGCGGTGGGATCATCCAAGATTCATCAGGCGAATCGTCTCGCTTAGTGTTTCCACGTTGGAAACTGAGGGAAAGGATTCACTAAACTTGAAGTTGAAGTGGACAGTAGCTTGGGGGGAAAGGATTCACTAAACTTGAAGTTGAAGTGGACTCTACAGTGGTTGTAGATTTTCTTGTGCAGAGGAATTTCGCAAATCACCATTTGGAGCAGCTCATTAGAAGGATCTTGGAAATTAGTTGTAACGACATTGAAGAAACATGATCTTTCCTATATAATAATGCTCAATTGTTTTTTGGATTACCGCAATTTTAGTCTCTCTATTTTATCAAATTCTCAATTTTAGTCCTCTCATTTTGTCTTTTTGCAATTTTAGTCCTCCAATATTATCAAATACGCACTTTTATTCCTCCTATTTTTTTCGCAACTTTGGTCCCAATTGTATCAAATCAACAATTTTAGTCCACATGTTAAATTTCCATCCATTTTTTTATGAAAATACCAATAGAGGTGTTGACGTGACAGGTACATGTCATGATGACACCTAATGATATACAAAATAAACATTTAATAATCTTGATTTAGTCTAATAATATACGATATATATAAATGAAAATATGAATATGTGAACACCTAATGATTACACTAGCACGATATGCATCTGTCACATCACAACCTTACTGCTGCATCAGCATTTGCATAAAAATTTGGATGAATATTTAATGGGGGGACTAAAATTGCAAATTTAATATAACTGGGGGATCAAAATTGCGAGAAAAAATAAAAGGATTAAAATTACGGATTTAGGAAAATTGGGGGACCAAAAGTGCAATTAAGCCTTGTTTTTTTTTTGTAAATCAGATATCCTCTACGCGCAACTACAAAGACTAGTCCCTCGAGCCAGGTAGAACCACAATGGGCCGTAAAGCTTTTCCTGAAGAGTTTTAACGTTGCTGCATTTCAAGAGTAAATTCAACCCCATGACCTCTGGTGAAACTAGAAGAGACCTGAACCATCTCAGTCTAGTGCTCTTGAGTTATAATGTTCAATTTTCAATCTCTATCTTTTCTCTAAATCTATAACCGAACCAACTAATTAATAAATTAATTTTTTTATGACAAAAGCTTTTTATTGAAAGTGTTCGGACACTATGTGGGTAGCCAGCAATGGTCCTAACAAAAAAATATTTATTTTTTTGTCATTAAATTATAGTATCTGTTTTTCCCAACAAAATGGGAATGTTTGGTAAAATGAAATTTTCTCTTTGCTATCTAGTTCACAAGTACTTTCATTCTAGACTCCAATTTAACCCGTTAAAGAAGACTCCACTAAACAGCAGGCAAACAGCCTCGTTTCTCTCTTCACCATCCAAAGTGCAGGCAAAATTTCAATGAGGCACATGTATAATTTCTACTGGTTGAAAAAGTACAATGAGACAACTATTAGAAGGACGATGCCTCTCAAGGGTACAAATACACTAAAATCACCAAGTCACCAAATTCTCAAGTTAGAGAATCTACTTTCCCGTTTGTTGTAAAAGATGATTGGTAATTTCCAAACAGTTACAAATAGTTTTAAAAGGTTTATTAAACTTTTGAGCTTAATTATTCCCATTTGCAACGAGAAATTGAGGATTGTTCAATTCTGTTGACTCTACCAATAGTTGCACATAAGTTCTTCATCATAAATCTTTTGGATTCTAAAGACAATGTTTTTTCCACCCTAAGATCATCACTTAATCTCATTCCATACCCTAAAATCACTGAGTATAGGACGCAGTAGCTTGAACTCAGAGCTTCGGCAAGGACGCAGATCTACAAGATCGTCAACACGATTCCAAACATGTCAGAATCTCTCCCCTAAAAGCTCCTCCATCCCAAGTTGGCATGTGTCCTCACCTACTAACACCATGACAACCACCTCAAACTCTAAATCAATAGTGAAATTGCACATTTCTTCGTAGATTGGGAATATATATATATATATAACTATTAGATTAAAATTAACGGTTCAGATTACCTCTTTAATTATAGGATCTCATGTGATCTATAACTAAAAAGAAAACAATCATATAAGATCCTATAATTAAAGAGGTAATCTGAACCGTTAATTTTAATCTAATGGTGCCTTCAGACAAACACCAGAAAATTTGTTTGTTTATATCAAATATCAAATATCATAAATGTCTCTAAAGCAAAAAGCCTAGTCATAAACACCTTAAGAAATCTTAATACTAACAACTTCACTTGTACAAATTAACCACTGCAGATTCAAACAACTTTGTAATCAAAGGACATGCATTTGTAAAACCCAGATACAAATAGGCCCATTCCATTTAGGAACAATAATATAATGGGGAGAGTGCAAGAGATCATTACAAAATATTGCACACTTTATTCCAAATAACAAGGTAGACAGTGATTTAGCAGCCAACATGAATGCAAGGTAACACTAACAACTTCTCATCTCAAATAATATATATATATATATATATATATATATATATATATATATATATATATATATATACAACTTCATACGTGTCTCCAAACTTATCAGAATATATGCAACCTAAAGAGCCCCATCGTTTTTGAGGGAATGACACTCCAGTCCCAGAGAGAAAATTTCTAGGCTATTTGAGCAATTACGAAAGAAATCCCTCATCCACAAAAGGATCGATAAGGACTTGATCCACAATGTAGGATATACAAAAAAGAATCACATACTTTACACCAACCCAAAAGCAATCTTCTGGCCAACATTTACATGTTACATGTTGCTGATTCAATGAATTATGATTGATCAAGACATAAATGAGTGAACATAAGAGCAACTAGGTTTCAAACAACAAGATAGGGGAGAGAACAAAAGATCAAGATGACAAGATCATCATAGAACACTAGTATTCCAAACAAAGATACATCTCACGGGTCAAGAATCCAACATCAACACCTTTAAAGGAAACATTAATTATTTGTTCATTAACCCACATGACATTAATAAACACATCGATTCTAAACTAAAAAAAATCAGAATATGAAATACAAATATTTTTCAAAAATACAATGTTTATAACGAACACCTCAAACTCCAAATACTTCATGAAATGATTGCCTATTTTTTGCTCCCACTAGCATTATTCCCTCCTGCATCCTGACCTGCTTTCTTCGCCATCTTCTCCTGCAGTGCCTTTGCATCCCTGCTCATGAAAGAAAGAGAGATTTGAAGAAAACAAAGATATATAAACTTAAACACTATGTAGCACAAACACTTCTAATTGAAGACATTTCCGATGTCCAACACACTGACACCAAAACCGAAAGTTTAATCACTCAAATTATTATTGGTGTGTCTAGTGTTGTGTTTGGTGTCAATGTCTGGTTCATAGCTTAAACCTATGTAGCACCGACACTTGTGGTTGGAGACGTTAGACATCAACACCGACACATAATTACTTATATATTTCAATATTTTTCAAATTAAAATCAGTGTCTGCATGTCCGTGTCAGGTATCCATGTTTGTGTCCGTGTCAGGTATCCATGTTTGTGTCTATGCTTCATAGGCTTAAACATTTACATAAAGGAAAAAAAAGAATTGCAAAGTGTTTATTCTAAAACATATAAACACAACCTTTCCCTGCGTTGTTCAGGGGTCAACCCATCATTCTTTCCCTTGGCTTTAGAACCACCAGTTCTGGCTGCAGCCCTTTCACGGTCTTTTTCTCTCTGGTTACCGCGTTTGCTTTCAAGTTAAATTCAAACAATAGTAAAACGGATTCAAAGTTCAAACCCAAAACCACAAAACCCTAGATTGGATTGGACTAAACGAAACAAGTACAAATTTTTTTAGCAAAAAATTGAAAATTTTGAATTTCAGCACAATCCATGAACCGGAGAAAAACGAAAAGTCAACCTTAACCCTAAATCTAAAATCGTGAAGAATTAGCAGTAAATTTTTAAATGATCAAAAGGATATGAGTCATGATTGTTGATCGATCCTTCAACAACGAAACCGGATGGGAGTCGACGAAAAACCCTAAAAAATTGAAATCACAAAAATAATTAAATAAATAATAATAATCGAATTAAAAAGAAAAATATGCGCAATAATGTAGAACAAAGGGGGGAGACGTACCTGATCAAAGAGAAATCAGAGAGCGAGAATGCAGCGAAGGAATAATGAAAAGTTTAGGAGAAGAAATGAAATGATAGAGAAAAAGAAAAAGGGGGAATAAGTGGACTTCGAAGATTCGTGCCCAGCTCGGCAAACCGATGCAAAGACATAAAATAATGCTTTTTTTTGAGTGGCTAATTTTTTTTGGTATAGACCATTGCGGCCAACAACGAGTTTGTCCGTTGCGGGAATCGAACTCGGAAACATTGGGTTGACTCCTGTGTCTCAAGGTAGATTAAGCCATTGGGCTAATTTCAGTGGCTAAGTTATTTTTTCACAGATAAATTTGATATTTTCTGAATTTTATAAATTTATTTCTTAACTCTTTATAAATTTATTTTTTAAACGATTAAATACGTAAAGTTCATTCCAAAATAATCAATTTGGGGAAAAATTAATTTCACTACAAAAATATAAAGCGCGATCGGAGTGTTTTAAGATACTTTAGGGTTTTGGAAAAATTTAATTGTTCACATATGCAAAATTCCATCTTTTTTTTACCAAACAAAGTTTCATCCTCAATAACCAGTTTAGGTGAAAAAATCAATTTTCTGATAAAATATATAAAGCGTGACGCTTATCAGTATATTATTGTGTACTTTAGTGTTTGGAAAATATGTTAGCTGTTCAAATATGTGAAATTCGATCCTCAATAATCAGTTTAGACCAAAAAAATTGTGATAAAATATATAAAGTGTGACGCTATTTAGGGACCAAAATTGAAAATGAACACGTAAAGTTTTTATTAGTTTTTTTCCACAATCAAATTATAATTGTTGCAAAGAACTGTCATTGCCAGCTTTGTTTGAACAATTTTTACTGGTGTGACCCTCATCTCGACATAAGCCACATCTTTTTCTTTGTCACGTTTCCCTTATATCCATGTCATGCAAATGCAGCTAGATTGAGGTCTGCCCTTTTTTGACCATCGCATTTTAGAATGTGGCATATCACATCACCTGCATATATAGGTGTTGACACCCAAAATATTCTAAGTTGCTAGCCGAGGGAAAAAAGGGCAACCAAGGCTAGGATGTAACTAAGGCCATACAGGGCGAGGCATTGAAATAAGAAGCCTCGATAAGAATAGTACTTGCCAGATGGGTAATTATGGTGGAAAGCTCGATCTAAGAAGTTTAAGGATAAATCAAAAAGGCTTAGACACCGAGGGTATGGTAGAGCATACCGAGGAAAGGGGGATCGGCTAGAAGACAACTCGGCTGAGGAGCTAATGGCCGAGAACAAATTAAGTAGCATGGCCGAGGAAGATTTTGGATTTTGGCTGAGGCGAGGAAGCTTGCTTGGAGCACAAGGGTTTGATGCATGGGACAAGATAAGAGTTGAAGTGGTTAAGGTCAACAACAAGAGAAGGTTGTGGAAATATGAGCGAAGAGGTTTTATCCCACTAACTCGTGCTACTGAGGTCGTGGAGCGTGTCTCCGAGTTTCTAGGGCTCAGGAGCGATATGATGCGTTGATCTTAGTCGATCAAACGGTGAGCAAATGTAAGCTCGTAGTAGTGGATGACAAAGGCTCATGTGTGTGTGTCTATATATATATATATATATATATATATATATATATATATATATATATATAGTACAGTGTACATTTAGTAAAGACACATCCAATCAATCAATTTACTTCTTTTTTGCAAAGTCTTTACTTTCTATCCTTTTTATAGCATTTTTTATGTTTTACACCTATATGTAGTCCAACCACGCGTCTCTCTTACCTATCCTAACACTCTTTGGAGGAGTTAGGGAACCCATAGTTGAGGAACAGAGTTCCTTCCTCGGCGAAGTTGCTTGAAGAAATAGAGGAATCATAGTTTCAAACCTCTGGCCGATCCCGCGGCTAGGAAAAAAGAGTTTGAACAACAACAAAATTGGCACGCCTGGTGGGACCAACACAGGAAAACAGACTTCTGAGTTTGATTCTCCTGGGTTGGATTATCAGTGGCGTATGTACCAAAATGAGTACCACAAGTTACAGTTGTTCCCATTGTCACTAACGGGGACTACGTTCACTTGGTATTCCTCACTTCCACCTAATTCAATTCATACCTAGACAGACATGGAGAGATGCTGCCATGACAGGTTCTATTGGCCACAACCAGAAGTCACATTTACGGCAGAAGGTGTATGAATCAGTGGCCGAGTTCATTGAGAGGTTCAGAAAGACAGCCAGAAAATACTTAGTTCAATTCCCTAAATCACAACTTACATCCATGGCCATCTCTAGAATGCACCCACAATTGAAGGAGAAGCTTGTGGGACAAGCTTGCACTGACCTCAGCAGCTTAGCCTCGGGCTCTTCAGATAGAACAATTCATACAAGATAAGGAGAAAAGAAGGGTCGCTAGAGGCCGAGGAAACCATTTGGTGGTCATAGTTGATGCCAAAGATGACTCCGACTAGGATGATTCAACCGAGCCCACGGAAGACATCATGGCATCTGAGATAGTTAAGGGAAAGACGTACTCATGTCCTGCTCTGAAACCAGCTAAGGGTAAAGAGAATGACGAGTCAGATAATAAGACTGGGTATTCCTTTGATATCTCTAAGGCAGATCAAACCTTCGACTATGTTTTGAAGGATAAGCAGATTCGACTACTTGATGGCCATGATACCTCCTCCCGAAGAACTAAAAGGAAAGATATACTACAAGTGGCACAATTCGTATAACCATGCCACATCTAATTGCGTCGTGTTTAAAAAGCCATTCAAAAAACCCTGTCTAAATATTTGGAAGTTATGTCTTGTGAAATTTAGGGTGTCACAATTTGGTATCAGAGCAGTTCGATCCAATCAGACTGTGAGTTATGTGTCTAGAAGTGATCCGGCTTAGGATGTCTATCATTAGTGTTTTGTAGTGTATTTATCCTTTGAAGTCCTTTGATCAAATTGTTAAGGCTGGCCACCTCAATAAGTTAATTGTTCGATGAACGAAGAAGAATAATTACACACTGAGCGTTAGGTAAATAACGCTTCCCAAATTAAGATAATATGAGTTTAAGACTGGTTTTCGTTGGAAGTGAAAGGTAAAATGAAATTGCATGCTTATTATTAGATGATGGTAGTTTTGAATATGCTTTTAAAGTTGGAGGCTTTTGATTGTGACCCAATGGGTGTAACTTGCTAACTGTGTGGAATTTGAATGGCGGCTATTTAGGTACTCTGTGGTTCTCTTTTGGGAAGTTGCTTTGTTGTTTGGTTTGGTATCTATCTACATAAGGCTTGTCGATTATAAGTAGAATTTCTAAGGAAAAAAAATTGGTTGTCTTACTGCATTATAGGAAAAATGCTCTACTAGAGTGATCACACTTGAAACTGAGATTGCCTCTTTTATGTGTTTCTTATTTTTTTTGTTTTGCTTGAAATGAAATCCTGATTCCTAGCTTGCACTGAAGTTTAGGCTTGGCTATAGCAACAATTCTAGAAATCTATTGCTAAGAAATGTTTAGATTGGACAATGTTGATTCATTTCTTCACGGGTATTGTATGGATGTATCCACATAAGTGACATATTGGATGTTTATTGATATCTTTATCATTCTTTGACATGACCTATACTAAGTTAAACCCACCCCAGCCTTGATAGATGGATATATTGATATGAATGATTTACAGAGGTAGAGACTAAATTTGTGAAAACTTTGCTTTCATGGAATATTTGAATGGAGGGGTTTGCCACTTTGGAGGTAGAAGGGAAAGAGGGTTAATTTTTTTTTAGTTTTAGCTAATAATGATATTTTTACCATATCTCCCCAGCAAACTCCTTCATCCAAACATTCCTTTAGGGTATGTATGTTTGGGAGGGGGTTTTGGGAGGAGAGTGGAGGAGATGACATATTTTTCAATTCTAAATTGAGGAAGCTATAAAATGTCGCTAAACATAAATAAAATGTGATTAAAATTATTATATTGTTATCTATCAAGTTATTCTTTTATTTTTTAAAATCTCAAATATATATTAAAATATAGACTAATCTTTTTCAAGTCGTCCCCTCCTTTTCCCTCCTAACCTTTTCCCTCCTAAAACCCCCTCCCAAACATACCCTTAAGTTCTTAATAGAAGGAAAAGACATTTGCTTTATATCTCAAATTATTTTTCTCTCGGGCTTCAACAGTGAAACTTTCCTGTTTAGGTAGGCTTTTTGTTCTTGATTTGAATATTATTAAGTTATGCGTGTCTAGAACTCTTCTATTACTACTACTTTGACAGTATAAATTCTTTCATTATTTGTAGTCCCACCTTATCAAACCTGGATTCTTTTCAGATTGGATAACAATTTATTACCCGAGATTCACGGGAGTTTTCATTTTCAGAAATAAATCACTTTTTTTTTTTTATATTTTATACTTGAAAAAGAACAACAAATGATTATTGTGCTATATGTGATTATACCATTTAACATAATCAGATTTCACATATAAGAGATAATACTCTAGTTTTAATGTCAATATGTAGTTTTTGTTTTTAAAACATGGCCGGGAAATTTTCATAATCTTAATTAAAGTGGTTACTTCAATCCTTCAAACTCTCAAATGTTGAAGAGTGTGAAGTATTTATTTTCTTGAAATCATGTTTAACAATGATTTGTGTTCATATGAGAAGATATAAGTTTAGTTCAATGCTTGAACCTCATGAAGGGATGTCTGACTTTTTTTTTGAATCAATATGTATTAGTCGGGAAAATGACAGGACCTCACGTGATTTAAAGATGTAAAAATTTCAACATGTATCCAAGGTGTATGTCATGTACAATTTTACTTTCGTCATACCTTGTCATTATTGGTTTTTTTAAGCAAAACCCTAAAACTCTAACAGGCTATTTTTTAAACAGAGAATAGCCGTTGGAAATAATGTGAAAAGAGAGAGTTCCTGTTTACGGTTTGTTTTTTACAACTGTAACAAAGTTAGGTTTCTAACTAACTGACTAGTTTGTTATCTGTTATAACAAACTAAGTTTGTTGGCTACAACAAACTCCTTCTATCAGCTAGTTTTATTCCCAGAGAAAGCTATAAATACATATGTACATACACTGAATTAACATAGAGAAATAATAATTTTACATTAAAAAGTTTACAAGTTCTTCAAGTCTCTTTTAATCCTTTTGTGCTTGTGCCTTTCTGCGTTTCTGTGAGAGAGAGTTGGTGAGCCTGCTGCGTTGGTAATGTGTACCTCGCAAAAACCAAGAACACAAACAGTGAGTGTTTGAGTTCAGGGTTTCAAACAGATAAGAAGAAAAAACAAAAGAGAAATTGAGAGAGGGAGAGATTATACCTTTACGTGCTTGTATTCCTGCAATCTTCACAAGTGGTGAAGATCCTTGCAAGATCAGTGTTGAGGAAGTTCGTTCATGCAACAAAACAACAAAAAACCAGATTAGTTTTTGTTCAGAATTCAAGCAGCAAATAAACAGAGGGTTTAAGAATAGTATACCTTCAAGAGTGCCTTCGCTGAGCTCTTGATCACATTTGAAGTGTTCAACGGTTCATACAAGATAGATACTCAGATTAGGGTTTCTGAATCAACCATGAACAGTGAATAGAAAAATCAATAAGAAGAGATATACCTGTTCGCAGTTCCAATCGTGTTCCGTTTTGAAGGTTCCAAGCAGTGAACATACGGAACTCTGTTCGTAGGCGATGAACCTCAGATTGCTGTGATTCAGTGCATAAACCATAGGGGTTTTGCATCATCATCATCAAGCATCATGAAAGGCGAGAGAGTGAAGAGTTTCATTGCTTCAATCACTGAAAATCAGTGAGAAATGTGAAACCCTAGCCTTGAAGACAAAGGCGAACCAGAGAGCAGCGTGGAACCAACAAGAGAGAGAGAGGAGAGTCTTGAAATTCTGGCAGGGAAGCTAGGGTTTACCCTTTTATACTACAGGTCAAGAATAGACCCGCGTGTTGCTACAGGGAAACGGGGCTGGGTGCCGCATAACCCGTTTCCAGTTTTTGTTTGAATTGCAAAGCAAGCCGTAACCTTGGGCTGGGCCAGCACCTGGGTACTCCGATACTTGCACCCCAGAATTGATTTTGGCAACCTGCAAGATAAAATCATTATATGGTTATGAAAATACAACATGGTATCAATGAGCTGGTAACAATCCAGGGAAAACAGGAAATCTCTAACTCTATCTCTTTCTTTTAAAATTCTTTAAGGTTCTTGTTAAGTGTCAAGAAAAATTTCTGTAATACATAGCAAGTGGCTGTGTGTGAGAGTTTGTTCTTAAAGCTTTCCTTAAATCTTTCCTACTTTTAAAGCCTGCACAGTGTGAAACTGTGCAGCAGCAGTGGCTAATTGTTTGTGTTTAAAGTTTCAGTTTGTAAGATGACAAGTGCAGGTTTAAACACACAAGTCCCTAAATTGGATGGGAAAAACTATGACAGATGGTGCATTCAGATGAAGATCCTACTCCTGCCCAAACTAACACCTGCCCAAACTAACACCTTTAATGAAAATGAGCAAAAGGATAGTCAAAGATGGCTATGAGCCATTGGGGTCTTGAGGATAGTCAAAGATGGCTATGAGCCATTGGCTGAAGATCCTACTCCTGCCCAAACTAACACCTTTAATGAAAATGAGCAAAAGGATTTCAAAGCTATGTATCTCATTCATCAAGGATGTGATGAAACCAACTTTGATAGGATAAGGAATCTAGAGACTTCTAAGGCTACCTGGGAAGCCTTAGAACAATACTACACAGGGGCTGCTCCTATTAAAGAGGAGAAGTTGCAGGCCCTAAAAGCTCAATACGAAACATTAAGGATGAAGGAAGGGGAGTGTATTTCTGACTTCTTTACAAGGTTAAAGAAAATCACTAATACTATGACAATGTATGGGGAAACTCTTACAGAAAAGGTGATCTGCAAGAAAGTCCTAAGATCCTTGACTAAGTAGTTTGGTTGGGTAGTCAACAGTATTGAAGATACAACTTCACCAGATGACTTTAAAGTGGAAGAACTTCAAGCAAAGCTTGAAGCAAAGGAGCTAAGGATCAATCTGCCTAGAAGGTGAAGAAGAAGACCAAGCATTATTCACCAAAGCTAAGGGTAAGAAAGGAGCCAAAGACAGCAGCCAATCAGGTAAGCTTAATTGGTCCAAGGGTAAGTCAGGTAAATCTAACTCTAAATCTGATTTCAATAAGGGAAATAGCAATGCATCTAAAGGCAAAGACAAGTCTAAAGTGCAATGCTATAGATGCGATAAATATGGGCATTATGCTACTGAATGCCCTACTAGAAAGGACTCTAAGTCCAAAGAAATTGAAACTGAAGCCAATGTGGCTAAAGAAGATTCTGATTCAGAATCTGATCATGTAGCTTTTAGTATGATTACTGATGAACTAGAGGAGATAGAAACTAAAGAAATTTCTGTGATCACTAGTGAATTAGAAGAAACAGAAACTAAGGAAGTTTCTGTGGCTACAGTTGAACTAGAAACAGAAACTAAGGTAGCTTCTGTGTGTTCTAAAGCTGAAACAGAAACTAAGGTAGTTTCTGTGAATTCTGAAACTGTGATTTCAGAAACTGTGAATTCTGAATTTGTGAATTCAGAATCTGTGAGTTCTGTGACTGAACCTAAAACAGAAACTAAGGAAGTTTCTATGGTTACTAAAATTGAATCCAGGATAGATAAAAATTGTGAATTTGTTATCTTTGTTATTACAACTTATGATGGCAGGATTTTTGAAGAAGTATGGTACTTGGACTCAGGTTGTTCAAACCACATGACTGACCATAAGAAATGGTTAGTTAATTTTGATCCTAGTAGAAAAACCAGTATCAAATGTGCTAGCAACAAACTTATTACAGTAGAAGGTATGGGGAACATATTGTTCAAAAAGGAAGATGGACAGGTAATATCTATACAAAATGTATTCTATGTTCCAGGTATAAGCTGTAATTTGATTAGCTTAGGGCAATTAGTAGAAGAATGATTTTCTATTATAATGAAGGACCTAATGCTAAAGTTGTTTAATAGTGAGGATAGGCTGATTTTAAGTACACCCCTTGCTAAGAATAGAACTTTCAAAATCAGAAATTGCACTGTTCAGGCAGAATGCCCAAGTAGAAAAGCTGGATCTGAAGGTACATCTCAACATAATAGGTTAGTGTACTTAAACCTTAAAGGCTTGACTAACCTAAACAATAAGGAAGTGGTAAAGGGTCTACCTAAAATTGAAAGACCTATTGATACTAGCACTATTTGTGTGCTAGGAAAACAGCTTTTGGAAAAGCTGAAATCTGAAATTAATAATAGAGTGTATGCTGCATATTCATCTAATTGTAGGCCATTTAATGTGTTGATATTATGTGGTAACAGTTTTGTTCTAACCTGTGTAGATGAATATTCAAAGCCTTGGATCTATAATCAAAACCAAAGGAGGAGCTTTGGTGTGTCTTAAATCGTTTCAGGAAGTGGCTGAAAGACAAGGAAGCTGTCCTAAGGAGAGAAGCAGCCATAAAAATCCTATGAAGAGGAAATTCGACATTGAAGAATCTGCCACACCAAATTCAGAACCTACTGGTCAAGTTATGACTAGGGGACAGAGGCTGAAACAACCTCTAAGGAGGTTGATAGGTTGTGAACTTGTCACAAAAGGTGAAGTGTATGAAGGAAACCTCATACACTATGCCATAAAGACAGATTCAGAATCATTGGACTATTGCTCAACAAAAAAGCAAGTGGCTGACTGGTTTACAAAAATCCTCAAGGGGAAGGTATTAGCCAAGCTTAAGAAGAGAGATAGGAATGGTTGCCTTCTAACTAAGAATGCAACCTCTAAAGCTACTTCTTGGGGGCTTGCCCCAAGTTGTTTATGTTCTATTGCTAGTCCAGGGGCATGTCCTGATGATTTAGACTCTCTCTAAGCTTAAATCCTTCTAGGCTTAAGGAAGGGTTCTAGTTTTAGGGTTTAGCTTAAGGAAGGGTATTGGGTTTTTTAAGCAAAACCCTAAAACTCTAACAGCTATTTTTTAAACAGAAAATAGTCGTTGGAAATAATGTGAAAAAAGAGAGTTCCTGTTTACTGTTTGTTTTTTTACAGCTGTAACAAAGTTAGTTTCTAACTAACTGACTAGTTTGTTATCTGTTATAACAAACTAAGTTTGTTGACTACAACAAACTCCTTCTATCAGCTAGTTTTATTCCCAGAGAAAGCTATAAATACATATGTACATACACTGAATTAACATAGAGAAATAATAATTTTACATTAAAAAGTTTACAAGTTCTTCAAGTCTCTTTTCATCCTTTTGTGCTTGTGCCTCTCTGCGTTTCTGTGAGAGAGAGTTGGTGAGTCTGCGTTGGTAATGTGTACCTCGCATAAACCAGGAACACAAACAGTGAGTGTTTGAGTTCAGGTTTCAAACAGATAAGAAGAAAAAACAAGAGAGAAACTGAGAGAGGGAGAGATTATACCTTTACGTGCTTGTATTCCTGCAATCTTCATAGGTGGTGAAGATCCTTGCAAGATCAGTGTTGAGGAAGTTCGTTCATGCAACCAAACAACAAAAAACCAGATTAGTTTTTGTTAAGAATTCAAGCAGCAAATAAACATAGGGTTGTAAGAACAGTATACCTTCAAGAGTGCCTTCGCTGAGCTCTTGATCACATTTGAAAGTGTTCAACGGTTCATACAAGACAGATACTCAGATTAGGGTTTCTGAATCAACCATAAACAGTGAATAGAAAAGATCAATAAGAAGAGATATACCTGTTCGCAGTTCCAATCGTGTTCTGTTTTGAAGGTTCCAAGCAGTGAACATACGGAACTCTGTTCGTAGGCGATGAACCTCAGATTGCTGTGATTCAGTGCATAAACCATAGGGGTTTTGCATCATCATCATCATCATCATCGTCAAGCATCATCATAGGTGAGAGAGTGAAGAGTTTCATCGCTTCAATCACTGAAAATCAGTGAGAACAGTGAAACCCTAGCCTTGAAGACGAAGACGAACCAGAGAGCAGCGTGGAACCAAGAAGAGAGAGAGGAGAGTCTTGAAATCCTGGCAGAGAAGCTAGGGTTTACCATTTTATACTACGGGTCAAGAATAGACTCGCGTGTTGCTACAGGGAAACAGGGCTGGGTGCCGCATAACCCGTTTCCAGTTTTTGTTTGAATTGCAAAGCAAGCCGTAACCTTGGGCTGGGCCAGTACTTGGGTACTCTGATACTTGCACCCCAGAATTGATTTTGGCAACCTGCAAGATAAAATCATTATATGGTTATGAAAATACAACAGTCATGACATAAAAATTTTAAGATGGTTGATATGATGTGTTGTTTGTGATGTATGCTTTTCTTTTTCGTTTTCTTCAGTTATTTGACACCTTTCGGCTTCTTTGCTTGCCTTACTAAATACTTATTTACTTGAATTGAACATACCTAGTTGCTTATGTTGTTGTTGTCGTTGGAGATTGCAGCTGATCGGCAACGTTATAAACCTAATTGATAATGCTGGGAACCGCCCAAATTTTTCTTAATTATGTGTCAACTGTTTTTGTTGGTGTTAATATAGTTATTTTTAATATATCTTAATGATTATTGATGGTTTGTTATGGTTATGGAATTTTATTTTATTTTTTTGATTTTTAATAAATAACTTGCCATCTCTGATATATATTGTTGATATAATTTTTTTTTTTACAGTTAAGGTGTCTACAAGTAGGTCAAGATCTTCTGATTCCATAGAGTTATAAGGGCCATTCCTCCAATTAAGACAACTCTTAATAATATATGCATTGTTGTGATTCTTCAAAATTGCATGCGAATAATAAATACCAGTGGATCACGTGGCACCTAACATCAACGTCACATAGAATACCAAAGAAGAGCATTTGGATAATAAGGTCTGATTAGTTTCTTGTCTCATTTATATTATCAGGGAAGTGAGGAAAGAGGAAGAAGATGGGAATATGAGTGTGAATATTTTATGGTTAATTTTACTTGACTGCAACCTTTTCTGTTGCGTTCTTTGTCAACTTGCATTCATTGTGTATTGCATATAACATTGTCAGTTTCATTACCATTAATTTATAGATTTCCTATGATACTATCTTAAGAGTGGTGCCTCTGTGATTTTAAATGTCGTCTTCTGAATACCTGTTCTGTTGTTGTTATTGTGTTTACTCCACTAGCTTATGTGCTCAACTTGATTGTTCAATGTTTGGATGAGCAACTGGTTGTCTGGGTTGTTTGTATTTCCCCCCCTCCTTGGTTTTTTATGTATGTGGTTTATGGTGTGTTTGTGCATCTACTCTGCCTTTATACTTTTCTACTTGTTAATAATGGTTCTTGTTCCTCACTTGAACTTATCTTCAAAAAGTTGTATTTTGGGTTGTCTTGACATGAATGTGGTTCCAGAAATCATTGAACTTTAAGGAAATTATAAGACATAAGTAGTGTATTAATTTGCAACTTGGATTCTTAGTTCAAGTAAAGATTGAACATTAGAGGAATATGGGGAGTGGATTAGAATGCATGAGATTGTGTATCTCCTTGTGTGTTCGATGTTTAAGTGTTTATATCATCATCTATGTTGATTGCACATTTGAGGTAGATGTACTCTATTCTTTATTATGTATAATTAGTAATTAGTAATAGGCGTGTGCTAATCCCTCAGAATGATAGGTGACCTTAGATAGGTTAAGATTAAGGAAAGTAGGCTTATTCGTTTAGAGTTGCATAAGATTAGAGTTTGTAGCGAAAGTAGTATAAGGTATGAGGTTGCCAGGTTGGTTAAATTTTGAGGACAAAATTCTTAAAAAGGTGGAGGGTAATGTGACATCCCAAATTTCCTTTAATTGAGTAATTTAAAACAAATTTGGATCTTAGAGGTAAAATAGCAATATTATCCAAGTATTAAGAAAATATGAGACTATTTAATTATGAGTGTATTTAGTTGACTAATTTATTTGAGGTTTTTGTTAGGACGAAAGAGTACATTGGAATAAATAAAGAGTCATTGAAGAATCTTTTAATAAATCTTATCTTACACCTCACCATACACCACACTTGCTCACAACCCACCCTAGCACCCTCAGTCACTTATTCTCTTGTTCACGCTGAAAAGAAGGGAAGAAGGAACTAGAAACAAAAAGTAGGAACGGGAAAGGAACGAAAAGAAAGAAAGAAATGGAACCAGAAGAAAAAGGAAAAAGAAGGATGAGGAAGAGAGAGTAACCGAGAGAGAAGAAGAAATAAGAGAAAGTATAGAAGCTTGAGATAAAGGAGCAACTCCAAGGGAAAAGAAGTTGAAGAAAAGAACATAAAGGTTAGGGTTTTAACTTTTAGTGGAAGAAGATGAAGAGGAAGAAGAGGAGCAAGCTACCGATACTCATATTTGGGAATCTCACAATCTTTTCCTCTTAATTCAAAGGTAACAAAGAATCCCCTTGAAAACCTCTCTTAGAGTGTGCCTAAGTTTCTATTGTGATCTTGATTAAATGGGTTCATGATATTATGAACGATTGAGAATGGAAGATTAGCTGGATGTATGTTAGAGAAAAGTTAGTCTAGGGTTGCCTACAAGGTATTTGTTAAATGTTGTGTGTTGTGTGTTTTGCCTAATTGCTAATTGTTTGTTCATGAGTGTGAATATGTATGGATTGAACATTCTTTTTATATTTTTTTTCTGAATTGGTAAATGAAGAAGGTAAACAGTGGTTGAAGTTTAGGGGTACTTGCATACTTAGACGAAGATCTTTTAAAGTAGATTGGGTTGGGTGCTGCCTTAAACCCGTATAGACATATATCTAGTTTTTGGCTTGTTGTGTCTTCTACAAAAGTAATTTCGAAATGATTTTTCTTTATTTAGAAACTAGACTGAATTCCCTTCAATTTGGATGCCTATTTTGCTGCATTTGGTTTAGAATTGATAGGGAAAATCATGTTAGAAGTTGAGCAAGATATTTTGTTTTGTTTCTGCACTTATGCATATTATTTTAATAAACTGCAATAGTTGGTTGCTGATCTTGAAAAATAAAAATCATATTCATAATATACACACATCTTAAGCTTTCCAACGGATGGTCATTGGCTCAAATCCGACACTATTTGATATTTTAATAAAATTTCCGAAGTTGGTATATTGCTACTGAAAATTCTGCATAAATGATTATGAGTATGATTACACAGGAATTGTGTAGAATGAGTTCCTATTTGTTTTAAATTCTGATCAAACATGATTGTTACATGAACTACCGTTGGTATAGCATACTATGTGCGTAGCTAATCTGTGAAGTGAGAATTTTTATTATCATGTATTCGATTTGTTGTTATTGTGGAATACTGTTAGCTGCAACGAAGAGATAATGCAGCCCATGAGTGAAATGCTCATAGCCCTTTTAGATTACCGTTTTGCCGTGACGAAGAGATAATACGGCATGTGATTACCGTTTTGCCGTGACGAAGAGATAATAGGGCCTATGATTACCGTTTGCCACGACGAAGAGATAATGTTGTCTATGTGCACATAGTATAATAAGTGTCCTGTTTATGATATCTGTGATATACGCGCACAAAATCTTATTGTGATCTTTTTATGCAACGTGATTCCTGTCTTATATTGTTGTGCTTCTTTCGTTATTATCTGAGAACTGTATTTAAATGAAAAACATTTGTGTGTGATTTATACTTTCTATGTTGCAGAGAGGATTTTTCCATATCTTGCACACAGATATGGCTGGAAACATCAAGTAATTTTTTTCTCCCATATATTCTTTGTTACTGAGTTGTAAAACTCACTATGTTTGGGGTGATGTTTTCAGGTAACAGAAAACATTGCAAAGCTGAACAGTATATCCGGATTGCTCGTCAGTAGTCCAATGTAGAGTGTCGATCACCGGATCACAATCAGAGTTCTAGCTTCAAGGGATCTAATTGTTGCTATGCTAGTTATGTTAAGCTAGATTTTTGTTTTACATTTATGAATCCTTCAAAACTCATGTGTCATGCTAAATATTTGGAAGTTATGTCTTATGAAATTTAGGTGTCACACCAAAATTAGTCCTCACTCCCCAAGTTTTCCCCTCCCTCTTCTCACCCACCATTTTCTTTTGTCGTAGCGACGCCCACCACTGCACCACACTGCTATGCCGCTACTCATTGCCATGACATGCCATCGTGCCACTTCCCATTCTTCTCTTTCACCCAAGAAGGATATTCAACCTCAGTGGTGGGGTTGGGTGTGGAAAATTGGCCAAAATAAGAGGAACCACTTGAATAAGCAGATTTGTCACCAATGATATGACTATGCCAAGTCCACTTGATAATAGATGTTTATAAGCAGATTTTTCTTCCTTGCATGTTTCTGGATTCACCACTACACCACTTAGCCACATTCTCAAATCAGAGCTTATACACCCAATATTGTTACCTTTCCCAGCAAATGTAATGCAACGATTAATTTAATATGAGCCATTAAATTAGTCATGTGCCACGTGTCGGTCAAATAGTAAAAAAAAAACAGAGAAATGGAGAGGGGAGGAAATTGTGAGGATTTGAACTCTAAAATCGATGGTGTGTCGTTTTTTGTGAATAGAGTTGGTGTAATTCATTTTTAAGTTACAAGTATGCCATTAGTTATATTACAACCTCTTAAGACAATTTTTTTGGAGATTATTACAAAACAAATTTCCCCGCAAATATGGGAGAGATGTGTTTCCCCATAAAATTCGTTTCTCAAGCTAAAATCCAACCCTCTCTTCCGCATTCTTTACTCCCTCTCTCTCCTCAATTTTGTCACCATGCACCACTAATTGCAAATTTGCAATTGCATATTCAGAGTAGATGATGATGATGATTTGAAGAAAGAGGAACAAAAGGGGACAAACTCATCTTGCAAATCTATTATTATTGTGAGCCCCTTATAACAAATTCACCATGCATTTCTTTATTATCGTTAGATTTGTTTTCATTATTCTTTTATGGTTTTTTCATTTGCAGAAATAAATCAAAGTATTAATACAACAAAGAAATTTGTGCTACTCATAGAGACTTGTCACCCCTCTCAATCTGTTCGGGGACCCAAGGTATCCAAGGCTTTCTCTCACTTTTTTTGTCCTTTTTGTCTTGCTTTGTGTTGCCTCTCATACATGTTCTACTTCATTTTCCTGGAAAATTAAAACAGTTTTCTTTGAGGAAAATGCGGGTCAGCCAAACACATTTTTGTGGCATTATGTAACTTTGTATATTATTATTATTATTAATTATTAATTAATGATTGTGACAAGTTTGTTTGGAAAATGGAAGGTCGCTGGATTATGAGGAAATGTCATCAGGTACGGAGAGCAGTCGAGAGAAGCTAGCCGGCTTGACTCTTGACGACGTATTAGCCAATCAAAAGAGATCAGCCTCTGTGCAATTTGCCCTCGCCCAACCACCTCCTCCCCTTAAGAGCCGAACCCTCTTAGACATTATCAAAGAAGACGAGACCAACAAAAAAGACCGCAGGTACCTTATTCAATTTCAATCATTTTATAATTAAGTCCTTTAATGAAAACTTTAAATAAATATTGTTAGGTCTTGTAAAAAAAAAATATATTGTTACGTCTCACTATTTGAAAACAAAATCGACAATAATTTGGATGAGTACAAATGTTCTGTTAATTATGTTTAGTGGAAAGCTAATGAATATAATAAAATGTCGTAACTCATTCATTGTCTATTGAACACAATTAATCGCACTTTTAAACGTCGTTAAAATCAATTTTTAAGTAAATATTTGAACATAAATCATGGTTAATTTGAATAGCTGAAAATTAACGTATATTTGAACACAATTTAGATGATTTATACAAATATAATACATATTTGTAGTCAACTTAAATGAAATGATAAATAAATACCACACACTATCACACTTAAATTCAAACTCGAAAGCTGGCATCTCCATATCTTTGAAATTGCAAATACAACCAACAACGAGGAAATACAAATATTGAGTATATTTGAATTTTGAACACCTTGAAAATTATGGTTAACCAACTTTCAAAATCCTGATTAACCGGGTTTAGGGAATAGTCTGTTACAACATCTTGTTGTATCCATCAACTATCCACTAAATTAACCACGTATTTAAACTGCATTAATGATTCAAATTATTGTGGAATTTTGTTTTCTCACATTGTTTTTTTTACAAGAACATTCATTTCTCATTCTTTTTTACATCAAAAACCTTTCTCATTTTGGTTATTTTGATTTTGTTTTTTTGTAGATCTTGGAAAGCCTTCAAAGACAAGCTTCGGCTAAAGCGCGCCGGCTCAGCTTGGACATCATCAATTCACATTCCAACTTCAGATATCCCAATCCAAAATCCAAACAGCAGAAGCTTTACTCAATTCGGTCGTTGCAACTCAGTCCGATTCCAAACTCACTCTGACACGGACATGTCAACTCACCAAGTAGAAGACCTCGACCCAACAGACCCCTCCTCCGACGCTTCAGCCACCAAACCACAATTCACTCGCAAGAGCTCAACTCGTTTCACCACCGACTCCTCCGACAACAACCCCACTGGAGGAGGCCCTCTTCTCCGGCCAACACTCTCACGGCGAAATTCAACCAGTGTACAATCAGAGCAATTCCGGCGAGGGCGCGTGGTGACATTCCGGGACAGCTTCGACGATGAAGACCCCGACGACGACAACCGTAAGCACCCGGAACCTGGAAGGGCGTTATCGGCGAGAGAGGCGGTGGCGGCACAAGAGGCGGCGGAAGCTGCTGCGGCGGAGGAGGAGGCGCCGATGATGATGTCGTTGATGGATTTATTGACAGAGACTGATAGGGAAATGGGATTGGAAGGATCAAGATATATATTGAGTGATGATGAAGATTTTGAAGATGATGAAGAAGAAGTTGAAGATGATGTGGATGATGAAAGTGCTATGGAACATACTTGTTGTATTTGTATGGTGAAGCATAAAGGTGCTGCTTTTATTCCTTGTGGTCATTCTTTCTGTAGGATGTGTTCAAGGGAGCTTATGGTGGCTAAGGGAAATTGTCCACTTTGCAACAATTTCATTTTAGAGATTCTTGAAATTTTTTGATTTTTTTCTTCTTTGGGTTTGGCTTCTCTTTTTGTTTAACCTGGGAACTTTGTTTTTTTTTCTTTTTCATTTGTTATTATTGTTTTTTGGTTTATATCTCTCTATTGAAATTCAGTCCTGAGTTTGAATTAGAGTGTGGATTGTTGGAGCATGAGACTCCATTCAAGATGAGCACACACACTCACACACACGAGAGAAGATAGGAGATGGTTATAACAGAAAAACAGAATTTTATTGATGAATGAATTGATATCAATTACACTGTGTCGGTTGGTATTTATACCAGTAGAATTACACGGCTAACTAGAGTGCTAATGCACTTTACTAATTTGCTTACAAGACCCAAAGGCACAATATTAACAGCTATGACTTAGACTCAAGTCAATCTCTCAAATATAGAATATAAACTAGATTATTCTCTATAACCACTAACACACCCCCTTAAGCTAGTTTGACTGCTTCTCAGCTTCTTGAAAGTTTCAGCCTTCAATGATTTGGTTAATATATTAGCTATCTGCCCATCAGTCTTGCAGTAGCTGAGCTTAAGTCTTCCTTTTGTAACCTGATCCCTCAAGAAGTGGTATCTAGTTTCTATGTGTTTGGATTTCTCATGAGCTACTGGATGCTTGGCTAAATTGGTTGCAAATTTATTGTCTACAAACAGTTCAACAACACTTTCTTTCTTAATCTTCAGCTCCTGCATAACTGTATCAAGCCATATGGCTTGACAAGCCCCCATTGAAGCTGCAATGTATTCAGCTTCACATGAGGACAGTGCCACCACAGATTCCTTCTTCGAACTCCAAGATAATGGTGTTGTTCCTATCAGAAATACAAAGCCAGTAGTGCTTTTTCTGTCATTTTTATCACCACACCAGTCTGCATCAGTATATCCACAAAGATCCTTCATGTTTTCATTGCACTTGCTGAGCAGCAAAATGCCATAGCCAGTTGTTCCTTTCACATATCTCAATATCCTCTTTGCTGCATTGAGATGTGATATTTTAGGCCTGTCCATAACTTTGCTAATCAGACCAACACTGAAAGCAAGGTCTGGTCTGGTGTTACAGAGGTATCTCAGTGCCCCCACAACCTGTCTGAACTCAGTAGCATCTACTTCTTGCTCATTACCATCCTTTTCAAGCCACAAACCTGCTTCTGCAGGTGTTTCAGCACTGTTGCAGTGCTGCATATCAAACCTGTGCAGGATATCAGCAGCATATTTTTGTTGTGTAAGCACAATGCCTTCACTTGTTTTCTTAGACTCAATCCCTAGGAAGTAAGAGAGCTCTCCTAGGTCAGTCATTTCGAACTCTTTCATCATATTTTCTTTAAACTCGGTCACTTTAGCTTCATTGTTTCCAGTCACCAACAAGTCATCAACACAGAGGCATAAAATGACAATGTCAGCACCCCCTGACTTCACATACACACCATGTTCTGAAACACACTTCACATACCCCATGTTGATCAAACTCATCAATTTTCTTGTTCCAAGCTCGTGGAGCTTGTTTTAAACCATACAATGCTTTTCTCAGTTTAAGCACTTTGTTCTCACTACCTTGTTTCACAAATCCAGGTGGCTGATCAATGTATACTTCCTCCTCCAATTCTCCATTAAGGAAGGCAGATTTTACATCAAGTTGATGTAATTTCCCCCCTCGCATACTAGCATGAGCTACAACAACTCTCACTGTCTCAAGTCTTGCCACTGGTGCAAAGACTTCCTCATAATCAACACCTTGTTTTTGGAGGAATCGCCTAGCCACCAACCTAGCCTTATACTTCACCACTTCACCTCTTGGATTAACTTTCACTTTGTACACCCACTTCACCCCTATAGCTTTCTTTTCTTTGGGCAAAATCACTAATTCCCAAGTCATGTTCTTTTCTATAGACTTTATTTCTTCCTTCATGGCATCAAGCCACTTAGGATTTTTCATGGCTTCCTCCAAAGTTACTGGTTCTGTTTCAGCCAGCAATGCAAAGTGTACAATATCACCTTTAGAGTTAATAGCACTGTCTATCAATACTTCATATTCGTTTAACCTTTGAGGCACTTGTCTTCTTCTAATTGATCTCCTTGGCATCTCAACTCTGCCATCTTCATTTCATTGTCTTCCTCTGACTCTATTCCATCAGCAGACAGATCAAACTAATTCTGTTCTTAGCTAGTGGAGCCTTATGATGTATCACTCCAATTCCAAGTCTTACTTTCATCAAACACTACGTCCCTGCTTATTTCAACTTTGTTGTTCACTGGATTCAGTAACTTATAGCCACCAGTTGAATGATAGCCCAACATAATCATCATCTCTCCTTTATCATCAAGTTTTGTTCTCAGTTGATCAGGCACATGCCTGTAGCATACTGATCCAAACACTCTGAAATGTGACACACTTGGCTTGACATCAGTCCAAGCTTCCTCAGGGGTCATGTTTTCCAGTAGATACATATTCTCCACCACCATCAGTTCTTAATATCTCTATTTTCAGTCCACATTGTTTTTCTACTAGAACTTTGAATTTCTTGAATACTCCTAACACATCATTCTTCCTCCTAATCAAGTAAATCCAAAGTTTTCTAGTGAATTCATCTATAAATGTAACAAAATACTTATTACCTCCAGGTGTTTCATGCTGAATTGGTCCACACACATCTGAGAAGATCACTTGCAGCTTCCTCTTGGACCTTCTAGGCAGATTTTGGTTGAAAGAACCTCTAGGCATCTTGCTTTCCATACACTCTGCACACACATCACTTGGAACATGAATATGAGGCAAGCCTTTCACAATATCTTTGCTCTGCAACCTGTTCAGATCAGCAAAATTTAGGTGATCATATCTAAAGTTCCATAACCATTCTTCCTTATCAATTGATGTGGCCAAACACTGCTGCACCAGTACATCCAATTCTACTTTGAATGTTCTGTTCTTTGAGAGATTTGCTTTGACCAGCAGCCTTTCATCACTGTCATACACCTTCATAGAATTATCCTCCATTACCATTCTGTATCCCTTCTCTAAAAGTTGCCCAATGCTCAATAGGTTGCTTTTCATTCCTGGCACATAGAGTACATCAGCAATGAAGCTAGCATCTAGAGCCATCCTTTTTCTGTATCATTACCTTTCCTACACCCTCCACCTTCAAGGTTCTATCATCAGCAAACCTTACTCTACTTTTAATTGCAAAATCCAGTTCAACAAACCAGTCTCCCTTTCCTGACATGTGTGTTGAACAGCCTGTATCCACCTTATCCTCCTCTTCAATTGCCATTAGCAATGTTTCCTCCTTTTCCTCTTCTTCCTCAGCCACTTTGGCATCATTACCATCAGTGTTGCTGTAGCATTCATCAACAAAATGTCCATATCTATTGCAATTATAACACCGAATATGACTCTTATCAAACCTCTTCCTACCTCCTCTTCCACGCACACCTCTTCCACCTCTTCCTCTATAGTTCTCATTACTATTATTCTGTTCATTCTTTGTATTATCATTACTAGAGTTTCCTTTACTAAAGTTTGAGTTGAAATTATTACCTCTGCCTCTTCCTCCTCTGAAACTGTTTCTGCCTCTGCCTCTTTGATTATCACCACTCCTATTTCCTGACTGTGCAACCAGTGCTTGTTCAGTGCTTGACTTCACAGATTTCCTCTCATTCATTCTTTGCTCATGTGCTTCAAATCCTTGAAGTTCTTCCAGTCTTATTGTTGACAGATCCTTTGATTCTTCGATTGCCACCGTGATGTGATCAAATCGTGAAGCAACAGATCGCAAAATTTTCTCAACAATCTTCTCATCAGACAGAGTTTCACCACAGGATTGCATTTGATTTGTCATTGATTGAACTCTAGTAAAGTATGCAGCAGTTGTTTCACTCTCCTCCATTCCTAGCAATTCGTACTGTCTCCTTAGGGTTTGAAGTCGTACCTTCTTCAATTTCTGATCACCGGCGTAGGAACTCGCAAGAATGTCCCATGCTGCTTTGCTCGTCTCCACTCGCTCAATTTTTTCAAAAATTGCTTGATTCACGCACTGATGAAGATTACACAGTCCTTTGCAGTCTTTCTTCTTCGCGTCTCTGTACGCATTCTGTTGCGCAGCGGTTGGATGCGCCGGCAATGCCTCAAGTCCGTTCACCACCAAATCCAACACATCCTGATAACCGAGGATCGCCTTCATCTTCATGCACCACTGATCGTAATTTCTTCCATCAAGAATTGGATTGCTGGAAAGTGTCCATTCATTGTCGCCATTGTTGAACTCCTCACTGTTCACTCGTGTTTGGGTTTAACTGTTTGGTTTCTCGCCCGCTTACCAATTCACTCGCAATTGCAGGTTTCACTCACCTCGCTTTCACTCACAGATGTTCCTCACGCTTCAACAACTGCTCTGATACCATATGTTGGAGCATGAGACTCCATTGAAGATGAGCACACACACTCACACACAAGAGAGAAGATAGGAAATGGTTAATACAGAAAATCAGAATTTTATTGATGAATGAATTGATATCAATTACACTGTGTCAGTTGGTATTTATATCAGTAGAATTACACTGCTAACTAGAGTGCTAATGCACTTACAAATTTGCTTACAAGACTCAAAGGCACAATATTAACAGCTATGACTTAGGCACAAGTCAATCTCTCAAATATAGAATATAAACTAGATTATTCTCTATAACCACTAACATGGATTATGATCTCACTTTTTCTTTCCATGCATAGAGATACATTGCTCTCATCCTGATTAAGGAATTGACTAGTTCTTTGTAAATTATAAAGACATTTATCACGTAGGTACCAAAAAAAAAGAGAGATATACTAAAAAGAAAAAGCTAAAAACTGAAACAATATTTCTAAACTACCCTTATTTATTAGTGTGACCATATTAAAAACGATGTTGTTTACAACAGTAGCGCATATTTACTCAACTACTCTAAAGATGATCCAAATATTGTGGTGCAAGTTCTGCACTTTGTGGTTAGGTTGAACAATTTTCTGGCGCAAGCTATTCACTGATTCCATGGCTTTTTCAACTTTAGCGCTTTCGTTCATAGGAGACTCATTTTCATCTGGAACTTTGTTCAAGTCGAAATGGTGCTTGAATATCACATGAGCCTCACTTTCATTAGATGACATTGTTTACTTTTATATGATCTCATGATCTTCAACGTGGTTAATCTCTCCATCACTTTCTAATAAGTCCTCAACAATAAGCAGCGATAGATCCTCTAATGGCTGTTTATCTTCAACATGGTTAGTCTCTCCATCTCATTCCAATGAATAGTCAACAATAAGGAGTGATGGATCCTCTGGTGTCTCCAAAGATACCCAAGTCAAATGATGGGCTATCATGTTTTTGGGTATAATAGAGAGAGGTGAAGAAGGCTATTAGTAAGTCTGGAAAAGAGAAGAGGAAGAAGAGTATTAGTAAGGTCTTGAGAAAAACTCCCTCTTATGTTTATAACCCGTAGGAATTTCTCTTCTCCATACTTGCTAATAGTCTTCTTCCTCTTCTCTCCATATAAGCACTTTCTCTTCTCTAGACTTACCAATGGTCTTCCTCTTCTCTCCATTATGCCCAAAAATCATGACAGCACCACACCTCAATGGCCCTCATTTGACTTGGGTATCTTTGAAGACTAACAACACCAGAGGATCCATCACTTCTTATTGTTGAGGACTAATTGGAATGGGATCAAGAGACTAACCATACTTAAGATAAACAACCACCAAAGAATCTATCGCGGCTTATTGTTGAGGACTCATTATAAAGGGATGGAGAGATTAACCACATTGAAGATGATGAGATCATATAAAAAAGTAGTCTCATCTAATGAAAGTGAGGCTCCTATGATTTTCAAGCGCCATTTCGACTTGAACAAAGTTCACATGAAAATGATTCCCTTTTGAATGAAAGCGCTAAGAATGGAGAAGCCATCAAATTTGACAAAGTGAATAACTTGCGCCAGAAAATGGTTCAACCTGACCAGAACTGGCGTCGGGATATTTGGATCATTTTTGAAATGGTTGAGTAAACATGCACTACTGCCAAACACATGATTTTTAATATGCTCACACTATTTAAAGGAGTAAGGCAATACTAATAAATAAGGGTAGTTTAGGAACATTGTTTTATTTTTTTCGTTTTTCTTAAAAAGCGCATCCAACCACAATTTGCTTATAAATGAAAACGAGGAAATACTTATGTAATTTGAGTTGCCCAAATGAGGTTATGGGAAACAAAAAGGCATTCATGCTTTACTATATGAGATCTTTCGTCTCTCATCCTTACCAAGATATAGGTCATTTTTCCATAAATTAGGAAGACATGTATCATTTCTCTTAGAGTTGCAGCCTGCAGGTACTTCAAATAGTTGAACTTGTTCTTCGAACATAACATCAAGAACAAGAGTTTATAATTTTAGCTCAAAGGTTAAAAAATTTTACTTGCTAGTGTGTAAATAATGAGTACCCCGTAATCAACATGATAAAGCAGCCGTCTACATTGAGGTAACTGCACATTTTTTGTTGTCTTTTAGATCAGATTTTAGGCATATGCCCAGGATTTTCATTTCAAAATTGTGTATGTAGATAGCTACCAAACAACAGAGATATTGTAATTTTGGGCCCAAGTAGTAGGTAGGATCAACACGTAGGGGTGTGCTGGTGCAAAAACTGCACCAAACTTAACCATATATGCAATCTGGTCTAGTTCTCATAATTGTTTTCCAAAAAAACCGGTTTCTTTCACAATCCAGTTTAGGTTCGGTTCCGAACCGGTTCCAAACCGGTTTCTAGTTTTAAACCGGTTTTCTTCACTCAGACTAGTTTTAGACCGGTTTATGTTCTGAACCAGATTTTCTGCGTTAATCCAGTTAAAAACCAGTTTATTGCTTTGGCCAATTTAAAATTCTATCCAGTTTTGTAAACAAAATGCATAAAATCCATTTTTAATAACTATCCTATAAAAAACTTGTTTTAATTAATGTTACATATGTTTTATAATTTTAACATTCAATTTAAAAAATCTATATTTTTTAAATAAAAATTTAAGTTTTTTGTCAAAAAAAAAAATTGAGACAAATCCAAATTCCAGAAAAAACAATACCTGAAGATAATGAGAGAAATTTACCTAGCTTGGGTTTTTATTCAATAATATATGAATCACTCTGATCCCTCATCTAAAAGGATGGTCGTGGAACCAAACATTCTATCATAGCCAACAAATATACCTATCTTCCATAATCTTGTAGTTATTCCTAGGAAATCATAATTTGCAAACTGCTGGTGAGAAGCCATATCAGAAGATGCAGAAAACATTGAGCAATAGGCTGAGGCATTTAGCACACCCCTAATCAACATTGTAATAAGATACATTGCATGCCTACTCAAATCAGCTGAGGCATTTAGCACACACACTGTAGTCTCCTTCCACGGAGGTACGTTTACTACTTATTGTGACAACTAATGTACACTTGAGAAATGCTAGTAACACTATTTTTTACACACTCTCTTCAACACCCACTTTATGATTGGTTAAAATTCATGTGACATATATCAGGTTGCCTTACTAGCATTTCTCTATGTTTCTTAAATGGAAGCAACACAAGCTCTATACATCTTCTGATGAACATGACATATATCAGGTTGTCTCACTATGTATATTTGATCCCCAACTTCCTTGTAAGAGTCCTGATTGCGATGCCACGTCCACAAAGCCCACGTATCATTTTTTACCTGCACATATCACACAATAACACTCCATCAGATATGGGGAAGAATTCTGATGCTTGTTCAGTCAATTTGAGATTCTAAAAGCAAGAAACTCAATGACCTTGAGATTATATTTCAAAAATAAAAACAGATTTTGCAACTATTTAAGACCCAGGAATATCTTTGCTTGGTTATGATATATCCCAAGTGAAAATCAATGCTATATTTCCAAGTGTAATATTTTAATGCTAACAATATACTAACATTCTAGTATATGGCCAATGAAAATTAACTCATGTGCGTCAGAACCTAACATGATAAGCAGAGCTTTTAATTTTTTGGATGGCCTACACATAGTGTGTACTCAGACATAACCTGTGAAACAATTTATTGAATGTAACACATGTACTACCACCATAGTTGCATTGTACTGCACAAAAGGGTTGGGTATGAAGGGAATGGTACCTCTAGAATCCCATAACCAAAGCTACTTTCTCTGAAAGCACTGTAATCTGGCTGGCGATCCCAACAAAACTTGCTAGCTGCCGGGCCGAACGTAAAGTTTGTTGCACAAAAGCCACCCATATAAGTATCAGGAGTAGTTAATGGATCAGGACAATGATCACGCTCGTCTGCAAATTTAATTGACATCTTCTCTCGGTTACCCCCATCTCCAACAGTAATATATACAGGACCACATGGATCTAACTTATAATTATAAACCCGATTTGACCTCTCATAAGCATGAACCTGGTGATCAATTCAAGTGAAAATCGAAAAGCACAAGCTTTAGTCCTAAATCATATAATTATTTTGGCTAACTGTTAATATATGCATTGTTGCTAACCTCTTAAATAATAACATGCTTATAGTGAACAGACGTGGGAAGCAGATCAGACATAAATCCATAATCATGAATGACTAAGGAAAATAAGTGCTCCAATTAGCTTGGGAAAAAACATTTGTTTACCAGGGTATTCAGAATGCTTTTATTTATTTATTAATATATGCTGCTGCTATTCAGAAGCAGCTGAAGCTTTTTATTGATGCACATACATGCAGTCTCCTCTGGCCAACACCCCAACAAAATGGCCCTTTACCATTGGCATAACTTTTTTTCCCATTTCTTTTCTCATGGCTATGATAGTTCATTAGCTATAAGAGAACAAGCTTAAGTGGATTGTCATCGTTTTATTTGTAACTTTAGGATAACTCACATGTCCATTAAATACTATATCCACACCGTAAGAGTATAGCAGGTCTTCGATTTCCACCCGCATACACTCTGCTTCTCTGTAATGTGCTTCATAAGTACTATACCATGGTGGATGCCAGGTAGCTACAAGCCAGGGAGTTACTGATCTATCAACACTAGCCAGATCTCTCACCAGCCACTTGTATTGTTCACCTGCCAAGGCAATTCGCCGCTCAAATAACAAAATAGGGACACAAACAATAAATAAAAGTCAACGGCACTTGCTTAAGTTTATGGACCATTTCAGATGGTACAAACATTTGTATGTAAATTGAAATCAATAAAACCTTGAAATGATTATAATGCAAATTTTAAGCACATTTAACGCCCAATAAATCATTCTTTCCAGTACAACTGAGAACATTTGTTTCGGTTTCTTCAACTGAATATCCTCTTTTCCTTTTCACTTTGATAGTTCAGTAACAAAAAATATATAGCTGCTCTCCCAAAATTTAGTTGGGCATTAGATTTCTTCTGAATCAAATCCAATTCAAGGGCAAAACTGAGTTTTATCATATTTGAAACACTTCTGCATCCAAATTCACATGTACTCATGATTCCTACCATCCAAAATACAGGGTCAAACATAGTAGTCACATAAGTAGTATTACTAAGTAAATTTCAAGTTAAGACCTACATAGTTAATAGCAAATAGCATAGCGGCCGGCCCCTAAAACGCTATTGCGGTGTAGCAGGTAGCGGTATGACCTGTTACACCGAAGTCTAGGGAAACAATATATCGAACTTATACCATACACATATAAAGGCTAAAAAACATAAGAATGCTCAAAAATAAACACATATTCATAAGTAAGCATCAAAGTTCATTGCTACTAATACTCAAACATAACATAAACCAAAATTGTAAATAAGCTCTAGCCTCCAGGGCTCAAAATAACACATCTAAAACATTTAATTAAGAACAAGATATTGCTTAAATAGTACCACTAAGTGTTTCCTCCTCATCACCATGTTCAAGCTCTTCCTCATCATTATCATGTGCAATTTGTTCTTCTTCCTCTATGTTTTGTGTGACTATAGGGGCAGCTTGGTTCCTCATTCTTTGTTGGCGCCTTGTGACTCTTTCTGGCTCACCAACCCCAGCCACATTAGCAATATCCCCCAAGTTAGTGTATCATCCTCACAGACCAAGTCGCCTTCGGCTCCAACCGCTTCATCTTCAACCAATTCTCCCATCAACCACTCATTACAAATATCAATGTCCTTTAAGACAATGGGATCAATTAAGTCTCGACTGTCAAATCATTCCTGAAGTGTTTGGTTATACTTGACAAACCAAATTTTGCAACTTCTGATGGAGAAAATTGCTTCTTTTCTTGGAATGTATCTATTTTATAGTTTTAAAAAAAATGTTAGCTTCTTTTACAATCACTATACCTCTAGTTAATAGCGTCGACAGCATCCGCAATCGCGACGAAGCTTTGTGTCACGATAGTCGGCACCACGCTATACACTAGGTACGTTGCGATTTAGGGCTGCGGAGGGTACGGTGCATTGCGGAGCATTTTGCGGGTTAGATTGCAGGTCATACCAGGTCGTGGAGCGGAGAAGACGAAGAACATGATATTTTACTTCAAATTTCCAATTCTCCCTTACTTAAAACGCGAAAAGACGGTAATGCCCTGAAATGTTTTATCGTTTACACTTTTTATAAAAGGTTTTTTGATAATGGGTTAATTTTGTCAAAAAAAAGAGATAATGGGTTAATCTTTTTTAACGCACTCTTCTCCTTCACTTGCAAAACGAACACCGTTATATTTTGCAAAAACACAACGACTCAAAGCAGAGTCTGACGCCCCTTCTTCTCCCTCCTTTCTTCAACGTTTATCTTCTCTATCATCTTATTTTTTCGTGTTCAGCCGTTCCAAGGGTCACTGTCATCCTCGGTAACAAACATGTTTCATCTCTTTTACAACAGCTTGCTTCCTCTATTCTTATTGCTGTTTTTAGTATTTTACAGAACCTCTTATCTCTATTTTTTCAACAGCTTCATCTCTTGTATTCCCTTTATCATGGCATCATCTCAGTCTCAACTAGCACATGTGAACAACACTGCCCCTAGTGGATTGGTTAAACCCACTGAGGATAACATTGATGCAGCTTGGGAATCGAACAGTCTTAAAGACATCAACAATAGGAGGAGTGTTACATGTGACTTTTGTAACAATACAACTAATGGTGGCATAACCAAAGCAAAGAAACACCAAATGGGGTTGAAGGTTGATGTTGGTGCTTGCAAAAAAATTCCCCCATAAATAAAGTTGAAGATTAAAGAAACCTATAAGAAGAAAAAGGCTGAAAGTAATGCACATTTATTTGAGGTGAACGAGGATGATGATCCAAATGAAGTGAAAGAAATTCACAATATTAAGATCGCTTCTGCTGATGCCCTTGCTGCCAAGAGAGGCAAATCTGTGAAAGGGCCATTGGATTTGCTTAATTTTAGAGCTCCACCTTCGACAGCAGCACCAAATTCCAAGCAAAGAAGCATTCACAATAAGGAAGCACGATCAAGGACAGTTCAACTCATTGCTCAGTGATTTTAGAAGTGAGGAATTCCTTTCAATGCGATAGGTGACAAATCCTTCAAGCTTATGATGGATGTCGTTGGAAACTATGGTCCGAACTTAAAGCTCCCAAGCTATCATGAATTGCCTGTCCCTCTATTGCAAAAAGAATTGGCGCTCACTAAAGAGATGTTGCAACCACATATTTTAGAGTGAGCTAAAGGTGGTTGTTCTATCATGTCTGATGCATGGACGGACCGCAAGAATAGGACATTAACAATCTCATGGTTAATTCTCCACTAACTTGGGGGGATGTTGTTAGTGTGGCTGGGGTTGATGAGCCGGAAAGAGTCACAAGGCGCCAACAAAGAATAAGGAATGCTGTGGGAAACTAACCATGAAATTGATCAATGTCCTATTCTTGCAATCCGTCCATGCACCAGACATGATAGAACAAATCCTTTTAGCTTGCTCTAAAATATGTGGTTGCAACATCTCTTTAGTGAGCGCCAATTCTTTTTTCAATAGAGGACACGCAATTCATGATAGCTTGGGAGCTTTAAGTTCAGACCATAGTTGCCAACATCGCTTGAAGGATTTGTCACGCATCGCATTGAAAGGAATTCCATGCTTATAAAACCATCCAGCAATGAATTGAATTGTCCTTGATCGTTCGCGAATGCTTGTTTGCTTGGAATTTGATGTTGTTGGCGGTGGTGTGATAGGATTTTAAATATATGAAGGGTTAGGGAATAAAGTGTAAGGGGAGGGAAATGAGAGTTTGTTGTAACCACTTGCTTATGTGGCAAAGTGGAGGGAAAATGTGAGCATTAATTGAGTGTTATAAATAGTGGGAGGGAATTAGGAGGTAAGGAAGAATTGAGAATAGACCTAGAGTCTTTGGGAGAGTTAGGCCTCTCAAAGTGCCTATTATCATTACTATACTTTATATTTTCTGCACTCATCTTGTAACTCACCAACTAGGGCTTGTAGTCACTGATTCCATGCCTCAATTCCAGTAATATACAGATTCATTGTTCTATTTGAGAGATGAGAAATTCTGGTACCTATCATGGTGGAGCTCTAAAATAAAGAAAATCCAAAGGCCCTTTCACGAATTTGCCTCTCTTGGCAGTAAGGGCATCAACAGAAGCAGCTCCTTTTCCGGTGGTTCGAATATTGTGAACTTCATGCACTTCATCTTGCTCATCATCATCCTCGTTCACCTCAAATAAATGTGCATTACTTTCAGACTTCTCATAGGTTTCTTCAATCTTCAACATTATTTCTGAGGAATTTTTTTGCAAGCACCAACATCACCCTTCAATCTCATTTGGTGTTTCTTTGCTCTGGTTAAGCCGTAATTAGTTGTTTTGTTACAAAAATCACATGTAACACTCCTCCTATTGTTGATGTTTTTAAAATCATTCCATTCCCAAGCTGCATCAATGTTATCCCTATTGGATTAAGTTAACCAATCCACTAGGGGCAGTGTTGTTCACAGGTGCTAGTTGAGATTGGCTGAGACTGATGCTATGATAAAGGGAATAAAAGAGATGAAGCTGTTGAAAAAACAGAGATAAGAGGTTTTATAAAATACTAAAAACAGCGCAATAAGAACATAAGAAGCAAGTTGTTGAAAAAGAGATGAGAACCTATTTGTTGCTGAAGTTGAGAGGGACGCTTTGAATGGCCGGACACGAAAAAATAAGAAGATAGAGAAAAATGAATGTTGAAGAAAGGAGGGAGAAGAAGGAACGTCAGACTCTGTTTTGAGTCGTTGTGCGTTCTGCACTGTGTAACTGTGTGCGTTTTTCAAGGTGAAGAAGAGTAGGTTAAAATAAATTAACCCACTGTTAAAAAGACAGAAAACCTTTTAAAAAAGTGTAAATGGTAAAAAAATTTAGGGCATTACCGTCTTTTCGGATTTTAAGTAAGGGCTGAAACGCACCGTTTCAATTATTAAGAAAAAAAAATACCATTTTTTTTTAAAAAGCAAAACAGAATCCGCCTTCCCTCTTTTCTTCTCTAGGACCCTTTCTTCTCACATCCTCCATTCTTCTTCTTTTCCATTTTTCTTCTTGTTCTTCTCACTTCAAGTGAACCAATCCCACCATAAATTTTACACCTTTGAGCCACATTTTTAATAAAAGCCTTTTCATTCCTCCCTTGAGTGCTCTCGGGTAGTATTTTGGGGTTCACTTGACAAGCTGGACATCAGAGATCTGTATGAATTAACTTAAGCGGGGTTGTGTCATGAGTTGTAAAAATATTTTAGCAGTTTGTATAGAATCCATTCAATCAAGGGATTTCCATGACCCACCCCACAATCTACATGTAGCCAAAAATACATTTACAATTCTTGTCCCGTTTATTTGCATGAGAATATACAGAAAAATATACTGGAATAGACTTTTTTACAAAATTTTCTTAAAAGATAACCAGTCCATTAATAGTGGAAATTTTATGGCCAATGCTTCTTGGATACTTAACTGACATGATACTAACAGAAAATCTCGCTAACATGATTTCTCCATATAGCCAAAACATCAAACTAAAATATTCACTTTCTCCTTTTATTTTCACTCTGGCCTGTCTTCCAAAGCAGGGATTCAAAAGAATGCCAAATAAACCAATACATAACAAATAATAGCCCAAATAGATCAATGTAGCGGAAATAACTGTACAGTGAAAAGGGGTGGATGGGAAAATACCTGTTTTATCATAATTAATGTAAGCCCCGAGCATAATAAAATGAATGCCCCCAGCATTGAAAGAGTAGTAGAATGTGGATGAAGAACCACTTTCTTTAGAGGGGAATGCAAACCTAGAGCTGTAAGCCACGAATGTTCTGTCTCTGGCCTGTTTTTCTATTTCATGATTTCCTTCTACCACCATTATCGGGACTTTAGAAACTAGATTCTGCATAAACCTGGAACCATTTAGTTATGGAAACATAAGAAGACATGATGTAAATATATAATATCAAGATGCTTTTTCATAATCCTTAAACTATCACTTAAGATTTATATAATATCTTCATTACCTTCCCCAATAGTCCCATCGAGGCTGATAGGTTTCATGTATAGGACTTAGGGGAAATGAGCAACTATAACAGTTTGATCCAGTTCCATTTGTGAGATACAGATTTGCATAGGTTACATCACCAATCAATAGAAGAAGATCAGGTTCGTTACTAGTCATGTGACTGATGGTAGTAGTTGTATTATAAGTGAGACCAAGATCTCCTACTACTGCAACTCTGCCTGGGTAGCTCTGTGGACCAGAAATTGGCATGGTCCTAAAATAGTATATATCACTCATGGCTTGTAATGATGGATCTCCACATTTATAATAGTATATTGTACTTGGTTCCAATCCTACATATACAGTGGAAACTAGTTTTAAAAAAAAATCACAACATGACACTAACACAATAACAATTAGCCTTACCATTGTAGACGAGTTTGGATGGATCATTCTCCATCATTGAACACTATCTAATACTTAATTTTCATTTGAAGGTAAAAATAAAAATAAAAGTAAACTGCATATCTGCAATACATGATAAGTGTACACAAAATAGATGTATTGACATTTCTTGATTTTGGAAGACTACTCGTCAGTGTTCAAGAGTAAGGACCAAAATTATTTTGATCACATATCAAGGAAACTGCACAGATAAAGAATTACAATAATTTGACAAGGTTTTCTCTGATTAACAGTTTAACACACACAGCATAGACTGAATGCAAAAGAACGGGACTCATTACACCTGCAGATGTGACTTCTCTATTGGAGCCGTGCACTTTAGTCAGTGAAGTGTGGGGTTATATCCACTGAGATTGTGATTTAGTACAGAGATATATCACAAACTACGAAGTAGTTAAAATATTGATCATTGATTGGAAAGTTGAATCGTATACCTTCTAAAGTGCACCCCAGCTTCACTTTAGAGAAGTCAAATCCTATGCCTTCTATACTCCTTCTCCAACTCAATAATAAACTATTACATCAACCAAATCACAAAACCTGTTTAGAGAAGTCAAATCCTATGCCTTCCATAGATCATACTCATAAGAGAGGAAGAGAGCATCGGTGTATTCATGAGGTAGAAACTCATAGGAAATCGTATTGATTGACCACAGATACTGAAAGTGTGTACATGATGCTCTATATATAGAGCTTATGGTAAAAAAAATAGACTAACTAAAATGCTAATGCTAACAAACTAAAATACAATAATAGAAACAGATGCTTGGGTTAGTTTGATCTATTCAACTTTAAATAGGAAATTAAAGCATTGCTTACCTGTGAGTTGAACGTGATGGATGATTCCAGAAGTGTAATTCTGAAGGCCTTCAAAAGGATAAAGCTGGTTGTATATAAGAGATTGACCTCTAGCTTCATTCACTAATTCAAATCTTGAAGTTCCATACTGAACAACACTTGAGACAGATTTAGGATCTAATGGCTTGATGTTGAAACCAATTTGAAATTCCCCTAATGTTATCATATCATCAAACAAAGCAACATGAAAAACAGCTTTCAATTAACAAAAACTAATTAAATTTCTGTTCAAAGATCAATTCCATCCATCAACAAACCCACGGTGATAAAAAGTATGAATTAATATCCAAGTCTTGTTTGGATAAAAAGCTTAATTAAGTGCTTATAAGTGCTTATGTATAAGCTATTTTATAAATAAAAGATAAAATAATGTTAAACTACTTTATAAGTTATTTCCATAAAATCTATCGGTTTCACAAATTTCCATAAAATGTCTCAACTAAGCCAGACAAGTATGAACTTGACACATACAGTTTTTTTTTTTTGACAAAACTTGACACATACAGTTATTAATTCCTTTTTCAATTTTTTTACAATAAGGAAAACCTATGAAATTAATCATAGACCAAAATTTGATGATTAAATGTTTCGAAACGCGTCGACTCGATTTATTCTTTTTTTTTTTTTGCTACAAATAGATAGAATCATATTGATAGTGTTAGTTAAAAGAGATACCTGTAATCCATGAGACCCAAACGGAGTCGTGAGTGGTAGAGAGAGACAGTGAAATCTGTTCGGGCTCGAAACCCTTGACGCGGCGGAGAACACGAGGATCGGTGTCGGGCAAGTCGAGGGCGACGCCGCGTAAGGCGGGGTCGAATTGAACGGTGACGGGATCGAAGGGACCTTCAAGTGTGGTTGGAATGTGGCAGCGAGCGAAACACACAAGAAGGAAGAGAAGAAGAGGAGAAAGAAGAGACGTCATTTCATTGGATAATCCAAACAATTCGCGGCATGAAGAAGCAAGAGTGCGCATGAACGCCGATTGACGAGGAAGTGGTAGTATATGACGTTGATACTCTGTATTCGATTTCCGTGGGAGGGGCACGTGGCCTTTCTAGTTTTATTAGTTAATCCCGCTTTAAAACTGAGTGCGTCTCGCGTGTTGCAGGTATCGATAACAATGCTGCAGGAACATTTGTTTGGATGTGCGAGCTCGATGTGCGAGCACCCGAAAGACTTGGGACATGTTTGTTTGATGAGATTCTCATCCGAAGAAATTTAGAAGCTTCTGTTTTTGTAGAAATAGATTTTTTTTGGTTCGGGACATCGATGGCTACTCACGCAGTGTCTCAACGCTGTCAACGAAGGACTAATCTGTGCTCGAGCGTTGGGCCAATGACATTACTGTCAACGATTGCATTGACCAACTCGTTGTTTGTCACCGCAGAGAATCGAACACGGGAGCAAACCTGGGTGTCCCAGCGGCAGGCTCGACCAAAGAGATTAACACTATGTTGTGATGACAAAAGAAAGTTGAAGGAAAGAAATTAAGAGGAAAGAATGTGGAAGTAATGAAAGTGAATAGAAAATAGGTAGAAAGTTAGATGGTTTTTTAGTTGTTTGGTAGGAGTAAAAAGGATAGAAAGTGAGAGAAAAGAAAGATATATATTTAGAAAATGACATAAATATCTCCGTATAAAATTTATATTTTTTTTTTTGGTGACAAAGGGAAGGGGCGAGCCCCCGGAGACCCCTGGAACCGGGCAGTGTCCCAACGCTGACAACGAAGGACTAATCTGCCCCCCCCCCCCCAGTAATCTATCGAGGTGGCCAACGGAAATCTGCTCCAACCGGGAATCGAACTGGGGAGCATACCCAGTCAACCCCCAGCGGGACCCAGTGGAAGGACAAACCTTAACCACTGAGCCAACTCCCGTTGGTTCGTATAAAATTTATATATGTGTATGTTTGTGTGTTTAATATATTTATATTTATATTTTGTATATTTATATGTTTTTTTGATAGGCAATGTTAGGGGGTGGGGGAATTGTTAGTTCCTGGGACTTGAACCCGAGACCTCCTTCTTGCACTCTTTGGTGCACTCCTGGTGTGTGATATATTTAAATTTATATTTAATTATATTTTTTAGTTCATCGTGAGGATCAACTGTTAGTAAATATACCAAGCTCTTATATTTTTCCCAAAAAAGAATGGTGATTTAGTCATTTCATAATATTGGTTGTTGTCCATGTGTTTCCTTCCTAAATTGTAGGTCTGGACTGGGCGGTTTTGGGCCACAAACACGGATCCGGCCAAAACCGCGGTCCTGAAACACAGGACCGATGCCGCCCAAATGTTTGCTTGGATAATACGGGTTCGGTTTTGCGGGCTTGGAGGAAGAGGGAAAAAATGGAGGTCAGGGGAGGGAGATGAAAAAAACCAGAGGGGCAAACGATGAAATTGATGTATGAACCAGAGAAAGAGATGATGAATAGTACTTGATAGAGAGAAGAAAAATAATATAAAAAATGAAAAAAGATTGAGTGGAAAGAGAAAACAATTATGTTAGGAAATCTTGGGCAGAGCAAGATTTAACCTTTTCAAAACACGTCTCACGTTTTCCAAAAGGTGGCGTAAAATAGCTATAAAAATAGTATAAAGTAAAATAGCTGTCAAAAGATACTCGCTTGTCACAAAAACGTCACTCTCTAACTGTCTTCGGTCGGGTTCAGGTACCGACGATGACAAAAACCACATCTGCATCCGCCTAAACAAACTCGCCAGGAACTGATTGGATCACCCGTGGGCCCAAAAAACCGACTTAGCCCACCCGATGCAGCTTTTTATTTTCGGTTTGACCAGGTTTTCTGTCGGGTCTTCTTTTTTGTCCAGGCCTACCAAATTGGGTGGAAAGCCTTCAAGCTTCAAAGCATGACCCCACCTATATAATCCTTTCTTTCCTCTGACAAGAGAACCAAACAAAGGATGGCACCGTTTTTGAAAATCTTTCCTTCATAATCATTTCTTTCCATGCACTTTCCTTGGAACCAAACATAGCCTAAAGGTTGTTTATAAAAACCTTGAAAAAGGTGTATTGGGAAATATTACCTCTTGTCCATAATGCTCCTCCATTCCATTTTGTTTGTTGTTTTAGCAAAATCAATTTATCCCAAATTGATTGTTGTTTTACATTCTCATTGAAACACTTAATATTCTTTTCCACTCATACCCGTCTTTGTTATGAGAACTTTTTACATCTAATAAATGATTCACATTTATCTATGTAGAGAGATAGGGGGTTAAATGGTAAATTATACAATGTTTTTTAAAAAATCTAGATAACTAATTATTTTTCTTAAGGGGTGTGTTAAAACCTTATACTGCATACAAAATGGGACGAAGAGAGTATAAGAAACAAACTTTTACATCACATCAACTAAAGAATGACATTAAAATCAACTATTTTCATTTAATAAGGCTAAAGTTTAACCTTTTTACAAAATTGTCATTCTATCAATGACATCGCCTTTAATTACACCACTTAAATAGGAGTAAAGTTGAGATTGAGCATTTAATAGATCTTAAAAATAGAAGTCACTCCTTATATTTTGGACCAACAAAAAATAAGTTTTGTTTCTTATATTATGGATCAGAGGTAATACAATTTTAGAGACTAGATTGAGAAATATCTCAACCAAATAGGCTCTAGTTAATGAGTGACATGGAAATGTGGGTGCTAGCTTGCCAAAGGAGAGAGGCGATTTAAGTGTCGAAAACGTTGTTCAACTTTTCATGGCTAGGGAAGTGGAAGTGGCGCTTCCTGACTGATAAGAAGGCAATTTTTGAATGGCTCCGTAAAATGTGTATCCTATTATGATCCCCTCCATAATCAGAAATTAGAGTTAATCTTGATTTTATATCTCAAATATGAACCATATTTTTTTGGTAGAAAAATATGAATGCCCATACTTATCCCGCTCCCCCTACTCACCATACACCCTCTTACCCTATGAATTTACCAAAATAACCCTAATATTCCAAAAGATTTCCCCATATCCTCCATCCCTCTTCTTCTCCAACTCCAACACACTCTCCTCTAACACCCACACCTCCCATCTCTCCACTCCAAACTCTATCCTCCTCACCTACATCCTTAACCTTCTACTCATCTTCTCAACATTGCGAACCATAATAAGGTATCATCCCTACCAACCGTTTTTCATTTTCGTCCGTGAGAGGTTCTGCATTTGTCTTTTTTTTCTGGAATCGCGCTTGGTTCGGTCCCCTTAAACCTAACGGGTTCGGTCATTCAGCACTGTACCTTTAAAATTATGTGATGTAGGGGTGTTTCTACAAGTACTTAGACACAACACTAATTTGTCGAGCTGGTCCAGCGATGTGCAATCGTACCCATTTTAAATACATATACAGCACCACAGAGCCGAACCGTCGTAAACTATTGAATGTGCAGTAGCCGGTTAATTTGTTTCTATTTTTAGTTTTTTAAGCGATTGAAGAGTATAAAATGGAAAGCAATGGTGTGAAATTAGAAGCAGATGGCATCGCAGATGACGCATTGGTTGTGGACTTTACTAGTTCTTTCACAACTGAAAAGGTACGGACTAAGTCTTGATTTTTTTAGTAATTAACTAACAATTATTTTCTTAATGAAGTAACTGAAGGTTATTTATTCTTTTCCAGTTATTTGCTACTCGTGACGAGCGGTTGGCTTGGGTTCGATCTGTCGGCAAATCCCTTGGGATGGTGATTGTTATATTTAGATCCGACAATGGATGAAGATTAGGTAAAGAATACTGCATGTTGATGTGTGAAAAAGCTGAAAAGTATCGGTACAATGATTTAGATGGTCTCGGGACTAGAAAATACTGCTGTAAGTTTAGGTTGAAAGGTACGTAAATTTATTAAGAAGCTTAGAGGACGGATATTGAGGGTTATGTGTGGAACACATAACCATGCATTATATTCTTATGATGAAGGTCATCCGTACATTACTAGATTAACGAAGGAAGAGAAGGAGGTGGTGGATAGAATGAGTAAGAATTTGATCCCGCCTAATCTCATCCTTAATGAAATCAAAGCTATGAAGCCTAAAGATAGCTACGCCACTCTCAAACAAATATAATTGTCGTTCAAGGAAACAATTGTCTCTACGTCAGGGTAGGACTGAGATCCAACAATTGATGAATCTGTTGGAACGTAATCAATATGTGTGTACTGGCGTCGAGTTGCAGAGGGCACTAATGTTGTCAAAGATATCTTTTGGGCACATTCAGAATCCATTGAGCTTCTAAATACCTTCCTCGTTGTATTGTGTATTGATTCCACGTATAAGACCAACAGGTATAGGTATCCGTTTGTTGAGATCGTCGGTGTAACCTCAACGGAGAGGACTTTCTCTGTTGCATTTTCTTATGTCAATTGGGAGAGGTTAGATAACTTTGCATGGATTCTTAATAAACTGAGGGGTTTATTTAGGAGACAGGATGACTTGCCACAAGTCAAACTTACTGATAGAGACATTGGTATGATGAATCTTGTGGCAACGGTATTTCCAACATCTGTAAACTTGTGCCAATTTCACATTAAAAAAATGTGACGGCCAAAGCTAGGATGTACGTGGAACCGATGGCTATAGTTGAGGATGTGATGAGGCATTTCAAAGAGTTGTCCATGCGGCCACTACAAATGAGTATGAGCTGGAGTTGCAAAACTTTGAGAGTTTGTCAGCGCCTTTTGATAAATTCACACATTATGTGAAGACCACTTGGCTAAACCCTCACAAAGAGAGATTTATTGATGCATGGATAAATTGGTATATGCACCTCGGCAACACTACCACCAACAAAGTTGAGTCTGCACACTCTCACTTAAAGAAACTATTGCATGACAGTAGGGATTCGATATGTACCATGCTTAGGCTACACCATACTGACCTTAAGATGGCTTTCGAGCATAGCCTAAGCAGAGTCAAATTTTATCACTTAAAGAAAATATATGATAACATTAAGGGTTTTGTTTCTGCCAATGCTATAGACTATATAGCTAAAGAGTTGAAGCAGTGTAACACAATTGGTGTTGATGCATTTGCATGTGGATGCACGATCAGAACCACACACGGTATACCATGTGTGTCTGAGCTTGCTAGGTATGTATTCTAGTTGCCATTAAGTATTGTCACCTTTTAAATTTGATTGTTCTAAAACAAATCATACTTATTTTGCAGGATTGGGATGGACTACACCCAAAGTCCGTTGGATTGTATTCATCAACATTGGAAGAGAATGAATTTCAAAATACATCATGCGGAGCAAGACGTCGGGGCCCCAAATGATGAGTTGAGTTTGAAGATTGAATTTTGAAGCATGCAACGAAGGTTCGATGCATCTGATCGTACTGATAGAGTGATGTTGAAGGTGAAAGTACGTGAATTGACATTCCCAGACACTACTTCCATATGTCCACCTCCGGATAAAATCACCACAAAGGGAGCACCTAAAAAGGGCAAAAAATTAAAAGATGAGATGTCAACAAAGCGAGACAAGTCATATTGGGAACACGTAGATGACGAATTTGACTCCCAGGAAGATAGCACATCCGCTGCTTGATAACTCTATTTTATATAGAGTTATTCATACAATCAAGCTTGAGTTATTACTTATTTTCAAGAACATTTTTATATATTTATAGCTTATTTATCAAGGAACAACACTCTAAGTATTCAAATTGGATAAAGGGCAATGATCTAGGCAAAATACACAAATCTTGTTAGGTTTGATGTTTTTGTTCAGTGCAGCTACTGCAGGAGTAGAAACACTGCCAACACCAGGAGTGGAAACACTAGGAGTGGAAACACTGCCAACACCTGCTAAATTCTGCCAGTTTATACCAAAACATTCAAAGACCATTTCAATGCTTCCACACTTGATTTGTGACGTCATGCCTAGTCACCTGGAGCTGAGCCACTTGCTGAAGTCGGCGATACACATAAAAATCAAGTTGCAAGACTCAAACTTATCTAAAAGACATGTGGCACTTCTCCAATGGACCTCATCTTTTGTTATGCATGCAAGCGACCAAACCTGTGCAGCTTGCTTAATTGGTTGTCAACAAACTAACCATGTTCGGTTCCCTCAGCTGATCTCTCACGCCAAAGGAAACCCCTTGCAAGAGGAAAGCTTTCAAGCCTATAAATAGAAGCCATATCTATCATCTATCATATATCATCTTTCACATCTTTAAATATTTCATCTTTTAGTTTAGTTTAGGTATAGTTTATTTTCATTTCCAGTTTCTAAGGAGAGGAAGGTGAGGAAGTGCTTGACAACCATTCCCTTCACTTCTACTTTGAAGAAATTCGTGTAAGAAATCTTTATTGTACTTCAACTTGGGAACTTAATGCAAAAGATCTTCTATTCAAGTAATCTCTACTCTTTTAAGTTCTTTTGCTTTATTATTCATTTACTTATGTTCTTAGCATATTCTTTGCTTTATAACATGAGTAACATGAGCTAAATTCCCTTAAGTTGAGATGTTCTAACCTTGTAATGAACTTCTAAATGTATTATGGTTTATATAGTGTAAACACTTTAAACTCTTGCATAATACTTCTTTCAACTTATTCTGGAATTGATCACTTTAGAATAGGTAAAACTTGTGGCAGCAGACATGGGCTACATTTATGAACTCAAGAGTTAATAGGGACAAGTATTTAATAAAGGAAACTTTGTTAAATACATGCTAAAACCTAGACATAGGATAGCATAGTCCTTAGGATAATAAAATTACAAGAGTGAACCTATTTAGCAACTTGGATCATTGTTAGGAGGAAAGAGAGGAATTGACAAACCTTTCTTTACTGTAGAAAACAAAGATCATAAGAGCTTGTAATGAAACTCTGAAGAGAAGTGCTGAAAGGCACAAACTGATGCACCCACATCCAGTGTTTCCACACTACATACTCCATTAAGACACTTAGAAGTAAAGTACTTGGTGAAAACATCTCAACTACTTTTTCCAACTGATTTCTCACACATTTTATTGCTTATTATTATTTTACTTACTTTGAAAACTCCAAACCAAAAATACTGAATAGTGTAGACACATTAAGTGTACACTTTGAACTACAAAAATTTACAATACATAATCCCTGTGGGTTCGACCTTTCTTATCACTTTATTACTTGTGTGACTATATATGTATACTTGCATATAATAAACCACACCAAGTTTTTGGCGCCGTTGCCGGGGATTATAGTAAAATTTTGTTGTTTAGATTGTTAATTTAGTGTTTTATTAGTACTATTGGTATTCTGTTTTCTGTGCAGAAACACTTAGTGCAGAAACACTCAGTGAGGAAACACTAGTTTATGCCCAGAGATAGACCACCAGAATTTGATTGTGATCCAGAAATTGAGAGAAGATTTAGGAGACTGCTAAGACAGCAAAGACAACAAGACTGCAGAACAATGTCTCACCACAGTGAAGATGCCTCAGTAAGAGGAGGACCTAATTCACATCAACAAACTGAAGGTGGACCAGATCACAGACAACAATTCATTCAAATGGGACCAATAGGTATGATTAATGATAGAGATAGACCTATGAGAGACTATGCTCAATATGACCAGCAGCACATACAAACTAGTATTGCTAGACCTCAAATTGATACTGTTCATTTTGAATTTAAACCTATGATGTTTCAAATGTTGCAAACAATTGGTCAATTTGGTGGATCTCCACATGAAGATCCCCATGAGCATTTAAAGCAATTCATAGAAGTTTGTAGTAACTTTATCATTCCTGGTATTAGTGAGGATGCATTTAGGCTTAAGTTATTTCCATACTCTTTGAAAGATAGGGCTAAATCATGGCTAAATTCTATGGAGCCCAATTCTATTCATACATGGAATGAATTAGCTGAAAAATTCTTAAGCAAATATTTTCCTCCTATTAAAAATGCTAGGATGAGACATGATATTACATATTTTAGACAAAAAGAATTTGAATCATTGTTTGAAGCATGGGAAAGATGGAAAGAGCTTTTAAGAAAATGTCCACATCATGGTTTACCTGTCATTATACAAATGGAAACTTTTTACAATGGTCTAGAACCACAAACCAGAGTGATGCTTGATGCATCAGCTGGTGGTGTTCTTTTGAATATGTCTTATAATGAAGCATGTGATCTTATTGACAAAATTGCTACAAATGGTTCAAGTTGGCCTACTGAAAGGGTAAGTGCTCAAAAGAGAACCTCTGGAGTACATGAGATTAATGATATATCAGCCCTATCTGCTCAAGTAGCCACTTTAACAAATCTGATCAAACAGTGCACTAGTGCACCTACATCTAGTGTAGCAACACCAAAAGAAAACACTGCAGCAGCTATAGAACAAGCCTCTCCAGGAACTACAAGTTGTGTGTATTGTGGAGGAGGCCATCTATATGAAGAATGTCCTAGCAACCCTGTCTCTGTCAATTATGTAGGTTACAATAAAAATAACAACCCTTACTCTAATACCTACAATCCAGGATGGAAGAACCACCCAAATTTTAGGTGGAACAATTCTAATGCACCTGCACAAAGTGCACCTGCACCAAGTACTCCTCCTGGATTCTTACCTCAAAACCAACAAAGATCAAACCCACCTGCCAGTGCCAACTCTCTAGAAGAATTGCTTAGATCATTCATTAGTGAAACTAGAACTGCTAGGCAAGCTCATGATATATCAATTAAGAACCTAGAGAACCAAGTAGGGCAATTAGCAACTGCTTTGCAGCAAAGACCAGCAGGTACTTTGCCATCAAACACAGAAGCTTCACCCTCACAAAGGCAAGGTAAGGAACAGGTCAAAGCCATATCTTTGAGAAGTGGCAGGGATCTAACAGAACCATATGAGCCTGAAGGTACAGAGAAGGGAGAAAAATAAAAATGAAAAAAATTCTCAAGATGCAGAAACACCTGGTGTTCCTACATCTCCTACTCCAAGGTTAGTATCAGAATACCCTCCTCCTCCTTTTCCTCAAAGATTGAAAAAAATACATGAGGAGAAGCAATTCAGTAAATTTTTAGATGTTTTAAAACAATTGCATATCAATGTTCCCTTGATAGAGGCACTTCAACAAATGCCAAACTATGCCAAATTCATGAAAGATGTGCTTTCTAAAAGAAGAAGATTAGGGGAATTTGAAACTGTTGTTATGTCAAAAGAATGTAGTCTGATTTTACAAAACAAAATTCCAAGGAAACTAAAGGATCCAGGTAGCTTTACAATCCCTTTTTCAATAGGTAAGCACTATACAGGAAGAGCATTGTGTGATTTAGGTGCAAGCATCAATTTGATGCCCAAATCTATCTTCACAAAGCTAGGGATTGGAAATGCTAAACCTACCACATTGACACTATCTTTGGCAGATAGATCAATAGCATATCCAGAAGGAATTATTGACGATATATTGGTACAAGTTGACAAATTTGTGTTTCCTGCAGATTTTGTTATACTTGATTTCATTGCAGATGAAGAAGTGCCAGTCATGCTTGGAAGACCATTCTTGGCAACGGGGAAAACACTGATAGATGTGCAAAGAGGAGAGCTAACCATGAGAGTGAATGATCAAGAAGTAAAATTCAATGTCTTGAATGCTTTGAAATATCCTGCAGAGGAGAATGAAGAGTGTTCATCAATCTCACTTGATCATTTGGTAGAGAAGCAGTTCCACAAGCAGTATGATCACCTTGCCAATGCACTAGCACCTGATGTTTCTGCATTGCCTGTTGAGGAATTTATTGAAGAAAGCATATTGCCTAAGGAACAAGCTACACCTAAGGTATGGGCTAGAACTTATGAATCTCTTAATTTAGAAAATCCCAACCTTAAAGAAAATGTACCTTCTATTGAACAACCTCCTAGCTAGAATTAAAAGAACTACCTAAGCATTTAAAATATGTTTTTCTAGGTGAAAATAAAACTCTTCCTGTAATCATAGCTTCTGATCTATCTTTAGAACAAGAGCTTAATTTAATTAACACCTTGAGAAAACATAGAAAAGCTATAGGTTGGCAAATGTCTGACATTAAAGGGATTAGCCCCTCAACATGCATGCATAGGATAATTTTAGAAGAAAATTCTAAAAATAGCATAGAAGGGCAAAGAAGATTAAATCCAATAATGAAAGAGGTTGTTAAGAAGGAAATAATTAAATGGCTAGATGCTGGTATTATCTACCCCATTTCAGATAGTGCATGGGTTAGTCCTGTGCAATGTGTTCCTAAAAAGGGTGGAGTCACAGTTGTAGCCAATGAAAATAATGAATTAATCCCAACCAGAACTGTAACAGGGTGGAGAATCTGTATGGATTACAGAAAACTCAATAAGGCCACTAAGAAAGATCATTTCCCCTTACCCTTTATAGATCAAATGTTAGATAGGTTAGCAGGAAAGGAATTCTATTGTTTCTTAGATGGTTATCCAGGATACAACCAAATAGCAATTGAACCTAACAGAAAACCACCTTTACTTGTCCTTATGGCACTTTTGCCTTTAGAATGATGCCTTTTGGACTTTGTAATGCTCCTGCTACTTTTCAAAGATGCATGATGTCAATCTTTTCTGACTTCATTGAGCAATCAATGGAAGTCTTCATGGATGACTTTTCTGTTTTTGGAGAAACATTCTCATTGTGTCTTTCAAACTTAGAGGAAATTCTTCAGAGGTGTGAAGACACTAACCTAGTGCTTAATTGGGAAAAATGTCATTTCATGGTAAAAGAAGGCATTGTGCTTGGTCATAAAATATCTAAAAAAGGTCTTGAAGTGGATAGGGCAAAGATAGAGGTAATTGAGAAACTACCACCCCCATCAACAATCAAAGGGATTAGAAGTTTTTTAGGTCATGCAGGATTCTATAGGAGATTTATCAAAGACTTTTCAAAAATTTCAAAACCATTGTGTATGCTTTTGCAACATGATGTACCTTTTAATTTTGATGAATCTTGTGTAGAAGCTTTTCAAAAACTAAAAAAGGCCTTAGTTACAGCACCAGTTGTAGTCACTCCAGATTGGAGTAAGCCTTTTGAACTCATGTGTGATGCTAGTGACTTTGCAGTAGGAGCAGTCCTAGGACAAATATATAACAAAGTGTTTCATTCTATCTACTATGCTAGCAAAACACTAATTGAGGCTCAAATGAACTACACTGTGACAGAGAAGGAACTATTAGCAGTGGTTTTTGCTTTTGAAAAATTTAGATCATACTTGGTAGGCACCAAAGTAATTGTGTACACTGACCATTCTGCCATCAAGTATCTAATTTCTAAAAAAGATGCAAAACCTAGGCTAATAAGATGAGTTCTATTACTTCAAGAATTTGATCTTGAAATAAGAGATAAGAAAGGAGTAGAGAACCAAGTGGCTGATCACCTCTCTAGACTTGAAAGTAATAATGCAGGTACAATTGAAGAAATCAAGGAAAGTTTCCCTGATGAGAAATTACTAGCAATTACCATGAATACAGCCAGTGTTTCTGCACTCAGTGTAGCCACACCTCATGTTTCAACACCATGGTATGCATACATGGTAAACTTCCTTGTAAGCAAAATTGTACCATGTGACATGAACTATCAACAGAAAAGGTTATTTCTGGCCTACTCTATTTAAAGATGCTTATTATATGGTCAAAACCTGTGATAAATGTCAAAGAAGTGGTAATATATCTAATAGACATGAAATGCCTAGGACTAATATTCTAGAAATAGAACTTTTTGATGTTTGGGGCATGGATTTCATGGGTCCTTTTCCACCTTCTTTTGGCAATGAATACATCTTAGTGGCTGTAGACTATGTGTCTAAATGGATTGAGGCTGTAGCACTGCCAAATAATGATGCTAAATCTGTTAGCAAATTTCTCCAAAGAAATATTTTTTCAAGATTTGGCACTCCAAGAGCAATCATCAATGATGAAGGCTCACATTTTTGCAACAAACTTATTGAAAATTTTCTTGCAAAATATGGAGTGAAACATAAGATTGCTACTGCCTATCTCCCACAAACAAGTGGACAAGCTGAACTTTCAAATAGGGAAATAAAAAGAATGCTTGAGAAAATGGTTGGACCAAATAGAAAAGATTGGTCCTTACACTTAGATGAAGCATTATGGGCATATAGGACTGCATTTAAAACTCCATTAGGTATGTCCCCCTATAGGTTAGTTTATGGCAAGCCATGTCATCTTCCTCTTGAATTAGAGAACAAGTCATATTGGGCTATCAAAAAGTTGAATTTTGATATCAAAAAGGCAGGAGAGAAAAGGTTTTTTGAGCTAAATGAATTAGAAGAATTTAGGCATTTCTCCTATGAGAATGCAGAAATTTATAAAGCTAAAACCAAAGTATGGCATGACAAGAAAATCCAAAGGAGAGAACTTAAAGAAGGAGGAATGGTTCTGTTGTACAATTCTAGGTTGAAACTCTTCCCTGGAAAACTGAGATCAAGATGGTCAGGACCGTTCAAACTAGTTAAAATCTACCCCCATGGTGCAGTTGATCTATATGATGCAACCACTGATACCACTTTCAAAGTAAATGGACAAAGAGTGAAAATGTACTATGGAGAGCATGTAGAGAGAGACAAGATCACCACTCACTTTACAAAACCTTAGACCAAGGTACAAGTCAGGCTGTAAGACTCTTAAAACAAGCGCTTGAGGGAGGCAACCCATCACTATATAGTTAAAATTATTATTTTGTGCAATTTCATGTTTTATTATTTTGCAGAAAAAACAGGACAACAGAGTAGCCAGTGTTCCCACACTAGGTGTTTCCACACTTAATGCAGCCACACTGCCTACTCTGGTGTTAGAAAAATTTAGAAGAAAAAATGTTCACTTGACAAATCATCAACTCAGTGGAATCATCTCTGATCAAGGGTTAGAAAGTGGCGTGTTAAGTCTAAAATTCCACGTGTTGGCTTGCATGTTAGGCCACACAACTTAACGGCTATAACCCTCAACTACCAAATCCCACTAACCCTTTCACATACCCTAAGTTTCAATTCTTTTCGTCCCTCTCACAAAACCGATTAAAAATCCTCTCCACTCTCCACTCACAAACAGTTATTTTTGTCTCAAACGCTCAAAATCATCAATGGCTAAGAAACAAGCTGCCTCTAAAAACACTGGGAAAGGATTTGGTGTGGAAACTCAGGCGAAAAAGGGAAAATCAGGAGTACTAGCATCAATGGAAGCAACCCCTGGATGTGAGCACTTTTGGAACATGAAGTTCCTGCCTGAGCGTGGTTTCAACTTCGCAAAGGCTCATCATTCATTCATCTCCACTATCAACAACATGCATTGGGAAAGATTTGTTCAAACTCGAGCCTACTACTTGGAGCAATTGGTGCGAGAATTCTACTCAGGAATTCAGAATAACAGAGGAGGTACTGTATTTTTCTCCAAGGTTAGAGGTAAGAAAGTTTTCTTTGACCCTGCTAGAATCAATAAGCAATATGATCTCACATACACTGGTAATGCATTTGAAGTAAAACTAGAGACCTATGGAAAGAAGCAAATGACTAAAATCAAAGAAAGAGTAGCAATAGAAGGATCTCAGTGGGAGAAATTCACAAATACTGAATTCAAACTTAAAACTGGTGAATTGATCCCTGAACTTGGTAGTTGGCATTTATTCATTGATACATCAATTCTCCCTACTTCACACACTTCTACATTATCTAAAGATAGGTTGATTCTTATTGATTCAATCCTATGTGAGGATAATGTAGACATAGGGAAATTGATAGCTAAAGAAATTGTAGAATGTCAAGCCAAGGAATCTAGATTCTTATATTTTCCATGCTTAATCACTGAATTGTGTCAAAAGCAAGGAGTTGTTACTTCTGATCTAGAAAAAGTCTACAGAAAAACCCCTCCTAGTGGTCTGTCTGCTGAAGTTAAGGAAAGAGTGAGGTCAGTGAAAATTAAAAGTACTGTAGAGCAGAAAGTGTCTGAACACTTGGTGCAGAAACTCCAAGCTGTCTGGAAATTTCAAAGAGAACAGCATGAATGGTTGAAATTAAAGTTGGATGACCCTGAAGCAGAAATAGAATCCCCAATTTTTCCTAATTGGGTGATTGATGAAAAAGAAGAAGTGGAAAAGGAAACTGTTAAGAAAGAGAAGAGAGTAAAGAGAAAGAGAGATACTGAGAAAGAAAAGAAGGGAAAGAAACCAAGAGTGGAGGAAGAAATTGAAGAAGTGAGTGATGAAGATACTGAAGAAGATGAAGAGGCAAGGCAAGCTGTGAAGGGTATTGAAAAGGATGAAGAGGAGGATGAATCTGAGTCACTGGAAGTTAGTGACAGTGATGATGATGACAGTGATGATATGGAAGCTAGTGCTAAAAGAAAGTATGAAATAAGGAAGAAATCAACAAATGAAGCCCAACCACCATCACCACCATCACAACAGCAATCAAACACCCCCTCACCACCATCACAAACCAACATTCCATCCCCCACCACCCACCATTCCCCCAGTCACACTTCAACACCAAAATCACCCACACCTCCACCAGAAAATACTCCCCAAACTGAAAATCCAAAACAAGATGCAGAAGCAGATACAACCATCCCATCCCACACTCCAAAAGAAACAACTCCCACCCCAAGCACAGAACCTATTGAGCCAACTAACATTGTTTCTGAGAAAGTTCAAATGCAGGTACTCATTAAAGAGCCTGAAAAAGAAAAAAGCAAAACAGGTTTAGAGTTGAAGGTACAGGCAGACACTGTCCAGGAGTCTGTTAGTGTTCCCACACCAACTGCTAAAGATTCAAAATCAACAGTCATGGCAACTAGTCATGCAGCAACAATCTCTGCAGTTCTGAAGGCCTTAGCAGAGAAGAAGCAGATGCTGGGATACACAAGGAGAACAATGAAGCCTGCTCCAACAAAGAAGATGTGGACAATGAGCTCACTCTATGGTGCACAGGGTACAGGGGTACAAGCAGGTGAGAAGGAGGTATCTGAGGAAGAAACACACAAAGAAGGAGAGAAAGAAGCTGAGAAGGCAGCAGTGCAACAGCAAGAGGGAATTGAGCAGCAATCTGAGCAAACTCCAGTGCAGAGTGGTGTACTTGCACCTGAAGTCCAAACACTTGCTACACCAGAAGTTCCTGCAGAAGCTACACCTGAAGAGGCAGAAATGCCTGAGGCTACTGTAGATGATCCTGGTGTGCCTACCTCTGATGTGGCTACTGCTAAGAAGTCAAAGAAGACAAAAGCCAAGCAAAGCCCTGCTGTGAGAGCCAGTCCCAGATTCCAGAAGAAAGAGTAAAAAGATACCTTTTAATATTGTTCCCAGTATTTATATTATGTTTTAGTAGTATACTTTATGTGCTAAATACTATGTGTTAACTTGCTGCTATGTGTTAATTACTTTTGGTTATATCTCCCAACTTTTGGATCCCTTGTTTACTCAACTTAGAACAGTGGGGACACTGCTCTTATTTAAGTTGGGGGGGAGAGTGGAGAATAGTATGTATTTTGTGTATGCACTATATTTGCAGCATGTTTTGAACCTAGTACTAATATATATGTATGAATATAGAAATATGTTTGAGTAAGTATTTATAGCATGTGAGTATGTAGTGTTAGTATGTTTTAAGTTTTAGATGTACTTAACAAAGCATGATAATTTGTGTTAACATGGTGAATTAAGTGCATCAATTTGTTTTTAGACTTAAATGATTATGAAACATGATCAATTCATATTTTTCTCAACAAAATTGAAGAAGTGTGTCAATGAGTCAATTTTTAAATAATGAAAAAGCCTTGTTTTCTAGAAATGATCAGTTTTATAAAAACTTTGACAAAAAAAAATTGAGTTTTGAAAAGAACCATGCTAGATCAAGAGCTATCTAAAGCCAAGAAAATTTTGGAAATTTGAGGTCAAAATTAGATTTTTATTAAAAGTTTAGAAGAGCATAAAGACTTAAGTTTGGGGGAAATTCCATGAATACAAAGGCCAAAGAGTGACAACTTGAAAAGTGCAAACCACAAGTGTCAAAACCACTCAAAAATACCGAAAATATCCCAAAGGAGCTACACTTGCCTGAGTCATATAAACTGAACCTGTCCCTTAAGTGCAATTTGGTTTGAAAAAAATAAACAAAGTTCAAGGAGAAAAAGAAAAAAAACAAACCAAGAAAAAGAAGAAAATGCATGTGGAGGTCAGTGAGGAGGGCAGTGTACGCTACAAAAAAAATACTCAAAGAGTTTCAAGTGTGGTAACACTTAGTGTGCCAACACCATCTACATCAAAAGGCGCCTACACTCAAAATAAGGTGAACCTACAATACAAAAATGATGTTTTTGCACTCACTGCATTACATCATCAAAAATCAAACACCAAGGTATTGGCTCAACAAGTTGGAACACCAAAAGCCCTTTGTTGTGCTTAAGAGTCCCCTAAATACTTGAAGAAATTGTTAGTCTCGGCCATATTTTGAAAAATCTCTACGAGTGACCAAAAGAGTTCCATCTTTTTCAAAAAGCTAAAGAAAAACTCTTTTCAGTTATGGAACCAATTAGAAACTCAATGGGCCACACACTCACACAAATGAGTTTTTATAACTCTGAATGTTTTAAAGAAAGCAAGGGCATGGAAGAAAAAGCACCAAAAGAGAAAGGCTCATCAATACACTTCAAACACTTCTTGAAAAACATGAGTTGAGATGTCTTCATAATTATATAAATCTTGTGTTTTTGTTTCTTGTCGTTGCTTGAGGACAAGCAACAATTTAAGTTTGGGGGTGTGATAACTCTATTTTATATAGAGTTATTCATACAATCAAGCTTGAGTTATTACTTATTTTCAAGAACATTTATATATATTTATAGCTTATTTATCAAGGAACAACATTCTAAGTATTCAAATTGGATAAAGGGCAATGATCTAGGCAAAATACACAAATCTTGTTAGGTTTGATGTTTTTGTTCAGTGCAGCTACTGCAGGAGTAGAAACACTGCCAACACCAGGAGTGGAAACACTGCCAACACCTGCTAAATTCTGCAGTTTATACCAAAACATTCAAAGACCTTTTCAATGCTTCCACACTTGATTTGTGATGTCATGCCTAGTCACCTGGAGCTGAGCCACTTGCTGAAGTCGGCGATACACATAAAAATCAAGTTGCAAGACTCAAACTTATCTAAAAGACATGTGGCACTTCTCCAATGGACCTCATCTTTTGTTATGTATGCAAGCGACCAAACCTGTGCAGCTTGCTTAATTAGTTGTCAACAAACTAACCATGTTCGGTTCCCTCAGCTGATCTCTCACGCCAAAGGAAACCCCTTGCAAGAGGAAAGCTTTCAAGCCTATAAATAGAAGCCATATCTATCATCTATCATATATCATCTTTCACATCTTTAAATCTTTCATCTTTTAGTTTAGTTTAGATATAATTTATTTTCATTTCCAGTTTCTAAGGAGAGGAAGGTGAGGAAGTGCTTGACAACCATTCCCTTCACTTCTACTTTGAAGAAATTCGTGTAAGAAATATTTATTGTACTTCAACTTGGGAACTTAATGCAAAAGATCTTCTATTCAAGTAATCTCTACTCTTTTAAGTTCTTTTGCTTTATTATTCATTTACTTGTGTTCTTAGCATATTCTTTGCTTTATAACATGAGTAACATGAGCTAAATTCTCTTAAGTTGAGATGTTCTAACCTTGTAATGAACTTCTAAATGTATTATGGTTTATATAGTGTAAACACTTTAAACTCTTGCATAATACTTCTTTCAACTTATTCTGGAATTGATCACTTTAGAATAGGTAAAACTTGTGGCAGCAGACATGGGCTACATTTATGAACTCAAGAGTTAATAGGGACAAGTATTTAATAAAGGAAACTTTGTTAAATACATGCTAAAACCTAGACATAGGATAGCATAGTCCTTAGGATAATAAAATTACAAGAGTGAACCTATTTAGCAACTTGGATCATTGTTAGGAGGCAAGGGAGGAATTGACAAACCTTTCTTTACTGTAGAAAACAAAGATCATAAGAGCTTGTAATGAAACTCTGAAGAGAAGTGCTGAAAGGCACAAACTGATGCACCCACATCCAGTGTTTCCACACTACATACTCCATTAAGACACTTAGAAGTAAAGTACTTGGTGAAAACATCTCAACTACTTTTTCCAACTGATTTCTCACACATTTTATTGCTTATTATTATTTTACTTACTTTGAAAACTCCAAACCAAAAATACTGAATAGTGTAGACACACTAAGTGTACACTTTGAACTACAAAAATTTACAATACATAATCCCTGTGGGTTCGACCTTTCTTATCACTTTATTACTTGTGTGACTATGTATACTTGCATATAATAAACCACACCACTGCTCAGTCTCGTAAACGACCTACCCGAACTACCACCTAAAGTAGGAGTTCCACTAGCACTCCACCACTACCAAAGAAACCAAAGACTATCCAAAGTAGGAGTTCCACTAGCACTGCACCACTAAGCAAAAAGCGAACTGAAGCTGGCAGTTCAACTATTATTCATACCCCTCCACTACCTAAGAAGCCAACACCCACACCACCCCCACTTATTAAGCTAACTCCTACTATTACTCCTACTCCAACTTTAACTCTTACTCCAAATCTTACTCTTACAACAAATCTTATTATTGCTCATACGAATGATTATTATACTTACCTTAAGGGTATGCCAGGAACCATTCATCCTTATATTGAAAATCTTGTTAATGTAGTCGATGATGGTAACTGTGGATTTCGGTGTATTGCTGCACTAATTGGAAGGGGTGGGGAGGCTTGGCTTACTGTGAGAAAAGATCTGTTGGACGAGCTTAAACAATACAATGACTTCTACACTAATTTGTATGGTGGTATTGGAAAATTCGCTGTTGTGATGAAATTGTTGATGCAGACACACAAGAATGGCATAGATAATTGGATGATTGTACTGGATATAGGGTATCTGATCACTAACAGATACAAGGTCATACTGACTTGTTGGTCTATTAACGGGTCTTTCACAAATTTCCCGTTTCATATTACATCATTCAGAAGTGTCTGTATGTTCAACATCTGCTATACTAAAAGACACTTTATACAGGTATATTGACTTCTATTTATAATTCATTTTTATATTGTGAAACGTTAGTTAACATTATTATGCTTGTTGTCCTTGTAAGGTATTTATGAAGAATGGAAGTCCACTGCCCCCGCCCGATGCGATATGGAATCTTAACAAGGAACCCATAGCAAAGGATTGGGACATGCAGTTTACAGGTCGAATGCAAAAGTGGATGTCGCTGATAATAGAGACACAACCCCTAGCTTATATAGACTTATCTAAAGATAATGATTAGTTGAATATTTTGTTGGATTTGTATTCAAATTTTTATTGTATTAGAACGACGCATATTGTTGGATTTGTATTCAAATATTTACCATGTTTGTTTAATTAATACTAACTTTCCTTATTTATAACATAGTGGATTTGTAGGAATATTTCCATATAAATAGAAACATCTCTTTCTGTCTGTTGCAGTATCAGATAGGTTCGGTAGATGACAGTTGAACTCGTCCGGTGCATCGTAACTAGATGTTTGCAATTACAACACCGTACAACTGGAAAACACAGCGTCCTTGTGGTTCCATGCGCGTTGCACTGAGGGTAAAATTGGAATATTTCTGATTTGGGGGTGTGTGGTGAGTAGGGGAGAGTGGGAGAAGTATGGGCCAATATGAAACATATAAAGACTCATTCCAAAAATACATATTTTTTGCAGGATAAAAAAAACAAAAAAAATAGCATACCATAATTATTATATTAAAAAGAGCAAAAAGGAATACAAAGAATGAGGGGTATAGACCTAAATCTATATTAAGGTAAGAAATGCCTATTATGAATAAAATCATATCTTTTCATTTTATATATAAAAGTAGAATACGGAGTCCGCCAAAAAGTTGGCATTTAGTCGAGAAAAAATCCGACAAAACGGAGGGTAAATTGGTCATTTAAATTTTCTCCATAATAATTGTCTACCACAATTACATTTATTGCAGAACAACCATATATTATTCTCAATGCACGCTTTAATTGTTTACATTTCGCTTCTCATTGCAAAATTAAATTGCAAGTATTCCACTTTCTACTTCCAAGCAAGGTTTTATTGCGGCTCTACTTCCAAATTGCAATCCATTTAATTCCTCCCATTAAGCATTATTGAAAAACTAAAAAGACACAATTGGATTAATGGTAGAACAACCCTATACAGTTTTTAATACAAGCTTTAATTGCAGTCTTTTCGCTTCCCATTGCAATCTTTAATAACAATCATTGTTATTGATGACTGTATTTACTAATATTTATACCATTTTTCAAAATTTGGTCGATTAAAATTTTGTCGATATAGTTATATGCCACATTGCATTTATTGCCGAACCACACTAGAATTTCCAATGCAACCTTTAATTGTGAACCTTTTGCTTCCCATTGCAATCTTTAATTGCAACTATTCAACTTCTTTCCTATTGAAAGTTTAAATTTCGTCATTGGTTTCAGAGGCATCCATTCGCTTCACTTGATGGCATCAAATTCAAAAATTTCAATATTAAACCGTGGGAAATATTAACAGGCGTGTAACATTACGATTGATTAATTCATGAACTTAGAGCATTGAACCAGTGGAAGATTAAGGGGCGTGGAAGGTTAAGGGGAAAAGCACTCTATGGGCATTCAATTTAGGGAATGAAAATCGAAACACTGAGCATAGGACCATTGGGTGCATCAAGACGCGTTTAGGGTGAAGGGAAAAGGGCATCATTGCACATTCAATTGAGTGCATGAAAATCGAAACATTGAGCATTGAACCGTTTGGAAGATTAAGAGGCGTTTAGGGTGAATTGAAAAGGGCACCACTGAGTTCCAATTGAGTGGAAGATTAAAAGACATGAAGAATTGAGTTCGAATTTAATGATTTAATCATGATTATAATGGGAATTGAAATGTGCTATCATTGATTAATTCATGAACTTAGAGCATTGAACCCAAAGTAAGGTTAAAAGGCGTGGAGGGGTTGAGATTCGAATTTCAATGAGTCATGTGGAGAATTGAATTCGAAGTTATTTCATTAATCATGATTGTAGGGGTTTAGATTCGAATTTCAATGAGTCACTAAAAGATGAAGAGGCAACGAAGGTGGATGGCAAAGGGCAGAAGCATTGTTATAAATATCAAGGTACGTATTATGCGACCAAACCCACATATAATTCCACATGACCATCTGGTGCAAGTATCGTCTCTTGAGTTAACCATACTTCACAGAGTTCACAGAAATTGCTTCAAGATATACTCTAATTTCTGACATACGCCCCGACAAGACTGATTTGAGGCTTAAGGTTCATGTCCTACATACATGGAGGGTTCCTGAATTCAAAAATCCATGTGTCATATCCAATATTGACATGTTGTTGCTTCATGAGAAGGTAATGTCAATACCTTTATTTTTCAAATAGTATAGTATGTTAATACATACTCTAACTTTTTAAAGTCGTCACGTTTTATTTCAGTGGGAACATGATTGAATGTACGTTGTTGGAAAGGTTTGCAGAGGAGATGAATCAATATCTTATAGATAATGGTGCTGAGAGTTCTGTCATTCTAATTCTGCAACTTTGTAGAAGTCGATCCTGGAATGGTATATTTTTTCAAAACGATATTTGGTTTAGATGTGTGCATATTTGATTGTCCTTTGTTTAATGTGTAGACGTATTTTTTTTAAATTAACTGATAGGGCAATTGGGAATAACAAATGCCTCCAATGGAACTAAACTTTTTATTAATGCTGACTTACTGAAGTTGTTGAACACAAGGAGTAGTAAGCATCTAACTTGATATATTTCATAATGGTCGCATGGGCAGGAAATATTTCTCCATAGGAACTGGACGAGGGAAAAATCCTTTGCGGTCAATTCGGAGACGAGGACGAGGACCATGTCCCCGTGCGGACAGGAGCAGCGAAGGAAAACTTCTCATGACGGGGATCGAAGGTGATGAAAACTTTGGGGGATGGGGACGAGACCTACCATACCCCTGAGGGGAAGGCGGTTCCCGTAATGGGAATCAGGAGCAGGGACAAAGAAAAGTTTGTGGGACGGGGATAAGCACCACGTGGGGACATGGGCAGGAGAGTAAAACTCCATATGACAGAGATTGGAAGTAGGGACAGAGATGGAGAAAAGTTTGGCGTGATGGGACGGGGAGCGGGGGAGTACTCCAGGCCGTTAATATATGTGAAACAACTTTTTAACCTATAACTATGTTACAACCATTGTTAGCTATATCATTTGTTATTTATTTTATACAATTGTATCTTATATAAAAATAAAACAAGTAACAATTATAAATTTTGGTAGTTTTCTGAGATTGTAGTGTAATTCTCCTATAATTGTTTGCTGATGAATCATGTTATATACAATTTTCTAAAATTACCAAAACTACAATTTTTTTGGCAAACATCGTATAATTTTTTGAAAAAAGAATAATTTTATTGTCCACAACTTTTTCCACGTGTATCGCACGGACAATGGTTTAGTATACAATAAAATCAGGAATCATGTCCCACCAAACAAATCCCTAAATTTGCAATCCATGAGAAGCTAAGCAATTCGCACAATTATTACTCCTTTTGAAAATATGAGAGCAAGGAAATGATATATTTTAAGTGAGGCCTAAAGAAAGATGGTTGAAGTGACATGAAAAGACTCGAACCGATGTTTAGAAAATTTGACTAAATGCTACCACCGCGTCATAAGATGTGAGTTTTGCTTTTTAATCTCACTCAAACACTTTGAGTGTGTTTAAAAAAAAAAAGGCTAAATAGCACTTTTGGTTCTTTATGTTTGCTCTATGTTTCACTTTGGTCATTTATCTTTTTTTTTGGTCCGTTTTGGTCCCTCATGTTTCATTTTGGTCCCTGACGTCAGTTTTTGTTAACGGACGCCACGCTGGCAGTTAACTGCTGACGTGGCGTTCCAAATTCATTAAATGACGTGGCAAAAATATATTATTTAATTCTTACACATCAGCAATTAAGTTTTTAAAATTAAAAACACAAAACATAAATTAACAATTACAAATCAAACTAAAAATTACAAATCAAACTACCAATTACAAATCAAACTAACAATCGAAACTAAAAACTAAAACTAACAAATCAGTTCATCTTCAAACAAACAAATCAAACTAACAATTACAAATCAAACTAAAAACTAAAACAATCTGGAAAAACAAAATCAGGAATCCATGGCGCACCACCTAGGGGTGTCAAAAAAACCCGGACCCGCGGGTACCCGTGGGTAAAACCCGTCACGGGTCTGGGGGGTAGTTAAACGGGGACCCGCGGGCCAAATAAACGGGTATTTTGGCTACCCGTCAATAAACGGGGCGGGTCCGGGTAGCGGGGTACCCGGACCCGCGGGTACCCGTACCCGGTGAAAATTATGTTGTTTCTTTTTTTTTTATCATCTATTGTTGTTGTTGATGTTTAAGTGGATGTTTATTCACATTTTGTTGTATCTTTTATCCTAATATTTTGGATAATATTTAGTTGTTATTTTTTAAGTTTCTATTTTCATAATTTTAGTTTTTTTATCTCAATTCATTAACAATATATTAATAAATAGTTGATACGATAAATGCATATCAAAATGCGTAATTTTTTTATATAAATGAATCAAAAAAATAGTGTTAAAAAAACTAATTTTCTATGGTATTTCAAATTTTATTTTTAAAAGTTTTTTATTTATTAATTTACAAATACCCGCGGGTACCCGTTTAAAAAAGTATCCGTTTAAAACCCGTTAAACGGGTACCCGTCACGGGTCCGGGGCCTATTTATAATAAACGGGGCGGGTCCGGGTAGTGAGATACCCGTGCCCGCCCCGCCCCGTTGACATTCCTAGCACCACCGTAACTGCGTTTTTCCAGAAACAAAATCGAAAAACAAAATCAGAAATCCATGGCGCACAATCTGGAAAAACAAAATCGAAACCCATTTTCCAGATCTTCTTCATCTTCTTCTGGGTTTTTCCAGATCTTCTTCATCTTCTTCTCCCTCCGTAACTCTCTCTCTCTCTCTCTCTCTCTCTCTCTCTCTCTCTCTCTCTCTCTCTCTCTCTTCGTTTCGTCCTTCGTCCCTCTCTCCACTGTCGAAACCACCGTCGTCTGCGCCGGAAACCATGGCGCACCACCGCTTGTGGTGGTCCTCATCTCCCTCATCTTCGATCTCTCTCTTCTCAGTTTCGCACCACCGCTCGTGAAGAAGAACCAATTTGAACCAAAACGAAGAACCAATTTGAACCAAAACGAAGAACCAATTTGAACCAAAACGAAGAACAGTTTTCGGTGAAACGAATCTGAAGAAGAACAAAACGAAGAACAAATTTGAACCAAAACGAAGAACAGTTTTCGGTGAAACGAATCTGGGTACAAAACGCTGGATCTGGGAAAGTCAGAGAGCGAGAGTGAGTGATGAAGTGAAACTCAGATCTGGGAAAAACACTGGATCTTCAAAACGCTGGATTTTAATTGTTTTGTTAAATTATGTTTTGTTTTTTTAAATTTAAAAAACTAAATTGCCATGTCATTAATGAATAACGAACGCCACGTCAGCAGTTAACTGCCAGCGTGGCGTCTGTTAGTCAAAACTAATGTCAGGGACCAAAATGAAACAAAAATGAAACATGAGGGACCAAAACGGACAAAAAAAAAGATAAATGACCAAAGTGAAATCTGGAGCAAACATAAAGGACCAAAAGTGCTATTTAGTCTAAAAAAAATTAAGTGAGACTTGCAAAGTGAGTACTAAGTGAGATAATGAGCAAACTATGGAAGTTCTTCAACTCCTTCTTCCTCCCTTGGCCTCATCCCCTCTAGCTTGGATAAGGATCTGTTCCTCCTTTTCTTCCTTGTTTCTTAGTTTATTTCATGTTTACGTTTCATAACCTTCAAAGAAAAAACTAAAAAGGAGTTTATCTTTTTCCTTCTTCCTTTCTTTCAAGAACTTGAAGAAATGAAGTTTAGTTTTTTATTCTAAGTCTACATTTTAGGCCATGAAACCTTGTTGGTGAGCTACGTTCATTTTAAAAAAAGCAAAATCTTGGTTTGGTTTGTTGAAAAATGATAAAAATTGAAGCTTTGAAACATTGTTTTGCACTAAACCTCCAATTGGAGTTGCTGACCTTATTTTTTTACTCCATAACGGTGGCCTCCAATTGGATAGAAAAGGGTCAAGTTTGTATATGTTTTTTTTTGTGTTCAAAGATTAAGGCGTGGAGAAACTAGAGTTTTTATCGAGAGAAAAAGCTAGAACTTTCTTAAATCACTTTGTTTGTTTTTTGATGTAACAGGATATATGAGTAGGGGTGGACCTACATATATTTGAGGGGGTGCTGCACTTGCATCCCTTGATAAATAAAAGATGCACTTATACTCTTAAATATGTTTAGTTTGACCCCCTAGAAATAAAAAATTTGCAACCAGGCTCCTCAACTCTTTAAAGTCTAATAATAGTTAAATAAATAATAAACTTTCAACTAACTTTATCAACTTACGGTCTCTTCTATTTGATTCCTAAAGAATACAAAATAATAAGAAGTTTCTAAAGTTTGTAAAATCTCTCAAATTAGACTAACAAGAATAGGTCCGAGCGGTAACTGAATTCAGATTCCACTCCAAGGTCTCGGATTCCACTCTAAGGTCTCGGATTCCACTCCATCTAGATAGACTATCTACTAATTAGTCTATCTAGATTGGGATCCGAGCCCAATTAAATTAGAGGTACAAATGACTTAGTAGATAGTCTATCTAGATGAAAGACTCTTGTTGCCTTATTATGTAGGTCCACCTCTAATTTAATTATGTCTGATTATTTTCTACTATCTATCTAGATAGTCTTCCATCTCCTTTTTATCACAATTAGTCATTGAAAGAGTCTTTCATCTCATAAATTTGAATATATAATAATTTTTTTTGTGTTTTTTTATTCATATAATAATTTGGTTATGGTTTAAGTTTATTCTTATTTGTATTTTTAGTTCTATTTTTGCATGTTGTAATGTATAAAGCAGTGTTTGATGAAATTTTGATCTACTCCCTTTACCCCCTAGTCTCTCAACGGTCTCCCAAATTGCTTTCTTTTAAAGTGCTTTGATCTACTCATCCATAGTTGAACCCAATATTTATCCTTCAGTGTCTCTTGCGCAAATGTTGGGATTCTCAGAGTCAATAGCTATAGTAAGGCTCTGATGTTGCATGGAAAAATGTTTAGAAGAATTTTCACCAAAAATGTTTAGAAGAAGCAAACTAGGAAATAGGATACTTAAAACAATACTTTTTCCCTTTTCTCAAAACAATAAGTAAGTCATCTGGATTGGGGTCAAGGGTATCAAAAATCTTAAAATTAGATGTGGAGGCCCAAATAGTGACTGCAACAAGAACACATGTTTGAGTCGCAAAAGAAACAAACAAGGTCATACTGAAATAGACTAAGAGAGCCAAGGTTGGGAACAAAACCACACCAATAGTAGGTGAATCGTAGGCTTTAAAGAAACACCCAAAAAAATTGAAGGTCTCATCACTATTTTGACCAATCAAACAGGCTAAGGAAGTACCGAAGAAGAATCTGAGAAATTTACGCAACAAGGAGACCATGGCAAGGTGGCGCATGGATTACCCGCACTCAAACGGTTACTAGGCAGAAAATGCATGTGGCAACGCGTGGCAAGAAGAGCAACTACACTATCTTAGGATTTGTTCAGCTTTTGGGTTCTAATCGTGATGTTGTGATCAGTTGAGTGGTTGAAAGTGGTGTACCACAGTGATACTAAAGAGGACTAGTGGTTTCACAAAAAATAGGGTACTAGTAGTGCGCAAAATTAGGGCACTGGTTTACCAATTTGAAACTGCTGCAATGAAGGAGGCAAAAGGCAACAAAGAAGAGGGCTGGGTGCACTGAAGGCAGAAAAATAGGTCTGGCTAGGGTTTATGTGAAATCGAGGCTCCAAAGACCAAAAGCTCTTATACCATGTAGAAAAGTATTCTTAGTATTATTTCAATTGTGTAATTACATTCACAAATCCTTATTACAGGACTAGCTCAACCCGCTGGATCTGATTGATGGGCCTAATAACAGCTAAAATAGCAAATAACTACTATTTATAGAGCTGGCAAAACAGGCTATCCGGCCTGTATCGGGCTGGCCCGCATTGGGCTTGAGCTTTTAAGGGCCAGGCTAAAAAGCCCGAGTTAAAATTTGGGCTAACCCTTTACAGCCCAAGCCCGACCCTGTGCGGGCTGTGGGTTTTTCGGGCTAGCCCGTATTGCGCGCGATTTTTTAGCAACACTATCATGTAACTCTCAAAACCAAGACTCAATGTTTTACAATTTTTTAACATTATGCAGCATCCAATAAAACTTTTTGCTACCGTTGCTGCGTCTTTGTCTTCTAGTTCGTGAAGAATTGAAGAACAGGTCAGAGAGTTTTCTTTTAGAAGAGAGAAAGTCTGACTACGTGTGTTTTGAGTAAAGTCTTTATTTTTTTTGACACAAATGTTTCTACTTGTTTCTATTTTCTATTTTTTTTTTGGACAACGGAAATTGGATTTCATTTAAGATGAACAGGGCCAAGCCCTACCAACAGATACAACTGAACTACTAGGCGGCCCAACACCAGCCAAAAACAAACATAACTTAAAAATGGGCCAGAAAACTCCGACCCAATACAAACAAACACATAGTCAAACATCATAAAGGAAAGAAAAAAAAACAACTTGCGAGAAAGAGGAAAGAAACTCAGATGCGCTTTCGACCTCTCCCCACTATCGCAACCCTAATTCGGCAAACGAGCGAACCACCACCATAACACCTCCAACCACACAAACCGATCGAATTAATAGCGATCCCTGCAGAAGACGAAAGTCAATCACGACACAGAGCAGAATCCAGTGCGAGAGCGACATCGAACAACCAAGGAAGAGGAGATCATCCAAAATCAGAGTTCTTCTAAAGCCAACAAAGATCGGACACCCATCGGAGGAGAAGACACCCAATTAAACGGAAGGGAATTTGATGCTCCTAACTTAGCGATGAGATCTGCAACCGTGTTACACTTACGATTTGTCCAAGTGAATCCACACCAGGTAAACGAACTTCTCAGTTTCTGAATATCATTTATGATCTATAAGATTTCTCTTCTCACTATCTCTCCTCTGCATGCATCAATGACTATCTGCGAGTCCGATTCTACAACGATTGAGTGGAGACCCAGGTTGGAGGCAAGCACCATAGCTTCTCTGAAGGCCAAAGCTTCAGCTACAAGAGCAGAGGAGGCATAGATCCGAGAGGTACTCCCTGCCACTAATTTACCTTTGTAGTCTCTAGGTATAATTCCAGAAAACCCTAACCCTGATCCCACATCAAATTGGGCATCAGTGTTGAATTTAACAATATTAACCCTAGGTAATCTCCAACTAGTGGAGAACTGCCTAGCCACCAGAACATTAGCTTGACCACTCCTAGGCAACACTCTGCTATTACTTAGGTCACCACTCAACTGCTTGATTAGATGAAGAGTTTCTCTAGGAGTAGGGTTAGCATTCTCAAAGACCTTCTTATTTCTCCCCTTCCAAATGAACCACAGAGTTAGAAACATGGAACTCATAGCAAAATTCTTGAACTCTTTAGACTCCCATTCCTTTTCCACCCAACTGTCAAACCAAACATTGAAGCTAGAGATATTAAGAGGACTGGGAACAACACACAATTGCAGACCAAGCCATATAGGAGTTATCCAACTACAGAGGAACAGAAGATGTTCAATAGTTTCCTCTTCCTTATTACAAATTACAAATAGGGCACAAAGGGAGCCTCCTAGTAACCATATTTCTTTTAGTAGCAATAGCATTATGTTTGAGCTTCCATACAAAATGTTTAACTCTCTCTGGGACATTAGTACTCCACACATTCTTCCAAGAGTTTTCAGAGTGAATAAAGGAAGTAGAGTGGGCTAGCATATTAGGTTTTGATGAGTCTTTGATACATTGGAATCCAGATTTCACACTGTATAAACCATCCTTGTTATGGGGCCAATAGAAAGAGTCTTTTTGGCCAGTGATACTAATAGGAGTTTTGAGGGCCTCAATAGCACTACTGGGTAGGAGAGTCTCTCTAAGGGCACTAGTATTCCAAGTATGATTGACCTTATCAATAAGATCAGAAACTGTTAGCACTGCACCAATTTCTCTGCACTTTGCTAAATCCCCACTTGCCAACCATCTATCCCCCGTAACATTCACCTCCACACCATCACCAATATTTCATCTACCTTGTTGTCTTAAGATGTCTCTCCCATGCAATAAACTCATCCACATCCAGGAATCACCAGTCTTCGGTTTCACCACCCACAAATCAGCTCTAGTACAATAGATACTTCTAAGCATAGAAGCCCAGTAAACATTAGGACTCTGAATACACCTCCAGGCTTGCTTAGCTAAAAGAGCAGAGTTCTGAGTGGCAAAAAGAACTAAGTATCTAATAACTAAGTATCTAATAAAAAAAGAAAAGGCACCGAGACTGAACATAGACCAGCGCACAATGCACTTGGGTCTTTTTGAATTGAAATTGGTTACTAATTTTGGGTTGGGCAGCAATAATATGCACACTATTTTTTTTAATTCATGGGCTTACAGACTTTTGTGGACCGGGCTAAAAAGCCCGGGTGTAAAAGTGGGCTCAATTCCTTTGGCCCAATTCCTCCCATTTTTCGGGCTAGCCCGACTCGGCCCAATGGGCCCAGCCCAATTTGCCAGCTCTAACTATTTACAACAAATCTAAATATCTAACAAGAGTAACACAATTCATAACAAACATATACAATTAATTCTTATTACCATTTTCACTAAAAAGAAATTTAAGTGCTTATGTAACCATACTTTCTTTCATAATTTATAAAATAAGCATTTCTCCTTCGGTGCGTCTATTTTTCTTTTGGAAAATGATTTTTATTACAGATATGAAATGTGAGAACAACGCATTTTCTTGTGTTGACTCCACTTTGACCAACCCATGTATTTTTGTGCAGGCTATTTCGTACATTTTGTTTCGATGTACGAAATAGCGCCGTTGTTTTCTTTTTCAACTTAGTGCAACCCACATCTTTCAAGCTAACTCACAATTTAAATCGCCTACCGGAGTGAAAGACCCTAATTACGGTGGGCTATAAGTAATTATTTGAGAACATAACTTAAAAGGATTAATTTCTGTATCAAATGCATCCAAGAAACCGAGATACACAAGAACAATACTTAAAACTAAAAATCTGCTTGATTAAATTACAAAAACTATTCGCAAGCTTGGTGAACAAGTCATTTCAAAAGCCACAGTTTAAGTGCAACCCTATTGAATATGTCACTTCAAAAGCCATAGTTTAAGTGCAACCCTATTGAATATGTCACTTCAAAAGCCATGGTTCTGATAACTGGTATTTTAAAGAAAATAAATTGAAGCCCATAAGTTAAGGGGAGAGACAAAACTTAGAACTAAATGACTTACCTAACCTCTAGTTCTCATAATTGTGATGCTACCTTTGCCCCCTTCTGTGCGAATTTTTGTTTTTCCAACTACAGGCTTTCCGGAAAAAGCGGATTTGGGGTAAGTTATAGGATCTTCCTTGCTTTGCTTTGCTTTTGAAGGAGGTGGAGACAGAATGCGCTTATTTATTTCCTTCAGAGTGATATCACCATGGCCACCACAGGGTTTAACAATAGTAAATGGATAGGCCACAGAAGAAGGTAACTTTGTGGGTGTTTGAATAATCGATTTCCGACCTACACATGAAAATGCGAGTCAGAGTGTTCGTTTCAAAAGTTTTTATACCATTACTTTTATGTACTATAATCCCTTGCATAAGGATATTTTGCATTTTACATTACTCAATGACTCCATCTTTAGGAACAAAAGCACCAATCTAGTAAAAGCATGCTAACTTCTAAGCATTTTGAGCGGTGAGCGCATTACTATATAACATATAGCACACAGTAGAATTATAAATTATGATCATGTCACAGGAGGATCTTCTGTTGATGAGAGAAAAAAAGGACAAATAACCTTATCCCACTAAACAATGCCTAATACCCTATTTTCTATTAAAGTTATATAGAATTGTTTTTTCTCAACATCTCTCTTAAAGGTTTGACCTATAGTTTTTCTCTATATCTAACTATTTGACTATTCTCCACATTATATATGCTTCTGCATATCTTATACATATGTTCAAACCACCTAAGATGAGACTCGGCCATCTTTTCTACAATGGAACTACCGCAATTTTTGTTCTAATTATTGTATTTATAATGCCATTTTGTCTTGTATAACCACACATCTATGATAACATTCTCATTTCTAAAACACCGAGTTTACTTTCTAGTTGACTCTGTAAGCCTATGCCCAATATTCAATCCCATTCAGAAACGCACATCTTATGGCTATGCGGTAAAAATTCGATTTAAACTTGGGCAAAACTTTGCTATAAAAGATTACACTCGAAGCATTCCTCTATTTCGTCCAACCTTCTTAGATCCAATGACTGGCTTCTCTATTTCCCCCTCATTTTACATGATGAACCTTTTTGGTACTTATTTCGCAAGGTTTGTAGTACTGTATATTGCATATACAGTACAACTTTCACCTTTAAGCTAGAATTTCCATTTTGTTCAATATCATTGAAATAAAAGACAATACCAAAAAAACAAAATTCAAACCTTTGAAGACAATCTTTCTAGGGGTTTGAGTGAGGTGATACTGAACCATATTTTGTTCATTGGCTGGTGTGGAGTTGCACAACTCTGCAGTAGCATATAATGTTTTCAAATAAGATTGAATGTGTAAAAGAAACAAAAAGGACAAAGAAATTAGAATACAATAGTGGACAGAAGACAATGTCTCATACCAGCAACATCAATATGAACATTATCTGCCTCAGAAAAATTCCTGAAATAACACATTCATAAGATTATTTTGTTTAAATAAATATGTGCTATAAATTTCCAAAGGTTCTTAGAAAGCTAGAAGCATACAAATCATCAGAACATGATTGAATTTCAGTATCCTTTAAGCATTCTGCAAGCCACCCATCAGCTGCCTCGAGGTCTTCTTGATTGGAAGATGCATTTTCTAACTCATATTCTATTATGATGATTGGGGGGAAGATCATAGTTAACATCCAATTAAATTATCAAAGTCATCTAAAAAAATATTCACAGCAGAATCTAATGAAAGAAAAACCTGATGTCCCACAAAGCCATTGCGACACTTCGGGAAAAATATCCTCATTTGGTTCCTCCCTTTCCTATATACATAATCTAACAGTCATACATTCAAGCAAAACCACAAAACTAGTACAATTAATAACTAAAACATTACTTTTAAATCAATAAAATAATGCTGCACACACTTCATAAGCAAAAAAATAAAAAGAAATCGCATTATCGTTTACGTGGTAGTGCTACTGCTGACAATCTGCAAATCTTGAACACTATAGCATGTGGCTAGAACTATTTAAGATGTTGCGCTATGGCTGTGAAAAGTCAATTCCAGATCAAAGCTATTAGAACTAACCTTTAATTTCAAATATTCTAAAGACATCTGTTCATCGGAAAGCAAATTATCCCCATCTTGAGTGTTGAACTGTAGCATCCTCCGTCTCTTGATTTGCGAAGAAGTCTCCCTACATTCCTCTGGTTCCTTTTGTATTATAATATTTGATTCTGAAATAAACCTTATTTGAATTAAAAGGGATAATAACATTGTATCCACACAAAAAAGGATAACATGAACGATAATAATAACATATCAATCATTAGATAAGATCAAGAAAATTGCTTGTTATAGAGCACCTTCTTACCAGTATTATTGACATTGTATGCGAAATCCCCACAAGCTTTCACAGGGGTTGTTTCATCAACGAACACGTAGGAAAGATTTTGCGAAACGTCTGCTCAAAACAACTAGACTTTCTCAGGCATCAATTGTTAACAATTTTTCACTAACTTGACTTAAAATCACAAGTAACACTTACCAAAGTTGGACATTTTTCGGAGACAATTACCCTCCCTATGCCAATTCCAAGGCTCCCTAACACATTAAAGATGAATCAAAATGAAAATCCTTGTCATGTAACATTGAAAACAATATCGAAGAAAACACAAAAGCAGTGAACCAATGTGGGAGAATCAAATATACCAAAAAGGAAATAGATCAAGTCATCAAACAATGATCACAAGATAAAGTCTCAAGAGGATAGCTTCGTTGGTGAGCTAAAGGACGCTTACAAAGTTTGACCAGGAGTTCCGAGTTTCAAACCTGGCAAACTAACTTACCAACATTCAACAAAAAATTGACCATATAGTGCATCACTAGTTACCAAATAAACCACCATACATATAAGAAAAAAAAAACCATCAGATTGTTATTCGTTGGTATGTCTTTTAGTGCCTTTCTCTCAACAGTCAATAACAATAGCAAAGAAGTACAACAAGTAATAAAACAAAAAGAAAATAAAATGCACCAAATACCAAAAATACAAAAACAAGATAAAAGGGGAGAGGAAAAATGACCTACCAACACAATCATATGCATCATCCTTTCTCTATCTATAAAATCTAACATAAATTGAACAATCTCAAGTACACACACTCAATTTAGTACTTGTACTCCCTAAAGTTTGACATTTTTTCCCAATTAGTCCTAAATTTTTGTGAAATTCATCTAAAGACAAACTTTATAGACTAACTAGATGAGTTTGAGAAACTTTAATTCAAACAATATTCATAAACAGTATTACTTTATATAGGGGTTTATTCTCCTAAAAAATGTGCCTTTCCCCAAAACAAGGACCCGAATCGAGAAAAAGACCCGGATAAATAAAAGGGCAGAGATGTATATACTTGTTTTTGCTGTAATCCATTTATGTAGCAGCAAGCCAGCAACCAAACAAGCGTCAATGCTCGGAAGAGAAGAAATAACCGTTACAGAAAAAACTTGTTATGTTGCTTTGCTGTGCATGAGAGAGAGAGAGAGAGAGAGAGAGAGAGGAACCAGAGAAAAACCAAAACCTTATTCCTCATTCTCTCTATTTATATGTGCGTAATATTCTGTCTTGTCTCTCTGGTTTTCCACTTTCTTCATTTTTTAATATTATTATTATTATTATTATTATTATTATTATTATTATTATTATTATTATTATTAGGGCGGTTATACTATTTTATAGTTTTTCTTATTAATTTTAGAATTTAATGTAAATATTTTCTACATTGTCAAATAATTACGGCTAACACCGTGGCTTAATCTACCATGGGACACGGCGGTCGACCCGATGCTTCTGGGTTCGATTTTCGTAATGGACAAACTCGTGTGGGCCAGTACAAAATTTGATCATAAACACGAGCGAAAAGTAGTTTTTCGTTGAAAACGTTGAGATACTCCATAGGTTGCGAGTCAGCAATAGTCCGAACCAAAAACCATTGTTAAAAATTATGGTAGCCACGACATTCAATGTGTATGGAATATAAGTTAATTGTTTTTATGATGTGTCGATTTATTATTTGTTGACGCTGTAAAATATTTCTACACTGTCAGGATATACTAATTTAAGGATTTAATTGGTGTACACAGTTATTGTAAACTTTTTATACTATGGACCAATAAAAGTTCATAGAATGAGTGAATTTTAAGATAGTTAAGATAAAAAAACCATTTTTATGACATATTGTTTTGTGATTTAATGATATCGTAAAAATCGTTTACATCGACTATGTATATAAATTAAATTCACTAATTTAATATATAAATTTATGAGTTTAATTGTTACACATTCTCATTGTAAAAATTATTTATACTCACAACAAAACACAAATCAGAGTATATACGATTGATTTTTTATATAATTGGGAGAAGACTTAAGTATTTTTAACGACATATTGAAACTCGTGTGCTGATTGGCTGGCTAAACATGGTCAGTGTTCATCAATGGCAGCTTTGCCCTCTGGCTATATCTACTTCTCTTCAATATGATGTTATAGGAATTGTTAGATTAAGACCTTAGCCGGTTTTCTGTGTTGCTTTTCATTTCTTGTTAAAAAAAACGACATATTGAATCATAATTGATTGCCGTGTAGAAAGTCTTTGTTTTTTTGGGATTTGGATCGTCTGACTTTAGTGCAGACATTTAAAGTCGGGTGAACTCCCTACCCGACTTTAAATGTCTCGATTTTCACATACATTTAAAGTCGGGTGAACAACCAGCCCGACTTTAAATGTCTAAATTACACACTAACTGCAGCTGCAGTTTCCCGCGCTAAAGTCAGACGATCCGCCCCCGTTTTTTTGGGTAAAACCGGTTATCCTCTGCGCGTAAATACAGAGACTAATCCCTCGAGCCGGTAGGACCACAATGGACAGCAAAACTCTCCCTTAACAGATTTATTACTGCTGCATGCCTAAGGCTAGATTCGAATCCAAGACCGTGTAGAAAGTCTTTGTGGGGAAAATGAATTCAAATTAAATTTTAATTTTATTTATCATTGTTTCTTTTATGCAAATAGTTTATTTTCTCATTTTTTTGGTGATTGTTTATTTTCTCTTTTAAAAAATACTCCTACATAAATTTTAGGCTAAAGTGCTCCCGGGGTCCCTTATCTTTATTTAAAGTAACAGTTTGGTCCTTTATCTTTTTTTGTCCCAAATCAGTCCTTTATGTTTTAAATTTTTGACACATAAATCCTTTTATGTCCCAAATCAGTCCTTTATGTTTCAAATTTTTAACACATAAATCCTTTTTTTTGACACATAAATCAGCACTGTTAACAGAAAAGGATTTATGTGTCAAAAATTTGAAAGATAAAGGATTTATTTGGGACAAAAAAAACATAAAGAACTAATTGGTTACTTTAAATAAATATAAGGGACCCCGAGAGTACTTTAGCCTAAATTTTAAAATACTCCCGCATAAACACGCATGTAAATAAATAATCGAAAAGGGGAAGGTGGAGTGAGGATAAGGCACACGAGAACATGACCGCACGAGATACGGCAGCAGACCACGCTTTATTGACTGGGACCCACTCAAGTCTTTTAATCCATTTTAACATAAATTCCTTAAAACTCGCGTTGGTTGGTCTGTCCATTTACTGCGAATCGCAGAGTTTGTATTTTTAATTTTATTTACGAATTACTTTTTCTGTTTACAATATTAAAAATATTAAAATATCTTATGGTTTTTTTGCTTTTGTTTTTAACTAATTAAATAATTAAAGTCCAATTAGAATCAATACAATTTCGACCCGGTGCTCCCGGGTTCGATTCTCATCGTGGACAAACTCGGTGTTGACCATTGCGAAATTTGATCCTAAGCACGAGAGGAGATTTGTCTTTCGTTGAAAGTGTTGGGACACTCTGTAGTAGTCAACAATAGTGCGAACAAAAAAAGAATAGGTACAATTTGGTTAGAATTTGATTTTAGTTCGAATATCAAATTCTACCGATTAGTTCTTTATTTGCTACTAGCGGAAGACGGGCATTCCCGTGCCCGTCTTCCGCTTTTATTACCGCGCTACAGTAAATACTTATATAGTCGTTGTTTATTGTGCGTTTCAGACTGGGTTAAATCGGACCAAATGGGCTTCTCTCCAAAGGCCCAATAAGCATATCGCTGCAAACCGCTATGCACACCCTCATGATCTAACGGTTGAGCTCAGCTCGGCGAGGTCGAAAGGTTAAGATCATACGTCATATCTTCACGCGCACTACCATGCGCCTATAAACTAAACAACTACGAACTATCACTTAGGTTGTTTTCTTGGTCCTTTCTTCGCAATTAGCTTGCGCTCCATATACAACTTTAGAAAGAACTCTTCCCAAACTTCGTATCGAATATCAACAACAGTAAAATTTAAATAAGAATCACGTAGTTTATCTAATACCTAGGAAGTAAAAATGAATCTGGTTTTATCCTAATACATAATCAACAACAACAAAGAAAAAAGAATATGGTTTTATCATAGCGCATCATGAAGACCAGAGAATTTGAGAAGCAGATTTTTCGCTTTATCCAGTTAGTACAGAGAGTCCAAATGCATTCTTCAGGAAACGATCTCTATGCTTTGAGATTACTTGGCGGTTGATCTTGTTATAAATAGGCATATCACAGATACATTTTTACTCCTCTCCAACAATGCTAATCTCATATTTGATACCCATATGTAGATACCCATATGCTACATGAGTCTCTCCCACATTGAGACATTACATTTTGTATATGAAAAAATAGATTCAAAAAATGTCTTATAATTGTGTAGAGAAGCAAAGATGGAATTATTTTCTCTCTACACTATGAATTTCAACCACTGTATGGAAAGACCAAAAAGATAGCATAGACAGTAACTATAAAATATGAGAACACATTCTTTAAACACAACTTGTAAATTACAATAGAAAAAGAGGTGCTTCAAGTGGCAAAGGACTTAAAGCTTGGGTATGTAAAGTTTTGCAATAGTTTTCCCCCTCATCTCCAACTTGAGCCTTAGAAATGTAAAGTTTTGTATCCTTAAAAGTTGTTGATTGCTGTAATTAGTTGGCGCTTTTACCTTTATCTTCATAAACGATACTTGTAACACACACAAAAGAAAAGACCATTGGATCATAGAAGGGAGACCTATTATGAGACCTAAAACATATTTCCATAAACCTTAAAGTTACAACTAAAAAACCAAAACTCTTCCACTATAAGTGCCTGAAGAATATAGTTCAATATAGTGAAAGTTAAAATATTGGGAATGAGAATTTGATGTAACCAAAAATGAAGATCATCAGTAAGTGTTATCAGGATTAGTCTCCATAGCTACTCATATCATTGATCCAAAGCACCTGCATAATAGGTACATATTAAATATTACTTTGTGGGTTATATCATTATTATTAGAAATGAAAACAAGAGAGCAATATTCACATTCTATTTGGATCTTCAAGTTCTGAAAGAATACCTGATTCAGTTGTCTTTTTGTTTTGATTTCCCAAGCTTTAACTTGCTTTCCTTTAATCTATGTTCCTCACTCTACTCAACTGAAGATAAATATATGCATTAGAATTCACATATTATCTATAACTATATATAAAGAGAACTCCACAAAAAAACTGCTCTTTTGGTGTCCTACTTTCATACCAATTTTACCCTCAAAAACCAAATTCACTATTACACAATTACCCTTCAAGTTAACACACGCTAACGCATCGAAAAAACCAATCGTTAAATAACCTACTCTAACTGGCCAAATGGTAACCTCCCCCATGAAAGCATCACAGAGCGGATGAAGAAGAGAGCAGGAGAAGGGGAGAGAGAAGGGAGCGAAACAGAGAGAGGGGGAAGAAATAAGATGAAGGCCGAGATACACCAGTCCATATAGGGTGTTTGCAGTGGCACCAAACTAATGGTCACATGAGGGACACATGTCCTTATTGAATGCGAATAAATATTAAAACCAACTAATGGTTGATTATATGGCACGTGTTTTCTGGCATTCTGAATGTTGTATATTTGTCCTTGCGCTTTGAATCTTCTTTGAAGAAACTGCCTTAACTGATCCTCAAGTGCTTTAGTCTTCAAAATTGATTTCTAAAGCCCCTTTGAAATTATATGTAATCTTCCTTTCGAATGTTTCTTCCTTCGAGTAGCTTTCGAACTTTATTTTAATGCCTTGTTGACGTGTCCTTGTAGTCAATTTTGAATCCAAATTTTGGCTCTAACAGATGCCCCCCAAATGTTTGGTCTCAGTTGTTGTGGGAGAGAGTAAACATTTTGATAAATATAGTTGTTGTTCTAGACTGGGCCGAGAGCCCACTCCCTACCTTGGGCCGAGAAGTGGCCCATTAGGCAAGAAGCTCCCTTGGAGAAGAAGAGCGCTGTCACCAGGAAAATGGTGATCCGTGCCTGATGGCATCGACTCGCCAAATCTAACGGTGCAGACGGAACCAGGCAGTTACACGTAGCCAGCCTCCATCGCCTACCTGACTCTATAAACAGGGGTCAACCCCCACTAACAGGTACATATTCTCACTCTCATACCTCTTTGACCTCTCCCCTGACTTGGGTGTTGGAGTGTTTTTGCAGGTACAACCCCGACTTGTGATCCGACTTCAACTCTTCACCACGACTTCAACTAGACGAGACTACCGACTATCCGGACCAGTTACTCCAACACGGATAAGGTACAGATCTGGCGACCACAGTGGGAGTATCAGTTCTCTCTCACCCTCCACTATCCATTCCTACTAATCATCGTCAAGATTCCATCTTGGCCACAAGACACTCCAGAAGGCGTTGCTATGACTCTTCCTCGTGAATAAGCACCCATTCCGGTCTCTACACTGGGACCAGGTCCTCTAGGAGACCATCGTCCTACCAGCAGGTGCAACACAACAATTACTGAAGCTACTTAATGACCGGGCACATGCACTCGCACAACAAGAAGAGTGTCTCACACAGATTAAAAGCGAAGTGGCATCGGTACGGGCCAACACGATGCCTAATCTTCATCGCCCTCGCCCCAACTATCCACCATGAAAAGCAATGCCCTCGCAACGTGTTAGGATTTCGGCAAGTGTACCAAATCGTTGCAAGTTATAATAAAATAGTAAGGACCACTAGTCGTATCCACAGGGATTGAGAGCTATTATCACTAAGCAAGTGTGGTAATTCTTAGGTGTAAAGCGATTGAATAAGTTGTAATTTGTAGTAACCGAAAACAAACTGTTTGTAAATAAATTCCGAGAGTAAAAGCGATTAGGAATCGAATCATCTCCCTTACGCTATCATGCAACATACCATCGATCAATTTCAATGTAATTACCCAATTAACAGATTCAATTCAGTTATAAGATTCAGGGCAATCCCTTTCCTCAAAACCCATTTTCTCTAATGGGAACCCTAATTCCTTAAGTGAAACACCAATAGACAAAGCATTAAACACAGCGAATTAACGAATTCACGAGACAATTTCATATTCCTATGATCATCATACTCATGACCTTAAACCCCAATTTCCAGCAACATACCCATCTCCCAATGGTGAACATAAACCCTAAATCAGTACAACAATAACTATTATTGTAAAGCAATAAGAACGGAGGTAAAAGCAATTATTAAACGGATAACTAATGACATTAATTTAAATCTATGCTAATTCCCAAGACAATTGACTGAAATACAATCAAATAGCAGCAATTTTGGCTTTAAAACTGAACAACAATATTGTTGACTCTCTGTCATATGATGTAAGTTGTCCAATTTGAGGACCAATTGTGCGGGTTTTTAATTGTATCGTAGTCGTTATCTGGGGATTTAGCTTAGTATTAGAAATTTGTAGTAGGAAATCCTTTTGTAAGCCATTCCTGCATTTTTGGAGTTATTTTGTACTTGAAGACCTCCAATCTGTGTGTTATCATTCGGCGAACCAGACAATTGCCCGGAGATGCAGCACAATTGGGAAGATTTAAGTTTCTGTCCAATTTCGCGTCGCGACCAGGAGGGTTCGCGTCGCGAAGGAAGCATGAAGCAGGAGGAAATTGGATTCTGTCCAATTTCGCGTCGCGACGGGCTCGTGTCGCGACGCGATGGCTTGCTGAAAGTAAGGGTTTTTAATTCATTTTTGCGTTTTTTCAAGGGAGCTTGGTCATTGGAGCGCAGCCAGACGTTTTGGAGCAGCAAGGAAGTGTGATTTTGGAGCTTTTCACCATTTGGGAACGAGGGTTGAAGGTTCCTATGTCTATCTTTACTTGTATGACTTTCTTTACTCTAGTTATGTCTCCATTCACCATGTGTAACTAATTTTCTAAGACTAGGGAGAGATGATTCTCCCCGAACATATGTTATGGATACTTTGTTATGGTTAATACAATTAGTTGTTTGAATTATCATAAGTCTATGCCTCTGATTGTAATGCTTTATAGTTACATATGATAATTATAATGATCTAGGTTATGTGATCGCATAGGGATATGGGTTGCATGCTGGATATGGGGTATTAGATCATGTACTTGTGATCACCATAGGAATATGGGGTTGGATGCATGAATTCTCTATTTTTCTTAAGTTTATTGCTTTACCGGTTGGCATGATTCACCTAAGGAATTAGGGTAACTCAATTAGGTAAAAGGGGTTCTGAGGCAAGAAATTGTCCTTAACCTACTATAGTGAATTGAATCTGGTAGTTCAAACAATTAATCCGTAATTAGCTGAAGGTTCATAAGATAGGTGAAGGGAGAGGATTAGACCCCTAATCGCTTTCTCTCATTATTTCAACAACAGTTTTTACTTTCGCGTTACTCAATTACAATCATACCAATTTTCACAATCTAGAATTAATAAAATTTGCTATTGTTACAACACGCAATCCCTGTGGAATCGACCGGTACTTACCGTAAATTTATTACTTGCAACGTTTTCAGTACACTTGCTGAATATCTTAACAAATATACATATGACGATGAGTCAACACAACCCCAAACTTGGAGTTTTGATTGTCCTCAAGCAATCATTCAATTCAGGCTGTGGCAAATTTTTTTATTTAGCTTTCACACATTTCACACATACCATTAGATACTTCAGCACATCAAAAGTCTTCATCCGACATAATGTGGTAGCAAGACAAATTGAATTGGAAAACACAAGATCATATAGAGGCAAGCATTCTCAAGTTCCCTCTTTTTCACACATCTCACTAAATTGCCTCTCTTTTCTGAAGTGTATAAGGTAGTCACTCAATTCACAATACATGCATCATCGTTTCATAGGCTTGAACAAGTTCTAGAAAAGTCTACACAAAATGATATGCACACACACTATTTGAGGACTTAAAGGATGTAACGGGGCTTAGGTAAGGGTGGATATTATTTGGGTAGGTAGGTTACAAACTTGGAGTTAGGCCCAATTCCATTTTTATCATATTTTAACAATCTCACCACTTTTCCCAACAACATTCCACAAGAGAAGGATTTGTCTTTTTTTTTTATTTCTCCTTTCTCTTGTATATACCACCCCAGACTTAATTTGTTGCTATTCCATGAGCAACCCCAAACTTAGATCTTTCCCAGACATGCATACACTTGTCTACCTAACTCCAAGTTAAGAGAACAAACTATGAATTTACTTTGCCTGGTGTGGTCTATGTCAGAACAGAATAATAAGAAGAAACAATTAGGCTCAATGGGGCTAACAAAGGATAAGTAATTATAAAGTGGTTTGAAAGGCTCTGGGTTTCCAAGAAGATTGCCTCAGTGTGTGTGTGTAAATCAAATGTAAGACAATTAAGCACAAGTTCAAGTTCTGCAGAATAATACATGCAAGGAATGCCCACATAGTCAATGAATAATAAATGTTTAGGTTCAAACCCCACGGCTGGGATTGTAAGAGATTGAACTCTCGGAAGCTTGCCAACATATGATCCAGATTTTCTTCAACATTTACCTTAAACAACTGACACTACCTGATGATAAAAATTGATGCAAAAGCGATCACATGGTAAGATGCAAAACATATTAAAGCTAAACAACCACAATCATCATCGTCATTGAAGATGCAGCTATGAGTTCAAAGTTGTGGTGCATCAAAATCACTGCAAAAGTCATATCAGCATAGTACAGTCCAAAATGCAAAAAGCAAAATCAAAACAAAAAAAAGAAAGATAAGAACCCCAAAAGGTGTCTCAAACAAAACAAATAGTAACAGTGAGCCCTCCTGCTCAAGGAAATGAGATCTGATGCTCAATGTAGTCATCCCCATGTAATAATGGATCCTGTGTCTCCCGTGGCTCCTCTGCTGGGGCTGATGACGATGGGCCTGCAGCGTCAGCACCTCTGTGCCAGGCCATAAACTGCTGAGCAGCATTGGCAACACGGGGTGTTACCAGGAAAGAGATATCCAAGCCCTGATGGTCACATAACATAGTCATCCCGCACCAGTTTGCCATCATGAGCTCGTACTGGAACGAGGGATTGCTAAAAGGTTGTTGCTGATGAGTTGGAGCTGTTGGTTGCTGCTGGGGTGGAGGTGAGTGCTCGCCTGCCTGTGGTAAAATTGGCCCCTCAATCGGCCCATCTGGTTGCTTAAGAATCCATGCTGCTGTTATTGGCTCCCTAGGTTCAATAGGTAGATCATCTGGGCTCTCCTGGCAGTTCTGCTGTTTGCACAAAACATGGATAAGTGAAGCATGCCCCAATCTTGCTTTAGGGCATTTAGCTATTTCAGCAGTATTTTCTCAGATGATCTCCCCTAGATCCAATTTTTCTCCCTTCATGATTGCCAATAGCCCCATTGCCCTTAGGATGATAACATCTGACGAGTTGGAGCATGACACAATATTCTGATGGAAGAATGCATTCCAAGCCTTGGGATAGGCTTCAATGCCATATTGTTGAAGCGACGGGGAAAACTATTTACCCCTGGTACAAACTTGACCCATTGTGCTTCAGGACGACACAATTCCCTCAGTAGCCCCTCATAGTCAATCTGCTCTTTCTTTACCATTGGTGCTCTTCTCATTGCACATAGTGATGAATCAGGTAACCCCAGCAATTGATTGATGCTTTCTGGTGAATAGAAGACACTTTTGCCCCGAACAAAGGAAGTTGAAGACTTGTCCTTATCAGTTGCCCGGTATGCATTGGCGTAGAATTCTTTGACCATGCTCTGGTTAGCCTCCTTGATCATAGAGTTGCGAGTGAGCCAACCCATTTCCCGGAGCGTGGAGCTTATGATAGAGAATTCGCCAGTGTTGAGATCAAAAGCCCGCTCCGGATTGAATTTTCTTCCTTTCACCACGCTTTGGTACCGCTTCTCATGCTCGGCTAATTTGAACTTGTCCGCATCAAACGAAGGTTCTTCCTCTCTTGGCTCCCCCCGCCTCCTCTTTGTGGGACCGACCTTGATTGTCTTTCCCATTTGCACACCTGTATGAAAATTCCTGCAAAATTTTTATTAGTTCTCAGGGAACCATTGGTGTAGGTTCCCCCTCAACAATTTCATGAATAATTTCCAGCGACAGAGAACTTCACAACATAACAACCACCGTCCTTTTTAGACAACAAATGCATGTGGTGGCAAATTTTTACACAAATGAAATATCATGCTCATATTCAACACGAAATCATCTAACTTAGAGTTCCATAGGCATTGACACAACTAGAGCGACATTCAAGCAACAAAAGTTCATTGGGGCATTTTAACAAACACTTGGCCTACATACATATATTTCATTGGGGCATTTTAACAAACACCACACCTACACTATCAAAAGAGGATTTTTTTCTACTCCAATCCAAACTACAATCCCTCCCTTTCAAAGGATCAACATCAATCATGCAATTTAGAATGGGGATGAACAATTATCAGTTTCTCCCTTCTCCCTAGCAACCCAAATTTCGTTCTCAATTTCACTCCTAAATTTCCAAGAACAATAAATTCGAATTCACCAAGATAAAGGGGATTAGAGTTACCTGGAAGATGATGGAGAACAAGGAAGAATCCGTTCCAAATGTAGCGACCGAAAAATCCGGAGGGATTCTTCGAAGTTCTTGAAATGAAGCCGCCACCAAAGTTTAGTTTAAGGGCAAACATTGGAAAATCCCTATTGAGTGGATAAAGGGGGTTTTGCGGACCAGGTTTAGGCTCGGGAGTCGTTTATGCATAGGGAAGGTATTGGCACCCTACAACATCCTTCCTAAGAAAGGTTACCTTTTAACTAAATGTGTAAACGTTTATTAATTCACAAATAATGATTTTACCCTAATAATAATAAATAAAAAAAAGACTCGATAAACAGTTAGTTATTTTTTGTACTTTTTGAGAAAAATGAGAGAAGTGGATTAAAAGAGAGGAAAAAAAAGGTTTTTTATTAATGCAATCGACAGAGGTCGGCCGCCCTCTACTCCTATGTATCTCCTGGTAGAGAATCAAATCACACGTAGTTCTTGGGTAGAAAAAGTTTGTGTGTTTGGTGTTTTTTATTTATTTTTGGAATTGGGAGAGGTATTCGTAATGACCAAAGAAGTAAAACTCAGAGTGGTCATCACTCATAGCTCGTTTGAAAACTAAAGCTGTTATTAACGGTCAAACAAGCTAAGCTCAGAATGACCATTAATAACAACCAACTTTCATGTTCGGGAAAACGTTTATTCGTTATTTGGAAAAACAAATAGGTTTGTGAAAGAAAATGTTTATTTGTAGAAAAGAAATTTAAAAAGGAAGGAAAAGGGGGTGCATATTTAAAAAGAAGTGTGAAAAGGAACTGGGGGTGTATTTTAAAAAAAGAAGGTGCGAATAGCGAGCCCATCTTGTTTTTGTAAGCTGGGCTACAAAAAAAGGGAATGGACCGTATGAGGGGGTGTACTCAGCAGAATATGGGGCGTGAAGATCAATATGATTTTTAAAAAAATGGGAGGGCGCATTACGAAACTTGGGGGTGCGGTTAGTGGCCCTGTAAAAAATTTAACAAAAAAACAAACATTGAAAACCCAATATACTAATATACACAGAACCCTAATTTCAACATACCCTAATTCCATTCTTCTCCCACTAGCGCCGTTTGGCTTCTTGGAGAGAGAGAAGAACGAAAATTTTACGGGGAGAGAGAGAGAAGACTTTAGTGAGAGAGAGAAGATGGGGATGACGAACGGAGAGATACGAGAGGGAGGGAAGAAGACAGGTGGTTTGCGACGGTGAGAGAAACGGCGTGAGACGGTTGGGAGAGAGTACGCGGATGTATGAGAAAGCGTCTTCGTTTTCTGGGTGAGCGATGACAGTGACTGGCGGTTTGATGGAGGGAGACGGCGTTGGTACGCCGTTAGAAGGCCACGGTGAGGGAGAGAGAGAAGGGTGCGACGGGAGGAAGGGAGAGGAGAGAGAAAGTGAACGATGGAGAGGTTGCGGTGGTTAAAAAATGAAAAGGAGAGGGACGGTGGTCGAGGGGTTGGCCACAGTGGTGGTGGTGCGAGAGTGAGGGGGGAGAATATAGCGGTTGTTGGTGAGATGGTGGTCCGTGAGGCGGTGTTTGAGGGAAACGTGGGTGGCGACGATGGTTGAGGGGTTGGCCACTGTCATACCCTAATTTTGTCCGACTAATTGAAAAATCCCAAAATTTTATCGCTTCGCATATTGTTCTAAACGCGGGTGTCTTAGGCACTCTCGTGCAACGATTTTGTTAGACACTCGCTTTGTTTTCAAAAAAGAGTCCCGAAAAAATAAGAAAAATAATAATAGTAGCTTACGCGTGTCATGCCTAAACTGTACGTATGTCCTACTATCGAGGGCATTACGTGCGTTTTCGAATTGCGTACGTGCTCCTAGTCTTAACGCGGGCGCGCGTGTCGTTTCGAGTTGTGCGCGAATGGTTGCGTCAGTACGTGTTATTTTTACCGCTTCTTTTTATTATTGTTATTATCATAAATAATAATAATAATAATAATAATAAATAAATAGTAAAATAAAATCAGCTGTCCCTTTTATTGAATTTGTTACATATACAAACAAAAAAAATTAAAAAAAAGGGGCAGAATAGTACAAAAAAAAGAGTCAACTCTTTTTACAAAAAAATTAATTAAAAACAGTACAAAAAAACTGAAAGCAGGGCGCATCCTGCTGCAGAAGATGGCATTTTGAGAATGGGGCTCAAGCTCCCTTCTCCTTGTTCCTTGGCCTTTCACACTTTAGGCAAGAACACTTCAGCCCATCCATTGCTGCTGCCTGTGCTTTTCAGAAGCAGTTGTGCTGTTGTCCCCCAAGAGATTTGCTCCTCTGCTCCTACACCACACTACACCATAATTCCCTGCCTATAAATACAATGAACAGAAACAGTGTTAAGGAGAGCAATACACACAGCAAACACAGCAACACACACACACACACACACACACACAAAGCAATACACACAACAACAGAAACACAAAAACTGAGATACCATAAGAATTAGAGTTCTAATCCACTTGAGCAAAAAAACACTGGTTTAGAATTCAGTAGCAGTAGTATGAGGCAAGAGCAGTAGCAGGAGAGTAAAAAAGCAGCAGCGCTGAATAACATCAACCGAATTTCTTTTTTTTTCAGAAGCTTAATTATCAGGTTGGCCTCTCTTAATATAATACTCATTCTGATTGTTTCAAAACACGCTTAATCCTCTTATCTACTCGTTAATCGATTGTTGTAGAACAAAATAGAATCACCTAAATGTTAGAAAGTGAAATAAACAGAATTAAGTTAGGGGTTTAGAAGTCCTAAATAAGAGATAGGTTAGCAAATGAATACAAACAGCATGTACTAAGAACCTGAGTTTAAAATAGAGTAGAAGAGCTTATCAAAAAAAAAATGTAGTAGAAGAGAAGTTCTTAAAAATTAGTAGAACCAGAATCGGAAAGGTTCAAAAAAATTAACAGAACCAGAATCAGAAATTAGAAATAAAGAAGTAGAAAAGAAGAATACCCTTTTTGCTGTCGCCGTCGTGCCGGTGCGATTTCCGGCCGCCGTGGACGGTGGTCGTACACCATTGTGCTTCCTTTGCTCCGATGCTCCACCGCGTGCTTTGCTGACTACCACCGCCGAATACGCCACCGCGAGCACCGTTGGGTCACCGCAAACGCCGTCTTTTGTCGTAGCTTCGCCATCCCCCTCCTCTCTCTACCTAACCATCGCATACCCTTTCCCCTTCACAGTAAACACCACCCGAAACACCATCATGGATCCACTATAGCAACCCACCATCACCATATAACCACCGTTGAAGTCACCACCGTGATCTCAGTGATCTTTCACCGCCACCGAAACGTCACCTTCCCTCTCCCCATTTCTTGCCGTTGGCGGCGGTAAAGCGAAGAGAGAGCGAGACTAGGTCCAGTGGGAAACAGAGAACGAAAGCAAGACGGAGAAGTGGAGAGAAAGAAAGAGGAGCTGGAGAAGGGAGAGTAGGAGACGGACGACTAAGAGGAAAGGATAGAAAAAAATTAGGGTGGGGGTCGCGTGTGGTTGCGGCGCCATGGAGAGGATAGAGATTAGGGTTAACAAAAAATTAGGGTTTTCGGTTTTGATTTAAGCTTTTATACTAGGCTTTTTTTTTATGTTTACTAACCACACCCCTCCGTTTACTGCGTAAACACCCCCTCTGAAGCCCACGATTTTTTGAAACGGATCAGCCCAATAAAAATGAGAATGGGCTATTACCTACACCCGAGTTTTAATAATACAGCCCTCCTGTAACTTGCACCCCATTTTACTACTGCACCCCCTGTTTCTCTTTTTAAATTTTGTTTCTTTCCCCTAAGTAAACTTATTTTTTTCACAAACCTTTTTTTTCCCAAATAACAGATTTTCTTTTCCCTAAACAAGAATCAATCTGATTGCGAAAACTCTTCAAAATCAAACTTTGTTAGTAGTCTTGCGAAGCCTTTGCTTGCATGATTATCAACAATGAGGTACTAGTGGCGATCACTTGGAGCCTTTGCTCAATTGATCATCATGAATGCCTAATTTTCCTAAAGATTTTCACTAAACCAAAAATTTTGTTAGTAGTCTTGCGAAGCCTTTGCTTGCATGATTATTAACAATGGAGTGCTAATGGTGGTCACTTGGAGCCTTTGCTCAATTGATCATCATGAAAGCTCAATTTTCACAATTAAACAAGATAAAAAACAAAAACCTTTTTCAAAAACCAAAAACTACGTTGCTTTGAATTCTCCATCGCACCGGGAGATACGTAAGAGCGAATACTCTCCGTCAAGCACAACAAAACAAAAACATTTTTCCTTTCAAAAACCAAACATTTTTCGAAAACAAGAACTACGTTGCTTTGAATTCTCCATCGCACCGGGAGATACGTAGGAGCGGATCCCCTCCGTCAAGCGCAAAAACTAAAGATTTTTCATTACGTCATCCATCAACAAAAGAAATAAAAACAAAGCATTTTTCCGAATCAACTTTGCAAATCACACATTTAATTAAGGTAACCCTTCTTTGAAGGGACGTTGTGGGGTGCTAATACCTTCCCCATACGTAATTAGACCCCCGAACCCAAATCTCATGGTTCCAAAGACCATTGCCTTCCCAAAAAGGTTTTTCTGATGTTTTACCTTAAAAAAATATTGGTGGCGACTCTAAAATCCAGTTGTGCGAAGAAAAATCCCTCCAAGGATTTTTCGGGGTGCGACAGCCACGGTGGTGGTTATTGGTGACTGTTTGGTGGGTTTTGACAGTGGTGAGGGAGGGAGAGACCGAAGGTGAGGGAGGTGGTGCGATCGTTGGTGGTGATGTGGTGGTCGTGAGGTGATGGGACGGTGGCTGTTGGGCGAGGCCGTGGTGGCTGACGGTGGTGATGAGGGTGGAGATGGCCGTGAGGGTGATTTCGTGGTAGTCATTACGGTGGTCCACGGTGGTGCCCCGGTGGTGGGGTGGAGCACCGCAGTGATATTAATTCTTACTCTTTTCTTTCTGTTCTTCCCTTCTCCCCTTTTCTCTTAATTTCTCTATGGTTCTCAGTCTGAAAAATCCTCCCCCTCAGCTTCAGGATTTTGAACTTGAAATTTTGGTGATTTAGGGTTTCGCTGTGAAATCCTAATGTTTGGTAATTTCAGAATGTTTTCTCTGTGTTTGAATTTTGTGTATTTTTTGTGTTAATTTTCGTCCATCCCCTCTTTGTGGCTGTGTTTGCTGTTTGGTTTTTATAGGTGAATTGGTGTGATGGAGGTGAGGAATCAAAAAGGACAGCAATTGGATAAGGATCAATGACAACAGCTAGCTGGCTGGGTGAAGGTGATTTGGGGAAGGACAGCAGCAACGTGGAGGCAAATTGGGTGTGAGGAAAAAGGACAGCACTATTTTGCTTGAAATGGGAAAAGCCAAAAGAAAGGGGAAAAAGCATATTGGACCATTCCTAATATGATTCTCACCTAGTGCAGCAAGCAAGGGAGCTGCGCCTCCTTCCTCTTTTTTTTGAATTTTGTTTTAAAAACTTTGTACTATTTGCCATTTGTTTTCGTCCATATGTAAAACTTGGTTATGTAATCAAACTTTGACTATTCAGCCCCGAAAGTTCATTATGCTCCCCATTACTTTTGTATATTTTTGCACTAACAACAATAGACTAGCCTAATTAATAATAATAACTACAAAATAAGATGAGAACGAGCGTCAAACAAATCGTTGCACAAGAGTGCAAAAGACACGCGCGTTCGAAACGATAGCGACCCAACGGGGGTAAAAACTTTTATTGTTTTTTGTTTTTGATTAGTCGGACAAAATTAGGGTATGACACCAAATTGTGTTAATCCACCACGAAATAGGACCAAAACCGTAAAAGGGGGAGGGGGAAGAAGTGTTGCTGTGTTGTGTGCACAAGTGGGGGAGAAGGAAGGGAATGAGCCCAACCGTTGGCAGAAAAGTCTAAAAAAAACGTCACATCGCGACGCTAGACTGCCTCATCGCGACGCGATGAGTGGCATAAACTTTTGCGTGGAAAAATTTTGTTCCGTCCGCGATGCGATACGTGCGTTTCGCGACGCGAGCTGGTGAATTTTTTTTCTTTGTTAAAGATAACACATATAAAGTAAAATAAAGTAAAGACTTTAAAATAACATAAAGACTTGTTACCTCTACCATGGGTTGCCTCCCACTCAGCGCTTCTTTAACGTCACTAGCTTGACGTCTTTTAGGTCCTATGGGTCTCTCAAAATGAGAACCATTTGAGCCTTTTCCACCGCATCACCAAGGTATGGCTTGAGTCTTTGTCCATTGACTCTAAAAGATCTTTTGGACTCTGGCTCTTCCACTTCTATCGCTCCATATGGTGTCACTTCTTTGACAACAAAAGGTCATGACCACTTGGATTTCAATTTCCCTGGAAACAACTTGAGTCTAGAGTTAAACAACAACATTTGTTGTCCAGAATGAAATTCTTTTTTTGAAATGTTTTTATCATGGTACACCTTCATTTTCTCTTTGTAGATCCACTTTGGAAAAATTTTCGCTTTGTGCTCAAGATCAACCGGCAAATGACAAGATTTGCCATAAACCAATTGGTAAGGTGACATACCTAAAGGTGTCTTATAAGATGTCCTGAATGCCCAAAGTGTATCGTCTACCTTCACTGCCCAATCCTTTCTTGAGTTCCCCACTGTCTTCTCTAAGATTCTCTTGATTTCTCTATTTGACACCTCTACTTGACCATTGCACCGAGGATGATAAGGGGTTGACACTTTATGCTTTACACTATACCTAGATAGTACATTGCTAAGCTGGGTGTTACAAAAATGACTACCCCCATCACTGATCAAGACTCTCGGCACACCAAAGTTTGAGAAAATGTTTTTCTTCACAAATTTTACCACAGTTTGAGAGTCATTTTTTGAAGTGGCAATGGCTTTTACCCATTTAGAAACATAGTCCACCGCCACCAAAATATATTGACAAGAATGAGATGGGGGGAAAGGTCCCATGAAGTCAATGCCCCAACAATCAAACACTTCTACTTCAAGTATGGGGTTCAATGGCATCTCCCCCTTACGTGAAATATTGCCAGTCCTCTGGCACTTGTCACAACTTTTCACATAATTCTGCGCATCCTTAAAGATGGATGGCCAATAGAAACCAGATTGGAGTACCTTAGCGGCTGTGCGCTCCCCATTATAGTGACCTCCACATGGAGAATCATGACAATGCCATAGAATCTTTTGACTTTCAATACCAGACACGCATCTTCTAAGAAGCCCATCCGTCCCAACCTTGAAGAGAAAGGGATCATCCCAAAGGTAATGTTGGGCATCTCGGAGGAACTTCTTCTTTTGTTTCCATGTGAAGTCTTCTGGGACCGTTCCGCCTGCCTTTTAATTTGCTATGTCAGCAAACCACGGTCTCTCTTCAATTGCAAACAACTTCTCGTCGGGGAACTCTTCAAGGATTTCTTTCTCCCTAGCAGTCACTTCTTTGTTATCCAGTCTAGACAAATGATCTGCGACCACGTTCTCGCTCCCCTTTTTGTCCTTGTTCTCCAAGTCGAATTCCTGCAAAAGCAAAATCCATCTAAGGAGTCGAGGCTTAGACTTGCCCTTGGTTAGCAAATATTTTATTGCAGCATGGTCAGTGAAAACAATCACTTTAGATCCAATCAAATAGGAACGAAATTTTTCTAATGCAAATACTATGGCGAGCAGTTCTTTTTCAGTTGTTGCATAATTCACTTGATTTCCATTTAAAACCTTGCTAGCATAATATATGGTATGAAAAAATTTCTCTAATCTCCGCCCCACCACAGCACCCACTGCATAATCGCTAGCATCACACATTAACTCAAAGGGAATATCCCAGTTAGGGGCTACAATGACTGGAGCAGAAATCAGTTTTTCCTTCAATACATTAAAAGCACAAAGACATTCATTATCAAAAACAAATTCATTCTCCTTAACAAGTAGATTGCATAAAGGTTTTGCAATCTTGGAGAAGTCTTTTATGAAACGTCAATAAAACTCGGCGTGTCCTAAAAAACTTCTCACTCCTTTTACATTCAGCGGAGGAGGTAACTTTTCTATCACTTCAATCTTTGCTTGGTCAACCTCAATGCCTTTTGCCGAGATTTTATGGCTAAGAACAATACCTTCTTGAACCATAAAGTGACACTTTTCCCAATTCAAAACTAAATTGGTTTCAGTGCATCTCTTCAAAACAACATCAAGATTAGACAAACACGAATCATAACAAGGTCCAAAAACAGAAAAGTCATCCATAAATACCTTAATAGCATTTTCCATCATATCAGAGAATATAGAAAGCATGCACCTTTGAAAAGTTGCAGGAGCGTTGCATAAACCGAAGGGCATCCTCCGATATGCAAATACACCAAACGGACATGTAAAAGCGGTCTTCTCTTGATCTTCAGGATCAACTGCTATTTGGTTGTACCCAGAGTATCCATCCAGGAAGCAATAAAAAGCTTGTCCAGCTAATCTCTCCAGCATCTGGTCCATGAATGGTAATGGGAAGTGGTCCTTCCGAGTGGCTTGGTTTAGTCTCCGGTAGTCAATGCACATCTTCCACCCTGTGACTGCGAGTAGGAATTAGCTCATTCCTCTCATTTTTAACAACTGTCATACCACCCTTCTTGGGAACCACATGAACCGGACTCACCCACGAGCTATCTGAAATGGGATAAATCATCCCGACATCTAAGAGCTTCAAGACTTCTTCCTCACCACATCTTTCATGGTAGGATTTAATCTTCGCTGTGGTTGAATCACCGGTTTGAATTCTTCCTCGAGCTTGATTTTATGCATGCAAAAAGCCGGACTAATCCCCTTAAGGTCGGAGATAGTCCAACCTAAAGCAGTTTTGTTACTTCTCAACACCCTCATCAGTTTTTCCTCTTCCAACTTGGTCAAGGAACTACTGATGATAGCTGGATATCGATCATCACTCCCAAGGAATACATACTTTAAATGGGAGGGGAGTTATTCAATTCTGGAGTTCCTTTTTCTGGACTCTCCCCCTATTCAACTCTTCTTTTTTCTTGAAGACCCTTTCACTAATGGGAAAAAGGCATTTTATATCGGTTAAAATTGACATTTCATATCGGTTCGTGAACCGATACCGAAAAAGGAGATATAAAAAAATGGACATTTCATATCGGTTCCTGAACCGTTATGAAAAGTTTTTTTTATATCAGTTATATATGCGAACGGATATGAAAAGTCAGTTTTCGCTTATAATTTATATCGGTTATATATGCGAACCGATATGAATACTCGTTTTTAACATCGGTTTTCTTCCAGAACCGATATAAAATATGGATTTTTAACATCGGTTGAATTTAGAACCGATATGAAAACTGAAGGTTTTTTTTTAAAAAAAAAAGTGGTTTCTGTTCAGCAACATACATGGAACAATACCCTGGACATAGAAGCAACGTTCCATTAAACATTAACTAACTTAACAAATCATTAATTGGTAACCAATATTGCTCATAGACAGAAATTCTCCATGGTTGAACAACACAAACAGAAATGTACAACACAAACAGAAACAGAAATGTCATCCCAATGAAAAAAGGTGACCAAACTAGTAGTGAATTTAAGTCCAAAATGCTAGTATATTGATACACCAGAATGACCTAAGGAGTGAAAAGGAAGATTGCTAGTCTATTGATACACCAGAATGACATTCTCAGAATTAACTACCCCTGTGCCTTTGCTGAGATAAAGTCCACCTCTACGAACAAGAAGCCACAGACCACCATCACAAAGACCACCTCCAGCAAAGCCACAGACCACCTCCAGCAAAGTCAAACTCAATAATACAAATGGAGCCACTGAAAATCACAAAGACAATAATCCAGTTTATAAGTGCAGACAAACCATCACCCATTTGTATAGGAACAGAGTGGAAAAGGCTAAAAGGCGTGCAATAGTAAATCAAACTGAAGCTAGAAACAGAGTTGAATTATTTAAGCATGTGCCTCAATACGAACATGGGACTCAGATTCCTGAACTTGAATCAAAGCTATTCCAACTTGACTCAAGATGAACACTAACATTAAAACTAAATTTTTCTTTTCATTCATTAGAGTCTACAGTTTGTGTTTGCATGCATTTGAACTGAAATGGGAGGACCATCTTAAGTTTATAAGTAAACCCTCAAATTCTGATAATGTTGATGGTCATAATATCTTGGCCAATTTTTGATTGCAGGGGCTATTAGGCTATTTGTTAATTAGTGATCTTATCACCCAAACTCTAAATTAGGACAACTCAAACAAATAATAAGACACATGAAGCAGGCTATAGCTGGGAGGAGATATAAAAAATTGAGAACCGATATATGACATCGGTTTTAACATCGGTTTATAGGACAATAATTCAGTTTATAGGACTTCTTTAACTGCTACTACTTCAACACTTAAAACCACATTTCAATATATTCAGTAACATCACAAAAAACATGAATGTCATGCAACTTGAAAATTAAAACAACCACATTTCAAAGATAATTAAAACAACCACTACATAAGAAAACATGAATGTCATGCAACTTGAAAATATACTACCTAATCAATGTTCTAATAACTCATGGGAAGAACTTCCTAATCATTGGTTACCTTCTAAACAAAAAGTACCAAAAGACATAATGACGGGATAATTAGTAAGTACCAAAAGACATAAGGATTTACCTTTCTAGACTATTATCACCTCCTGATTTCGGTAAAGTTCAAGAAATAGTCGTGCCCATCGACACCGAATATCGTATAGATCCTCATCATTGAATGGTTCGGTATTGTTGAATCTCTACAATATGAAATGACACAAGACTAAATATTAGTTAATCAATTAAAATACATCTTTAATATAACTTGTAAAAAATTCTATTACGTACCTCCAACCATAAATCAACAATACTTGCAGAGACAATGTTGAACATATGTCTCATAACATAAAATCCACATTCAGTGTTCCCAGTTTGCTTTCGGGACTACAAATTATATGTCACAGTAAATATTATAATAAAATACATTATAAATATTGTAATTAAATCTCGAGAGTTAAACTACTTACATCTGGGGAAATCCATATAGGTGCCTTCTTTCTAGTCCACATCAACTTATGATATCCTTCCATAGCACTAATAAAAAAGGAAGACATCATACAAACTCTCTAATTTTGTTGTTACTTTTCTACACATGATGTATAATAAATAAGAGCTTACCTATTAACTTTTTGCTTGAGAGATGCAATCGGCTTCTTTCCAAGCGAGCAAAGGAAGACGATTTCATTACTCCTAGGACAAATGATCAACAATTGCCAATGATTTATACATTGGGGAACAATTAGTGATAAATCACATAGAATTTTAAGATAATTGATAAACATGTACTTACATATGATGATAAGGTGCTAGGTAAAACTTCTTGGAATTAGCTGACAACCGTGTGAACTTGGTGCACCCCAGATACAACGACTCTACATTGTCGCTGCACAAAGTATCATACATACATGTTTGCTGAAAAGACTCTGGTCCAAGATCTCGAATCATCTCTTCTAGTCGATCATTCATATCTACATTAACCTCCTCTCTCTGGATGTGCTTGGTATTCCTAACGATTCACCATGCCATATCCACCTTGTATAACTCTTGTTAAAGCCATCACAACGAAGATGATCGCGAATGTCCTTAACAACTAGTTTGTCACTATTCAAACAATTGGCACAAGGACAATAAAACATACAGCTAACACAAGGACAAATAAACTTTTCATTATTTTTTGGACAACTTCTTTTAGCAAATTCTAGAAACTCTTCCACGGCATTCTCATACTCATCACTTAGACGGCTAGTATTGATCCAACTACGATCCATAACTACTTAGGCAGCTAGTATTGATCCAACTAGAGTGAAAGCATAGTAGTAGTGGAAAAAAGACCAAAGTACTTAAAGATAGAGTAGAGGAGCTTGGAATCCTCTGTAAAGAAGGAAAAAAGCAGGAAACAATCAGCGAACAGCCCCAATGGAAGCATCTAATAAATAAGAAAATAAATATTGGTAATTTCAAGTTGCAACTAGATAAACTGAAACTGAAGGCAACATGACTGCAACAAAATAAATAATCTGAATAAAAACATATAGTTTTCACACAAGGTTGAAGTATGGTGAACTCTTGGAAGATAACACCAAACCATTACTTGACAATCAAAGTAATACTGATGAGTGTGGTAAACAATGCTGTAAAATTGTCACAAATGCAAGAAAAGATGAATCTTCTGGACTTTCTAAGTTAAGCTTACTCAAGAGAAATGAACAAGGGAATTTTATGTTTGTTGAAGTTTATATGGTGAAGCCTTGCAATGGTGACAAAGTGAGAATGTGTGATGACTCTTCATACAGAACAAAGGATAGCACTGATTGTGACACTGGTTATGTTTTGACACAAGATGCCAGCATTGACACTGCTAGCCATAAGGACAAATCTGAAGCTGTTTCAGAGCATGTGGGACAAGTGGACTTCCACAGTGCTGCAAGAACGGATGTGATAATGATTGTGTTAATGATAATAGTCACCTTAGCCAGCCAGAAATTATTATTGGATGATTATTAGCACTGCATTGGCTAGATTTATCAAATTTCTAAATTGCTAAATTTATCAAATCCTAAAATTATAAAGATGATAAACCCTAATAGAAATAGAGAGGGAACCGCAAGAGGAGGAGTAGTACCTGGGTGCGACGGTGGTGCTGTGGTGAAGGGAGACGCAGCAGTGGTTTGGTATTGTTGAATCTCTACAATATTAAATGACACACGACTAAACATTGGTTAATCAACTAAAATACGTCTTGGCATGCTTATTTATCAGTGAGGTGAAAACAAATAATAATTAATTAGTTGAAAATTTAGAGCTTAAATTTTAAGGGAAAGAACAACTAATGTAAACAATTGATAGTTAAAGAATATTTGAAGTTCTGAAGGAAAGAACAACTGATGTGAACAACTCATCATATAACATCCGTAAATTTGAAAGTGGTCTGGGTCATAGATATAAGTCATTTGCAAATTCAGAATAAAAATAGGGGAAAATAGGAATCCAGTTTTACTACAGCTAGTACAAGAATGCTAATAAATTATACATAGCATACAAGCTATGCTGCAAAGATGAACTAATAAAGAAAGATAATGAATTCAATATGCAAAATAGGAATTTATCGTAAGAAGAGAAACAAACAATTTAGCAAAATAGGATTCATAAAGATGAGAAACCCTAATAGAAATGGAGAGGGAAGAGAACTGCAAGAAAGGGAAGACGTACCAGCAAGAGGAGGAGTAGTGCGCGCTGTGGCGACGGTGGGAGACGCAGCGCGAAGGGAGACGCAGCAGTGGTGCGCGCTGTGGCGACGGTGGTTCTCCGCGCAGCAAGAGTGAGAGACACAACGGAGCAACAGAGGTGCGAACGGTGGTGGAAGAGATGAGGGAGGTGTGAACGGTGGTGGAGGAGATGAGGGAGCGAACGGTGGTGGAACGTGGAAGAGATGAGGGAGCGACGGTGGTGGAACGCGTGGAAGAGATGAGGGAGAGAGCGAACAGAACGAGAGGAGTACTGAGAGGGGGCGTATGTGAAAAGCCCAATTTTTTAGTTTCTATAACGGGTGGTGTTTTGACCCGTTATAGAAGCCTTGATTTTTTCACTTTCTATAACGGTTATGAAATGGAACTCATATGAAAGACGGTTTTTGCACTTTCTATATCGGTTCCTGTGGAAACCGATATAAAAAGTGTAATTTTAATTACAAAACTTCCACCGCGTCACTTTTAACATCAGGCCGTTTTTAACCGATATAAATAGCAGTTATAAAAAGCATTTTTTCCACTAGTGTTTCTACCTGGGAAGCTTCAAACTGTAGAATACAGTCTTCTATTTCACTTCCCAAGTCTTCATCTAATCCCTCAATAGAGTTCACAATTACCTTCTTTAATGGAGGAGAGGGTAAATCATGTCTAAAGGTTTCTTGCACTGAGTCTTCAATCACATCCACCCTAAAACATTTCCCTTGATCATCCGGGTGGCGCATAGCTTCAAAAACATTAAAAGTCACCTTCTCATCTTGGAACCTTAAAATTAGCTTACCCTGTTGTACATCTATCAAGGCTCGCCCAGTGGCTAAAAATGGTCTACCAAGGAAAAGTGGTACCCCTGCATCTTCCTCCATGTCAAGATCACAAAATCAACAGGAAATAAAAATTTATCAACTCTTACCAGAACATCTTCTAAGACTCCATAGGGGTGTTTTATAGATCTATCAGCAAGTTGCAAAGACATCCTAGTTGGCTTCACCTCACCTCCTCCAAGTTTCTTCAACATAGACAAGGGCATCAGATTAATGCTTGCTCCCAAATCACAACGGGCCTTGCCTATTGTTAAGTTACCAATTGTGCAAGGTATGGTGAAACTTCCGGGATCTTTCAACTTTGGAGGAAGTTTTCTTTGAATAATGGCACTACACTCTTCGGTTAGAGCCACCGTTTCATATTCTTTGAATCTCCTCTTCTTGGTCAACAACTCCTTCATAAATTTTGCATAAATGGGCATTTGCTCTAAGGCTTCTGCAAAAGGAATGTTGATTTGGAGACGGGAAAAGATCTCCATGAACTTAGTGAATTGCTCCTCTTTCTCTTTCTTCCTATTCAAAGTTGGATAGGGCAAACTTCACATATGGTGGGATCACTTGGGTCTTCTCTCCCATCTCATTTTTATGTTTTTCACTCTTTTTTTCTTTTTCCTTTTCACTCAACTCATTTTCAACCTCTTCATATTTCTTATTCAACTCCTCCCTCAACACCTCGGTTTCACTACTTTCCTCCCCAGGCTTGGGTTCGGTCACTTCAACGGGGTTCAACTCGTTACGACTTCTCAATGAAATAGCTTTGCAACTCTCATTCTTAGGGTTATCAATAGTGCTAGCAGGAAAGCCATTATTAGATGTTTCAGCAAGCTGCTTCGACAACTGACCAATTTGAATCTCCAAGTTCTTCATCGAAGCCTCATGGTTTTCTCTCCATATTTTTCATTGCTTGTTCTTGAGATTGGAAAGCGTTCTTGGTCATTTGCATGAATTGGGTTAGAGCATCTTCCAAACGAGAAGGGTTCTTTTGTTGTTGAGCAGGTGTCTGAGACTGTTGTTGGTTTGAACCTGATGCATCATTATTCTTCCAAGAGAAGTTGGGATGGTTCTTCCACCCAGGATTATAGGTGTTAGAATACGGGTTCCCACCTTGTTTTTGAAAGTTACCCATATAACTGGCCTTCTCAATAGCTTCTCCATGAGTTGCACAATCACCTTCGTGGGGTTCTCTACCACAGTAGTTGCACCTACCAGCTTGCATTGCCCGAGCGGTTGCTTGAGTTTTTGACCCAACTTCACAAGCAGTAGCTAATTGTTTAGTAAGAGATTCAATCTGCATAGACATTAGCTTTTGTTGGGCCAACACAACACTGTTAGAGTCCAACTCCAACATACCATTTTTAACTACAGCTCCACGGTCATTTTGAATTCTGTACTCATTTGAAGCCATATCCTCCACCAGCTGTTTTGCTTCCTCCCAGGTTTTAGTACCTAAAGACCCTCCTGCTGAGGCATCTAACATCATCCTTGTCTGAGGCCGCAACCCATGACAGAAAGTTTGCAACTGGAGAAAATCATCAATACCATGGCCTGGACATTTTTTAATAACAATTTGAATCTTTCCCAAGCATCATATAGAGATTCTGAATCCCCTTGTTTGAAGTTTGAGATTTCTGCTCGTTTCTTGATGAATTTTGAAATAGGGAAGAACCTTTCTAAGAATGTGTTCTTAAGGTCGCCCCAATTATTGACGGCTCCCGTTGGGATAGTGTTGAGCCAATTTTTTGCCCAACCCGTTAGGGTAAATTGAAATAGGCGCATCTTCTTGGCATCCTCACTGACTCCCTCGGGATTTGTGGTTCCACAAATCTCATAGAATTGGAACAAGTGTTGGTTGGGGTCTTCAGCATCTGACCCTGAAAATGGCTCTGATTTTAAGTCACTAAGAACAGAAGACTTGATGTCAAATGAAGCAGCTCCCACTGGTTGAAAGGTGTAGGCTTGAGCGCCTTGATTTCTCCTCCCAAAATCACCGAGAGTGCTCCTTGGAGGTGGATTTTCAGCCATTACTTCCTCCTGTGTTGGAGGATCTTCCGGAATAGAGGTTAAAACTGAGTGACCCTGATACTCTCTCTGGGCTTGTTGCTTTGCTAGCTTAGTTTTCTTCCGATTTTCCTTTGCTGATTTTTCAATCTTTGGCTCAAACAACAAATCTTGTGAACTCTTGCCTCGCATAAACAAATCTCTGAAACACTAAACAAACCGTCAACAAGTCCTATAAAAGTCACTGGGTAAACGAAATTAAAATAATAGACAACGAAAACGTAAAACTAAAATAGCTAAGAATTAACCCCTTTGCCTTGTTAATAAAGAAATCAACAATTCCAGGCAACGACGCCAAAAACTTGTTAAGATTTCGGCAAGTGTACTGAATCGTTGCAAGTTATAATAAAATAGTAAGGACCACTAGTCGTATCCACAGGGATTGAGAGTTATTATCACTAAGCAAGTGTGGTAATTCTTAGGTGTAAAGCGAATGAATAAGTTGTAATTTTTAGTAATAGAAAACAAACTGTTTGTAAATAAATTCCAAGAGTAAAAGCGATTAGGAATCGAATCCTCTCCCCTACGCTATCATGCAACATACCATCGATCAATTTCAATGTAATTACCCAATTATCAGATTCAATTCAGTTATAAGATTAAGGGCAATCCCTTGCCTCAAAACCCCTTTTCTCTAATGGGAACCCTAATTCCTTAAGTGAAACACCAATAGACAAAGCATTAAACACAGCGAATTAACGAATTCACGAGACAATTTCATATTCCTATGATCATCATACTCATGACCTTAAACTCCAATTTCCGGCAACATACCCATCTCCCAATGGTGAACATAAACCCTAAATCAGTACAACAACAACAAAAACTATTATTGTAATGTAAAGCAATAAGAACAGACGTAAAAGCAATTGTTAAACGGATAACTAATCGAATTGATCATAACAAAGGATTCACATGATAGTTTTGGAGAGATTAATCTCTTCCTAACCCTAGTAAATTAGCTACTCATAATCAAAGTATTGAAAGATAAGATTAAAGAGAAGTTACACAAAGAGGAGTACATTGGATCCTTCAATTCCTTGTTCCCAAGTGTAGAGAAGCCCCAAATCTTGCTTTTGTTCGCACTCCAAAACCCTTTTTTCGCATCCAAGAAGACGTGCCTTCTCCATTCTGAAATTTCGCTTAAAACCAGTAATTTCTGCGACCCATTGCGACGCGATGCAACTCCGTCGCGACCCGATGCAACTCCGTCCGCGACGCGATGGTGCTCAAAATTTTCTCCTTCTTTTCTCTGTTGCGTCACTAGGCAAGCTGTCTGGATCGCTAGTTGACGACACATCAAATTGAAGGTCTTCTCTTACAATAGGCACTAGGGATGAGGGGAATAGCTTACAATTCAATCCTAATGACATTAATTTAAATCTATGCTAATTCCCAAGACAATTGACTGAAATACAATCAAATAGTAGCAATTTTGGCTTTAAAACTGAACAATAATATACATATGACGATGAGTCAACACAACGCCATAGGTCCCCACCTCGAAGGCGACTCGTTCATCATTCTCCTCCTCGCCGACGAGGAGGACGGGGTTCCGGATCTCCCCCACGAACGGCCCCCGTCCTCGACCGATTACACATATTAGCCTGAGGGAAACATCGACCAGAAGCTCTTCGCTTGCATCCTCCAACTCTCCCCGCCATTCTCGAATCAAGTCTCCTCGGCCGACACAAGGAGCCATCCAAGTCCAGGAGGTCCCCTGGCCGACGTGACCACCGAAATTCTGATTTTGGGGACAGGTCACCTTGCCAGGATTATGGACCCTCTCGTCTTGGACCATTTGTAAGGGAAATCGACGAGTAGCCAATCCCGCCTCATTGGAGAAGCCTCCAGTGCTCAACATGTATGACAGGATTGGTGAACCGGACAATCATTTGGATTACTTTGAATTAATGATGGCAATACCGTTGCGCCAGGAAACTGATAAAATGTAAGATCTTCCCTCTTACCCTCGAGAAGTCGGCCTCAGCCTGGTTCAGAGAGCTAAGCCCCAACTCTGTATCCACTTGGAGACAACTCACTTGACTCTTCTCAGCTCGTTTCACTGCATCCCAGTTGAAACCAAAATTGGAGGAGGTACTAAGAGCGATCCGACAAGTAGAAAAAGAAACCCTCCGAAAATGCATCGAGTGACTTAACAATGAAGCCACCAATGTCCGGAATCTGGAAGATAAAATGAGGCTTTTCTGGTTTAAGGACGGTCTAAGGAATTAATGCATTCCTTATAGCTTTACATTTGGCGTTTTTAATTGGCTCTGTATCTAATATTTGAGTCTTAGCATGTTTCTAATTTTTGGGTCTTATTTGAGCGTTAATGTATTTCCGTAATTAGTTTCGGGAATTATTTGTATTTTGACCCCTGTCCAGTCTACATGCCATAACTTTGGCTGTGGTTACTCGACTGAGGCATGTGAGCATGCGTTGAAAAATCTAAGGAGTAGAGCTACAATTCTTCTGTTGAGCTCGAAACCCAATTCGGATGTCTTGAAGGCCTAAGCTGCGAATTACTGAAGCTGTACAGTTAAAAATGGGTTTATGGGCCAATTACTATTTTGTATCGGGCTTTTATCCAAGAATCCATTTTGTCATTAGGTTTACATTCAGTCTTTTATATTTTTGCTGGTCAGCAGGCCATTAGGAACTACTAACACATTATTATACAATTTTGAGACTTCGGTGCCCTAACCTCAATCAAATTTTGGAAATTTTGGAAATTTTGGAAACTCAGAAACCTCAAGGTCTTTTAAGATAAAAACCCTACTCCTACGGAAACCCTTAGATCCATTAGAGCTCTTAGCTATGAGTTCATTGCTAGTAAGGGTTCTCCTAACCCTAACACTGTTATGAAGCCCCCATGTTTGAGGTAGCCTTAATTGGCATCCCCGAGGAATGATTGCATAAAGATTAACTCTGATGCTCAGTTTGATGTGAGCATAGGTAAAGGATTTTCAGGTATTATTTACAGAAATTCTAAAGGAGAGGTGATATCGGGCTTTACTTCCAAGTTGTTTGCTCCTTCCACCCTTGTTACTGAAGCTCTTGCTCTTCGTGAAGTAGTATCGTCAGTTGCTAATCTTGACCTCTTTCTCGTGATCTTTGAATCAAATTGTTTGGTCCTCGTGGAGATGTGCATAGGAGATGGGGTCAGAAGGCAGATCGAGCATATTGTTAAAGATATTCAAAGCTTAAGGGTCAATTTTACCTCGGTGGGGTTCACTTGGGGTCAATCAGAATGAGAATATGGTTGCTGATCTCCTGACTAAGTTTGCTTCGCCCTCGTCATTGCCTTAAAATTGGGGGGCGGCGCCTCCGTCATCCTCTGAGATGAGGTGATCATGTTGTGATTTGTGGTTGTAACATTTGTTGTTTTCTGTAGTGGGTGGATGTGGTTACCACTTGTGTCATTGCGTGTGTAGGCCTAGTCTGTTCGGTTCATCCTTGGCCTCATGTGTGTGTATGGTTTGGGCCTAGCCCATTTGATTACCGAAACCAGCACATCTGTTCCAAAAAATGCATTGCATGTCTTAATGCAAATTTTGAAGAACTTACTTCAATGGGCTCAAAACCCAATAAAACTCTTTAATTTTTTGGCCATGACTTTTCCACACCCCCACACCCTGTGAAATGACCAAAAGGCCATTAATGAGACGCGTTGTTTTCACCTATTCGGTTAGGGTCAACCGAAAACTTTCGGTTAGGCACAACCGAACGTGTATTTTTTTGAGACACACCATTTTACCTCTTTTACACTATTCGGTTGGCCTCAACCGAATGCTTAGATCAGATACTCAAATACAACCTATGAAGCCCCGATACTTCAAAAATGGAGACGTACCCGTGTCGGATACGTATTCGATACCGATACGCACCCGATACTTCCCGATACGTACCCAAAGAGTATCTAATAATTTTTTAATTCTTTTTAAAAAATATTTGACTCGATACTTTTCAGATACATCTTTGATACTTCTTACCAACTAATGATACTTCTCAGATACTTTTTCGATACCCCTTACCAACTAAGCACATGATTGTCACTCATATATGATACACTTTAATACCTCAATAACTAAAAGACAAAATTATATGTTTTTTCGTAATACAATAATAGAAGAAATAATACATTGTGATATGAGTAGGATAAATATACGTAACTATCTCTACTTGATAAGATCATAAGTATTTATTTCTACAATGTGATGAATATATATTGACTAATGATATGCTTATGTTTTATTGACCAATTACGTACTAATATGAATATCTTAATCTATAAAAAGTCATCTATTTCTGCCACTGACTATTCGTATTATACGATTTCGGGTGGTCTCAGTTACTTGTCCACCATTACTTTTTATGACTAGTCACTCATACATAGGTGTGTCGGTTGTCCTCTTCCTTAATTTCATCCATATATTTTGTGTGATTTTTTTTATCTATTTGGGCAGTTTTTTTTTTCATATCTATAAAATGCAATATTTCAGTTTTTCATCTTTGTTTTTTTCTATTTGTGTTTCTATTCTATTTTATTTTTGTTATGTTTTTATATATTTAAATTTTAATTTAATTTTTTATTAAAGTATCCCAGCCGTATCGTATCTTGATTTTCAAAATTTTCTCGTATCCCCGTATCCGTATCGTGTCGTATCCCGTATCATATCCCGTATCCAGGCTTTATAGAATACAACACACAAAGACCCACTTTATCTATTTCAAATGGGTATGTATGTTTACTAAATCTATATTCAACTGAACCAGCATCTTTGTTGCTTCTTCCCGGTTCTGAAGCAACGTCGCTCTTAAACAAAAACAAGTATCAAATCAAAGAAATAAACATTTAGATATGATTAGATAATTCAATGATTCTTCCCCTTTTGTAAGCATGAACCCGATTCTCCCAAATAATTACTTTTTTTTTTATTTCCAAATTGTATTGCTTTCTTCCTTGGAAATTTTGTCTTATTCAGACCAATTAGTTTTTTGCAAGTTCTTTGTATTTGGGGATTTAGTTTTCTCATCGGAACTTGCTGTGAATAGTTTGTAATATTTTCATTAGTTTGGCCTGGTAGCAGTAGTGTATTAACTAAATATCCGGTTGAGGCCTCCCGAAATATTTCGGTTGAGGTCAACTGAATAGTGTAAAAGAGGTAAAAGAAGGGGTGTGACTCAGAAAAAATACCTGTTCGATTGGCCTTAGCCGAATATATTCGGTTGACCTAAACCGAATCGCACATAAACACGTCCTCTCATTAAGGGTAGTTTTAGAATATTTGGAGTTAGGGGGTGTGGGGTGAGTAGGAGGGGTCGTGGGAAAAGCGATGACCATTTTTTTTTGGCGAATCTTGAATCATGATCTAACATTAGATAATAGATTAAGAATATCATTTCTTATTAAATTCAAACACTTTTGAGTCACATAGATCATATTATTCACATTTTTTTGGCGAATCTTGAATCATGATTTAACATTAAATAATAGATTAAGCATATCATTTCTTTTTAAATTCAAACACTTTATGAGTCACATAGATCATATTATTCATATAATAATGTATTCGATGGTTTCGATGAAAATACGAGTGTTACAAAACTTGATACATAGAGGTCACTTATAGTAGAAACAAACATAACTTGATACATATATATAGATCATATTATCTATATGTCAGCAAATGTTGATAATTCATTTATTTTGAGCCTCCAAAACTTGATACATAGAGGTCACTTATAGTAGAAACAAACATAACTTGTAATTCAGATTTATTATGATCAGCTCCATGAGAATCAAAAGTGCAGGATTCACAACCTAAAGGGATCCAATGAATTTTTCCCATCAAGGCCCTTTGCATAATAATGTGTCAAAAAGTCTTTGATGGTAATGTCCCTATAGATCGGTGGGTTTTCTTCTGAAAGCAGTTTCTTAATAGGACCATAAACCTTTGTTGTACCTTTATTTGGTTCAGGAGAATTCACAAAAAAGCTCGCAACAGAAATTCTTGGGCCTGTGTTTTGTGATAAGACCCGGTGATAAACACTAACAAATCTGTCATTTGAGATAAGCTGCACAAACATGAAAGAAAATGGTAAAACTATTCTCACAAACTCTAATTAAGTAGTAAGCTATGATTTTGTTTTTCTTGAATTCAAGTGCATAATTTAAGGGGTTTAGGGGTTGAAAAACATAATTAGGGAAAGGGATTCAACAAATATTAGGTTTAACCAAAGGCCTTTGTCCTTATTAATCCTTATTAATCCTTTTGTTTTTTTAGATAGGCAAAGTGGTTAGTAATTAGTGTGTTAGTTGTTAGAGGGGAGGGGGGAGCAGGGCTCGAACCCCATACGCCTACGTTTTTCCACCAACGATGTCCCTTTCACTCAACCACGTGAGCTATCCTTTTGTTATTCGTAGTTCTTTATTCGGAGTTCATTATTCGTAGTTCTTTTTTAGTGTTTTACCTCTTCTTTTTTTTCAAGAACAACTGAGCAACCCAGATTTAAGTTAAGTTAATATTAGCTCGCACCATCAAAGATTTTAATGTCTATTCGACCGAAATGCAATCACGATTTGAGCCACAACAACCACATTTGACCCAACGATTCTTTACAATATCAATAATTGTGATGAGAGTGTAGCCACAACCGCCATTTAAAACCTTGATAAAATAATTTAAAACATTTACCTGTAGAAGATCTCCTATGTTTACAACAAGAGCTCCATGTACGGGAGGAACATTGACCCATTTATCCTCATGAAGAACTTGAAGGCCACCAAGCTTGTCTTGTAGAAGTAATGTCATGAAGTTACCATCAGTATGCTTGGTAGTGCCTATAGTTAATTCGGGTTGAGGGCATGGTGGATAGTAGTGACCCAAAATAGATTGCCCAGCAACACAATTCAACTCTTTGAGGTAAGAAGGATTAAGTCCTAGAGCCTCCGACAATAACTCAAACATTGTGAAACCCAAATCCCTTATTTTCTGTGAATATTCCGTCACAATATTTCTGTAATTACAGAATCAACTCATCATTAATTAAAATAATTTATATCAACATGAACTATAAGTGAAATGCACTTGTGAAATTGTGATCATGAGCTAGGTATTCAGACCAAAAATAATGTTTCATTCAATTTCCTGACTTATATGGATTGGCCCTTTAACTCACAAGCTATATGAGGTTGGATGCGAGTGGCACTTCATCTAAAGAAACAAATTCAGCTAAATACCTTTGATCTATGAAAATATAATAACTTATAATTAACCTTTACTTACTTCTTGGCCAAACTCAGTATTTGTCGGGGCCACTCCCCTAGACACCTGAGCGGGTCGAAGACCTCTATATCAAATTTTGCTCAATTTCTTTGTGGTTTGGACCGTGGACCCTCTCAATAGTTCACTTTTATTTTCCATTTTTTAACGGCTAAATATGTTTAGTCCCTACAAAATACAAGATTTTCAAATTAGTCCCTAGTAAATTTTTCATCAACTTTTAACCTCCACTTATGTTTTTGTTTACTCTAGCACACGCTACATCACATTTTGTTAATGACTATGATGTCATATCACCTTCTTCTAATGTTAACTTGGTGCTCTGCCAAATAACTGTCTATCATGCGGGTGTCTGTCGCATCACACTTTTAAATGACTAGGATACCATATCACTTGTCAAATCTGATAATTTGGTATCCAAATCATTATAAAATGTAACGAGGCAATTACCAGTGTGGTAGTCTGTTAACCATAAGTGAAAACGGAGATAGAAGTAAGGACTAAAGGTGCAAATAGAAATATAAACGAGGACAAAAAGTTGAAAGGAGATCTACTAAGGATTAAAAATGAATATCCTCTATTTTATAGGTAGTAGATTTGTTGGCGGTGTGGTTTCATCGGTTTTGAACCATAACGTAATCTGAATTGCAAGCTAAAAACACAGATGGTTCATTTGGCTTCCTTACAAAAATCCAAATCAATTCGATCTGAACAAATGCGGTTTGGATTGTTTTAGTTGGTTTGATTTTTTACGAGTCATAAAGCATAATTTGATCAAAAGTTAAATTAGTTTAATTCTACATTCAAATATTAAAAAACAAAATAATAATATGATTATTATTTTATCACTTAACTACCAAACTTAAAATGTACTAGTAGTAACATTAAAATTGAAGTTGTATGAAAAACTTAATATAAGTGTACAAAACAACAACTATATTGTAGTGTTTGGTTTGGTCAAAAAAAATGTATTATATGTAGTGTAACATGCGTAGTAACATTAAATTTGTTTGGGTTGGTTTGGATTTGAACATCTTAATAGACAGTAAAGACACGTTTAACCTTTTTTTTTTTTATAAAAAAAAATGTCATTTTAACTTTTTTTGTTTATTAGGCTTGATCCACATGCCAGTCAATTTAGGGCAGTGACTTTTCTACCCCCACAGCTAGTCCCTATACAACTACCAATTTCACATATCCCCATTTTACCCCTCTAATTTTAAATGTTATTAAAATTCAAAATTTTATACGGATTTATCTATTTAGTAGATAAATCCGTAGTTAAAACATGTACTACGAATTTATCTATTTAGTTGATAAATCCGTAGTTCATTTTTTAACTATAGATTTGTCTACTAAATAGATAAATCCATAGTACATTTTTTTATTACCAGATTTATCAATTATGAGTGATAAATCTGTAAGCTAAAACTTTTTATATGAGTGAAACATAAATCCATTGAGTGAAAATTTAAGCCATCAATACAAATTTATCAATACGGATGTATATGAGTGAACCGACGGATTTATCATTATCAATACGAATGTATATGAGTGAAACAATGGATTCAAGCAAAAAAAAAAAATTCACTACCGGATTTATCATTAACAATGAATCCGTAGTGGAAAAAAAGAAAATCAAACGGATTTATCTATTTAGTAGTTATAAAATGAACTACGAATTTATCTACTAAATAGATAAATCTATAGTGTATTTTTTAACTACAGATTTATCTATTAAATAGATAAATCTTTTGTGAAAAAAATATAATCCGTAGTTCACTTTTCGCCTACGGATTTATCTACGAAATAGATAAATCCGTAAATAGATAAATCCGTATAGAGAAAACTTACGGATTTATCTACTAAATAGATAAATCTTTTGTGAAAAAAATATAATCCTTAGTTCACTTTTCACCTACGGATTTATCTACGAAATAGATAAATCCGTATAGAGAAAACTTACCGGAGTAAAATTGGGATATATGAATTTCGTGGAGGTGTAGGGCCAGCTGTTGGGGTAGAAAAATCACTACCCGTCAATTTAATTCCACATTTTTTTAGCCCGTTTAGTTCCACATATGTACCGACTGGACCAGTTAACATCGTGGGCTAATATGGGCTGTGTTACGCAACTCTTTACTACCATCGTCCATCTATAATAAAAAAAAGCTACAAGATCTATCCTTGTAGCTCCCTGTACCATATAGATGTTACGAAATAATTCAACACTTTTTTTTGACCAAATAATAAATCAACAACTAGATCTACAATGAAAGGTGATTATAATTTGCAGGGTCGAAATCAAAAATAGCATTCAATTAAATTAATAATTACCTGCATATTGGTGGTATTTCTTCTGGCTTGAATGGAACAGGAGCAACAGCAAAACCAAATGTATCTCTCCAATTAGCAGCTTGGCCACTAAACAAGGTAAGGTTGGAGAAATACATAACTTTTTTCTTTACATCACGACTGTAAAACTCTCTCCTCACATCAGTCTCTTGTTCATGAAACCTACGGATTCCATCAATCATCTCATCCAAAACAGTAATAGGAATTCCATGATTAATAACCTGAAAAAATCCCCACTCATTACACGCGCTTCGAATTTGGCCAATTACATCTAAGCGCGTAGCGAGGTTGTCGTGTATGTGTTTGAGGTCTATGATGGGAACACTCAAGTTAGATTCAGTGATTGAGTTGTCTTTGATATTAGAATGAAAGATGCGTGGGATCTTTGTCACACCAGATTCAACAAGACCTTTGACACCAGCTTTTGAATCATCAAAGGCTTTTAATTCAGCTTCTCTGTCATAAGCTGAATCAGCAACTTCTTCTAACATGTTGAGAAGGATTTAGCACAAGAATAGCCTAGTTGTTCTGTTTCTAACACAAAAGGAGGAATATTCAAAGTGAAGCAGAGAGAATTGGAGTGGGTGGAATAGATAAATAGGATGGGGACTTGGGGAGGGAAGACCAACTCAAGTCAGCAAGTTTGAAAAAAGCATATGATTGATTAAGCACTTGGAAGTGCTTTTCTTGTCCCGCACGCAACCAAATTGACCAGGTAAGCAATTTTTTGTCTTATGTAGTAAGTAAACGTAAATACATTACCCTCTACTTTCAACCAAAAAAAAGAGTAATTTTATTCGGCAAGTTTTTCTGTCAAAAATAGACAAAAACTAAATTACAATATCAATTAATTAAGTTTTTTAAGTTACTAATCAATTTACTTTTTCACAGTTTTTAATCAATTGTCTAAAAAATTGTGAAAAAATAAGTTGATTAATGACTTAGTTAATTAATATTGTAATATGGGTTTTTACTAAAAAAAAAAAAAAGACATATTTTCCTTTTACCAAAAGGCAAGACATGTTTTTCTAGTTTTGAATGAGACAGATAAATAGAATATGAGGATTGTTCTCCAAAATCGTGACTGTTTTACTAGCATGTGTGATTCAAGTCAAACAATATTATAATAATGCAATTGAAACAAGAAGCACGTGGTTCTCACCTTCTCCATTAACATAGATTAAAATAAAATTATTTTAATGTAGGAGTTTGTCTCAGTCCTACCAGAAATGTCTAGTAATTAGAAAAGATCTTGACCCACTTATTTGTACGGTTTGTTTGGCAGTGAGAAGAAATGTAAAAGAGAGAAAGAGATGAGAAAGTGCAAGACAAAATAGAAATAGATAAGAAGTAGAGTTAATCGTTAAATATGTTTTTGGTTCCTATGGAAATTGGTTCTTTCGAGATTCATCCCTATTAAATATTAATAGGCGTTTTAGTCTCTCATCGTCACTGTTGAAAACTGCACAACAATAGCTCTCCTATACACGTGGTGGTTGACGGCTTGAGGAAAATAAGAGGAGACCCTATGAAGTTTTGGTTCGGAATCGACGTTAGCAAACCTAGGGTTGACAACCCCTTTTTATAATATTGTGTCACAGCTAACCCTAGATAGTGTGGTCTCGACAAATCTCAGGGTTAATTCCCTAGTCTCCCAGAATTATGATCATGGCAAGATCTTCATATCTGAATGGCACATTGTGATTTGAGTGTGTGTTGAAATAGTAATTGGAATTAGGATTCATGTCGACCTCTATTGAATGTGGAGCTCGGTTCCAAGGTAGCCTATTGAATGTGGGGTATGAAGTTTAAAGAATCTGTCTGAGCTTTGTGTTATCGAGCCAAGATGTTAACAACGTCGGATCATTGTGCGTCTCAAGGAACATTTGTTGCATATCTCATTTAATGTTGGGTGTCTATGATGTACCATATTACGTGTGATAACTCACATCGAATAAGGCGTGACTCCCAAAATTCAAACGAGGTGACCGTTGCGGTTCTACCCGATCAGGTGCATTGGTTCCGTGATCGAATCTGGACCGTTAGATCTTGTCATCAAATGATGTGCTCTTTAGCCTTCAACTACTCAGATCTGGTCAAGGCTTAGGTTGTGGCCTATAAAAGGGTGAGCCCTCTTCTGTTTAATTAATGCTAGTGCATCTGGTCAACATTTAAGATGACGTGTCTGGTCAACAAGCATATGTTTAGTTCAAGCACAATTTCTATCAAGCATTTGTTATTCCCTCTCGTCTCATAATCCTTATCAAAAGGCAAGAATTCTTCTCAATTTTAAGTTACCGGTGAAGTCTCTGCAATTTTTAAGTTACCCTTAATTAATTTTGAAGATAACAAATATATTATAAGAGAACATTTGTGCTCTAAAGTGTTTTTCAAGTGTGGAAAAAGCATCCTCTCAAGACATTAACATCATCTAATCAACTTGTCTATCATATGGTGGTATATCTTTATGAAGCTTCTGTTTAATTAATCAAGTCAACTTGTAAGGTGAGGGATGCATTTTCATTATATACTCTTTTGAGACCATATCTCTCGTCAATGTGGAACTATAGTTTCTCCCAATACACCCCCTCACGCCCAACACTATTGAGCTTGGTGAGTGGATAATAATAGTGGGTGACCCGATGGATCGAGGATAGACTTTGATACCATCTTAAAATGTGACTTCGGTATAACTCAACCCCACAAAACTGATTTGCAAGGTAAGGAATGCCCTTTCATTATATACTATTTTGGGACCATATCTCTAGTCAATGTGGGACTTGGGTTTCTCCCAATATTTCCCAGACGAAACCCTAATTTCAACGGATGGATTTTTATATCAAAAAAGCATCGGTGGCTATAATTTCTACATCTCTATTAAAGGTGTTCATTGACACTTAGAGCAACTAACGAAACTATAACGTATGTACACGAGGTACCCTGTATATTCAAGCTCTCAAGGAAATACCATATACAGACAAAGTTCCACACTTAGAGGCTTTCATTGTACACCTCTCACTTGATAGTGTATTTCATTCTTCTTGAAACTTATCATTTGTAAAATGCCTAGTAGTGGAATTGTTCGTTAGAGGCTTGAGGTCAAGTTGTCCTAAGAAACTAAAAGTTTAGCTGGGTTTGGGGTTGTAAAAGAAAATTTTAGTGATAATCCTGCAAAGGTTTTGGAGAGACTGGACTAACTGTCAAGTGATAGTGAACCAGGCTAAATCGCTTGTGCTATTTACTTGTTTTCATTTACCTTATTATTATTATTATTATTATTATTATTATTATTATTATTATTATTATTATTATTATTATTATTATTATTATTGTTATTATTATTATTATTATTATTTTATCAAAAATTATTATTATTATTATATTTATTATTATTTGTTTACAAAGGGTTTTAAAACAAAGTTTTAGAAAATATTTTTATTAAAAAAACTCTATTCAAACCCCCCTTTCTATCATTTTGCTACCTTCGTTAAATAGAATAGAAAGAAATGTGTCTCTTTGTTCCGTTGCAGAGAAATAGAAAAGTGAGAAATAATATTATTTTGAAAGCACATAAACACCCTTGAACTAAAAAAACAAGATATAATTTATTCCTTAATTTTAATAAAAAATTTATTCCTTAATTAGTTTGCTACATATTTATTTTAATTAGCTTCTTTTGACAAAATTTATTCTAATAGCTAAATATTTATTTTAACGAATTAATTTTATTAGTTAACAATTTATTTTAATTATTTAATATAAATTTATAAAGTGTTTAGCCCTATAAATTGGAACAATACATAATTTTTTTACGAGCAATATATGTTAATGAAATAATTTCATTTGATAATTGTAAAATTCTCATTAATTACACCGTTTTATTTATGCTTCATTAAATCGTTATGGCTGTTTTTTTTTACCCCCCTCTTATACCATATACCCCCTTAAATGACCAAACGGACGAAACTACCCCTTAAATGACCAAACAGACGAAACTACCCCTTAAATCCACAAAATTTTCGGAAATACCTCAAATCTAGATAAAGCCGGAAGCATGTTTTTTTGATTTTCCGGAAATATCGCATTTTACGGTATTTCCGGAACACATTTTACATTCCGGAAATACCGTAAAATGCGATATTTCTGGAAAATCAAAAAACATACTTCCGGATTTATCTAGATTTGAGGTATTTCCGGAATTCCCTCAATATTGCCTTCCGAATTTATCCCAATTTGAAGTATTTCCGGAAATCCCTTAAAATTGCCTTCCGAATTTATCATATAATATGGTGTTTCCGGAGTGCAAAAATAAAAAATGAAACATTTATTTGATTAATTAAAAACGCCTTTTACATTGATGTAAAATAACAGATTGCAACAACAAACAAAACGAAAACATAATAGAAACTAGTGAGATGGTGGAGTGAAACGACGAAGGATCTCAGCGACGGTCCTTTTGGTTTCGACGTATAAATACAGATAACCCTTCCATTTAAAGATAACATGAATGGCCATCATGGCTTGGACGTCATCGTCGTTGTTGACATCCATTGCAGACCAGTGCACACGTCCATGAACCCAAGCTGGTTTCCGATAAATTATACTAATTATTTCATGCTCGTCGCCCTCCGGTTGCACCTTACGCAGTAGTCTCGCTTTCAGGGCAGCGAATGTTATGCTATGATTTAACCTACACTGGAACGTGTCTCGCCCCTCGAAACAGACATCATCATCTTCGTTGATGATGATGCCCTGATGATCAATGAGGCCCTGATTAGTAAAAATGATAGTGAGGGAAGACTCTTCGTTGGCCATAGCCATCATCATTTTGTGTTGTGTGTATGAAAGAAGTGAAACCCAATGGGTCTATTTATAGGGAAAATCTGAAACCCTAAAGTGAATTTCCACCGTCGGCAAAATCTAGACTGTTAAACAGTGTCGGCAAAATCTAGACCGTCAAATAAAAAATTCAGGGAATAAAATTTAATATAATATAAATTCGTGGAATAAAATATAATATAATACAATACAATCATTTAATAGAAATGTAATCAACACCAGCTGGGAGGGTCGGTGCAACATGATCTGGGACAAAAGAATACCATAACTGTACACGTCCAAGGTACGGATATAACCACGATCTAGCTTCAGCTGAAGCATATGCACCCCAAGTAGGATGAATAGGAGGCACTGGACTAGTAGCGTTCAACATAACCCGAACCCAATGATTCCCATGGACAAACCCAACACAGAACAAGCGGCTCTGACTAGGAACATAGGCTCTTCTCAAAGGGAAGAGTGTCCATGACCCACCATCATGAAGTGACAACATAACAAGGGCTATCTGATATCTAGTCGCTATAACATGTCCCATGTCAGGCATCGACATCCACTTCTCACGAGGTTGAAAGTCTTGTGGGAGATCAACTAATGATTCCCTAACTGTCTGAATGTTACCCATCGAATAATAATGACAATTACCCCGTTGACTTTCCCGATATTTCTTGCCCAACGGGTAACAATATCCCGAGTAGGAAAACCTGTGATGTGGTAAACGCATCCGATAAATCCATAAAGGGGCCTCTGCCATCTGTCGTAGCCATATTGGTAAAAAAAAACTAAAAATTCAATTTCCGAAAATACCGAAAATAAGGGTATTTCCATAAGTTTAAAAAATAAAACTTTCCGGAAATACGTCAAAAAAATGTATTTCTGGAAGGTTAAAAATTGGCTTAATTACAGTTTTGGTCCCCCTATTTTCCCCTAATTCACGATTTTGGTCCCTAAAGTTTTAGTTTGACGATTTTGGTCCCCCTATTTTCCCAATTTGTAAAATCAAGGTCCCCCTCTTAATTGGTCAAAATTGAAAGTCAATTTTGACTGACTTATCCTACGTGGCAGCCCACGTGGACTGCCACGTAGGCGCACCACCCCACCCCCCTCTCCACTGTTCCTCTTCCCCTCCCACCGACCCATCACCATCGTCCCTCTTCCTCCTGAATCTCACCGTCGCCACCACCGTAGCCTCACCCTCACTTCGCCATCACGCATCCACCCCTACAACCTCTGTTACCTCCACCATCAACAACATCGAACCATCGCATCTCACCCTCTCTCTCTCCTTCGCATCTCACCTCCCCCACCGATCCTCCCTCTTCTCACCGTCGCCCCCCTTCACTGTCGCTCCCTCTCACAGCCCCGTCGCTCCCCCTTCACCGTCGCTCCCTCTTACAGCCCTCTCCTCTCTCACCGATCCCCCTTTCCCTCTCACCACCGTCCCTCTCTTCCCCCTCGTTTTCCATCTCTCTCTTCACCATTCTCTCTCTTCGCTCGTCGCTCTCCCTTTCTCGGCGTTCTCTCGCTCGTCGCTCTCCCTCTCTTCCACGGAGGTCGCAGTCGCAGAGGGTGAGGCTATGGTGGTGGCGACAGTGAGATGGTGGTTGTTCGGTGGGAGGGGAAGAGGAACAGTGAAGAGGTCGCAGTCGCAGGACGAAGAAGAAGGTGGGGGGGTGCGCCTACGTGGCAATCCACGTGGGCTGCCACATAGGATAAGCCAGTAAAAATTGACTTTCAATTTTGACCAATTAAGAGGGGGACCTTGATTTTACAAATTGGGAAAATAGGGGACCAAAATCGTCAAATTAAAACTTTAGGGACCAAAATCGTGAATTGGGGAAAATAGGGGGACCAAAACTGTAATTAAGCCTTAAATTTGAATATCCAGAAATGCCTAACAGTGGGTATTTCTGGAAGCATAACTTGTATTCCGGAAATACCCTATTTCCGAAAATTTGAACTGATAATATTTTCGGAAAATACCTTTTTTTAGATATTTTCGGGAATCTTACAATTTTGTGGGGCCTGATCAGATTTTGGTAAAAATGAAAGAAGTATTTTTGGGTTAAAATCAAATATGGGGGTATGGGGTTTACCACGGGGGTAAAAAAAAACATCCAATCGTTGTTTGTCTTTTATTTACCAAATCTTTCATGGCGATTCTTGAACCATGACATTAAATAATAGATCAAGAATATCACTCTATTAAAAGGGGTGGACTCGGCTAGTACTCGGATTCGATCCCCAATGATCGAATAAATTGGAACCAGACTTTACTTACTTTCCCGATCGAACTCCGAATTCAGGGCCCCTTTGCGCTGGACACCAGAGCGGGGTCAAAGACCCCTGAACCAAAAAAATCAAGAATATCATTTTTTTTTCTTGATGTATTTCAAACACTTTATGAATCACATGGATCGTATTATTCACATAATAATGTAATACAATAGTTTACACCGTCAATAATTTCAGTGAAAATACGACTGTTACAATACAACGTTGCAGTACATTGAAATTTGAAACTTTATTTATATGTCAACAAATGTATATAATTTTTTATATTAAAAAAATGTATATGTCAACAAATGTATATTTTGAGAGGGAGATGTATTTCTTAGGGAAGATTGACAAATACTCTATTCAATAGTTTCTCGTTCAAGTGGGCTTTAATGCAAAGGGGTTTTAAATGTCTGGTCATATCCGCCGTTGGTTTTTCAAACAACATCCCTTCCGTGATTGGCCCCTCGGGCTCTGTCAAAGCAGCCCATTTGGCCTCCTCGGCAAAGACATCTCCCTCGAGGGCTCTTGGCTAGTTCTTATTTTCCTAGAATTCAGGTGGTAAGAGTCCCACAATTTCTATGCCGGCGAAGAATTCTCCATCGTCTCCATCCATAATGTCATCTAGGATTGACTCTGTTAGGGAGTTACCATCAAAATTTAGCGGACCGAAGGGGTTTTTCTTCTTCTTCATCCAGGAGATCATCTTCTACAATTTCATCCTCAGTCATTATCCTCTCGCCAGGGAGAGTGCTCGCTGGCTGAGGTCGTCTAGGGCTGTGAGGGCCATACATACATTCCCTAACTGCTTCAGTGAGAGGGCTTCCAATTGCGTCCACCACCTTTATCATGGTATTAAGTTCTTCTTCTTTATCAGTGGATGTGCTAGGACCAGCTGCCTCAGTGTCTCGTTGCTCTGGGGCTTTGTCCTCGGCGGGTTTTGGGAAAGCATGTTTTAGCACCGTGGCTACTGAGGCTGTAGGAATAGCCTACGCATCCCCTTCCCTAGCCGAGGTGAGCATTTGCAACGTTTCCACAATTTTGTGGAAGGCCATTGCCCTCTGCAGTCTCCTCTTCTGTGAGCGAGATTTGGCCACAGGTCCTTGGGTTGAAGGGTTTGCCTACCAGGATTGAGTTTGGACAAATGTAATTCCTTGAGATCGTGGACAAACTTCCCCGGCTTGGGAAGTTTCTTTTGGGATCCCTTGCACTGGCTTGGCTCTCCTAGCTGCAGCCTATCCTGCAAGAGAGCTACACGCTCAGCCACAGTGGATCCCTCAGTAGGGGGGCCTAACCGGTCAAAGGTCGATACTCTTCTTCCTGGGCGAACCTCCTATTTGGGGACCCACATATACTTCTTTCCGTTTCCCCGGTCGCTTCCCGAGAAGCAGACCATGTTGATATTCATGCTGGGAAAGGGGTCAGTGTCAACAGTCATATCTGGCACTTCTTTGTCGGCCATCTTAAACCTCCCCTTCCTAATAGCCTCTTGAATGGCTCGACGAAAGATGGTGCAATTGGAGGTGGCATGATTGAACGAATTATGCCACTTGCAGTACTTCCTCCCCTTTATCTCTTCAGGCGGAGGTATCTTGTGACCATCGAGGAGTTTGATTTGCTTATCCTTTAATAGGTAGTCGAAGATATGGTCCACTTTAGATATATCAAAGGAGTATTCAGACTTGTTTTCCACCTCGTCCTTCTCCTTCCCCTTGGCAGGTTTAAGGGCAGGACATAGGTAAGTCTTCCCTTTGACTATCTCGGCCACCAGGATATCTGCCGTGTAATCGGCTGATTCATCATAGTCAGAATCTTCTTCAATGTCAACTACTGACACTAATTGAGGTCCTCGACCCCTAGTTTCCCTCTTCCTCTCTTCCTCCTATATGAACTGTTCAATTTGGATAGCCCTGGAGGCAAGGCCACTGATGTCACTGCAAGTTTGTCCCACAAACTCTTCCTTCAATTGAGGGTGCATTCCAGAGATGGCCACGGAAGTGAGTTGTGATTCTGGAAAGGTACTGAGCATTTTTCGGCCATCTTTCTGAACCTTTCAATGAAGTCAGTCACAGCTTTGTCTACCTTCTGCCGCAAATTCATGAGATCGGCTGTGGTAACCTCGAGCTGTGGCCAATAAAATCTGTCATGGAAGCACATTTCCATGTCTGCCCAGGTCTGAATAGAATCAGGTGGGAGTGAAGAGTACCATGAGCAGGCAATCTCTGTCAAAGACAAGGGGAACAGCTGCAGCTTGTGATATTCATTCTAGTTCCCTTCTCCACATTGGGCCGTGAATCGGCCGATGTGCTCCATCGTAGACTTTCCATCGTGCCTCGGTGAGGTGGAAACTGGTTCCATGGCTGCTCGACCGGGACACCATTCATCTGTATCTATAAATAAGAACCCGTCGGGTAGGTACCGAGTGCTCCGGAGTACGGCTGGCTGGGAGGTAGGCTTGTCGAGCCAGGTGGGTTCTGAACCCATGGCTGCTGGGAGGTAGGCTTGTTGCCGAATGAATGATGTGGTAATAACCACAGGCTCCTCATCTTGGTGGGGTTGTTCATTTGAATCAGCAGTAACCGTTAGGGTGGTAGTCCTTGAAACACTTACTGCTCCGGTATCTTAGCCTTGGAGGCAAGTCCCTTTTTTGACGCCGAAGGTGGCTCCATACTTAGGTTTTTTCCGGAGCGCAAGTGCATACGCCAACAATAATCCAGTCAAGGCGAATCAAACGTGATAGTTTGTTCACCTGTGCCTGTCCTATTGGGTGTGCCAATTTTTGTTGTCGTCAAACTCTTATATCCTAGCCGTGGTATCGGCTAGGGGTTTGGACAGTCTTGATTCCTCTGTTCTTCAAGCAATTGCGTTGAGGAAGGAACTCTGTTCCTCAACTGTGGGTTTCCTAACAACTCCAAAGAGTGTCAGGTTGGGTAGAAGGGACGCAAGGATTGGATTATCTATTGACTAATGCATGAAAGTAAAGTAAAAATGCGATAAAGATAAATTGCGAGAGAAAAAATAGATCTGTGTATTGATTGATGTGTGCTCTGTACAAGTTTTTCTTCTCTCTCTCTCTCTCTCTCTCTCTCTCTCTCTCTCTATATATATATATATATATATATATATATATATATATATATATATATATATATATATATATATATATATATATATATATATATATATATATATATATATATATATATATATATATATATATATATATATATATATATATATATATATATATATATGTATACATAGGCCCTCGTCGGCCACTATGCGAGCCTACATTTACCTACCGTTGGATCAATTGAAGATCAACGCCTAATCTCGCTCCTAGCCCTAAGAAATCGGAGCCACTACCCACGATCCCACTAGCACGGTTAGTGGGGTGCCAAAACCTCTTCGCTCCACTCCTCAAGGCTTCTCTTCTTCGCTTAACCTTCAACTGCTCTCACGTTCTGTCCACCTGCCTTTTTCCCTTGCTTCCCAAGCAAGTCTTCTTTACTTCGGCCATACACTCCCTCGGCTGATCCTCATCCTCGGCCTGCAGCCATCAAACTTAGGCTTACCGAGCTATTGTGATCGGGGTACTCTATAAGTTAAGACTTGTTTTGCCTCGGCCTTATCTATTATTCCCCGGGCTCAATCCCTCCTCTGGGCGTTCATATTATCCCTTGCCTCGAGCCCCTTATTTGAGATTGCCCCTTCGGCAAATATCTATCGAAAATTGTCAGGTGGTTTGCCTCGGTGCCCTGATCCTCTCTTAACTCTGACTCTCAGCCTTCAGCCTACGACCTTATTTATTTTTGGGTGTTAACAGTATATAATTTATTCATTTCGAGTCTCGAAAACTGGATACATAGAGGTCACTTATAGCATAAATTAAACATTAAACATAACTTGGTATTTAAATATATTACGGCCGCTCCATGATAATCAAAAGTGCAATCAGGCGTTGGATTCACAACCTAAAGGGCTCCAAAGAAGAGTTCCCATCAAGGCCCTTTGCATAATAATGTGCCAAGAAATCTTTGATGGTAATGTCCCTATAGATCGGTGGGTTTTCTTCTGAAACCAGTTCTTTAATAGGACCATAAACCTTTATTATACCTTTAGCTGGCTCATGAGAATTCACAAAGAAGCTTGCTACAGAAATTCTTGGGCCTATATTTTGTGATAAGACCCGGTGATAAACACTGACAAACTTGTCATTTGAGATAAGCTGCACCAACAAAAAATGTTAGAACTATACTCACAAAGTCTCAATTATTTAGTAATCTATGATTTTCTTTTCCTTGATCCTTTTTTTATTTGTTGGATGCCTACCTTAGTTCATTAGTAGTAGTTTTTTAGTGTTTTACTTTTTTTTTCAAAACAATTGAGCAACCCATATCAAAGCTAATATTAGTCTCAATTGTCAGTGTTCATTATTCCAAATCCCAGGCCTTATATACACTTTCTATAAAAAATTAGAATTTCACATGTTTTAGGAAAGAAAGATAGAAGAAAGGAAAGGATGGGAGAAGAATAGGAAATGGGTAGAAAATGAAAGAATTGTTTAATGGGTTGATTTGAGAAAAAGTGGATAGAAAAAAAGAACGTGATTTGTAAAATTACATAAATATCTCTAAATAAAAATGAAACATGATTAAAAGAATAAATTATAAAAACACAGAGTAAATATTTCACCAAAACCAGAGATAAATTAACTATAATAGTAGAAAAAATAAATAATAATAATAATAATAATAATAATAATAATAAAGAGAAAAAGTAGAAAAAAAAGATAAATTTCAAAATATTATAATAAAATTATTATTTTATCAATAAAATATATGAAAATGATTTTTTTTATTAACAGCTAACACTAAAAATTGTTTTTATACTGTTCTCAAAAAAATATTCTCTCCAGCCACGCTACCATTTGCTTTCTATCACAATTGCTCATTACAATAGTCTTCTACTTTTTTTTATAACAATTTAATGTGAATACAAATTTTAGAAAATAAAATATTTCTAGAAGAGTAAACGAGCCCTAAGATTTTAGAACATTTACCTGTAGAAGATCTCCAATGTTTACAACAAGAGCTCCATTTATGGGAGGAACGTTGACCCATTTATCATCATGAAGAACTTGAAGGCCACCAAGCTTGTCTTGTAGAAGTAATGTCATGAAGTTACTATCGGTATGCTTGGTAGCGCCTATGGTTAACTCAGGTTGAGGGCATGGTGGATAGTAGTGACCCAAAATAAAGAGACCATCAACACAATTCAACTCTTTGAGGAAAGAAGGATTAAGTTCTAGAGCCTCTGACAATAACTCAAACATTGTAAAACCCAAATCACTTATTTTCTGTGAATATTCAGTCACAATATTTCTGCAAGTGCAACATCAACTCATCAATGGTTAATACATTTTATAAGAACATGATCCATAACTGAAATGCACTTGTGCAGTTGTAATCATGAGAAGGTATATATACGAACCCTGATTTATAGGCCGACCCATTTAACCCACGATTTGCGTAGTCCAAAACCCCAAAAGAAATGTTCCATTTAATTTCCAACTTATATAGGTTGGCTCGTTTAACCCACAAGCTATAGAGGTTTGGGTGCGAGTGGTTAACGCACCCAAACCTATATTCCAGTTGAACTCCACTTATATATTAGGCGAACTCTAGATTAATTAAAGTCCCTTTTTCCTAGACACCAGAGCAGGGTTGAAACCTCTGGCCAAAAAATTGTTCAATTTCTTTGTGGTTTGGTTTGTGGACCATCACAACAATTAACTTTTGTTTTTCCATTGTTTAATAGTTAAATATGTTTTTAGTCCCAACAAAAGACATGGATTTCATTTTTATTCCCTAATAATGTTTCAACAACTTCTACAACGGCCACTTATATCTTTGTTTCACTTTTAGTTGCTAACATTAAGTAGATGTTTAGCTGGCAAATGAATTGTCACAGTGGCACAACCACATCACATTTCATAAAGACTGTCATGCCAGATTCCTCGGATGTTAACTTGGTGCTCAGCTAACTAGCAGAGTGTTACGTGGACACCTTTCACATTCCACTTTTTAATGAGTAGAATGCTAAATCGGATAATTTGGTATCCTAGTCATTAAAGTGTGATAATGCAGGAGTCAGTGTGACAATTTATTAGCCAAAAGTGCAAACATAGGTACAAGTGAGGACCAAAAGTACAAACATACATATAAGTGAGGACAACAAAAGTTGAAGGAAAATTTATTTAGAACTAAAAATGAAACACCCCTAATTTATAGGAACTAAAAACATACTTAGACAGTTTTTTAAACTTTAGTCATTTTAACATTTTTTTCTTTATTACGCTTGGTCGACATGCAAGTCCATTAAACAACGGGTGGACAAGAGATTGCTAGCCCATTTAGCTCTACAGTTGTACTGGCTTGACCCGTTAACACCGTGGGCTAAAGTGGGTGGGTTAGTTGGCAAACAAAAAGGGATTGGGTTACACAACTCATTACTACCATCTATAAAGGAAATACTTTTCGGATTTCCGCATTTCCATCCCTACTCCCTGCACCCTCCTGATAACTCTCCATTTGTAGAGTTATTTACGCATTTCTATTCTTAAATCATTGTGAGTTTGTGTGCCTAAGCTAGGAATTATGTGAATATTTATGTTTAATTAGGGAAAAGGGAATCAAGCACTGAATTGGAATATATTTGGCACAAATGGCGCCCTTGTGAAATTTTTAATGTTTTCTGTCTAAGTGCTATAGCATCCCTGTGCGCAGGAGAGCTGGGACCCACTTGAAGACAGTAGCAGAAAGCAGTTCTGCAATAAATCCTAACCTGTCCAGTCAGCGCCTCCCTATTGCCACAAACCATGCTGATGCAGCTACCCTCCTACCACTTGCACTTCACCACTTGTCTACCATGGGGGGACAACATACCTTTAGTTGGTGAAAAGAAGATCCACTTGCAAGATAGGAGGGAAAACTCAACTATAAAAGCAAGCCTAACTTCTGCACTTGACACATATTCTGGAGCATGAAATTTCTCTGGTTTTGAGAGGAAACATACAAGTAACAAAACTGTTCCTTTGCACCCATTGAAAATCCTTCCTCAAACCACTTGAAGATTCTGCCTGGTTCATGCTATAGCACTGTCAGCACACCAGCACACGCGTGGAAGTTGAAGGAGTGTATCTTCTGCACATTCTTCTTCTATTTCTTGTCTTGGTGATATGAACACCTCTGTTTGTAAGTTGTTGACATTGTTTATCATGAGCTAAACACATTTTGGTTGGATTGCTAAGCTATGTAATGACATTCTAATGTGTTAATGATATAGTATTTTGATGTATGCATTTTAATCATTGTGTTTAATTATTTCCAAACTTGTTTTGGTACTGGCCAACTAAAATAGGTAGATTCATGAATTCAGAAATGGTTTATGAAAAGATCTCAAAGATTAATATGAGTGAGTGGTTGTTCTAAAGACATTTAGAACAATCCTAGCCCAAACCTAGACATAGGAGGGCTTAGTTCATAGAGTGAACACTATGGGTTCTTTAATATGCAAAGGTGAACTTACTTGAAGCCTAGACATAGGATCTTGTCACGAAACCTTGATGAAAGTGACCGAAAGGCACGCAGCTTATGCTGTAGCACTCAATGCTATAGCATTAACACAGAAGAGAAATTTACTAAGCAAAAGCAGTCCATGTCAGAACATAACTCTGGCAGAAGCTCCCATAGAGGAGGAAGAGGTGGCAGAGGTAGATGTTCCAACATGGTGGAACCCAACATGGCATTCAGACTGAGATTCCTGCATTCACAGGGAGAGGACTTGTCACATATTATTCAGGCCCTGTGCATGACCCAAAAGAATGGTACAGACAACAATTCATTCAGATAGGACCAGAAGGTATGGTTAATGATAGGGACAGGCCAATGAGGGATTATGCTGTTTTTAACCCTCAAGCCATGCAAACTAGCATAGTGAGTCCTCAACTTAATACAACTCATTTTAAAATTAAACCAATGATGTTTCAAATGCTTCAAACAATTGGTCAGTATGGTGGAACCATAAATGATGATCCACATATCCGCTTAAAACAATTTTTGGATCATCTGTAGTAATTTCTCTTTTCCTGGAGTTTCTGATGATGCCTTTAGACTCAAGCTTTTCCCTTATTCTTTAAAGGACAGGGCAAAAGCTTGGCTAAACTCATTAGAACCTAACTCAATCCATACTTGGAATGAGCTAGCAGAGAAATTTTTGGCAAAATATTTTCCACCTAGCAAAAATGCCAGAATGAGAAATGAAATCACTTCATTCAAACAAATGAATAATGAATCATTGTATGAAGCATGGGAAAGATACAAAGAACTTTTAAGAAAATGTCCTCACCATGGCATACCTGTCATTATCCAAATGGAGACATTTTACAATGGATTGGAGCCACAAACCAGATTGATGCTAGATGCTTCTTCTGGAGGAGTTTTGCTGAAGTCATCTTACAATTAATGATGCTTGTGACCTTATTGATGAGATAGCAGCAAACAGTTACTCTTGGCCTACAGCCAGGGCCACACCTCAAAAGAAGGCTGGGGTACTAGAAGTCAATGAGGTAACAAAGCTAAGCTCAAGTAGCTTCCCTCACCAACATGGTCAAGAATCTCACCACTTCTAATGCTATAGCATCTCCTCAGAATTGTGAGTCAACAGAAAATGCCGCTACAATTGAACAAGCCCCTCCTAGTGAAACCAGTCGTGTCTATTGTGGAGGAGGGAACAATTATGAAGAATGCCCAAGCAATCCTGTATCTGTGAACTATGTGGGATTCAATAAAAACAATAACCCCTAATCAAATTCCTACAATCCTGGGTGGAAAAACCATCCCAATTTCAGATGGAACAATAATGCAGCAAGTTCATCTACTGCTGCAGCACCAAATGCACCACCAGGATTCCCAGTTCAACAACAACAAAGGCAGAATAGTCAGCCTGTTGACAACTCCTTGGAAACCATATTGAAGGATTTTGTGAAGGATACCAAAGACTTCATGAAAGACACTAAGGCTTCCATTTTATATCATGATGTTGCTATCAAGAACCTTGAAAATCAAGTGGGGCAGATTGCTACTGCTCTAACTCAGAGGTCTAGTGGAGCTTTGCCATCAACAACTGAGGCATTTACTTCACATGTCCATGGAAAGGAACAGGTAAAGGCTATTTCATTAAGGAGCGGTAAGGATTTGAAAGGATCATCAGAGATTCCAGCTGATGAAAACTCAGAAACACAAAAATATGAAAAACCAGAAAAAGAAAAAAAGAATACTGATGCTATAGCACCTAAGGCTATAGCATTTGATGCTGCACCTAGCTCTTCACAGAAGATTGTTCCTGAGTATCCACCTCCTCCTTTCCCACAAAGGCTGAGGAAGGCTCATGAGGACAAACAATTCAGTAAATTCCTAGAGGTGCTGAAACAATGGCACATCAATGTCCCTTTGGTAGAGGCACTTCAACAAATGCCAAACTATGCAAAATTCATGAAGGATGTCCTCACCAAAAGAAGAAGACTTGGTGAACTTGAAACCGTGGCAATGACTGGTGAATGTAGTTCAATTGTTCAAAATAAACTTCCAAGGAAACTCAAGGATCCTGACAGTTTCACAATACCCTGCTCCATTGGGAAATTTTACAATGGCAGAGCTTTATGCGACTTAGGAGCAAGTATAAACTTGATGTCTAAGTCCATATACACTCAGTTGGGTATAGGAACTTCCAGACCTACTACTGTTACACTTCAATTAGCTGATAGATCTTTAGCTTATCCTGGAGGCATAATTGAAGATGTACTAATCAAAGTTGACAAGTTTTGTTTTCCCTGTAGATTTTGTTGTTCTTGACTTTGATGCAGATAAGGAAGTTCCTATCATACTAGGCAGGCCATTCTTAGCAACTGGAAGGACCTTAATTGATGTGAAAAAAGGGGAATTGACTATGAGGGTCAATGACCAAGAAGTGAAGTTCAATGTTCTGAATGCTATGAAGTATCCAGATCCAAGAACAGAAGAATGCTCCTTTGTTATCTCTCTTGATCAAGTGGTCCAAAAACACTTTCACAAGCAGCAAGACCACTTGGGCAGAATTTTTGATGAAAATGAGAAGACAGAACTTGTAGAACAAGGAGCTATTCAACAGGAACCAAAATTCATAGAAGCTTGGGTAAAAAAATATGAGTCACTAGATATTGAAAACTCAAGCCTCAAGAAGAATGTTCCCTCCATTGAACAACCACCCTCCTTGGAGCTCAAGGAGAATTACCTAAGCACCTCAAGTATGCCTATTTAGGGGAAAATGACACTCTTCCAGTCATTACTACCTTAAAGAGGCATAAGAAAGCTATAGCATGGCAGATGGCAGACATCAAGGGAATCAGTCCAACAATCTGCATGCACAAAAATAGTTTTAGATGAAAATGCTAGAAATAGCATTGAGGGGCAAAGGAGACTCAATCCTATCATGAAGGAGGTGGTTAAAAAGGAAATTATCAAATGGTTAGATGCTGGCATTATCTATCCAATTTCTGACAGTGCTTGGGTGAGTCCAGTGTAGTGTGTTCCCAAGAAGGGAGGAGTCACCGTGATAGCAAATGATAAAAATGAGCTGATTCCAACAAGAACAGTGACAGGATGGAGGATATGCATGCACTACAGGAAGCTTAATAAGGCCGCCAAAAAGGATCGCTTCCCTCTACCCTTCATTGATCAGATGCTAGACAGGCTTGCAGACAAAGAATTCTACTGCTTCTTAGATGGCTACTCTGGTTATAACCAAATAGCCATATTGCCTGAAGATCAAGAGAAACAACATTCACATGTCCTTATGGGACATTTGCCTTAAGAAGAATGCCATTTGGGCTGTGCAAGGCCCCTGCTACCTTTCAGAGATGCATGATGGCAACATTTTCAGACTTCATTGAAAAATCCATGGAGGTCTTCATGGATGACTTCTCTGTGTTTGGAGAAGACTTCCAGAACTGTCTGCTCAATTTAGAAGAAATTCTGGTGAGATGTGAAAAGACCAACTTGGTCTTGAATTGGGAAAAATGCCATTTCATGGTCCAAGAAGGTATTGTTTTGGGTCACAAGATCTCCAAAAGAGGATTGAAAGTAGATAAAGCCAAAATAGAGGTCATTGACAAGCTTCCTCCACCAGCAACTGTAAGGTGTTAGAAGTTTCTTAGGCCATGCTGGATTTTACAGAAGATTCATCAAGGATTTCTCCAAAATATCAAAACCATTGTGTCAGCTGCTACAGCATGACACACCCTTTATCTTTGATGAATCATGCCAACAAGCATTCCAGAAACTGAAGACAGCCTTGGTCACAGCACCAATCATTGTGACACCTGACTGGAACAAGCCTTTTGAGCTCATGTGTGATGCTAGTGATTATGCTGTAGGATCTGTCCTAGGGCAAATGTATGATAAAGTATTTCATTCCATTTATTATGCTAGCAAAACACTTGTAGAAGCTCAATTAAATTATACAGTCACTGAGAAAGAATTGTTAGCTGTAGTGTTTGCATTTGATAAATTCAGATCATACTTGGTAGGCACAAAGGTCATTGTTTATACAGACCATTCAGCCATCAAGTATTTGATTTCAAATAAAGATGCAAAACCTAGGCTAATAAGATGGGTTCTCCTCCTCCAAGAATTTGATTTGGAAATTCGTGATAAAAAGGGGGTGGAGAACCAAGTTGCTGACCATTTGTCTAGAATAGAAGGTGATAGTGCAGGTACACAAGGATTAGAGATCAAGGAGAACTTCCTTGATGAAAAGCTGCTGACTGTTAGTGTAACAACATCCAATGCTATAGCATCTGATGCTATAACACATTGGTTTGCAGATATAGTCAATTACCTTGTTAGCAGGATTGTGCCACCAAATCTGACTTACCAGCAAAGAAAGAAGTTTCTCCATGATATTAAAAATATTACTGGGATGAGCCCTTCCTTTATAAAGAGTGTCCAGACCAACTGATAAGAAAATGTCTTGCAGAAGAAGAGCAGCACCCAGTGCTACAGCAATGTCATGCTGCACCTTATGGAGGACATTTTGGGGGACAAAGAACAACTGCTAAGGTGCTCCAATATGGATATTTCTGGCCCACTCTCTTCAAGGATGCTCATGAATTGGTAAAAAGGTGTGATAGATGCCAAAGACTGGAAACATTTCCAACAAGCATGAAATGCCCCTAACTAACCTATTAGAAGTGGAGCTGTTTGATGTTTGGGGGATAGACTTCATGGGACCATTCCCACCTTCTCATGGCAATTCTTACATACTGGTTGTAGTAGACTATGTCTCCAAATGGGTTGAAGCAACTGTTTTACCCAACAATGATGCAAAATCAGTGAGCAAGTTCATTTACAAGAACATCATTACTAGGTTTGGCACCCCAAGAGCCATAATTAGTGATGGTGGTTCTCACTTCTGCAACAAGCTCATTGAAGCTCTGCTAGCCAAGTATGGGGTGAAACATAAGGTTGCTACAGCATATCACCCTCAAACCAGTGGTCAGGCAGAAGTATCAAGCAGAGAAATCAAGAGGATACTGGAGAAAATGGTTGGTCCAGCTAGGAAGGAGTGGTCAGCGCAACTAGATGATGCACTGTGGGCCTACAGAACAGCCTACAAGACTCCTTTGGGCATGTCTCCATATAGACCTGTTTATGGTAAGGCCTCTCACCTGCCTGTGGAGTTACAACACAAATCACATTGGGCCATCAAGAAACTCAACTTTGATCATTGCAAGGCGGGAACAGCAAGATTGCTGCAACTGAATGACTTGGAAGAAATTAGGCACTTTGCCTATGAGAATGCTGCAATTTACAACGAGAAAACCAAGGCATGGCATGATCAAAGGATCCAAAAGAGAGACCTTAAAGAAGGTGATCAAGTCTTGTTGTTCAACTCAAGGCTTAAGCTATTTCCTGGAAAGCTCAAGTCAAGGTGGTCTGGTCCATTTAAACTTGTCAAGATATACCCCCATGGGGCAATGGATCTGTATGATGAGGCCACAAACACCACCTTCAAGGTCAATGGGCAAAGATTCAAGCAATATTTTGGTGAACAAATGGAAAGGCAAAAGTTCACCATTGATCTTCAAGACCCTTAACAAACTTAGGAGAAGTCAGGCTAAGGACTCTTAAACTAAGCGCTTCTGGGAGGCAACCCACAATTTTGAAACTAACTCTTTAGTTAATTTTTTTTAAGTGTTTTTGTTATTGCAGGAAATTTTGAAGCTGCAAAAGTGCTATAGCATTTGATGCTATAGCATGAGATGCTATAGCATTACTCATAGCACTCTTCAGAAAAGGCACAAGTCAAAGTGATGAGGTGGCTTGGGCAGTCCAATCTCAACTGCTCTGCCCATGTCTGAGCAGCACGCAAACCTTCTCTCTCCTGCCATCACTCAACAGTAACGGTCACTTCTATTTTTCCCAGCTCCCCATAATTGACGTTGCACATTAATACATAACTCCCCACACCTCACTTCATTCTTATCATCTTCAACCTCTCATCATCGTAACTTCCGCAAGCAAGCCCCTTGATTTTTCATCTCAACCCCATAAACACCTCACTCAAAACTCAAAAATGGTGAAGAAAACTGCTGGAAAAAAACCTCCTAGGGCGAGGAAAAACACAACCCGAATCCAGTTCCTCAAAAACTCAAAAATCACCATCAAAGGCTACAGCACCTACGGCCCCAAACAAGAAATTTTGGAGCATGGACTTCATAGCTAAAAGAGGCTTCAAATCTGGGAAGCAATCCCCTGCTTTTGTATCAACCATTGAAGCACTTGGATGGGAGAACCTGACACAGCACCGTAAGTCATTTATTCCATCATTAGTGAGGGAATTTTATGCAGGAATCCCAGAACCTGCAGAAGGACATGCACCAACATACTCCATCGTAAGAGATGTCAGGGTTCCCTTTGATGCTCATGCAATCAATGATTAGTACGGATTAGGGTACCATGGAACAAACTTTGAGAAAAAGGCCAAAAATTGGGGGAAGGCAGAAATGGAGGAACCAAAGAACAGGCTGGCAGTAGACAACTCACCATGGGAAAAATTTGGAACAGAATTCAAGGTGAAGAAGAACTATCTTACTGATGAAGCAAGCATGTGGTTCAACTTTGTGAGGCACTCAATCTTGCCTACTGCCCACCCAACCACAGTGGATAAAGAGAGGTTGATCTTAATTGACACCATCATGAAGGGAGAGAATGTGGATGTAGGAAGACTGATATCCAGTGAGATCCTTGCATGCAAGCTAAAACCAGTGGGTAATCTCTATTTCCCTTGCTTAATTACTGAACTGTGCATTAAGGCTGAAGTAGAGGTTGAGAGAAAAGAGGAAAGAAGAACCCCTACAGGACCTTTTCCATCTGAATTCAAGACAAGACAGAAGCCTGCTGCTATAGCATCAGGTGATGGGTCAATGCTACAGCACCTGAGGCTACAACAGCAAGCTGTCTGGAAATTCATGAAGGAACATTATGACTGGGAACAGGCTATGTTTAAAGAATTGACCAAGGGGAAAAGCACTATGGAACCACCACAGTTTCCTGAGTGGGTGCTTGAAGAAGAAAAGGAGCAAGGGGTTAAAGTTGAAAAGCAACCCACTGAAGCCATGTCCCCACAAAAGGAGAAGAACCCCACTAAAAAGCCCACAAAGAAACCCATTGTAGAGGAAGAACCCACTCTAAGTTCTGAGGAAACTGAGGAAGATGAGGAAGAAAGGAGAAGGATGAGCAAGAAAGTAGTGAGTGAGGAGGAAAGTGAAGAAACTGAGAGTGAAGAAATTGAGACTGAGAAAATTTCAGAGACAGAACACCCTGAACAAAACACACCAACACCCCCCACCTACACCCAAATTCCACCACCATCATCACCCAAAATCCCCACACCTCCACCCAAAGAACCAACACCAATCCCACACCCAGCAAATGAACCTACTTCCCCAATGCAAACAGAAACACAAATACCAGTCACACAAGACAATCCACCAGAAACCCCTCCACCTAGCCCTGCAACCACAACAAAGGCTATAGCATCTGAGGCTATAGCACCCCTCCAAACCACCAATGACCAATCAGAAAGTGAAACAATAATTTCTGCAGGACAAGAGAAGGAGCAGGAAACTGAAAAGAACCAAGAAACAGTAATGGAAGAGGCTGTAGAAGAAGGATCCCAGGAAGATGATTCTCAAAAGAAGGCCTCAACAGCATCAGATGCTATAGCATCAGATGCTATAGCATCTGAAGCTATAGCATCCAATGCTACAACATCTGAAGCTATAGCATTCGGTGCTATAGCATCTGCTGACTTGGCTCAGGAAACAACAACTGAAGCAAAAACAGCAGCAGCAGAAAAGGACCAGCAATTATCTGTGGAGCAAATCTCCAAGAAATTTGTGGAAGACACACTTGCATCAATGGGATTGACAAAACTGGCAGAAAGACTGAAGAGAGAGAAGGCAGAGAAGGAAAGAGCTGATGATGTAGCTTCCGGTGCTACAGCACCTGCTGCAGAAGAGGAAGCACCCCAAGAGCCAAAGAAGAAGAAGCAAAAGACAGAAAAGAAACCAGCCCAGAAGCCAAGCAGGATCAGTAGCAGGCTTAAAACTGGGTTAGCAAGAAAATGATCCCTTTTCCTTAGTCCTTTTTAAATTTATTGCTTTAAATAAACCTGTTGGGGGCTATAGCACTTGTCCTGCACCCAACAGTTGTGTTAGTTTTAAATTCTGTTTCTGAATCATGCCAAGTACTTTTATGTTTTGCTGTGATTTCTGCTTAAACCCTCTCCCCTGAATCATTTTGAAGGCAGTAGGGACACTGCCAAGTGTTAAGTAGGGGGGAGGAACTTTAGTTGTTTTGAACTATTTTTGAATGGTTGTGTATTTGTTTTGTGTCAAGTCAGTAATTCCCCTAGTTTTGCAAAATCAAAGAACTTGCATCTTGAAAATTTACCGATGATTGAGTAACTGTGTGAAGTAGCCTTGTTTGAATGATAACCAGTCTTATTGCTTCTCCCACACAAACTCTAAGCTTAGAAAGAAACTTAGTTAGCTAGGAATGATCTAATGCTGAAGTTAGTTTTGGCTAACCTAGAGTGTGTCAAGTTTTCAATAAAAATTGGGGGTAGCTTTAGAAGCTAAGTTTGAGTGTGCATCGGTTATATTAAGGCTAGGTCTGAAGACTTAAGAAGGCCAGTGTAATTTAAGTTGTACCAGAAAGTGTAGCATCAAATAGCAATGTAATGCTATAGCATCTCCTTACCAATAATGCTGTGGCTTTGCCTAAAAGCTAAAAAAAGAGAGCATAATACTGGAGTCCAGCAAGGGATGCTATAGCACAAAAGTCATTAAACACAAGCAGAAATCTGAGCTCAAAGCATCGAGTGCTATAACACCTCATGCTATAGCACTAATACCATTCATTTCTCTTAAGCTTAGTGCACTGGCCACTGTCTGAAATGCCTAATCAAGCCCTTTGTTGTGCTTTGAAACCCCTCAAGCCTTATGCAGAATTGTTAGTCTACCATCTCTTTTGAACTCTTCTTGACACACTCAAAAGAAGGCCACTCTCTCCTAGGCTAAGTGAACTTCTGAACCTGATCAGGAATTGGACTATGCTTAGAGGTCACACACTTACTTTGGGCAGTAATGACTCTGGATGTTCTGAAAAACAATGGTTTATGTGAGTGAATCTGAAAACTTAGCCCAAATCAAGAGCATGTTTGAAAATTTATAACTTAGGGAAGAAATGACTTGATCATGTTGTTTTATTTTATAAAAAGTATCTTTGCATGATTGTTGTAGGGATTTACTTGTTCTTTTTGTCATTGCTTAGGGATAAGCAATGATTTAAGTTTGGGGGTGTGATAACTCTTCATTTGTAGAGTTATTTACGCATTTCTATTCTTAAATCATTGTGAGTTTGTGTGCCTAAGCTAGGAATTATGTGAATATTTATGTTTAATTAGGGAAAAGGGAATCAAGCACTGAATTGGAATATATTTGGCACAAATGGTGCCCTTGTGAAATTTCTAATGTTTTCTGTCTAAGTCCTATAGTATCAGATGCTATAGCATCAGGTGCTATAGCATCCCTGTGCGCAGCAGAGCTAGGACCCACTTGAAGACAGCAGCAGAAAGCTGATCTGCAGTGAATCCTAACCTGTCCAGTCAGCGCCTCCCTATTGCCACAAACCATGCTGATGCAGCTACCCTCCTACCACTTGCACTTCACCACTTGTCTACCATGGGGGAACAATATACCTTTAGTTGGTGAAAAGAAGATCCACTTGCTTCATCCACTTGCAAGATAGGAGGGAAAACTCAACTATAAAAGCAAGCCTAACTTTTGCACTTGACACATATTTTGGAGCACGAAATTTCTCTGGTTTTGAGAGGAAACATACAAGTAACAAAATTGTTCCTTTTCACCCATTGAAAATCCTTCCTCAAACCACTTGAAGATTCTGTCTGGTTCATGCTATATCACTGTCAGCACACCAGCACACGCGTGGAAGTTGAAGGAGTGTATCTTCTGCACATTCTTCTTCTATTTCTTGTCTTGGTGATATGAACACCTCTATTTGTAAGTTGTTGACATTGTTTATCACGAGCTAAACACATTTTGGTTGGATTGCTAAGCTATGTAATGACATTCTAATGTGTTAATGATATAGTATTTTGATGTATGCATTTTAATCTTTGTGTTTAATTATTTCCAAACTTGTTTTGGTACTGACCAACTAAAATAGGTAGATTCATGAATTCAGAAATGGTTTATGAAAAGATCTCAAAGATTAATATGAGTGAGTGGTTGTTCTAAAGACATTTAGAACAATCCTAGCCCAAACCTAGACATAGGAGGGCTTAGTTCATAGAGTGAACACTATGGGTTCTTTAATATGCAAAAGTGAACTCACTTGAAGCCTAGACATAGGATCTTGTCACGAAACCTTGGTGAAAGTGACCAAAAGGCACGCAGCTTATGCTATAGCACTCAATGCTATAGCATCAGATGCTATAACATTAACACAGAAGAGAAATTTACTAAGCAAAAGCAGTCCAACTAATCCTTTACCATATAGTTTCCATATTTATTTCTTAAGCAATTTATCTCCTTATTTTACTATTCTCAATATTGTGACTTACTTTACACACTAATTCCCTGAGATATTCCAACTATAAATTAAGACCAATCCCTGTGGGTTCGACCTTTCTTTCTACTATATTACTTGTGTGACTACGTATACTTGCGTATATAAAATCCACAACACCTCCTCACACACTCAGCATATAGATATTGAGTGCGCGAGGAGAGTGCAATGAGTGGAGAGTGGAGGTGCAAAATAAAAACCCCATGTATAATAGTAATGCTGCAAGATCTTTCTGTGTAGTCGGCACCCAGAAATGTCGACCTAGGCTCCTGAAGGCCAAGGAAATCCCCTGCTAGTCGAAGACTAATGCCAAGGAGCGCAATCGACACTCAAGGAGACACGAATAGTATCGTGGAAGGTACCCGTATCGCATGCGGCACCGTACAGACCATGCACAGGTCAGGACACGTCCGACTAGAAGACTAGCGAGGAGGACGTGGCAGCCGAACATTGGCTCGTACCGAAGTAGTGGTCACACCACTACCTCGGTGGCAGGCGCATGACAACGATACCCTACAGACTAGAGCACCATAGGATCCCCTTAGTAGTATAAATAGTGCATGTTACTGTTGTATTAAGGATCTTTTATTTATGTATTTTGAGAGGTATCCCTAGTAAGGCTATATCCTTAAGGGCTATATCCCTAGCTTTAGATATCTCCCACCCTGTGATGCTGTCTTTAAGCTCCAGCACTACCCCAAGATTAAGAGCTTGGATCTGATCGCGGTAGTTCTAAAACTGAGCGACTCTGAGCTTCAGCAAAGTGTCTTTCTCGTCCTTGAAGTTCTTCTATGTTGCCGCCAACTCGGCCTCACACTCAGGTAGAGCTATCAAAACGGTCCCAAGCCCATCCCCTTGCCCCCCAATTAAGCCCCATTAAAATAGGGCCCCCAATATATGGGGTTTGTTTTAACCCCAGCCCACTTGCTTTAACGCATGTTACTGTTGTATTAAAGATCTTTTGTTCATGTATTTTGGGGGCAACGACTTATGATGCTAAGGACTTCCTTAATAATAGTTACTAATTTTTTCGGTGACCATTATTATACAGCATTCCAATGGTTAGTACATATTAGCCACAATTATTGTTTGTGTGGTTAGTGAGCTGGTAAATGAAAACACTGATTAGTACATGTTTGCCACAATATAACTTTGGTGTGGTCACCGAATTTTTTCATTTATAGGGAAATGACTATTATGCTCATTTAGTAACAATTACTAAACTATTGTTTAGTACCACAAGTCGGACTCGTTATAAACACTTTTTTTTTGCAAAATAATAAATCATCACTTAGTAGATGTTATAAAATAAATCAACACCCTTTTTTTGACAATGTAAAAAATCAACACCTAGATCTACAATGAAAGGTGGTTGTATAATTTGCAGGATCAAAATCAAAATCAGCATTCAATTAATTTAATTACCTGCATATTGGTGGTATTTCTTCAGGGTTGAGTGGATCAGGAGCAACAGCAAAACCAAATGTATCTCTCCAATTAGCAGCTTGGCCACTAAACAAGGTAAGGTTGGAGTAATACAGAACTTTCTTCTTTACATCACGAGTGTAAAACTCTTTCCTCACTTCAGTGTCTTGTTCATGAAACCTTCGGACTCCATCAATCATCTCATCCAAAATTGTAACTGGAATTCCATGATTAATAACCTGGAAAAAAAGGAGTTATAAGGGTAATTTCGTATTTGACATACAAGAGTTAAGGAACTGGAGTGGTAAGGAGGGAGAGAGTTCAACTCCAACCAACTAAATTTCTAACAAATTTTACAAAATACTAACATTTGTCGTTAAAAAAATTACCTGGAAAAATCCCCACTCATGACATGCGCTTCGAATATGGCCAATAACATCTAAGCGCTCAGCGAGGTTGTCGTGTATGTGTTTGAGGTCTATAATTGGAACTCTTAAATTAGATTCAGTGGTTGAGTTGTCTTTGATATCAGAATGGAAGATACGTGGGATCTTTGTCACACCAGATTCTACAAGACCTCTGACACCAGCTTTTGTTTCATCAAAGGCTTTCAATTCAGCTTCTCTTTCATAAGTTGAATCAGCAACTTCCTCTAACATGTTGAGAAGCATTTAGCACAATAATTTCTCTAACGCAAAATGTGGAATATTCAAAGTGAAGTAGAGAGAATTGGAGTGGCTGGAATAGATAAATAGGACGGAGACTTGGGAAGGGAAGACCAGCTCCAGTCAATAAGTTATAAAAAAAAGTATATGATTAATTAAAGATTAAAATACACTTTTGGTTTTGGTAATTAGCGTAGGCTTACATGTCTGTCGCTAATTACCCACGGCCATGTCAGTCCGTACCCATAACAAGTGACTAACTTACGACGGGCAAAGCCATTGATAATTTTTTGATGCAAATAATTTTTTTTCATCATGCTTGTTATCATATATATATATATATATATATATATATATATATATATATATATATATTTATTGTTGCGACTGAAAAATCCAAGAAAGGATTTTTCGAAATTCGAAATGAAGTCGCCATCAAAATTTAATTATAAGGGCAAACGTTGATAAATCCATTTAGTTTGGATAAGGGTCCTTGAGACCAGATTTGGGTTCGGGAGTCGGTTATGCGTAGAGAAGATATTAGTACCCCACGACATCTTTTTAAGGAAGGTTACCTTCTAATTAATTGTAAAAATAATGTTAATTTTGAAGAATGTTTTATTTACCCTTTTATTGTGAATTTCAAAGAAAAAAGACTTAATAAAAATATTTATTTTTTGTGCTTGACAGGAGTCGGCCCTCGCTCCTACGTATCTGTTTACCCTGGATTTGGGTAAACACTGCTGTTATGGAGATTATACTGATTCTCTATTTACACCCCCTCTCCAAAAGCCCAATTGATGAGAAGCCCAAATCATAATCAAGAGAGTCTAATCTTCAATGGCCAAGATCAGCCCGCAAGATCGGACGGCCCAAAAACGCCAACACAAACACATCCAAACTCTATAAATACCCCATTCAATGCTCATTAATGGTAAGCACTTTTTCTAACCAAACACTCATTCTCTCAAATACTGACTTGAGCGTCGGAGTATCATTGCAGGTACAACGTCGCCCCTCAAGATCGAACATCGCAAGATCGAACACCTCAACATCGCCTCTCAAGGTCGAACATCTCCAGACCGAACAAAACCTTCCTCTCAAAGCCTGAAGACAAAGATAGAATCAAGGACAAAATATCTACCAACTGCATAATATCGATCCTCACGATCGGAAGCATGGTACAGAACATTGGCGACCACAGTGGGAGAAACCAATACCCGATTTTTCTCACCATCTCCTTGAACTTATTAAATGGCACCAACACACCGCTCAATACCGACTAGTCTCATGGCCGAACCTGACCTCGGCCCTCGGCAAACCCCTGAAGGCCACGTCCAGGAACTCACGAATTCGTCGCAAACACGAAGCCGACATCCCAACACGGGACCTTCCCGAGCACAATCGGGCGCAGATGAGACGAGCTTACCATCTCCCCCTCAATTACTCCCGGCCTTGACGGACGCGGTTCAACAGCTCGTTCAGCTATTGGCTCGACAAGAAGCGGTAAATGAAGAAAGAAACAACCGCTTCGCCAACCTCGAATCCGAAGTAGCGAGACTGCAAGGTCGGAACGTCCTGGACCAACAATCATCCGGGCAGAGCTCACTGGAGGAACGACGCCCAACTCGAAGAAGACTTTTTCATCGATCACCCCCACGGAGAAAGCTCACTCATCGCTCCCCCGCACGCCGTCAACGAGGGAATGGTTCCCGTTCTCCTCTGGCTCGACAACATGAGGCTCATTCCCCTTCTCCTCTGGCTCGACAACATGAGGCTCATTCCCATTCTCCATCAGCTCGACAATACGACGATCTTGATGATCCTCATTCTCCTCCACGCCGCCACCGAGGGAATGGTTCCCGTTCTCCTCTGGCTCGCCAAATTGAAGGCTCGACCTCGTCAAGGAGACGATCGAGAAGCCATGACATCATCCAAAACAATCAAACACGACGATACGGACATCCTGAACCCCATCATAGACGCCAACCACTGTCACGAGCAAATCGACCCGGGCGAAAAGGTCCATTCACAAAATCGATCGACAACTTCCGGGTCCCCCGGTATCTCGAGAAACCACCTGGAGGATTGAAGACTTACGACGGTACGGGCGACCCCGACAGGCATCTAGACCAATTTGACACGACCATGCAGTATCGAAATGTACCCATGGAAATGAAATGCCGAATATTCCCTTTGACCCTAGACAAAATGGCTTCCGAATGGTTTCGGACTTTAAGGTCGAATACCATTTCCTCATGGGACCAGTTAGCAAAACACTTCTCGGTGCACTTTGCCCATTCCAAGAGCAAACCCAAAAACAAAAATGTTCTAGCATCTATTGTCCAGAAAGTAAATGAACCCCTGAGGGAATATATAGAGCGATTCAACATCGAAGCTCTTCAGGTTCAGCAGTTAGACGACACTTTTCGAATTTTCTTCATGGCCCAAGGTCTGCTCCCTGGAAGCTCGTTCCGAAAGCACATCAACACCTGGGAACCTAACACCCTTCAAGAATTCCTCGAACTATCCCAGTGCTTTATTAACGAAGAAGAAAATTCCAAGGTCGACAAAACGTCTTTACATGCAGAATCGTCGAAACGCCACATCGAGATCGACCCTCGTAAAAACTCGTGGAACATCGGTAGGAAAAATCGTCACCAGGTATACACCGAACTCAACGTCTCCAACGCCCAGTTACTAGGGGAATGTTGGAACGTCGAATTCAGGGACATCAAGCCTCCCAGGTCCTTACCTATCCGACCTGGGCAGAAGGCCAACAAAAACTGCCGATACCACAGAAGCAATGGCCATGACACAAACCATTGAAACGCCCTAAAGGATGACATAGAAGATTTAATTAAACGGGGAAAACTATCTTCTTATGTTAAAAGGGAGGGAGAACGATCTGACAACGTCGGAAGAGAAAGAAATGAAAATCTCAGGGCAAAAGGAAAAGAAGTGATCGACCCAGACCGCGAAGAGCTGGATAAAAAACGCTCGGTTATCATGATGATAACTGGGGGATTCGATCATGAAGGATCGGGAAAATCTATGAAGAGGAAATGGAAGGAATTGTTGTGCGTGGCTTCAACGTCAACCACCCCGGTCAAGACTAACCGACCTCCATTATCTTTTAGTGACAACGACCTTATTGACGGAAAAGCTAACAAACATGTACCTCTCTTGATATCGGCAATCATAGCCAACAAGGAGGTACGTAGAATCCTAGTCGATCAGGGGAGCTCATCAGACATCATCTTTATCGATCTTCTGAGCAAAATGGGGATCGATAAAGAGGAACTCACCCCTTATAGAGGGACAGCTTTGTTCGGCTTTAACGGATCTCGAACGAAACCCCTTGGGCATCTGGAGCTAATGGTTACCTACGGAACCGAACCAATGGTTCGAACCGTCAGAACCAAATTCCTCGTCTTGCCTTGTGAATCCATATACAACGGCATTATAGGAAGACCGACCCTCGGCAGGCTCGGGGCGGTTACATCCACCACGCACTTAAAGATGAAGTTCCACTCTCTTTGCGACAGAGTTATCACTTTAAACTCTGACTTAGAGTCGGCCTCCAGGTGTTTTTTCCTATGGACTAAGAACGAACGAAAAGCTTCGGAGCATGAAGGGGTTCCCCCTTCGGAAGAACTGTCGACTCCCAAAATACCAAAAGAAAGATCAACTGAAGTTAACACCGCCACTAACGTAGAAACCAACTGCGATCCGAAGGTCGAAAAACAGATAGACGTCGACGAGCTAACCAAAGAGCTCAAACAAAAAATCAAAAGACCAAAGCCTGATGGAAAGTTCGTCGAAATACAGCTCGGTTCAGACCCCTCCCAGAAGGTCAAAATAGGGATCGACCTTCCAGAAAAGATCAAGATCGATTTAACCCAATGTCTTATAGATTTCAAAGACATCTTCGCTTGTTCGGCCGAAGACATGCCTGGGATCCCGCCAGAGGTTGCCTGCCATCGACTCGCAATAAACCCAGAAGCAAGATGGATCGCCCAAAGAAAGCGGGCCCAAAGCAAAGAGAAAGCCATTGCTGCCGCCTTAGCAGTAGACGACCTCATCCGAGCCAACTTTATCTCTGAGGTTAAATACACAACTTGGTTATCAAACCCAGTCCTGGTGAAGAAATCTAACGGAAAATGGCGTATGTGTGTCGACTACACCGATCTTAATAAAGCTTGCCCAAAAGACGCCTTTCCGGTCCCCAGCATCGATCGTTTGGTCGACAGCGCTTCTGGTTTCCGGTTGTTATCCTTCATGGACGCATACTCCGGATACAACCAAATCGCCATGTTTCCCCCAGATCAAGCAAAAACTGCCTTCATCACTGACCGAGGAAACTTCGCGTACCGTGTTATGCCCTTTGGTTTAAAAAACGCTGGAGCAACTTATCAAAGAATGATGAACAAAGTGTTCCAAAACCAGATCGGTAAAAGCGTAGAGGTTTACCTCGACGATATGATCGCCAAAAGCAAAAGTGATGACGACCATATAAGCGATCTAAGAGCGATTTTTTGAGTTACGAAAGAATAGAATGAGATTAAACCCAGAGAAATGCACTTTCGGAGTTCGAGCCGGGAAATTCTTAGGTTTCTTCTTAACAGAACGAGGAATCGAGGCGAACCCGGATAAATGTCGATCCGTCACAGAAATGCGAACTCCAACGTCCAAGAAAGAAGTGCAAAAACTCAATGGAATGATAGCTGCTCTATCTCGTTTCATATCGAATGCAGCATTCAAATCTCTTCCACTTTTCAAAATCCTCAAAAAAGAAGAAAGAGATTTCGAATGGACGCCCGAGCAAGACGAAGCTTTGAAACAACTGAAAAAATCTCTCTCCGAGCCTCCAATTTTAACTCGACCAAATGAAGGGGAAACATTATACTTATATCTAGCGGTCTCGGAAGAGGCGTTAGCTGCCGTTCTAGTACGCGAGCTCGAAACCGGGCAAAGTCCCATCTACTTCGCAAGCAAAGCTCTGCACGGGGCTGAAAGTCGTTATCAGAAAATCGAGAAAATCGCCCTAGCTCTCATTGTCGCAGCTCGACGTTTTCGAGCCTATTTTGTCGCTCACCAGGTAGTCGTCCGAACTAACTACCCAATCAGACAGATACTCCACAGACCCGATCTAGCTGGAAGAATGATCAAATGGGCCGTGGAACTCTCAGAGTTCGGTATCAAATATGAAGCTCGAACTACGCTTAAAGCACAAGTTTTGGTGGACTTCATCGCCGAGATGACACCTGCTAACACCGAATCTGACATATGGATCCTATACGTCGATGGGTCCTCGAATCCAAAAGGGAGTGGGGCTGGGATTATGCTAGAAAGCCCGAATGGGGTCATCATCGAAGTTTCCCTTACATTCGGTTTTCCCACCTCGAACAACCAAGCAGAATACGAGGCTTGCATCGCCGGACTTCGCCTGGCAATTGACCTCCAAGTCCAAAAAATTAAACTCCATACCGACTCTCTCTTGGTGGTCTCCCAGATCGGAAGCAAATACGAGACCAAAGAACCAATCCTGCAAAAATACCTACTTCAGGTACAGTCACTAATAGCTAAATTTGAAGGGAGCGAGATAGTTCATGTCCCAAGAACGGAAAACCAACGAGCTGATATCCTCGCCAAACTCGCAAGCACAAAAACCCCAGGTAACCAGAGGACGACCATCCAAGAAACACTACACAAACCCAGTGTATCTCTCGAGCCTCTGTTTAACCCGACCATCTGTATGCTCGAAGAAACAGACAGCTGGATAAACCCAATTTTAGAGTACATCGTCTCGGGAACGGAACCCCCAGACAGAAACGACGCCAAATATATCAGGAGAAGAGCCTCGGCTTTTTCAGCCATCAACGGAACGCTCTATAAAAGAAGCCTCTCTTCCCCGTTAATAAAATGCATCGAGGGAGAGGAAGCGGCCTATGTATTAACAGAAATTCATGAAGGAATCTGCGGCCAGCACATGGGAGCTCGATCTTTAGCACGTAAAACCCTTCGAGCCGGCTACTACTGGCCGAGCATGATCGGCGATGCTAGTAATCATGTGAAGAAGTGCAAAAAATGTCAAATCCACGCCAACGTGCACATAGCTCCCCCCACAGACCTCACGAGTTTATCCTCCACATGGCCCTTCGCATGGTGGGGAATGGACTTACTCGGACCTTTCGCAAAGGCACCAGGACAAGTCAAATTCTTGATCGTCGCCGTAGACTACTTCAGCAAATGGATAGAAGCGGAACCCCTGGCGACCATCACTGCAAAAAACTGCATAAAATTCTTCAAAAAAAAACATTATGAGCAGGTTCGGGATCCCCGAGGTAGTAGTAACGGACAACGGGACGCAATTCACAGACACGGGATTTCGCAAACTAATGTTCGAGCTTAAAATTAAGCACCATTTCACTTCAGTAGAGCACCCTCAAACCAACGGTCAAGCAGAGGCTGCAAACAAAGTAATACTGAACGGGCTGAAATGACGTTTGGACGATGCTAAAGGAAATTGGGTAGAAGAATTGCCTTACGTCCTCTGGGGATACCGGACGACCCCCCAAAGCTCCACTGGCGAAACACCTTTTAGGCTCTCCTACGGCAGCGAGGCAGTCATCCCCGTCGAGATCGGCGAACTTAGTTGGAGAACGGCAAATCCCAAAACACAAAGCAATAACGATCAAGCCTTAAGAGAAGAACTCGACCTCAACGATGAAATCTGAGGTCGGGCCTCGCTCCGAGAAGCGATCATCAAACAAAAGGTTGCAACCAGATACAACACCAAGGTCGTCCACAGAGATTTCGATCCTGGCGATCTGGTACTCAGAAGAGCTGACGTCGGTCAGAAAAACGCCTCCCAAGGAAAGCTCGCCCCAAACTGGGAAGGCCCCTACCGAATTTTATCTAAAACCGGTACGGGAGCCTTTAAATTGGAGACCCTCCAAGGAAGAAAGATTGAGAGGACTTGGAACGCAACAAAACTGAAAAGTTATTATCCTTAGAAAGAAATCATTCACACCGATCTTATGTAAACTCGAAACAAGTTATTAATCAAAAAAGAAAAACTTGACATTTCTTTCAAACGCTTTCGATGCTTCTCAAAAGTTTTTACCAGGTCTCCACACATTCTTGATTTTCATCAAACAGAATGAAGGGACCCAATTCCCCCCACCGGGAATCAACTGGGACCGATCTTAAATGATCTCCCCAAAAGCGACCACCCAAGGTCGCAAACTCTTTGAGAAAACAGTTAAATCCGAGCCGAGTCTTGGCAAACTATCTCAAAGAGACCGGGTCTTCAAGGATCGAAACGTCCTAAGAACGACCATCGGCCACAGCTGCCGATACCCCTATAGGGCGAGTTAAATCTGGGCCGAGTCCTAGTAAACTGTCCTATAGGTTCGAACCGGTAAATCGAGTTCCTCTTTACCGACGTTCTTACATCATACGCAACGTGCAGAATTAAAAAAGCACTCGTTAAAAATCGTAAAAACGACATACATGACATGCGAAATTCAAAAAGCATTCATTAAAGCTCGTAAAGGTCTGATATACATATCCCAAAAAAGATTACAAATATCTCCAGCTGGATCGAAAGAAGTTCCGGATCTATACAAAAACTACATAGGTAAAAGCATACACCAGGAACTTCTACAAAAAGAAACACTGCTAAAACATCAGGCAGCAGAGGTCGGAAAAATCACAGTTTTCTTCTCCGTCTGAGCATCGATCTTAACGATCATACCCCCTTCAACCTCATGGTCGGCATCGATAATCGACCAATCCAAATTAACGGAAGGATTGACCAAAGAAATTTGCTCCTGGGCACACTCAAAACCCTCCTTATACAGCTCAATTGCAGAGTTAGCAGCTTCACGAGCCTCCCTCCTAGCCTCGTTTGCAAGCTTCGTAGCCTCTTTAGCATTTTTCCTGCTCTGCTGAAGGGCTGCTTCAAGCTTTGCAATTCGAGCCTCCGCATCGCCGCTTGTACCGACCCTTGCCTCGGATGCTTTCTTCAAATCATCTTCCAAACCAACTACACGAAACTCCAAACCTTTAATCTTCTCATTAGCCTCGACCAGTTGCCCCTCCAAAACTGTTTCCTTTTCTTCCAGCTCCTTTACGCGATTCTCCGCGAACTCCGCCCGACGTACAACCTCCCCTTGGCTTTCCTTCAGAGCCTGAAGTTCTTGCTTTGTTCGAGCGAACTCTTTCGATTTCGAAGCCACATCTTCCACAAGCTTCACTCTTTTTGACTTCTCGAGCTCCAACAAAACTGCAAGCACGAAAATAAGTGAAATCAGGTTATGAAGAAAGAGATTTTTTTTATGAATATAAGAAAGTAATGTTATTTACCCTTAGCCCGTTGCTCGTATTTCTCTTTTTCGATCCTATGAACGTCGGCCAAATTCGCCAGCAATTTAACAGACGCCCCGACAGGATCCTCCCGCCACTGAGCATAGTTTTGCTCCAAAAAGCCCTCCTCTAAAGGTACGGCCTTGTTCTTATGCTTCGGTCTCCTCGAGGTCTTACTCCTTTTTTCTGGCCTTTGCTCGCCACTTGCCTCGGTGCGCACCCTTTTCGCGGAGGTCCCTGCACCAACCTCGGGAGCAGCCGGGGGAGGAGAACGGGAAACAAGATCGACCAGAGCCTCATAAGCAAGGTCCTCCTGGGTAACAATGTTGATCGGGGAAGCAGCAGTAACCGTCCCAACAACAGTCTCAGCCTGGGGAGACGTCGGAAGCGGAGCACCCACCTCCTCAGCATCTCCAGATATGTCGACACTCCTCATCGCCAGCGCCTTCATTACGGCGAGTTTCTTTAGGGCCATGGTATCTGGAAAAGAAACAAAAATTGGTCATACAAACTACAGTCAAAGATGTGCAAAAATCAAAAGCAAGAAAAACGAACTACCTAAGACAAGTTGCACTCGTCTTCGCTTCCCAGCCTGAACTATCTTAGCCGCAGGGATACCCCGATACTTATGTTTTGAAAACGGAATGTTCTCAGAAATAAACATCAGGATCCTCTTGGTAAGAAGATCGGCAGCGTTCAATCGATTCTGACTAACAGAAAAGGAATTGGTGGATCGTTCAAAATGGGCCTGACTCCAACCAATGGGAAACTTGGTGGACACCAAAGTCCGACCATCCTCTGAAAACTTTCCCACTCTCTCGATCGCTTCGTCGGTCACCGGTTCGACCCAGTAAAATAACTCCTTCCAATTCCCCTTCAATGAGTCCGCATAGGCTTTAAAAATCTTGGCCCCTCGCCTCGAGCGAAGACTGACATGCTCACGACCGGACTTATTTTCACTGCTGTTCCGGTTGATCTCAAACAAATGGAAAAAGAGCAACGGCGAGACCGGCCTCTCCAGGTGAAGACACATTAGTTCGTAGGCTCGAACAAAAGCCCACGCGTTTGGATGAAACTGAGAAGGCGCAACATCCAAAGTCGCCAAAACCGTCTGCTCGAACCAAGTGAAAGGAGGCCGGATATTCATCTCGTTTATCAGCATATGATACAAAGTGAACTTAAGCTCTCCAGGCCACAAAGCCACATGCTCTCCCTTTTTCATTCCCTCAACTCTCCAAATTCGCTTCGAGCGACCCGAAGCTTTCCTCCCGACCCTCTCCAAATTAATCCCGTGCTGGTACAACGACTCGATCCCCAAAATATTTCTGGAGACCCAATCATATTGAGAGACCTCTCGCACCGGTACGTCAAGGTCCCCACAACCAGTACTAGAGTACCCATCCAGAGAAGCAGCAGAAGCTCGGCTGGAACCCGGTTGACTCGTAGGGCGAGATTCGACTTGTTTTCCAACACCCTCTATATCGGACTCATCGGCAGACCCGGAACTCGACCCAAGATCGACCTCAGAGCCTGTCCCAAGATCGACCTCAGAGCCTGTCCCAAGATCGACCTCGGAATCCTCTGATTCCTCCACTGGGATTTCCTCGTCGGACTCGGAAGTGATGGCCATCACATCCACCAAGCAATCCTCCTCCGCATCTTCGGGAGTATCGTCATTCGGCTCATTAGCATCGGTCGCAGGAGAAGAACTTTCACTCTCAAAATTATCTTCCGCCTTATCGCTCATAGGGGCGGAAGCAGAATGCTCTTGCACGTCTGGGGCGGCGACTTCAAGAGGCTCGGTACGAACCTCAGGGACTTCACCACCAGAAGCCATCGCGTTCGTAAACTCTTTCCGGTACTGAGTAACGTCTCTCCGAGTTTGTTTCGTCCTCGCCAGATCGAATCTACAGGAATGGGGGACGAAATGTCAGGATTAAAAATCGAAAATGGGTTCGCGAGCAAGTCAGAACCCGACCTGACGACCCCCATTCTGAGATCAAAGGGGACGGGGGGAGGTCCAGGCACAAATGAAAAGAAAAGTAAAGAAAAACAAATAGACTAACCTCGGAACTATGTCGCAAGTTGATTATATCAGGAAATTAACGGTTGTCGATCCTCAGAAATCGACCTTAAAAGTACTTCGAAATTTCTTCAAGCTCGTTCACTTTAAAGAAGCTCGGGAGCTCTCGAAGATCGTCAAATCAAAAACGAATGAACAACAAGCAACGAATGAGGAGGTGAGACCCTTTATTTATAGCAAGGCGAATCTAATGGGCCTGGGCCTGGAAATCGAAGCATCACGTCCAAGCCATGGTCCATTAAAACCCGCACGCTGAAGAATAAACGTCACCATCATGCGCCGCCACTACGAAGAGACACCTTGTCAGAAACAGTAAAAATGGCACTGATTCCAAGATTACACTGATTCCAAAGCAGCACTGAGTTCGGAAAAACCATCCACCTCGCTCGAAAGCTCGACGGACAGTTAACATCGCTCGAAGAACCCCAGCCTCAACATAAGCTCGAGACCGGATAAAATCTCCACTCAAACAAAAACAAAAATATAAAGGCTACGTCGCCCATCAAAGTCAAGATCGCTCCTCATAGCGACCAGACTTGGGGGACCACTGTTATGGAGATTATACTGATTCTCTATTTACACCCCCCTCTCCAAAAGCCCAATTGATGAGAAGCCCAAATCATAATCAAGAGAGTCCAATCTTCAATGGCCAAGATCAGCCCGCAAGATCGGACGGCCCAAAAACGCCAACACAAACACATCCAAACTCTATAAATACCCCATTCAATGCTCATTAATGGTAAGCACTTTTTCTAACCAAACACTCATTCTCTCAAATACTGACTTGAGCGTCGGAGTATCATTGCAGGTACAACGTCGCCCCTCAAGATCGAACATCTCAAGATCGAACACCTCAACATCGCCTCTCAAGGTCGAACATCTCCAGACCGAACAAAACCTTCCTCTCAAAGCCTGAAGACAAAGTTAGAATCAAGGACAAAATATCTACCAACTGCATAATATCAAGAGGCTCGGTACGAACCTCAGGGACTTCACCACCAGAAGCCATCGCGTTCGTAAACTCTTTCCGGTACTGAGTAACGTCTCTCCGAGTTTGTTTCGTCCTCGCCAGATCGAATCTACAGGAATGGGGGACGAAATGTCGGGATTAAAAATCGAAAATGGGTTCGCGAGCAAGTCGGAACCCGACCTGACGACCCCCATTCTGAGATCAAAGGGGACGGGGGGAGGTCCAGGCACAAATGAAAAGAAAAGTAAAGAAAAACAAATAGACTAACCTCGGAACTATGTCGCAAGTTGATTATATCAGGAAATAAACGGTTGTCGATCCTCAGAAATCAACCTTAAAAGTACTTCGAAATTTCTTCAAGCTCGTTCACTTTAAAGAAGCTCGGGAGCTCTCGAAGATCGTCAAATCAAAAACGAATGAACAACAAGCAACGAATGAGGAGGTGAGACCCTTTATTTATAGCAAGGCGAATCTAATGGGCCTGGGCCTGGAAATCGAAGCATCACGTCCAAGCCATGGTCCATTAAAACCCGCACGCTGAAGAATAAACGTCACCATCATGCGCCGCCACTACGAAGAGACACCTTGTCAGAAACAGTAAAAATGGCACTGATTCCAAGATTACACTGATTCCAAAGCAGCACTGAGTTTGGAAAAACCATCCACCTCGCTTGAAAGCTCGACGGACAGTTAACATCGCTCGAAGAACCCCAGCCTCAACATAAGCTCGAGACCGGATAAAATCTCCACTCAAACAAAAACAAAAATATAAAGGCTACGTCGCCCATCAAAGTCAAGATCGCTCCTCATAGCGACCAGACTTGGGGGACCACTGTTATGGAGATTATACTGATTCTCTATTTACACCCCCCTCTCCAAAAGCCCAATTGATGAGAAGCCCAAATCATAATCAAGAGAGTCCAATCTTCAATGGCCAAGATCAGCCCGCAAGATCGGACGGCCCAAAAACGCCAACACAAACACATCCAAACTCTATAAATACCCCATTCAATGCTCATTAATGGTAAGCACTTTTTCTAACCAAACACTCATTCTCTCAAATACTGACTTGAGCGTCGGAGTATCATTGCAGGTACAACGTCGCCCCTCAAGATCGAACATCTCAAGATCGAACACCTCAACATCGCCTCTCAAGGTCGAACATCTTCAGACCGAACAAAACCTTCCTCTTAAAGCCTGAAGACAAAGATAGAATCAAGGACAAAATATCTACCAACTGCATAATATCGATCCTCACGATCGGAAGCACGGTACAGAACAACTGCTAACACACACGTGTTGCTTGCAAGACCAACTAGAAACATCTCAGAACATTTGTGTTAAAGTCTTTTATAGAAGATTATCGTTGTTCTTATGGAGTTTAATAATGGTGGTGATAACCGTAGAAGTATAATAATTTGAGAGAAACGCGATAGGGAAGAAGTGATTGTAGAAACTTAAACAAGTAAAAAGAAGAAGATTAAATGCAAGTAAATGTGCAGAAAATCTAAAGAATGTAAATGACATTGCATTGAATTGAAAGGATTGGTACGCAGATTCATACATTTGATTCCTGTGACTTTGGTTTCTCTGAATGCGGAAGTAAGAGTTTTTGGAAGTTTATGTAGAAATAAAATTGCGACCTCTGTTCTACATAAAGAACTACTATTTATAAGGATAAAAATAAATAACCGCACAGCGGTTTCAAAAACAAGGCAACTGTTTAGATATTTCGACCAGGTAACTGCTCCATCTTTCGACCATACTGCTGTTGTCCCTTTCGACAACGCTCTTTGACTTGACCTGTTATCTGGACATTATTTTCCTTGCTGTCGAACCGTTGGCTTTCGCTTTCCAATTTTTCGCTTACAAACTACGCAGATTCTCACTGTATACAGCTTCTCGTTGTCGAAATAGTGGTCCTTCTTCTTGAACTTATCAAGTCAAACTTTGTTGACTGCATTTAATTTTAGCCTGTCGAAAATGCAGGCTAACAAATTGCCCCCCAAAAAGGCTTTTTCGACTGATTTCTTTAATGAAGATAGAAAAACGACTTTTTGAAATAGCACTCGACTATCCTGTGTAAAATTTTATGACATCATTTAATATCTTTCTTCAGAATTGACAAGACGTTTTTTGCGCAAAAGACAGCTTGCTGGCGTTTTCCTCCAACGAGAGCGCGCCACGTGTGTAAAGTTAACTGCTGAGATCTTCTATGATCCCACGTTTCCCACTAATGCCATGATTACCCACATTTCCTTTTCTTTTTAATTTATTAATTGTGGTAAAAAAACGGCTATAAAAGGAAACTGCGCCCTTTCATTTCACTTTTCTCAGAATCTTCATCTTCTTCCCTTTGTCTCTAGGAATTGCTTCTGCGAATACCCCTTTCTTCCTTTTCTTCACCAGATACAACGCTTTACGCACTACAGAAGCTCACAGTTGAAACTCCATTTCTCTGTGTCATCTCTTCGTGACCTTTAATCTCATAACAACGGTGTCATCTTCCAACATTACTTCTGGTACTGTAGCTTCTGGGAAGCAAATTTTCGTAACCGAACCAGTTTTAAGTAGGGAGGAGGCTAAAATCTACCAATCTTAGGTACTAATCCCTTCTTTTGCACCTCTAAAGCATGCATTCTTAGGACCTCTACCTCTTCCTGGTGATGATTCAGCCAAAATCAAGGAGGTTTTTCCTAGTTATCACCGGTATAGTCCTAGGATCTTCAGTGAAGGTCCACACTTGATGGATTTTATGAATAACCCAAATAGGGTTTTTCGATCTTCACCACCGGTCGAAAGGACCACGCCTTACATCGATTGGCTCAACAAAGTGGAGTCGAAGATGGGGGAGATCTGGAGAACGCAGGGCATTTCCGACTTGATCCAACTGTCGAGATATGGGCCTAAGTATCAGAGCCCAATGCTCATCGCGGCTTTCCATTTCTGGGAGTTAACCACTAATAGCCTTCATTTGAAGTGTGGCATGCTTACCCCCACTTTACTAGATGTGGCTGCTATTACGGGCTTGAAACCATTGGGGGAGGTTTTCGACCCTGCCACTACTAGTAATCAACATGAGTTTGACTTCAAACGTGCCACTTTTAAATGGTACATTGAGGACCATCATGTTACCACTACTGATAACGTTTCAGATGAAGAGCATATCACTTTTCTCACTTTTTTGGCTATCTTTCTACATCTTCTGTTCTTCGTCACTCCAAGTGGCGAAAATGTATATCCCGTTGGCCATCCAGTTGCATGAGCGTCGAGAGATCAATCTTGGCAGTCTCATTTTAGGGTCTCTTTATGACAGTTTACGGCAAGGGGTCCTTGCTTTGAAAGCACTTCGACCAGAAGAGAAGTATTTGGTTTCTGGACCAATTTGGTTATTTCAGTTGTGGCTTCTTGCCACTTTTGAGTCGAAACTTCAGATGTATATCCCTGACGAATATGCTGACATGGTCGAAAATTGGAGTGTCGAAGGTGAGAGACTTGCAGTTCTGAAACCCAGAGAAATAGCAGTATCTAACCAAGATCTGTTTTCTCATTCATTCAACATGCTCATGAATTGCATGGATTTTACCCCTTCGATGGCACCCTTTGCCAGGAGGACCTGTGGACCAGAGTGGTTCAAAAGAGAATTTCCTACGGCCACTCTTGTTGATGAAGAAGATACCAACCGGGTTTGGGAGGCCTTTTTGACTCCCAAGTTTTTGTCAGCTAGAATTTCCCCTTGGAAAGCAGCAACATTATTTGGCACCTACCCTTATTATCCTAGCCTAGATGCGAGGCAATTTGGGCTATGTCAGCTTCGACCTAGTCCTTTGTTCAGGTCTAAGAAAGAAATGGTGCTCTTAGAAAATGAAGAAGAGTGGAAAGAGTGCCTTAACTGGTTCCCTCCAGGCTCTTTTACTCTCGACCCCATTTATTTTGAACCACTATTTTCTTGTACCAAAGAGTATTCTAAATGGTGGAGAGAGTATTTCACCAGAAGATCTACTGGTGTCGACGAAGCCACTTTGCTGTCAAAACTAATTTCTGCTTTTCCTTCTTCGTAGAGAAAGATGACCAAATCGAAAGGTACACATATTCAAGAAATTCAAGCATTTCAACAATACTTTGAAACTATGTATATTCCAAGTAAACTTAGTCGAACTGTTTCTCAAGCTGCAAGAGTTTTAAAAGATAAATATATCGAAAGAATTCCAACAATGGTTTTTCCCCTTATGTAACTGATAGGTATTCTTTTGCTTTAGCGCAAAACAAACTCAAATTTCCGCCTTTGCCAACTTGTAACCTGGTTTTGGCATTTCGACCACCATTCCCACCATGGTTTATCTGTGGTTCGACTGGGGCGCTTTACAATTTTCTTTCGAATAAGACAGTTGAGAAAATAGTTTCGACTAAGTGTACCTTACACACATTTCAAGGTCATCTTCATTTGGACATTCGACATGTTCGAGTCACATCTATTATCAGAGAAGGTGATGTATAAGACTCTTTAGAAAAATTTAATTTTCCTTTTGTGTATGATTTGTACTCACATGTTTGTCGAATGTTTGTAGCTGTTCCCATCGCATCTGGTTCGACAGATGATGTAACAACAAAGACGAAGAAGAAGAGCATTGAGGCTTTGTCGAAAAAGGATCAACCTCTTCAAGAAGAAAAACAAAAAGTAAGTGCCATTTCGCTTTCTCTTTGTATCACCTCATTATATTCATTGACTGATTAAGCCTCTATTTTGTAGAATCGAAAAAGACCAAGTAGTTCCCTAACTACAAATCCAAAGAAGGCAAAAAGGGTCAACACATCAATTGTGAGTGACTCAGAGGTCGAAGCTCTTTAACTTCTTGCTTATTTACGTTTATACTTTCTTTTTCTTGCCTATGTTTATATGAGTGTTGCATTTCCAGTCTGATGAGGTGCCACTGACCAGAACCAAGCATGTCAGAGTTCAAACTTCTGAAGTGGAGAGATAGAAGAAAAAGAAAAACTCTCAAGATGTCTCTAGAGTTATTCCTCAACCACCCTCTGTCGAAAGGAAGCGGAAAAGGAAAGAGAGTGAACCTGAAGAAAAAGCTCCGCTCATTTCAGAGAGAGCACCAAAGAAGGCTCTTAAAAAGCCTGAGAGTGCACACTCTCGTGTTGAAGACACCAAATCTCAGGTAGCTGATCGAAACTTATCCTCACTTCAAGAATTTTATCTATCTATGGTGACACTTACTCAGCTTCATTATCAGGGACATGACACTCTTAACCCTGAAGCTCAAAAAAGGCAAGCTACGCCTACTTCTACTCATTCGCCTTTAACGACAATAGCTGCTGGTGAAGGTGTCGAAGAAGAAAGGCTAAATCAGGAACAACCTCTTAGCGCTGTCGAAGAAACACCAATGGTCAAAACAACTGCTCCTGCTGATGTTGCAAAAAAAGTTTCTGACCATGCCAAAGAGCGAGATGCCATGGATGTTGATGAAGATCATGATGTTGGCAAAGGTGGAATTGAAGTCAGCATATCCTCCTCCCCAAACTTAGAGGAACAAGAAGACAGTGAGGAAGGGAATGAGGATGACAGCAACAATGAGGGGGAAAAAGAAGAGGAGAAAGGTGAATCTCCTGAGGCAGCCAATCCCCCATGCTTTGGGCCTTCGACACACAAAACCACCCTGAGCCCACAAGAGTTTTCAGATCTAAAGAGTAGGAACCCTCTTGAAGCTTTTAGGCTAATGGTGAGTTGTTTGTCTTCGATAGAGAGCAAGCCAAGTGTTTCGACTGCTTCTGTTGGTGATACCTCCGGAGGCCCTAAAGATGACCTGATTCGAGAGCTTCGAGCTACCCTCTTTGAGGTGGATTTGTTCAAGGCTATCGAAGAAGATCATATGCTCTCCTTCAAAATCAAATCTTTGCTCAGCAAGCTCAACACTCCTGGCTCCAGCGAATCTCTTATAGCTTCATAGTCGAATTTGAGCCTTTGCTGGATCAAATTTCCAAAGATATATATATACAGAAGAAAAAGAGAATCGTTGTGAATAAGGAGAGTGAGATTGAGCTCCTACAAGAGGAAAGTGTAGCAGTCGAAGCATCAGATAACAAGATTTCGTCCCTAGAACTTCAGGCAGCAATTGATAACAAGGAAATAGCTGAATGTGATGCTATCATTTCGAAGTATCAGGAACAAATCAAGGATTTGCAGTCGAAGATTATTGCAACAGAAAAGAAGAAGGCTTCTGTTCAACAGAAATCCTAAGTTCCTTTGGAAAATGCGCTTCAATCTGAAGCAACTTTGGCAATTGAGCATTTAGAGAGGGTCAAGAAACATGATGAAGCAGTTCAGAGGTTGACTGAAGATGAAGCCTTCCTTAATACCAGATTAAAGCATGCTAAAACCATCTTTGAGAGACTTAAAACCACTTTTGTAATTTAAACTTCGACTTCTTTTGTTTCTAAAGCTTACTTTGTATTCCGACAATACTTTTTGGCACTCGAATTTCAATGTGCCATGTTTAAATTTCCTCATTATTTCTCAATCTTGCGTTATTTTAATTTCTTGCAACATTGGCTTATATCTTTTTAAGTATTTGCCATTTATACGCAAAATTCGATTATCAGCGCTTAACTCTTTGACTTCATAAGCACCGTTCGAAAAAACTTGTGAGATTTTGAATGGTCCTTCCCAATTTGGTGACCATTTACCTAAGGCTCTAACTTTTTTATCCATAGGTAAGATAACTTTCCAAACTAAGTCTCCTATGACAAAAGTTTTTGATTTAACTTTCTTGTTATAGGCTTTGGCTACTCTTTCCTTTTGCCTTGTAAGGATATCTAATGCAAATAACCTTTCTTCATCTAGATCAACCAATTCATCTAAAATCATGTTCCAATAATGATCTGATGGGATCTCAAATTGGCTTTGAATTCTGGTTGATTGTAGATAAATTTCGACTGGTAATACTGCATCATGCCCAAAGGTGAGTCGAAATGGAGTAGTATTAATTGATTCTCTGGGAGAATTTCGACAAGCCCATAATGCTTGATCAAGGGTTTTGTGCCAATTCCTAGGCTTCTGCCCAATATGTTTTTTAATCAAATTAATGATAATTTTATTGGCTGCTTCGACTTGACCATTTGCTTGAGCATAATATGGTGTCGAACTTAATAACTTAAATCCACTTTCAGAGGCAAATTCTACCATTTTTCGACCAGTAAAAACTGAACATTGATCTGTAGTAATGGTTTCTGGAATCCCAAACCTATATAAAATATGATTTTGAATAAAATTTATCACCGCCTCTTGGTCTACATTAGCTAAGGGAATAGCTTCGACCCATTTAGTGAAGTAGTCGATACCCACTAGAATATAACGGTGGCCTTTCGACGGAGTTGGCTTAATTTCACCAATTATATCTAAGGCCCAACCTCTAAATGGCCAAGGTTTTTTACTATTGAATGTAACTCACTTGCAGGTACATGTTGCACCCCTACATGTTTCTGACATTCTTGGCATCCTGTAGCAAAATCTATGCAATCTTTCAGCATAGTTGGCCAGTACACTCCTTGTCGAAACAAAAGCCATTTCATTTTGTGACCTGCTTGATGAGATCCACAAGTTACACTATGAGTATTGGATATTGCTAAGTATGCCTCATTTTCACTAAGACATTTAAGTAAAACTCCTTCGGGAGTTTTCTTGAACAATTCGTTTCCAATAATCACATAGCTTAATGCTCTATACTTGGTTTTTCTATTTGTTATTCCTGTTGGATTTTCCAAGTATTCGACAATGTTCTTTCGCCAATCGTCATTCGACATATTGTCAATGGCAAAAATTTCGAAAATTTGAAAATAATGCCAATTTTCGCTTTCATTTGCAGTAATTGGAGGTGATAATGTTTCCTCTGCCCCCCCCAGTTTTGGCATTGACAATTCAGTCGAAGAGTAGTCTGTCGAAATGAGTTTCTCTTTTCTCTCTATTAATTTTTTCAGTTTCTCTTTAGAAACTTTATAGCCTGAAGCAACTTGTGCCTAATCATTTGCCTCTTGGTTGTCAGATCGAGGCACATGTTTAATGTTAACATAATCGAAATGTTTTAACAAAGTATTGGCAGTGACAAAGTACATTATCAAATTTTCTTTAATGCATTTATACTCCTTAGTCAATTGCTTCACAACTAATTCAGAGTCACCTCTAATTTCGACAGCTTTTGCCCCCAATTCTAGTAAAATTTCAAGTTCTGCTATTAAGGCTTCGTATTCAGCCTCATTATTTGAGCAAAATCCTTTAATTTTAAATTTATACTTCGTTGGGATATTCATTGGAGAAATAATTAGAATCCCAATTCCAAAACCATTTTTATGGCTTGAACCGTCGAAGTACAATTTCCAAGGTTAAGTATTCACACAATTTAATGTTGCTTCGACCAATGAGTGGTCGACAATGAAATCAGCAACAATTTGACCCTTAATATCTTTTAAAGGCTGATATGTCAGTGAATATTCAGAAAGAGCTAAAGCCCATTTACCAATTCTACTGTGTAATATTGGTTTCAACAGCATATGTTTAATAATATCGAAATGGGAATAAACATACACATCAATAGACTTTATATATTGCTTTAACTTTGTACATGAAAAATACAAACAAAGGCACAATTTCTCCGTTGGATGGTACCTAGTTTCAGCATCATTTAACACCCTACTGAGCTAATAGATGGCTCTTTCGACACCATTGTCATCCTCTTGTGCTAACATACTACCTATTGTCAGCTCTGATGCTGCTATGTACAATTTCATCACCTTATTTCTAATAGGTGGTAACAATACATGGGTTTTGACTAAGTAAGATTTGATCTCGTCGAAGGATTTTTGATGTTCTGGATCCCATTTGAACACATCTTCCTTCTTTAGTCGAAGCAATGGCGAAAAAACTTGAGTCTTGCCACTTAGGTTTGAAATGAACATTCTAAGGAAATTGATCTTCCCCAACAACGACTTCAGTTCTTTCTTAGTCGAAGGAGCCCTTGTTTCCAAGATTGCCTTGGTCTTGTTTTGATTGATTTCGATGCCTTTTTTGTGCACAAAAAATCCCAAGAAATCACCTGCACGCACACAGAAGGCACATTTTATTGGATTCATTTTTAATCCATATTTTCTCATTCTTTCGAATGATTGTCGAAGATGGTTTATATGACCATTTTCTGTCGAAGATTTAACAACAATATCATCTATGTAAACTTGCATAAAGTTTTCAATAAAATCATGAAACATAGAATTCATTGCTCTTGGATATGTGGCACTAGCATTTTTCAGGCCAAAAGGCATTACTACCCATTCGTAGACGCCTAAGGCCGCTGGGCAACGAAATGCTGTCTTCGACATATCATCTTCGGCAATAAAGATTTGATTATACTCTGAATACGCATCGAGCATACTTAGGTAATCAAACCCTGCTGCCGAATCGATTAGCATTTCTGCCACAGGCTTAGGATATTGATCCTTTGGTGTAGCATTATTTAAGTCCCTAAAATCTATGCAGACTCTTAGAATCCCATTTTTCTTAATAACAGGAACAATATTAGCTAACCAATCAACATACCTGGCAGTTCTGATGAACTTGCTTTTGAGCAATCTTTCGATTTCCTCTTTGATTTTCGACAGAATCTGCGGTGCAAATCTTCTTGGCAATTGCTTCACTGGCTTCTTATCTGGTCGTATTGGTAGTTTTAACTCCACCACTTATCGACTCAGTCCAGGCATTTCATTGTAATCCTAGGCGAAGCAATCTTTATACTCTTTCAAGAGCTCTAAGATTCGATCTCTCAAACCCTTGTCGATCTTAGCACTGATGAACGTTGGCCTCTTTATGGAGCCATCTCCTAAGTCGACCTCCTCTAGGGGATCCTGAGCTTGAATTTTCTTGGTTGAACCCATTGGGTCCTTTTCAAAACCTAAAGGCTCGTCGTCATAGATGCAGTCCAGCCTTTGGTCTTCAACCATATTGTCTTTATTTTTGACTTCACTGGTTTTGTTAACCATTTTTTGTTGTATTTCGGCTTCCAAAGCCGCATTTTGCTTATTCTCGTCCATGTAGGCTGTAATTCGATCCCATGCACTAGGTTTAGACATCATTGACATCTAGGGACCATCCCACCCCGTAGGCTTGCAGAAGCCTCTTGAGTGGTTGTCTTCGCCCATGACCTCCCTCTCCCATATGAAACCATGGTTTAGGTGGAGATCTAGTGAAGAAAACACATTATTTTGGGGAGTGTATCCACTTGTTGAAGGTGTACATGGCCCAATGTTGGCCAAATGCTTGTCGAAAGTTCTTTTTGTAATGTGGTCCACCTCTGCCAAGAAATAGCCTTGGTCGCCTTCGACATTTTCAACTAGCCCATATTCTCTCCATATTGATAACCTCTGGTGTAAGGTTGAAGCCACATCGCCTACACCATGGATCCATTCTCTTCCAAGCAAGAGGTTGAAATTTGCTCTAGTTGGAATCACCATGAAGAGGGTTAGTCTTTTGACACTACCAACCACCAGCTCGACTTCAATGGCCCCTAATGAGTGGCCAGTTTTGCCATCGTTGTTTGTCAATACTACGTTGTGTGGTCTCCGATCAGTGTCTAATTTACCAATTTTCGACAGCATGTGTTGCGGCATCACATTTACTGCCGCTCCTCCATCTACCAAGACCTTGTTCACCCCTACATTATTGGCTTTTGCCTGGATAAATAGGGGTTTGAGGTGGTACTTCATCCCACCATCAGGCCTTTCAAATATGGCGCTCTGTTCTTCGACGCAACCGTTATTCATCACATAATAACATCTTGGCTTGTGCATAGCCATTTATGTGTTGAAGTCCTCTTCGACTTCATTTACTTCTGATGTTACATCATACTCAATCGGAAGGATTGATACGACTCATATGATGTCGAATTCTGGTTCTGAATCTGAAAATTCAGAGTCCATGTCATCATCCAAGTTGAGGCATTCTTCTGGGTTCAAGCCTTTTTTGATTACTGAGAGAGGGGGAAAGATTCTTTCAGTGGCAGATCTCCTGGGGATTTCGACAAGGGAGGATAGTTGTTTCCCCTTGTTGTTGGAGTCTTTGGCTTTATCTTCAGCAGCCATCTTCATCTGGCGTTGATGTCTCCGCCATTGGGTACTAGTCATAGGATTTTTCCCCTTCTAATTATTTTTATAGGCATACCTATTCACCTCAGGAGCCTTATTTTGATTTGTGGCGCTAGTGCTTCCTCTTACCATTGTTGAATAGTAACAGCCTCTTTACCACCAGAGTGTACCCATTTTTCGACTGGAGTTTTTGTCGATGGTACAAAGGTTTTCACTTGGGCCCTCTGAGGTTGTTTTTGTGGAGGCGCAACCTTGTATGGTACTCCTCTTGGATTAAAGCTGAACTTGGGTCTGTTGTCGACCCACTTGCTCTTCCGTTTCAACTGCGGCTTGAAACTTTCAAGGCTCTTAGCAGCCTTCTTGTCGAATACAGCGCTGCACCTAGGGCACAACATTACCTCAGTGTTGTTTATCTTACACCGGTTCAGGAAGTCTATTAACTCCTCTTCAGCTAGAGGAAATACTACCTGCATCTTCTCATTATATTGGTCCTGAGTGACCACTTCGACAGCCTCTTTCACATCAGTGTTTGCAGTATTGGCCTTAGTGATTTCGACCATGTTGATTTCGGTAGGCTCTGCGTACATTGCCTCGACCTCTGGAAGGGGGTCAGTGTCGATTTTCATATTTGGCTTTGATTTCTCACCAAACTTGAGCCTTCCTTCGTTTAGTGCTTTTTGAACTAGGTCCCTGAAAAGAACACATCGAGAGGTGTTATGACCCAAAAAACTATGATATTTGCAAAAACCTCTTTTCTTTTGTTGTTCTAACGACGGCACGTTTAGACCTTTAGGTACTAAAATTTGACCATCTTTCACCAAAAGATCAAATATTTGGTCACATTTTGTGACATCAAAGGTATATGTCTTTGCAATAAACTTATCATTTTTTGGTTCGACAGGGTTTTTCCCATCGGAAGGATTTAATAATTTATACATATGGAGGTCCAGGTTTTAATTCTGCAACATTGACCTCCTCTTCGACATCTTCATATGATACGTCGAATTCTTGGCCATTGTTATCAGCATTGACAAAAGCCACTTTTTCTTTTCTATTATTAAATCTATTGGTCGAAACCTTCTCAGCTTTGAGTCTTTCGACCTGTCGAACTCTATCGGCCAATTGAGCCATATCCCTTAAGTGTAGAGTATCTAACTTTTTCCTAATAGAATAGTCTAGGCCACCAGCAGCCATTTCGACTAACTCATGTTCAGGTACTTGAGTAAAACACCTTGCTTTGAGTAGTCTAAATCTATTGAGATACTCATCAATAGATTCTGGCATGTTGCGTCAAACACTGGCCAATTCTTTAAGGCTAATTTTCGATTGCCCCATGTAGAATTGTTCATGGAAGGCTTTCTCTAATTGCCCCCAGTTAAATATGGAATGTGGGGGGTAGAGTGGTGAACCAGGTGAAGGCGTTCTTGGTTAGAGAGTTGGGGAAATAGTTTAGCCTTAAATTTTCATTATGTGCCAAATCTCCTGCCTCAGTTAAGTAACGGGCAACGTGTTCGACAGTGGCTTCACTAGTTTCCCCAGCAAATTTTGTGAACATGGGAATTTTCCATCCCCTTGGCAATTCTGTTTGTAAGACATATTCTGACAAGGGTGATACAAAGTTAGGCCTATGTAGGCCTAAATTTAGGCCATTCTGCGCTAGAATAGTTTCGACAATGTTAGCCAAATTATTTTGTACTCCAAAGTTATTTTGTTGGACTTGTCTAACTACTTCGTCAGCGTTTTGGTTTCTATTTACTAGTACCACCTCAGGAACAGGTTCTTCTACAACAAATTGTTGTCCTTGATTAATGTGAAGTACATTGTTGGGCCTTTCGACAGGAAATTCAACAGGCCTGACATTCTGTATCTGCGGAATTGGTTGATTATGCACTGGTGGAGTGCCAAAGAAGTCAGCAATTCTACCCATTTGTGTTGCTAACATCTGGTAACTATCATGTGTGTTTTGAATCAGGGGATTAAACACCGTACCGATTTGTTGTGTTAGCATATTAACCATGTCGTGATTGCTATCATCCATTTGTTGTCTTAGTGCCAATAACGACGATGTGGTTAAAGAAGGTTGAACACTTCGACTATAAACGTTTTCTGGTGAATTATGTGTAGGTGAAAAACTTGAGACTGCGTTTTCTGCATACGTAGATGCATTTGTCTGAAGACCCACCATCATGGCTGTTGGCATACCATATGGATAATTTCTCCCATTCATAGACAAATTAAATGGCATATTTCCAAACACGGGTTTAGCCATTAAGGGATTTGTCGAACCAAATGTTGGCGGTACAGGTGCCATCATATTCGACACAGGGGTAATAACAGGAGCGGTTACGGCGGTTGCAGTCATGACCGTCGAAGAAGGTAATGGAGAGGTTACCCCCGCTATGATTGGAGAAGATACAGGAGCAGTTACTCCTGGAATATTTGCAGTGTTGGTATCACTAACCAACGCTTGGGATTGCGCATTTGATACAGAAGCGTTATTCATGTTAGAGCGAGACATTTCTGCAAGACTCTTACCACTTCTTAAATGCATACAAAGCACAAATTACTGGTTTTATAACAAACCCAGAATTTCTTCTTAAAAAACTTTAAAATTTAGCACAACCGTCCCACCGGGCGTGCCAATTTGTTTACCCTGGATTTTGGTAAACACCGCTAGTTACACACACGTGTTGCTTGCGAGACCAACTAGAAACATCTCAGAACATTTGTGTTAAAGTCTTTTATAGAAGATTATCGTTGTTCTTATGGAGTTTAATAATGGTGGTGATAACCGTAGAAGTATAATAATTTGAGAGAAACGCGAAAGGGAAGAAGTGATTGTAGAAACTTAAACAAGTAAAAAGAAGAAGATTAAATGCAAGTAAATGTGCAGAAAATCAAAGGAGTGTAAATGACATTGCATTGAATTGAAAGGATTGATACGCAGATTCATACATTTGATTCCTGTGACTCTGTTTTCTCTGAATGCGGAAGTAAGAGTTTTTGGAAGTTTATGTAGAAATGAAATTGCGACCTCTGTTCTACATAAAGAACTACTATTTATAAGGATAAAAATAAATAACCGCACAGCGGTTTCAAAAACAAGGCAACTATTTAGATATTTCGACCAGGTAACTGCTCCATCTTTCGACCCTTTCGACAGCGCTCTTTGACTTGACCTGTTATCTGGACATTATTTTCCTTGCTGTCGAACCGTTGGCTTTCGCTTTCCAATTTTTCGCCAAGTTACAAACTACGCAGATTCTCCCTGTATACAGCTTCTCGTTGTCGAAATAGTGGTCATTCTTCTTGAACTTATCAAGTTAAACTTTCTTGACTGCATTTAATTTTAGCCTGTCGAAAATGCATGCTAACAGTATCTCCAGGTGCGATGGAGAAATCAAAGCTACGTAGTTCTTGGGAAGAAAAAATTTGTTTGTTTGTGTTTAAATTTAAGGAATCTTGAGCTGTACAGCTCAGTTATCCTAAAAAGCAGATTAACCCGGTTGTACAACCGACTTAATCCCCTATTTTTGAAAATTTGATTTTTGAAAAGAAAGAAAAATAGTTTGTATATTTATGTTTTTGAATTTGAAATTATTTATTCTGTTTTATAGGGATTTTAAGACTTTTGAGACGTACAGCTCATATCCTAAAAAACAGATTAACCCGGTTGCACAACCGACTTAATTCCCTGTGGCTTGAAAATTAGATTATTGAGAAGAAGAAAAATAGGTTTGTATGTTTGTGTTTTTTGAATTGGAATTTTATTTTTATTAATAGGGATTTTAGGACTCTTGAGCCGTACGGCACATTCGTCCTAAAATGATGACTAACCCAATTGTACAATCGACTTAAACCCCTTTAAAAAAATAAATTTACGAAATGGGTTGCAAAACTAAAAGCAACGTGCAATTACCAGCAGGGGTGTTGTATTATTAAAAAGGGGGGCGTGTTTAGCAGGAGCCCAGCCTGCGTTTTTTATTTTTGGACACTGGTCAGCGAATTGGGCTGATGTATAAAAAAGGGTGCTGTATTACTTAAAACGTGGGTGTGAATATTGATCTGAACTTTAATTCATTTTTTTAAATTTTAAAATAAAAAGAAAAGCGAAATGAGAGATATAAATAGGAACAAGTAGGTTAAGTAGAACCCTAATCTTCACTACTCTTCACCAGCGCGGCTTCCACTTCTGAGAGAGAGAGAGAGATCTGAATGTGGTGATGAAAGGTGAATCTGGAAAAATTGTTTGAATGAGGAGGAGGATGAAGATGATGAACATCAATTTTCAATTTTTTTATTCTTAATAAAATAAATAATAAAAATAATGACTTGTACCGAAGACGGCGGTGACTAGCGCACGACCACGTATGAGGGACGCCATTGACCGGCTGTTCCATGGCCGACGGCGAAGATTACGGACAACGGTGGCTCTGGGGAACGATGGACTGTTCATGGCCGAGAAGGAAGGCTACGACGACGATGATTCACGCAAGGGAGAGGGCGCGTGTGCGGTGGGCCGATTCTTAGGAAAATGACGGCGGCGCTGGGAGGACGACCACCACATACAGTGGTCGGACTTCTAGTGGTAAGCTTTACTCTTTCTTTTTGTACGGTTCTACGTTCTTCTTTCTTGTTTCTACTGAAATCTAAACTAGGACTCTGATTTTTTTTGTATTTGAATCCCTCCATCCTTTTTGTTCTTGAGACCTCTAAACCCTAGTCATGTTTTTAGCCACCGAATTTGGTGTACTATTTTTAGCCTTTAATCTGATTTTTCTCTACTCCTTATTTTTTGGTTTTTTAGGGTTCCTAAAAATCCTGAACCTATCATCAACGAATTTTTATTTTTGGTTTTTCCTTTTAACCCTATTTCTGATCTACTTTTTCTCTATTATTTACTATAACATATATCACTAAACAATGTTTTACGGATGATGGTAATAATTAAAAACAGCATGCCTGAAGTTACAACTATGAACATCTCATATCTACATTTGGTCTAGCACATATTCGAATTTAAAGACAAAAGAAGACCTAGGGCATATGACTATGAATCTAGAAAAAACGTGACCAACCCGGGTTCCTGAATAGCTCTCCTTCTTGCTAAAGAAAAACGTCACTCTTTTAGTCTACTGCTGCTACTGCTTTGACTGCTGATTGAACTCTTTTTTGCTCTCCAGAAATTGAACCGGTATTTTGTTTTTTTAGGTGATTAGGGTTCTGATTTGAACCACTAATCCTTTTGGTGATCTCTGAATTTTTTTCTCTTCAAAACTGTGAATTCTAACCTGTTTTTATAGTGAATTTTTAGGGTTTTAGAATTGAATTACTGATTAAAATCAATCTTTTGTTTCCTATTTCAGTTTAAAATTAGGGTTCAAGAAGCTTCCTCACCGTAGAAGGAGAGCTGAGAAAAGAGATGTGCAGCTGCTATTGATTTTTGATTTTCTGTTTTTTTTTTGGTAATTTTGGTTATTTTTGTAATTTTATTATTTTTTATTTTCGTTTTTATATAAACTATTTTCGTTTTTATATAAACTATTATATAAAACGAGATAGCATCGGAACGGGCCTAAAAAACTTATCTCGTAGTAATAGAACTTGGGACTTACGACACGCAAACTAGAAACAATAAAAATGACCGTAGTAAAAAGAGAGCGGACAAAATTGGAGTATAACATATATATATATATATATATATATATATATATATATATATATATATATATATATATATATATATAGAGAGAGAGAGAGGGAGAGAGAGAATCTAAATTAAACCATTCGATATAAAAATTTGACAAAAACTATATCAAACTCAAAATGTCATCACCATCAGAGGCAGGTCCTAACTCATCACTATCGGAGGACTCAGATGTTTGTTGTGGCAGGGGAAGCCTCCGCTGCATCTTCCTATACATCATAATCATCTATTTTCGGTGCCGCTACATCATTGCTATATCCTCCTCTAATCGATGAGTGCGATCTCGATAAGCTGTTATGTGCTCATGTTAAGCTTGCATCCTTGTCTTAATCTCTGCTACCTCAGTTGCGCTGAAGGAGGTCGACTAGAAGATGTTCTGCTGGTGTCGGTGTGATCGACCCTTCTCTGAGAAGGGAGCATAGGCCTCCGTACCCTACAAGCGGCTCTTATACTTCCCTCCAGACGACTTCTGCCAGGTCTGTAGAACTAGTGCAGCTAGTGTCTGTTCCTCCTCGAGGGTACAAGGTGTCGAAGGGCCCCTCCCTTGGGTGGCCTGACTCATAAGCCACTCGAACTCCTCCTATTTTGCATAATCAAACAACATTCAAATTAGTGTAAATTTTAACAGAACAACGTAATGTATAAGTCATGTTCAGATAATTACCAGAGTGTGCTTCGAGCGCTCAACGACATAATCACTGGTTACCTTCCATTAACACCCAAAATCTGCTAAGTTGTTGGCCGAGGAAGAACCTAGCCGGGGCCAGGGCTTGGTCGAGTGGGTATGAGCCGAGGCACTCATATATGGAGCAAGAAGAATGGTAGGTTTCTTATAGGGCTTGATTTACCTTATTCTCCTAATTTTGACTTATTATTTCTAGTGAGAGTGACCACATAATCAATGATGGTAGCCTTGGTGGAATACAGTTAAGGGGGTATGGGAAATGCATTGAGCAGAGAGTTCTCTTCAGAAAGAAGTCGTCAATTATAGGGGAACTAAATCATAGTGAAGCTAGCTAGGAGCATCATTGAGGGACGACAAAGAATAGCTAAGAAAAAGGGAATTTGGCAAAAAAGCCTAAGTAAATGTGCTTAAAGAAAATCATGGGTTAAAATGTCAAAGGAATGATGGTGCTTGCTCAGCAATAGTAACTCGACTAAGGGAAAGCCTGACTAGGAGATAACTCAGCTAAGGAGCTAGTGGCCGAGGACAAAATAGGTTGCAAAGGTGAGGATGTTTTGGCCGAGGTGAAGAGTTCTCATGGGAAGCAAGTATTCAATTCACGTGGACACTTAAAATGCTTAAGAGGTTGAAGGAAACATGGAGAAGCGCCGTGGAAATAGGAGCAAAAGGAAACTACCCACTATTCATGCTAGTGGACGTTCTGGGGCGTGTCTCCTAGTTTTTAGGGTGCGGGTGCGATATTGTACGTTGATCTTAACCGATCAAACGGTGGTTAGCTGTAGGCTATATATATATATATATATATATATAGGTTAAAGTGCTTCCGGGGTCCCTTATCTTTATTTAAAGTAACGAATTAGTCCTTTATGTATTTTTTTGTCCCAAATAAGTCCTTTATCTTTCAAATTTTTGACACATAAATCCTTTTCCGTTAACAGTGCTGATTTATGTGTCAAAAAAAAGGATTTATCTGTTAAAAATTTGAAACATAAAGGACTGATTTGGGACAGAAAAGGATTTATGTGTCAAAAATTTAAGACATAAAGGACTGATTTGGGACAAAAAAAAGATAAATGACCAAATCGTTACTTTAAATAAAGATAAGGGACTCCGGGAGCACTTTAGCCTATATATATATATATATGTGTGTGTGTGTGTGTGTGTGTGTGTGTGTGTGTGTGTGTGTAAAATCAATCAAACATTTACATTTTTTCAAGTCTTTACTTTCATTTTACTTGCATTTACTTTAGCTTTATGCTTTTAATCATCGGTCGTATGCGGGTTAAAATAATTAAAAAGGATTAAGAATGTCGTACAAGGTGAGAAACCTTGGTCGTCTCACAAGGATATCTAATACTAAGATTACCAGAATCAGGAACAAAATTAACAATAAAATAGGGGGGTTTGTTTATAAAGAAAACGATTTGTGTTTGAGGTGTTTAACAATCTTAAAGTGACAATCGATTCACCGGTTTCCGGGTGCGCGTCTCAGATTTATCATTGGTACCAAATATTCTTGCAAGACTCGTTCAAGGTTTCAGTTCTTGATTGATAATAAACTAATCAAGCAAGCGTCAATTAGTTTATACGAATTCGCACCGTTTTAAAGCAAGCGTCAAAACAACGTGTTCAATCAATCATGATGGTGAACAAGCGTCACTAAACACAATCAATATCATAACTAAATTCAATCAATCCTCTATCAATTCCTACTCGAATTAAATAAAACAAGCGATTAAATAACCCGAATAGTTAAGAGTTGCGAAAAACAGATTCACATATAAACAAACGTCATATATAAACGATTCGCGTATTGCAAATAAGCGAAATCTGGGTAATTAAGCATCACACAAAGACGAAAATTTGCAAACAAAGAATTCAAATGTGGAATTGATAGAGAAGAAAGAACTGAAAACTAAAAACGAAATAAACGAATTAACATTAGACACCGAACCTCAAAATCCGTAGACGAAAGTTTTGTAAAGTATATATGATAATGCGTAAGATAGGTAAAACGGCCGCTGACCAGCCAAATCTCTAAGACTAAAACGAAATACCTAATCCCTAAATGGGCTATTGGAAAAATGCCCGTTAACAAACTAATATTCGGCCCAAAACCCGTTTTACACAGTACTACTTCGGTAATTCGCAGTTTTAACCATCAAGACTTCAGAATTTTATTTCGAGCTCAACAGAAGAATTGTAGCTCTGTTCCTTAGTTTTCCAACGCATACTCGCATTCCTCAATCGGATAACCACATCCAAAGTTATGACCTGCAGAGTAGATAGGAGTCAATATGCAATAAAAACAAGAATTAATCAAGAAATTACTATATTGCTCAAATAAGACCCAAAGTCTAGAAACGTGCTAAGACTTAAATATTAGGCACAAAGCACAATTAAAATCACCAAGTGAAAAGCTATAAATAGTGCATTAAAATGCATTAATCAAATTCCCCCACACTTAAGCTTTTGCACTCCGGGCAAAACACACAAAACAAGACACGAAAACAATGCATGAGTTTCCAATGAACCCAAAGAATGCAAAGTCATAAGAGAAATACTTTTCCTAGGTTTCAAGGAGAATGACAATCAAAGATAGCACTTAATTACAATCAAGGCAAACAAGAGAATAGAGCACTAGAGAGTGAATCATAAGTGATGAGTCCTCACAGGATATGTATAAGTAATTCTCTCAATCACTCAAGTGTCTAGGCTTGTGCTTACTCTCATATATATAATAAGCACATCAATTAAAGTTAGCACTACCATATGCTTGACAAGATTCTAACATTCACACTTAAGAACACATGCACATAAGATCAAAAGGTCTTTATAAGGGTTGTAATGCGGCCATGGTCAAGGTGGGATAATCCTAAGGGGGAACTAAACTAAAAAGAATCAAAGAGGATAAAGAAGCAATGAAAATCAATTGTAAAGTGAGCATGAGAGGATCCAACTTCAACAAGGTATGATGAATTTCTCTATTTTGATATACTTCTCCACATAACTCTCTCTACACACTTTAATTCTTCTTGAAACAAAAATTAAAAGAAATGCACACTTTTTTTTTCTTTTTCTTTTTTTTTCTTCTTTTTTTTTTTCTTTTTTCTTTTTGGGGAATATTTTTCTATACAAATGTACTTGCCAAACTTTCCAATGAGAACCCATGAACAAACCCAAGTGAGAACCACAATTGCACAATTTGGACACCCCCACACTTAAGGATTTAACAATTCTCAATTCAAAGCTCCTTCACCCCCTAAGATTGGGTAATAACATTGTTTTTCACTTTTGGGCTTGTGATGAGCTATAAAACAAAGAGTGGGATAAAAAGGCTCAAAGGGGCTTACGCAAAGGGATAAATTTAGGGTAGCCTTATTTGACTAGTAGCTAAAAAAGCAGAATTGCCTAGATCATTTCAAACATGCATGTGAACAAATGTTTCAACAAGAATCAAGTCAAGTTCTAGAGTAACTAACAAACATGAGTGAGTCACACACAAGAAATGAGAGAATGACAAAATGTAGTCCATCCAATAAAAGGCTTACTTCTCACCAGGGACACTGACTATCACAGGTGATGCCAAATCTAGTGCTCATATCCAACTTATTATACCAAGAGCAACAAGAAATCAATCAAGTCATGTCAAAACACCTATGGTCCTAGAATAGTAAAATCACTCACAACTTGTACAAACCAAGAACTCATGGAAAAACATGCTAAAATAACAATTTTTTTAAGGAAAACAGAAAAACAAGCCAAAAATTAAAAGAAAAAGACAAACTACTAAGCTACTAAAAGACCCCCCCACACTTAAATCATACATTGTCCTCAATGAAAACAACAAGCATAAAATAAGAGTAAGGAGGATGAACTCCCTGGTCAAACTTCAGTGTAGTTGGGATGTTCCAATGAGAGTTCTCTTATGGTTGCATCTTCAGTTGCAGAACTCTCATGGAATAACTTGAGGCGCTTTCCATCGACTTTGAAAACTTTGTTTGTCGCCTCACTTTTTATTTCCACTACACCACTAGGAAAAATGTTAGTAATAACAAAAGGACCAATCCACTTGGATCGATGTTTCCCAACCATAGTTTTCAGGCGGGGTCTGAACCATAAAACTCTATGCCCAATGGAGAACTCCTTTCTGGAAATAAACTTATCATGCTTAGCTTTCCACACCTTCTTGGCAAGAATGCCCACAAAGGTTAGACCAATGTTGTTCCTGTGTTTCCTAAGGATTGACGGCTTCTCTTTTAGTTCAGAGTTAAACCCTGCTATATTAGTCTCATGAAGCTTCCCACTCCCCTCTGAATATGCATAATTAAATTTTCTATGGGGTGGTTCAAGATCTAAAACAAATGGCTGCTCAATGGCAGCAGCAGCTACATCCACAACATCAGCTATAGGAAGTGTGTTAACCTGTAAACTATCAACCAAACCATCAAGCAATTCAATTTTGCAAAGGGAATGCTCTTCCATGGGGTGTTTCTTAGCATTAAAGATGCTAAATTTTTCAGTGGTATCACCAAATTCCATGGAAAGAGTCTCTGCATGTACATCAATTTTAGTTTTTGCAGTCCTCAAGAAAGGCCTGCCTAAAATGATAGGCGACCTGCTGGACTTAGTTTCTTCCTCCATGTCTAGAATTTAAAAATCTACAGGAAAAATCAAATCATTAACTTTAACAAGAACATCCTCAACCAGTCTAGCAGGTCGAGCATTACTTCTATTTGCTAGTTGGATGGTAACACCTGTTTCCTGCAAAGGTCCAAGAGCAAGAGAGTTAAAAATAGATGTGGGCATTACATTGATTGAGCTCCTAAATCTAGCATGACATTGTCAAATTGACTATTTCCTATGATACATAGGATGGAGAAAGTTCCTGGATCATTGCACTTTTGAGGCATGGGCAACATGAGGGCTGAAACATTATACCCCACATTGACTTTTTCAGTTCCTTTCAGCCTTCTCCTTCTCTTGTGTGTGCACAACTCTTTCAGAAATCTGGCATATTTTGGAATCTGCTTGAATGCCTCAAGGAGGGGAATATTGACTTCCACCTTCCTAAAAGTATCTAAGATCTCACTGTCCCTATTCGCCTCATCTCGTTTTTTAGTACTCATTGCTCAATGAGGGAAAGGGAGTGGAATTTCATGTTCATCAGAAACAGGTTCAGGTGCCCTATTATTTTTCAAAATAGTAGTTTCAGGCATCTTTGGGGTGTCAACAGCCTTCCTAGATCTCAATGTGATAGCACTAACATTGGGGTTTGGTGCATTTGGATTAACCACAACTTGAGCAGGCAGTTGGTCTGCCCCTCTGGCTTGCATCTGATTAATTGTGGTAGCCACCTGTCCCACTTGTGTCTGTAAATTGTGAACTGAGGAATCTGTTCTCTGTTGGAACTGGAGATTTTGGGCAGCCATCTGCTTAACTAGATCCTCTAATGAAGGTTCAGGCCTGGCAGTAGCTTGTGATGGGTTAATTTGTTGACTGGGTTGTTGTTGTACAGCTGAATTTTCCCATCTAAGGTTTGGATGATTCCTCCAGCTTGGGTGGTAACTGTTAGAAGACAAATCAACATTGGCCCGAGGGTTAAATATATTAGTTGCATATGCTTGAGGGGTATCAGCATTAGAATCCTCTTGTAGTGTAGGAGAAGAATCTGTGGGGTGCTCTGTAGAGGTGCAAATACCACAAACCCTTGCTGTCTGACCTGTTGCCAATTTTTTTATCAAAATCGTGAGTTCATCCAACCTGTTCTCTAAGATCTTATGATTATTAGCATGTATCTCATTTACTCCCATTGTTAAAAGTGTAGAGTTGCGTCTGGTTGTGAATTGTTGGGAGTTAGTGGACATATTTTCTATTAAAGCTCTTGCATTTGTTGGGGTCTTGTCTACAAGTGCACCTCCACTAGCAGCATCCATGATATTATGGTCCATGGGTAGTAATCCTTCATAGAAGTACTGGATGAGCAGTTGTTCAGAGATCTGGTGGTGAGGGCAACTTGCGCACAGTTTCTTGAATCTTTCCCAGTATTCATGTAAAGACTCAGTGGAGTTTTGTGTGATACCACATATCTCAAAAGGAACATCAACATCAGGATAATTAATACATAGAGCATTGTCAGTAACATCAGGTGCAGCAAGTTCCCTAAGGGTTCTACCAGCCATGTTGACAGAATCAAGATCAGAGTCAAGTTCAAAGAGATTATGGCTAAAGATGCTATCACTATCACTACCACTATCCTCTATATGCTCCCTAAGTCTACGATGTATTGTTCTCTCAATTTCAGGGTTAAAGAGATGCAAATTAACAGTATTAGACCTGGTCATGCACCATATGCAACAAGAAGTGAGAAAATGCAACAATTCTAGAAATACCAACTATGTCCTCATGCTAAAATGAATGCAGAAAATAGAAAACGAATCAAATCTAACCAAAAAAAATTAAAAACAGTATGAAAAATCTAAATAAATCGAAATAAAGATATGCAGTTTTTTTTGAATTTTTTTGGAGATATGAAAAATTAAAACAATTACTTAAAAATAGAAAACGAGCGAATTTGAGATTTTTACGCTACAGCTCCCATCGTTGGGAGTCCCACTCCTTGATTTATTTCTGATTTTCTGGCCAAATTTCGAAGCAATCGGAGAAAATCTCCTAAAAACCGTTTTTTCACCTAATCAGAGACAAAACAGAACGGTAAATGGGCTATTGGATAAAAGCCCGTTAAGTAAAGAATATGATAATGTGTAGGTTGCTGACCAACCAAATCTATAAGACTAAAATGAAATACTTAATCCCTAAATGGGCTATTGGATAAAAGCCCGTTAACAAACTAATATTTGGCCCAAAACCCGTTTTATAGAGTACTGCTTTGGTAATTCGTAGTTTTCACCCTCAAGACTTCTGAATTGGGTTTCGAGCTCAACAGAAGAATTGTAGCTCCGTTCCTTAGCTTTCCAACGGATGCCCGCACGCCTCAATCGGATAACGACATTCAAAGTTATGACCTACAGAGTAGATAGGGGTCAATATGCAATAAAAACAAGAATTAATCAATGAATTACTATATTGCTCAAATAAGAACCAAAGTCTAGAAACGTGCTAAGACTTAACTATTAGGCACAAAGCACAATTAAAATCACCAAGTGAAAATCTATAAATAGTGCATTAAAATGCACTGATCAGCTTTTTTCCAGTAGAACACTCTTTTGAGGAGTTAGGGTACCCATAACTGAGGAACAAAATTCCTTGCTCAGCGCAATCGTTTGAAGACAGAGGAATCAAAAGGTTCAAACCTCTATCCATTCCTATGCTAAAATAGAGATTCGACACCAAAATTGGCACGCCCGGTGGGAACAAAATAGGTAAACATACTTCTGGCTTTGATTGCTGGGTTGGATTATCATTGACGTATGTACATTGCTCTGGTAGGAACGTGAGTTTGGAATCTTCTTTGGCTTCTAAGAAGGCACCTACTGACAAGGCTAAAAACCATGAGCAACTTGGTACATCAGGGTTTATAGCACACAATGTTCCCCCACAATTTACAAGTAACGAACAAACTCAACCTATTAATTGGGAGAAGCCTGTGGTTATGACCACACCCTTCATTCGTCTGCAAATTGATATAGGGATACATGATATCATGTACCAAGTCTCCATCAACAACTAGCTGACATAGTTAAACCTATGGTGCACGATGAATTACAACAGGCCAGAGAGCAAGAAGGTAGGAAGGCTGCTCAAGCTAGTAGCTCGACCCCCTTGGTACCCTTGGCCAAGGAAACATCACCTCTAAATCCAATGGGGAATGTACAACAGGTCCCACTGTATCCTAATATGGCAGGACCTCAGCAGGTACCTCTTCATCAAGTAACTCCTAACTCAATGTTTCCTCAGCTAATGTTCCACCTGACCAGGTTAGCTAGGCCTCTCTTCAAGAAACTAGCTTTGCAAATCTCGACCAAGTGGCTCCACGTCAGACATGGGTTAATAATCCACCTCTAGTACCCCCTCAGACAGGAATGCAGCGTCCCCCAAATCAAGTATGACGTCCATCTATCCCAGCCGAGTCTAGGCTCACGGGGTCCCAATTCTTGGACCCTAACTGCCGATTGTAACAGCCCAGGTCCACCGCAGCGGCCACCCCGGTCCCACTGTTACCTCACGGTCTTCTCTACCCCTCTTGTAGAGTTTTTGCATTCCGTGGGAATCGAACCTTGCACCTGAGGCATAAGTGCAAGCTAAACCCCCTTCCCACTACCAATTGAGCTATGTAACAGCCCAGGTCCACCGCAGCGGCCACCCCGGTCCCACTGTTACCTCATGGTCTTTTCTACCCCCCTTGTAGAATTTTTGCCTTCCGTGGGAATCGAACCTTGCACCTGAGGCATAAGTGCAAGTTAAACCCCCTTCCCACTACCAATTGAGTGCGCGCTCAATTGGTAGTGGGAAGGGGGTTTAACTTGCACTTATGCCTCAGGTGCAAGGTTCGATTCCCACGGAAGGCAAAAATTCTACAAGGGGGGTAGAAAAGACCGTGAGGTAACAGTGGGACCGGGGTGGCCGCTGCGGTGGACCTGGGCTGTTACATAAAAAGGCGCGCTCAATTGGTAGTGGGAAGGGGGTTTAACTTGCACTTATGCCTCAGGTGCAAGGTTCGATTCCCACGGAAGGCAAAAATTCTACAAGAGGGGTAGAGAAGACCGTGAGGTAACAGTGGGACCGGGGTGGCCGCTGCGGTGGACCTGGGCTGTTACACCGATACTATCAAGAAGTTCTTTGGTGTTCAACTAAAGCCCCCTTGATAGGCCCGTTTACAAGAAGCCTTACCCCGGGTGGGTGGATAGACTGGTGCCTCTTCCTAGAGGATTTAAAACTTCTGATTTTTCCACCTTTTTTCGAAGATGGTAAATCGACCATATGAAACACATTGGCCGATTCACGACTCAGTGTGGAGAAGGAAACCAGAATGAGTACCACAAGTTACATTTGGTCCCTTTATCGTTGACAGGAACAACCTTCATGTGGTATTCCTCCCTTCCACCAAACTCTATACAGATCTGGGCAGACATGGAAATGTGCTTCCATGATAGATTCTATAGGCCTCAACCAGAACTCACTGTAGCCTATCTCATGAACTTGCGAAAAAATGTTGATGAGCCAGTAGCCGATTTCATTTAAAGTTTCAGGAAAACACCCGGAAAGTGCTCAATACAATTCCCTGAATTGCAATTCATTTCCATGGCCATTTCTAGAATGCACCCTTAGTTGAAAGAAAAGCTTGTTGGTCAAGCTTGTGTTGACCTCAGCACCTTAGTCTCAAGAGTTTTTCAAATTGAGCAGTTCATACAAGAGAAGAGATGCTCGAGGCCAGGCCCACACGTAGTGTCCGTTGTGAATGCTGAAGATGATTCGAATTATGATGGCTCAGCCGAGCCCAAGGTAGTGTCATGTCAGCCGAGATAGTCAGAGGGAAAATATACTCTTCCCTTCTCTAAGACCTACTAAGGGGAAAGAGAAGGAAGATTCTATGAGCAAGATAGAATACTCTTTTGACATCTCTAAGGCAGACCAAATCTTTGATTATTTCTTGAAAGACAAGTAGATTCGGCAACTTGATGGCCACAAGATTTCCTCTCCCGAAGAATTGAAAAGCAAGAAGTATTACAAGTAGCATAATTCATACAACCACGCCACATTCAATTGCATAGTCTTTAGAAAAGTTATTCAAAAGGCTATCAAAGTGGCAAGATTCAAATTGGCCGACAAAGGCGTAGCCAAAATTGACGCAACCAAATTGACGAAGTAAGCAAATTTTTGTTTAATGTAAATAAATTATCCTTTATTCTCAGCGAGACAAATACATTTCCTTTTACTAAAAACAAAAGCAAGACACATGTTTTCTAGTTTTGAATGAGACAGATAAATAGAAAATGGGGATGGTTCAAATTCCTCAAAGACAAAATAAAAACGTCACTGTTTTACTGGCATGTATGATTCAAGTCAAACAATATTATAATAACTAGCACCGTAGCCCTTGTGTTGCACGGGGTCAAAAGCTTTAATGAATACATAATTATTGTAATACTAAAATTTGTTGGGTAGATTGAAAATTATCACACAAATTAAAGGGAATTAGAAACCATCACAAAATTAAAGACAAAAAACATAGTCGATATATATCTTATAATATCACAAATAAAAATTCTAGAAATTCAAGGAAAACAATGATTGTAAAAAAGCGTCGACGCAACAAAAGAAATTGAAGTTTGTATCACAATTATAAGAGAATTGAGGTCCATTATTATAGATTAATGTTTAATGGCAAAATCATGTTAATGTTACTCGAATGTTGCATAGAATGAAAAGAATTAAGGCAGTTAGTGACACAAATAAAATTGGTCCATTAAAATATAGACAACAAATGATAATCAAATAACTTCAGTTTAAGACATTATCACATTACATAAGATCTCAGATAACAATACATTACAGAACATATTTGAATAGCTGAATTTTTTACAAACACAAAAACATAAAAAAACACACTACTTGTACTCAGCATCGCACTTTACATATATGGTTTTGAATTTTTTTTTTCACCAAAACAAACTTTGCGCATTCGAACAGTTAAAAAAAATTGATATTGAGGAATGAACTTTGAGCATTTGAACAGTTAATTTTTTTCGAACACTAAAGTATCTCAAAACACGCTGCTTAGCATCACACTTTACGCATTTTGTCACGAAATTATTTTTTTTCACTTAACCAAATCGGTTATTGAGGCACAAACTTTGCAATTCGAATAGTTGAATTTTTTTACGAACACTAAAGCATATAAAAACACACTACTTAGCATCACACTTTATCAAATTGTTTTGAATTTTTTTTCACCAAATTGATCACTGAGGAACAAACTTTTCATATTCCAACAGTTAAAAATAATTAGATATTGAGTAAAATAAATTTGAGTATTTGAACGGTTATTTTTTTCGAACACTAAACTATCTCAAAGCACGCTGCTTAGCATCACACTTTATAAATATGTTATGAATTTTGTTTTCACCAAACAGGTTACTGAAGAACAAACTCACCGTATTTGAACAGTTAATTTTTTTCCGGCGGCTTAATTACCCCAAAATACACTGCTTTGTATTGCACTTTACGCATTTTATTATAAAATTACTGTTTACTTTCAACAAATCACTTATTGAGGAACAAAATTTGTATATTTAAACAACTAATTTTTTTCCACACTCTAAAGTACCTCAAAACACACTGGCTAGCATCACACTTTACATAAATTTTCACCAAGATGGAGGGAGGGGGGAGAATTGGCGCCAACATTTGTGGGATGGCTCACATGAATGATGATGTCATATGTTCTGTACCTAGCAGTATTTTGGTCGGCTGCTGTTGGTAGGTCTCTTGCTTCCCCGGCAGGAGGTCAGTGAGCGCCCAGGGGGGGGGGGGGTACCTGCAAAGCCACCCCGACGCTCAAGTTAGTATGAGAATAAGCTAGTGAATTTACAAGGGAAGAGAGTGTACCTCGTAAATGGCTATGCGAGCCTGTATTTATAGGAAATCGTGCCCGTTTGTGGGTCGTTGGATCAGCGGAATTGATCTTGACCGTCCAAGCATGATTGGGCTTGTGTGTAGTGGATATGGGCCGAATCGATTGGGCTGATCCATATCCGATTGCTAAACGCACCCCCTGGTTTTGCTAAATGGACCTCATGTTCAGTCCAGAATAGTTGCCCCCCAAGCCGAGATTATTCCGGAGGATGGTCTTGGCTTGAAGGATTTTCGTCGGTCTACCGGATGTGTGAAGTCGCGTGGGACACTGCCTTTGTCACGACCGTGTTTTATCATTTTCACTCTCTAGAGTAAGAAAGAGAAATTTTTCTTTACCGTAATGCGTTACTCTGTCTGTCTTGTCGGGTCGTACAAGATCACTTCGTTGCAACCATGACTCAGGCCTCCTATGGGGTAATCCTTGTGCCAAGCGTCAAGCTAGGGTGCCGCATCCTAATGTTGGCGCCCTCCTGGGCGCCTTGTGCCAAGTGCTACGTTCTGCTGTCGGGGCCCTCCTGGGCGCCTTGCTGGATGCTTGTTAGGTGCACTCATGGGTGCCTTGGGAGCCTATACGCCAGGTGTCTACTTGTGGAGCAGGTTTTGCGAGACAAGGTTTGGTGCCCTCATGGGTGCCTTGTTGCACAGTGCTGTCTGCCCCCTTGCGAAGGTTTTGCTTCCAGACCACTTCCTGCCAGGCGCCCTCCTGCTAGGCGCCCTCCTCCCAGGCGCCCTCCTTGCCAGGCGCCCCCCTGCCAGGCGCCCCTCTGCCAGGCGCCCTCCTTGCCAGGCGCCCATCTGCCAGGCACCCTCCTTGCCAGGCGCCCCTCTGCCAGGCGCCCCTCTGTCAGGCGCCCTCCTGCCAGGCGCCCTCATGGGCGCTGCCTTGGTGCTTGGCGCCCTCATGGGCGCTGGTTGCTTCCTTGCCAGGTGCCCTCTTGGGTGCCGACTTGTGTGGGTGTGTGCTTGGCACTCTGCTTTTTTGTTGCTCACGTGCTCGTGCACTATGTTTTTTACTCACGTGCTCGTGCACTATGTTTTTTTGCTCACGTGCTCGTGCACTGTGTTTTTTGCTCACGTGCTCGTGCACTATTTTTTTTTTTGCTCACGTGCTCGTGTACTGTGTTTTTTGCTCACGTGCTCGTGCACTCTTTCATTTCCTTTCATGCTCATGCACTCACATGCTCATGCATCCATTAATTTGCTCACGTGCTCATGCACTCTTTTATTTTCTTACGTGCTCATGCACTCACATGCTCATGTAGCCTTTAATTTTGCGAGACAAGGTTTTGGTTCCCTCATGGGTGCCTTGGGCGCCTATACGCTGGGTGTCTCCTCATGGAGGACTTGCTTTCAGACGACCTCCTGCCAGGCGCCCTCATGGGCGCTGGCTGCTTTTCACTTGGCGCCCTGCCAGGCGCCCTCATGGGCGCTGGCAGTTCTTCACTTGGCGCCCTCCTAGGCGCCCTCATGGGCGTTGGCTGCTATTCACTTGGCGCCCTGTCAGGCGCCCTCATAGGCGCTGGCTGCTTCTTGACTTGGCGCCCTGCCAAGCGTCCTCATGGGTGCTGGCTTGTGTGGACGTGTGCTCGGTACTTTGCTTTTTTGTTGCTCATCCTGTCTCTTAGCCTGTTTTTCTTCTTGATGAAATTTGCTTGGTGCCGAGGGGAATTCCTTCTTCTGTCCTTACCATTATCTGTTTGATATTTCCACAATCTTTCAATTTTGATCATGAGGTTCCAGACAGCAGGATTGTCAAACACCACCCCAGCGGGGTTGACTTCGATGTTATTGCCCCCTGATTTTTTATGTCACATTTTGAAACATCTAGGCTTCCTCTTTATCTAGCTTGTTCCTTATGATTGTAACTGGCACGCGTTGGGTGGCCTCGGGCGCCAGTCATCGCCTTGCGCATCTGAATGTATAATCTCATACCGCCTCGTGGCAATGTTAACTCTGGGGGCAGTTTATCAGAATCGATTTGACTTTAACTCGCCCATCAGAGGTTGTGACACGTTTAAAGTCGCTTCGTGCCTCGTGGCAAAGTTAACACCTCGTGGGACTCTGGGGGCGGTTTATCAGAATCGATCCGACTTTAACTCGCCCATTAGAGGTTGCGACCACTTTCGAAGCCTCTTCGTGCCTCGTGGCAAAGTTAACATCTCGTGGTGACTCTGGGGGCCGTTTATCAGAATCGATCCGAATTTAACTCGCCCATCAGAGGTTGCGACCATTTCTGAAGCCGCTTCGCACCTCGTGGGACTCTGGGGAAGTTTATCAGAATCGACCCCCAATCGTCAAAGGGGTTGCTTCCCTGAATCACCATGGCCGCTGGCCACAATGTCCTTGGGATCTGGCCTTCTTGCCATGCGCCACCCTGCCAGGCGCCCTCTTTCCAGGTGGTGCGATTGGCCAGGAAACCCAAAGGTTGGCTTACATTCGAGGGCGGGGCAGGTTGACTAGTACTTTCGTCAGGCAGGCCGGCGACGTTACCCTCAAGAGAACCCTCTGGTCGGGGTGTGGGTATAGCAACGCTTTGAATCTGGGGTCTGCCTCGTGGAGCCATGGAGTAGCAAGAGAAAAGTTCGAGTAGTGATGATGTGAAAGATAGATATCTCCCACTGTGGTCGCCAATGTTCTGTACCTAGCAGTATTTCGGTTGGCTGCTGTTGGTAGGTCTCTTGCTGCCCTGGCAGGAGGTCAATGAGCGCCCGGGGGGTACCTGCAAAGCCACTCCGACACTCAAGTCAGTATGAGAATAAGCTAGTGAATTTTACAAGGGAAGAGTGTGTACCTCGTAAATGGCTATGCGAGCCTGTATTTATAGGAAATCGTGCCCGTTTGTGGGTCGTTGGATCAGCGGAATTAATCTTGACCGTTCAAGCATGATTGGGCTTGTGTGTAGTGGATATGGGCCGAATCGATTGAGCTGATCCATATCCGATTGCTAAATGTACCCCCTGGTTTTGCTAAATGGACCTCATGTTCAGTCCAGAACATCATACTACACTAAGATTTAAATGTATAGATGCAATTGAGACAAGAAGAATGTGGTTCTCATCCACGTTGAAGCTAGAATCATAATCTGATATAAAAAGTAGGAAAATAATATTTTGACATCTAAATGCTTTTATATACCTTCATAGAGATAGAGATGGAAGAGAGAAGAGTGATACATATGATGGGTAAGTAATCAAACATTATAAGCGAGGCTAGTCTCTACAGCCTGCTTTTGGAGGGAAAGATCAATATTGGAGGGAAAATAATAGTTTTGGCGCCAATGGGTATTTTTGTAATTTTCTCACTAGCTTTTGTTGCTTGTCAATCAAGTGTCTCTATTTTTCTTCTTCTATCACATCTCTTTCTTTAACACTCCTCATCTACTTTTCATTATTCTTCTCTCATCTATCTTTCTTTCCAACTTATCTTCACCTTTTCATTCCTCTTCTTCTCCAATCTTCCCAAAAAAAAATTGTCACCTTAGTTTCCTCTATTGCTCTCTCGCCAGGAGACACGAAAGGGAGTCACGAGAGGGCGGGAAGGTATGGGCTAGGACCAAACAAATTGAGTGATTTGTGGGAGGATTTGAGGGTTGAGTTGAAATTTTCTCTCCATTTTTAAGAATCAAAACCTTCACTTTCTACTCAAATTTCTCACACATTCTAATCTTCAAAACCACCACAAATCAGGACCTAAAACACTTCCCATTCCAACCCCAAAACAGTTTTTTTAATCTCTCAAATATCATGGAAATCAAATTGCATGTTGAAGTTCATGAAAGATTAGAACCTATATAAGCTCTAAATGTGTGAAGAAAACTTTAAACTAAATGATTGAAGCTAACAACTATATTTTTGGGCTTAATTTCGTGGGTTCAAAGAGCTTGAAGAAGAGAGTAGTTGCGGTAAAATATTCTATGCAGAATAGCTTCAAACTCACTTCTTGAAGGCATGGAAAGTTTTGTTTGCATGTCACCAAGGAGGTTGATTCAAGAGCTTGGGGTTGGAATTCAACTAGAGGGAAATCAAAGATATATAGCAGGCTAAACTGGTGATTGAAGAAGTTCGATGCTTTTAGTTTTATCTTATATTCATTGTTATTTTCATGTTTTTGGTTTTATCATGTCGATGGCAAGTTTCCTAAGTGTTCTAAATTGTCTTTGTTGCAGGTTTTGGCTTCTGAGTTTGGTAATTTTATTTTTACATTCTCCCTTTTGTAGGACTATGTGTGCCTCTCTTTCACTGTTCCTGTTTTCTCTTGCTCCTTTGCATGTCTTTCTTTTTCTTCCATCCGCCACATGTCTCAAACTATCTATGTAAAGCAATTCTAAGTAGTGCATGTAACACACATATTCTTCACTTCATGAAACATCATGCCACGTTTCATGATGCCAAACACACAAAGAGGGGTTTTCTGGAGAGAGAAATAACAAGATAAGAGACAAGGTACTAGCCATTAAAGATAGCAAAGAGAGGGAAGAGGAAAGAACGATTGTGAAGGGGGATCAGAGACATAAGAGAGAGAGGGGAGAGAGGGAGCCGTGACGACAACGGTGTCAGGAAATTGCTCGCAGAAGGAAGGACACCGCTACAAGTTCACCGAAAATCGCATATATACGGCCGAGACAAGAAGGAAGGACACATGTTAGATAAGCAGGAAAAGGAGGAAGATGAGGAAGACATGCATGTGTTGGACATGCAAGGATAAAGAAACACATGTTAGACATCCAAGAAAAAGAAGATAAGGAAGACATGTGTAAGGCATGCAAGAAAATGTAGATGACTCAAAAAGAAGAAGACATGTGTTGGACATCCAAGGAAAAAAGAGGAGGGCATGTGGAAGAAGAAGATTAGGTGCAATGTTTGGTGTAGGATTAAGGATAGAGGCAAATTTTCCTAACATGTTTTCAATACTTATAGATGATTATCGTTGTAATCGTTTGTTTGTTTGTGACTTATGTTTTAATTTTTGTAATTATACAAGTTATTACTAGCGCTTCCCGTGTATTGCACGGGTGATGAAACTAGTGTGATAAAAAGGAGAAGTGTCTTGATTTTTGAGGGGTGTTCAAAAATAAAAACTCTAAAATGTGTTGGAACTTGATCCACACTTTTGTAAATTTGATGTTGTTTTTCACTATTTTTCGTTAAGGCTCTCTATCAAACAAATAAATTCAAGATATGTGAGAGAAGAGGACTCGAATTAGAAATTGAGTTCACCTTGACAGGTTTACACTGCAAGCCCCATATTGTGTTCTTTTCGAGACGGGTAATGACAAAAGGGGGTGAATTCAATCGCACAACCAAATGAATTTGAGATTCTAGGTGATTATCCGGTCGAACTCGAGGCGCCAAGCGGTTGAACGAAACACGAAAATCACGCCCAGAGAGGGGAGAACATCGCGAATCCTCCAAACACTTTGCACCGAGAGTATTCGAAACGTAAAGACAAGTAAAAACAAACTTAACCAACCCACGGAAATCAGTCCCAAGAGGGAAAGAACATCACAAGTCCCTCAAGTGCAGAGAGTAAAAAGTAAAGTAAATTGCTTAAAGAAAAGGAGACAAGAGTGCAGCACTCGATTGTCGAAAAGAAATTGCATTGAATTGAAATAAGTTTGAAAATACAAAAGGGATTAGCATCTGACATACATTGTTCACCGATGTAGCCAGAGATCCTGTGTGATCGGATGTGTAAGGTGTAATGGTAATGGGTTACTTAATGATATGAAGTCGCCCCGAATTCTTCGTATGAACTCCTATTTATAGAGCTAAGAAAGTAATCTGCTATGGACACATGTCCTTATTTGAAAAAAGATAAAGATAAACTAACTAATAAATGATGATGATAGACGCCATGTAGTTGTTCAAGTTATTCAGTCGACTTCTTTCTTCGTAGATACTTTACAACTTCAAAATTAAACATCTACAACCTATTTTTTCCTTATACAAATTTATTTTGTTTATCATGTTTTCCAGTTTTTATACATAGTTTTCTAATTATTTTTGCTAAAATTTATGTTTCATTATATGTTTCTAATAATATTTAACATTTGTTCACCTCTTAAAAGTTTAACTAGAGGTGTCAAAATGGATTGGATCGGATGGATATGGATTTAGATTAAAATGGATGGATATGAGAAATCCATTCAACCCTTTTGTATCCATCAAAATTTTCTAAATAAATCCAATCCAATCCATCCATTGATAAAAAAAAGTCCATCCAATCCATCCATTAACAAGATTTTTATGGATGGATCCATCCATCCATTAAAAATAATTTAATAATTTTAAAAATAATAATTTTAAAAATAAATGATTTATTATTTATGAAAACCACTATGAGCCACCTCCCACCGCCGACGGCCACCGCTCACCTCCCTCCACCTCCGGCCGCCTCCCTCCACCTCCGGCCGCCGCCCTCCACCACCGGCCGCCGGATTTTTTTCCCTTTTTTTCCCGCTTTTTTTCGCTAGAATTTTTATCCTTGCTTTTAGTACTACATTCTGTAAAAAAATAAAACAGTCATGCAAAGGTCTCTTATACCACATTTTTTAAAGAAAAAACGTGAATTACAATTGAAGCAAAGAAGCCATCCAGTTGAAGTGCATCAACAAACCCGATAAAATAGCAAAGTCACAAACAAATTTTGTATTGGTAGGTGGTCAATAGAGACTACTCTCAGCATGATACATGGTATCCTATTCTATACATACATACACCATTGAATTTACAATTTGTGATATCAATTTTGATTTGGACTCTTCTTGAGATATAAGATGGCCAAGGTCTGATGAGTTCATCAAAGTCTTCAAATCTTCCAACTTTGCCTGCATGAATATTTAATATAGGAAATTCATTAGCTACAACTCAAATTGACTACACATACAGCCTAGCTATTCCAGCCGGCCATAAATCAAGGTCAAAGAAATAATATACCATAGGAATCAGAGAGGTTCAAAAACATTAAAGCTTAATCCAAATTAAACATCAACCTTCTTAGAGACATAGAGATTACAACAAAGCTTTAAGCGGCTATAAAATTTCACTAAAAGGGGAAAAAACAACAACCTTCTTAGAGACATAGAGATTACAAAACACACCCAAATCTAATTATGGCCCAACATTACAGTGACATGCACTTCTCTTACTAAGCTTAATTAATTAATTAACCATAACAAAGATGCTAAGAAATAAATTCATGCAGAGAAGGTTGGAAGGAAATGAGAAAGAAAAGGAGGAGAAGGAGAAAGGCAACACCCCAAGGGGAACCACCAGCTCTATGAATGGCACTAGGTTCAGATCGTGGCATGGGGAAATTTAACTGACTACCAGTGGAAAGCCAGTGAACAATGATGATTAAGGGCAATGGAGAAATTACCAATAAACGCTGAAGTAACTCTGATGCAGTAGCCATGATTGCATCATAGACTATGTAACTAAGAAATCAGGTTCTAGGTATGACAAAGGTTAAAAAGTCTTCGACGAGTTCTTTGCTATCAAGATTAAGATCAGACTCAGCTACAAAAGAAAAACAAAGTGAAACGCCATTAAACATACAATAAATGAAAAAGACTCAAAACCAAATTAAAAGTTCAAGTTGGTGTATACTAACCAGGAGTTCCACAAAGCCAATCCTTTGTGCACAATAAGGCTTCAACATTTTCAGGCAAAAGAGAACTTCGATATTTATTAAGTATACGACCACCAATGCTAAATGCTGATTCAGATGCAACTGTAGTAATAGGAATACTCAAAACATCTCTGGCCATCACAGAAAGTTCTGGAAACTTGCCCTAATTTGATTTCCAATACTCCAAAACGTCCAAGTCAGCATATAAGTTATGGTCAAGTCGTGGTTCAGCCAGATAAACTTGCAAATCAGATTGTGTACTTGTTGATCCACACAACTGGCTCAGATATGTGTCAAAACCTGCCACTTCACTTGAAGGGGGGATGCTTGGGCCACCTCTAACCGATGGTTGTGAGTAAGAAATACTTGTGTCATCTAAAGAGGATTTAAGACATTCTTGAAAAAAGCTACCATTTTATCAAGGACTTCCTTTGCCAATTTCACACCCTCAACCGCGTACCATATGATTTTACATAGCAATATTCCACAAACTGCAATTTATATCTAGGATCCAAGATAACGGCAAATGATAAAACAACACTATAGTGGTGCCAATACTTATCAAATTTCTCCCTCATCCTTTTTGCCATACAACATATTCGATTCTCACTTTCAAAATCTTCATGAAAATAACATGCAACTTCTTCAATCTTATACTGAATTCGCCACACACCATAAAAATAGAGGTTAGCCGTGGGATAAGTTGTGCCTGAGAAAAGAGTAGTAATGTCATAAAATGGCTTCAAAAACTTGGCTAACTTTTCTAGCTCAGCCCACTCCCCTTCGGATAAACAATCATCAAAGTAGGGATCCATATTTTTAAGGAGACTAAAGGCTTCCCGAAAACGTATTGCACTCTCAAGCATGAAATAACATGAATTCCATCTTGTAGGCACATCTTGTCTAAGTTGCTTAGATGTTATGCATGGAAGTTGTTCTAGACATAATGCAAACTTTGTCTTTCTAGCATCTGAACCTCTAATATATTTAACACTCTCTCGAACTTTAACCAAGGAACCCAGTATAACCTTAAGACCCTCATGAACAATTAAGTTTAAAATATGGGCACCGCACCTAATGTGGAAATACTCTTGGTAAATTCATGAATTACTATACAAATTTTATTAGCAATCCACATAACAGAAGGCAAAAAACAAGACAAACAGAAATACCCATTTCTGTATACATTTATTTTAAACAGGAACATTGATCAAATTATAAAAATATGGCAATCAATTCATCAATCAACACATTTTTTTCATCAGAAACGCAAACAAAGGCAGAATACCAAATTGCTCAAGTTGCTGAAAAGCTTACATATTTGGGATAAACAATGAAGTCAAATACTGCATCTGCATTTAAGAAATCTTCATTTGCTGTATAGCTGCAGTTGGGATAAACAAAAACATATTACTATACAATTTTTCAACATACATTTAAAGGAAAACTAGAAGCCATAAACGTTCAGAATCAAAAAATAGCTTAATCAAACAATAGCTTAATCAAAAAATACAGAGATACATACAGAGAGATGTGCGACGGAAGAGGAATTAGCGTTCAGAATCTGAGGCTCCTGTGACGGCGGCGAACGACGGAGGTGTACGACGGAAGAGGAATCAACGTTCAGAATCTGAGGCGCCTGTGACAGTGGCAGCACGGCGAATTGATTGCGATGTCACTCTCTACGAATCAGCGTTCAGAATCTGAGGAAGCACGACGAGAGAATGGGGGAAGCACGACGAGAGATTAGGGGAAGCACGTCGTGGTGGAGACTTGGAGTGAGAAAGATCTGAGGAAGTCGATTGTAGAGAGAGAGGTGGGTTCACGTCGTGGTGGAGCCGGAGTGAGAAAGATTGAACGAGAGATCTGAGGAAATCGATTGTAGAGAGAGGTGGGTTCACGACTTGGACTGAGAATGATTGAAATTAGGGTTCAGAACTTCAAATCTGTTTTAATTTTAGGGATTTTACAAAAAAAAAAAGTTGTTTCACTGTTTATGAAAATAATTTTTATAATAAGTAGTGTATTTTAAGGATCTTTAAAGTCTGAAAAAAATATAAGTGATCAAATACGTGATGTTTGTTCTTCAATTTGGTTGAAAAAGGTTAATTTTGTAACAAAATATGTAAAGTGGGGAGCTATGTAGTTTGTTTCCGGATACTTTAAGAACCGAAAAAATAAGATGTTCAAATACGCGAAGTTCGTTCCTTAATAACCGGTTAGGTGAGAAAAGAAATTAATTTCATGACAAAATACATAAAGTGAGATGCTAGGCGGTGTATTTTGGTATACTTTATGATTCAGAATTTTTTTTAACTATTCAAATACGAAAAGTTTGTTCCACAATAACTGTTTGGGGAAAAAAATCATGACAAAATACGTAAAATGTGATGCTAAGTAGTGTGTTTTGGGGTACTTTAGTATTCGAAAAAAAATTAATTGTTCAAATATTCAAAGTTCGTTTCTCAAACTGGTTTGGTGAAAAAAGAATAATTCTGTGACACTAACACGGGCAACTCACCCTTTAACCAATTTCACCATTTTAAAAAAAAAATTCTTTTTATACTTCTTCTCTTTATATTTTTTAGAACTTTTTCTAAGCCTTTAAAAAATAATTTGTTTTTATACTTATGAACCTGAAATATCTATTGAATCCTTTTAGTTCGTTCACTACCAAATCAAAAAACTCTGCGAAAATTTTAGCCACATTTACAATAGAACACGCATTATATTCTTTAAACTTTGTATAGGTGCTTCTATTTTATTGGTGATAATTTTGCAATGAGGAGCACTTTTAAGACTTTGTAGTGCATGTTTAAGACGTCTTATTGTGTTGTATTTCTTTTTGTGGAACTTTTTATTGTGTTGTACTAATAACAATAATTCTCAACTTTGTTATGCACTTTTTATATGCTATATTTTATTCCTAATTATACTTTATCTACTATTATCAAAAATTAAGCTAGCATATTTAGATCCATCCATGTTATCTTATACTGATCCGTCGATACTAGCGCACTCGTGATTAAGGGTGCACAAAATAACCATGGTTACAAAACCCGTCCATATCCATCAAATATCCATTTAATATAACTGGCTACATAAACAAAGTAGCATAACTGGTTATTAATTTGTAAAACCGGTTATGTAACCGGTTATACTAGTTATATCCATAACCGGTTAAAAAACCAGTTATAAATCCATAACCGGTTATAGATATAACCTCTAACAAATATTTTAAGCGTGTAATGTTGTCTGAGATAGAGTTCAAGACTACGTGTCACTCTTGTTGAATCGGAAGCAACATCACTATGTATTGGTTCAAGTTTACGAACACCAATAATTTAGCTTAATCTTATATTAGTATGATTTACTGCTCGATGAAATTTTTAAAGAAAATAGTGGGGGATTGTTGTGATATTTTATATTTTATTTAAAAATAATAACATAATAAAAGAATTTTACTAAATATTTTTTAAGGATCATACGGGTTTTCAAAGTTTAAATTTTGTTCTGTACCTAGTAGTATTTTGGTCGGCTGCTGTTGGTAGGTCTCTTGCTGCCCTGGCAGGAGGTCAGTGAGCGCCCGGGGGGGTACCTGCAAAGCCACTCTGACGCTCAAGTCAGTATGAGAATAAGTTAGTGAATTTGCAAGGGAAGAGTGTGTACCGTATAAATGGCTATGCGAGCCGGTATTTATAGGAAATCGATGCTCGTCTGTGGATCGTCGGATCAGTGGAGGTGATCTGAACCCTCCAAGCGTATTGGGCTTGTATGTTGTGGATATGGGCCGAATCGATTGGGCTGATCCATATTCAATTGCTAAACGCACCCCATGGTTTGCTAATGGACCTCTTGGTCCAGTCCAGAACAGTTGCCCCCAAGCCGAGATTATTCCGGAGGATGGTCTTGGCTTGAAGGATTTTCGTCGGTCTACCAGATGTGTGAAGTCGCGCGGGACACTTTCTTTGTCACGGCCGTGTTTTATCATTTTCACTCTCTAGAGTAAAAAAGAGAAATTTTTTCTTTTCGGTAATGCGTTACTCTGTTTGTCTTGTCGGGTCGTACAAGATCACTTCGTTGCGACCGTGACTCACACCTCCTACTAAGTAATCCTTGTGCCAGGCACCAAGCTAGGGTGCCGTATCCTGATGTTGGCGTCCTCCTGGGCGCCTTGTGCCAAGTGTTACGTTCTGCTGTTGGCGCCCTCCTGGGCGCCTTGCTGGACGCTTGTTTGTTCCCGAGAGTTGGCACCCTCCTGTGTGCCTTTGGTTTTGTTCCTTGCGTGCGTGCGTTGGGTGTCTCCTCGTGGAGCAGAACTTGCGAGACAAGGTTTGGTGCCCTCATGGGTGCCTTGGGCGCCTTGTTGCACAGTGCTCTCTTGGCTGCCGCCTCTTGGAGCAGGATTTGGTGCCCTCATGGACGCCATGGGGGCCTTGTCATGTTGTCTTGGCTGCCGCCTCTTGGAGCAGGATCTGGCGCCCTCATGGACGCCATGGGCGCCTTGTCATGTTGTCTTGTGGCTACCTCTTGGCGCAGGATCTAGCACCCTCATGGGCGCCATAGGCGCCTTGTCCTGTTGTCTTATTGCTGCCTCTTGGCGCAAGATCTGGTGCCCTCATGGGCGCCATGTGATAACTATATTTTATATAGGTTATTTATGCTCTTAATACTTAAATCAAGCTCACTTCTCACGTAATTTTAGTACTTAAATATGTGAATATGTGATTAATAGTGTAAAAGCGGGTCATAAGTCAATTCCCTAAATATTGGGCATAATAGGTGCCTTTTTGAATATATTGATGTTCTGCCTTAGTGCTGCTACGGTATGCCATCAATGAGACGCTACAGCGTTATGAGGCGGCTAGCCATTGGGATATTTGTGTAACCACTTGCTGAAACGCTGAGTCATCACCCTTATCTCTTATCCTCAGCCTGACATTGAAGCCCAAGTGGAGTCAACAAGACACTTGGCGCCTCCCCATTGATACCCACATGATAGTTGGTAATGATTTTAATCATTACCACTTTTTGTAAAGTAGCTTTATGGATAATCAAGATATTATCTAACTAAGATATTATTTAATTAGGATATTATCTATTAGGGATATATCTAGCACAAGTGGGTATCAACACATATTATTCCTACGTAGAAAGAGAGTTTTAACTTGGAGAAGAGCTAACTTGACATTTTGGTTTTCCTCCATTGTTATTCCACTCTTGAAGCTTTTATTTGTACTATAGTTTTTAGATTTCATAAGAGGTTTTGTTCAAGCCATAGCTTCATCCTTCGTACATGACTTGGGATTCTTGGAGTGTATCTTTTGCAACCATTCTCCTCTTGTCTACCTACGGTAATATAAGCTTGTTTGTTTATATTGTGATGATGAAGCTTGTTATGAGCTAATCACTTTGTAGTTGGATTTCTCTTAGTATTGTAATGAACCTTGAGTAGCTTTTATATAATATTATGATGTTTGCGTTTTATTCCTTGTGTTATAATGTTTTCAACTTTGTTTTGGGAATGATCAACTAAAACAAGGGAGCTTTGTGGGTACAGACATGGTTCACAAAGAGAACTCAAAGAATGATATGAATGAAAAACCCTTTAAAGACATTTAAAGGAAGTACTACTTAACCCTAGACATAGGGGAGTAATAGTTCATAAGGTGTATGCTGTAAGATCTTACTATACAGGGGTAAAACTTATTTAGAGCCTAGACATAGGAGTCTTGTAACATAACCCTGACGATAGTGACTGAAAGGCACGCCACCATGCCGCTACAGCGTCTGTTGACCTTGTAGCGCTACAGCGCTTAACGGTACAGCGTCTAATATTATAGAACACTATTCTTGGGAATTTACATAACTGCTGAGCTATCCAACTCACTCTTAAATATTTTCAATTCAAAACTGTTCTATCACAAACCATTATGTTTACAACTCCAAACTTTCATTTGTCACTTAACTTGTTTCACTAAGTTGCTAATCACTTAAACTTCTTAGATTAATTCCAATCCCAGTGGGAACGAACTTTACTTATCATTATATTACTTGTTGCGATTGTGTATACGTTCACATCACCTTTTCGCACAACAAGTTTTTGGTGTCGTTGCCAGGGATTGCATTTAATTTTTATTGTTTAAGTTTTTAGTAAGCTTAGTGCCTATTTTACACTGGTGTGTTGTTTCTTGTTGCTGCAGCAGTAAGCGCTACAGCGTATGCCCTGGGCGCCTTGGAGCCTTCTTGGATGATATGTTTTGGCGCCCTCTAGGGAGCCTTGGAGCCTTCCTGGATGTGCTTGGTGCCACCCTGCGAAACATGTTTTGGGGCCCTCTAGGGCGCCTGGGTGCCGGTCTGGATGCTCTTGGTGCCATCCTGCAGAACATGTTTTGGCGCCCTCTAGAGAGCCTTGGTGCCAGCTGATAAACTCTAATTTAATGCATTTTTAGAGATATCTTTAGGCCATTTTTGGAGCAATTAGCATCATTTAAATAAATAAGTGACTTTCTTTGCTTTTTATTTTGCAGTAAAGATGAAAAGATAATATTAATCAAATATGATATATATATATATATATATATATATATATATATATATATATTACACAAATAAAAGAAAGGAACTTTAAAGGATGCCCAATATCATGAAGCCAGCCCAAGGGAGTGAAGGAATCCAAAGTGCCGAAATGGAACTGAAGAAAAACAAGATATGAATTCAGCCCATAATGCAATTGAATTATAAGGCCCACATGTTAATTGAAGACAAAAAATATGCATTGGTGAGCAAAAGAGAATTAACAAAAGGACAGGGAACGTGGAATCAAAGAGTGCCGCACAAGAAAAGGGGATTTTTTTCATAATTAAAAGGAAGAAAGAGACAGTAGCCGCAGAAAGGAAGAGCCGCACACACGCACCAACAGTACCGCCGGCAACGTATAGGAGAGGTTTTGGGTACCCGTTTTTGACACCGTGAGAGAGCTTTGGAGCAGAAAAAGGAGACTAAATTTTCAGGATCAGAAATTTCTCTATTCCGGGTTATTTTTATCTCTGTAATTTATCACTCCTAATTTTATTTTATTGTTCTCGAACACTATGGATAGTTAAACCCTCTTCTAGGGTCTTAGGTGGATCTTGCATGTTTAGAGACCTTTTTATGTTCTAATTTCTGGTTTGAATTCTTATTTTTATTTCAATTAATATTGTCCTAGTAATTTAATCGCGTTCTTAGGATTGATCACCCTTTGCATGTTTATAATCAATTAGTTGATCAGCGACCGTACTGCAATTAGTTGCTGGACCTATAGGACAATTGAGGCTATAATTAATGCATGACCAAACTTTAATTTAGTCTTTCAATCATTCAACCTTTTTGTTCTTTATGCTTTTCCTCAACTTAAATTCTTGCATGACCAAACAATGGTTAGTTTAGAAAAAAGAATATTAATCGCGAATGACCAAACGGATTAATAGTTTTAGTAAAGGGATTGGTAATTAAATAAAATAAAGGAATTCGGGTAGAATTAGACATAGGAGAATCAAAGCTTTCAAGTGAAACCGTGACCCTAGGCCTCTCTCCATTGATTTAATCTTGTATTTTACTATTTTTTATTTAATTAATTTTATTTAGTTTACATTACTACTCTACTATTGGTTTGTCTAAACAATATATAATCTCGATTAGTTTGGTACTTGCAAATTAATCCTTGTGGACACGATAATCTTTTATACTACTTCTGCGGTAGAGTACACTTGCTCTAAGTGTGTTTTTAACGCAACAAGTTTTTGGCGCCGTTGCCGGGGATTAATTTAGCAATATTAAACGAAAAAGATTTTTATTGCTTTAGACATTTTTTTATGCACTGGTTTTAAATTTTTTTTATTTTTTTTTATTGAAAAAAATACCAAAAAAAAACTGCTAATACTTTCCCAAGAGACCGCTGCAGTTCACCTTGTTTTGCAGAGAAAAGTCTAAATCATGGTTAAAACTCTTGGAGACTACATTAGAGAGGCAGAGGCACAAAGAAATTTAGAGAAGTCATATTGGTATATGTCTCAATGCCAGATTCAAATTTCTCCTCCTCCTTATGAACCTTTTTCAGACTATTGGGATGTCTATGAGCCACCTCCTTATTCCTCCCACTGGGATAATTATGAGTCACTACAAGTGCAAAGGCAAGAGGAGGAAAAGTCAGATGTCAATGAGGTCTTGGCCAAATTTATGCAGCAGGCAAATGAAAAATTTGAAAGCTTGGAGGGAGCCATGAATAACAAATTTGAAAGCTTGGAGGGTCAAATCTCAACTGTCATTGCTTTGTTATATCAAGAGGCCCGAGAAACTCCTTCACAAACTAAGTCTACCCAAAATGAAGAAGCTGAGCAATACAAAGAAAGTATTCCTTCAAGAGATGAAGGTGTCTCTATGGAATATAAACTGGAGGAAGAAGATCTCAAGAAAGATGAGGAGACTCCTACTGAAGGGAGTCAAATCAAAATAGTAGCTCCTACTGAAGGGAGTCATATTGAAACAAAAGATCCTACTAAAGGGAGCCTTTAGGAGGACAGTGAGAAAGATCCCATGGTTCTGGATTTGGAGAAAGAGGAGAAAGCGCCCATTTTTGGGCAAATTGTTTTAACCATTGGTGATGTTGTGATTGAGGTTCACAGGGGAAAGGTAACTTTAAGGAGTGGTAAAGAAGATGATGTTATTAAAGCTTTAAATTCCAATGAAAATTTCTCTTGTTTAACTTCTCCTTATTTTGATGATGTGGTTGAAACTAACATTTTTTGTGAATTAAAGATGCAGGACCTTTTGGAAAAAAATCTTATTTTGCAGGATCCTAGCATAGTGGTGGATGGAGATAAAATAAAAATTTCACCATCCTTTGAAGTTCATCCACCACGTGGAAAAAGAAAGAATATTGTGAACCACATTGTTAGAAAGCTAAGAAGGTGTACTGCGTTAGATGTTAAATTTGCTCTTGGAGAGCCACCTGATTAAAGCACTAACTATCGTCAGGCTCACGACGTTAAACAAGCGCTTCGCAGGAGGCAACCTGTGTTTTATTTTCAGTTATTTTTACTTTTAATTTGTTTTGTTTTGGTTTTAGGAATAAGCTCAGACTGCAAGCTCTATCAGGGAAGTCACTCTTACTCTCTCATTTATTTATTTTTGTGCCAATTTGATATTTTGTATTGAGGACCATGCTTTAGGCTAGTGTGGGGGAGGAGAGTTTAACTTTGTCAATTCATCTCTATTAATGCATATACCCACTACATGTGTTGATAGCATTTTTTCTGGCTAGTTTTGGATATAAAACTGAAAAAAAATAGAGATTTTTCCTTTAGGGGATCCCATAATTAATTTACTTGACAAACTTGTGCTTAATTTTAACTGTGAGGATGTCCTTAGGAAGCTGATAATTAGCATATGTGCCTGTTGAGTACTTTTTGTGAACTAGCTTCTAAATGTGAGATCCGAGCCTTCATAAGGGGATTGATACTAAATTATAAATTCTTACCCCTTTTCTTTCTATGAGTGTGTTTCCCAATCTACTACATTCTAGAATTTGTCTTTTGACCATTTCAAGGCGAAAATTGAATTGCATCATGTAAAAAGATTTGGGGAATTTAGGTATTTTTCTGGCCTCAGAGTTGTTTGTTGAATTTATCCCTTAGTTGTCCCCTTTGAGCTTAATTGTCATATTTTTTTTTCTTTTCTTTGGTACCCAGATATAATTTTTTTTTGTGGTAACCATTTGGAATTAAATGTGGAGCAACTATTGAAAATTACAATTTCGTCCAATACTTTTAGTTGTCTATCTTGTCAGGATGAAAAAAAAACAAAAACAAAATAGGAGTTTTCATATAGTTAGCTTTTCCTCCCAAAAAAAAAAGTAAAGCAAGAAGGAGGAAAAGACACATCAAAAGAATGAAAGAGCCAAAGGGCAAATCCAAAAAAAAAAACAACAAAAGAGTCTACTCAAGAGAAAGAGCAAATCAAAAAGAGTCGACTCAATAGAAAAAGATTGAAGAATGGAAGTGGCATTAATGTGGAGTTTGGACAAAAATTGTAAAATAGATAGGAGCTTCATATTTGGTTTCGAAGGTTACTATTTATTTCTTTTTTTTAGCCATTTGATTATCCTTTCCTTCTTATTTCCAACCCTGCATGAATTCAACCTGGCCCCTTTACAACCCATCAAACCCCATCTTTTGCATGCATGTGAACTATTTAGTGGAGATTTGGTCAAATTACAAACATATGGTAATGTGCATTTTGTAGAAACTTGAGTGTATATTTTCCCTAGTCGCTAAACACTTAGAGCGATTGTGAGCGAGTGCCATTGTTCACAAAAATGTATTCTTCAGAGACATGAGCCTCTAATTGGACAACCTTTTGACACCTCATATGTGCTATATTATCTACTGTCTGTCATTGTGCTTCTAATTTTGGGTTCCTTATTTGACAGTCTCTATTATTTATTTAAAAATTTTATTGAGCCAGGAAATTTGCTTGAGGACAAGCAAAAGTTAAGTGTGGGGGAGTTGATAAACTCATATTTAGTGCATTTTTAGAGATATCTTTAGGCCATTTTTAGAGCAATTAGCATCATTTAAATAAATAAGTAACTTTCTTTGCTTTTTATTTTGCAGTAAAGATGATAAGAAAATATTAATCAAATATGATATATATATATATATATATATATATATATATATATATATATTACACAAATAAAAGAAATGAACTTTAAAGGATGCCCAATATCATGAAGCCAGCCCAAGGGAGTGAATGAATCTAAAGTGCCGAAATGGAACTGAAGAAAAACAAGGATATGAATTCAGCCCATAATGCAATTGAATTATAAGGCCCACATGTTAATTGAAGAGAAAAAAATATGCATTAGTGAGCAAAAGAGAATTAACAAAAGGACAGGGAACGTGGAATCAAAGAGTGCCGCACAAGAAAAAGGGATTTTTTTCATAATTAAAAGGAAGAAAGAGACAGTAGCCGCACGAAGGAAGAGCCGCACACACGCACCAACAGTACCGCCGGCAACGTATAGGAGAGGTTTTGGGTACCCGTTTTTGACACCGTAGAGAGCTTTGGAGCAGAAAAAGGAGACTAAATTTTCAGGATAAGAAATTTCTCTATTCCGGGTTATTTTTATCTCTGTAATTTATGACTCCTAATTTTATTTTATTGTTCTCGAACACTATGGATAGTTAAACCCTCTTCTAGGGTCTTAGGTGGATCTTGCATGTTTAGAGACCTTTTTATGTTCTAATTTCTGGTTTGTATTCTTATTTTTATTTCAATTAATATTGTCCTAGTAATTTAATCACGTTCTTAGGATTGATCACCCTTTGCATGTTCATAATCAATTAGTTGATCAGCGACCGTACTGCAATTAGTTGGTGGACCTATAGGACAATTGAGGCTATAATTAATGCATGACCAAACTTTAATTTAGTCTTCCAATCATTCAACCTTTTTGTTCTTTATGCTTTTCCTCAACTTAAATTCCTTGCATGACCAAACAATGGTTAGTTTAGGAAAAAGAATATTAATCGCGAATGACCAAACGGATTAATAGTTTTAGTAAAGGGATTGGTAATTAAATAAAATAAAGGAATTCGGGTAGAATTAGACATAGGGGAATCAAAGCTTGCAAGTGAAACCGTGACCCCTAGGCCTCTCTCCATTGATTTAATCTTGTATTTTACTATTTTTTATTTAATTAATTTTATTTAGTTTACATTACTACTCTACTATTGGTTTGTCTAAACAATATATAATCTCGATTAGTTTGGTACTTGCTAATTAATCCTTGTGGACACGATAATCTTTTATACTACTTCTGCGGTAGAGTACACTTGCTCTAAGTGTGTTTTTAACGCAACACCAGCCTGGATGTGCTTGGTGCCACCCTGCGAAACATGTTTTCGGGCCCTCTAGGGCGCCTGGGTGCCGGCCTGGATGTGCTTGGTGCGATTCTGCAGAACATGTTTTGGCGCTCTCTAGGGCGCCTTGGTGCCTATACGCCGGGTGTCTCCTCGTGGAGCAGATTTTGCGAGACAAGGTTTTGTGCCCTCATGGGTGCCTTGAACGCCTTGTTGCACAGTGCTGGCTGCCCCCTTGCGAAGGATTTTCTTCCATGCCACCTCCTGCCAGGATCCCCCATGCCAGGCGCCCTCCTTTCCAGGAGCCCCTCTGTCAGGTGCCCTCCTTGCCAGGCGCCCTCATGGGCGCTGGTTGCTTCCTTACCAGCGCCCTCTTGGGCGCCGGCTTGTGTGGACGTGTGCTTGGCACTCTGCTTTTTTTGTTCACGTGCTCGTGCACTCTTTTATTTCCTTTCATGCTCATGCACTCACATGCTCATGCATCCTTTTATTTTCTTACGTGCTCATGCACTCTTTTATTTTCTTACGTGCTCATGCACTCACATGCTCATGCATCCTTTAATTTTCTCACGTGCTCATGCATCTTTTAATTTTGCGAGACAGGGTTTTGGTGCCCTCATGGGTGCCTTGGGCGCCTATACGCCGGGTGTCTCCTCGTGGAGCAGATTTTGCGAGACAAGGTTTGGTTCCCTCACGGGTGCCTTGTGCGCCTTGTTACACAGTGTTGTCTGCCCCCTTGCGAAGGACTTGCTTCCAGACCACCTCCTGCCAGGCGCCCTCGAGGGCGCTGCCTGCTTTTTCATTGGCGCCCTGCCAGGCGCCCTCATGGGCGCTGGCTGCTCTTCACTTGGCGCCCTGCCAGGCGCCCTCATGGGCGCTGGCTTGTGTGAACGTGTGCTCGGCACTTTGCTTTTTCATTGCTCATCCTATCTCTTGGCCCTGTTTTCCTTCTTGATGAAATTTCAGGGCTTGCTTGGTGCCGAGGGGAATTGCTTCTTCTGTCCTTACTATTATCTGTTTGACATTTCCACGATCTTTCAGTTTGATCATGAGGTTCTAGACGGGAGGATTGTCACATACCGCCCCAACGGGGTTGACTTCGATGTCATTGCCCCCTGATTTTTTATGGTTCATTTTGCAACATCCATGCTTACTCTTTGTCAGGCTTGTTTCTTATACTTATAACTGGCACGCGTAAGATGGCCTTGGGCGCCAGTCATCGCCTTGCGCTTCTGAATGTATAATCTCATACCGCCTCGTGGCAATGTTAACTCTGGGGGCAGTTTATCAGAACTCAGTCTGAATTTAACTCGCCCATCAGAGGTTGCGACACGTTTAAAGTCGCTTCGTGCCTCGTGGTAAAGTTAACTCTGGGGGCAGTTTATCAGAATCGATCTGAATTTAACTCGCCGATCAGAGGTTGCGACATTTTTGAAGTCGCTTCGCACCTCGTGGGACTCTGGGGGAAGTTTATCAGAATCGATCTGAAATTTACTCACCCATCAGAGGTTGTGACATGTTTAAAGTCACTTCGCACCTCGTGGGACTCTGTGGCAGTTTATCAGAATCGATCTGAATTTAACTCGCCCATCAGATGTTGCGACACGTTTAAAGTCGCTTCGTGCCTCGTGGCAAAGTTAACTCTGGGGGCAGTTTATCAGAATCGATCTGAATTTAACTCGCCCATTAGAGGTTGCGACACATTTAAAGTCACTTCGTGCCTCGTGGCAAAGTTTGCTCTGGGGGCAGTTTATCAGAACTCGGTCTGATGATAACTCGCCCATCAGAGGTTGTGGGGCCAGTGGCCATGGTTTTCCATCTTCTGTTGATAGCGCCCTTATAGGTGCCTTGTTGCGACACGTTAAAAGTCGCTTCGTGCCTCGTGGCGAAGTTCGATATTGACCTGCGTCGGTCGGGGGATCTCCTCGATGGCGATCCCTGGTGGTGCCTCTTGTGGATATCGACCTGGTTCCACCGTTGCCCCCCAAGTCGAGATTATCCTGGGGGATGTTCTTGACTTGACGTTGTCGTTTAGGATACCCTCGTAGGTTAGGTTGCCCTTAGGGCTCGTGCCGTCGTCAGGTCTGCTAATTTTATCAGAGGATCACAGCAATTATCCTGCTCGTCTATTGACATTTTTTGCTGGCTTGCCTTGATCGAGGTGATTGGTGAGTATGGGCGAGCAAAACCACATTTTCTTTTCCTCTTGGCCGATTACGTTGCACCTAGGGGTGAGCATAGGAGAGTGTGAGGGCAGGGCGGAGGAGAGTGTGAGGGCGAGCAGAATGACACCATCACTTCACGTGTTACTTTATTTCCTCTCACCCTCATGCATCATTTGATTTTCTCACGTGCTCGCGCACTACGTTATTTGCTCACGTGCTCGTGCACAACTTTATTTTCTCACGTGCTCGTGCACTATGTTTTGCTCACGCTCATGCACTATGTTATTTTCTCACGTGCTTGTGCACTCACATGCTCATACACTATGTTATTTGCCATGCTCATGCACTATGTTATTTGCCATGGTGCCGTCAGCTTGTTTCCCTTCCTGGGTGCGGAGAGGTATGAATTGGATTTCGAGCTCAACATGAGAATTGTAGCTCTGCTTCTTAGCTTTCCAACGCATGCTTACACGCCTCAATCGGATAAACACAAATGAAGTTATGGCCTGCAAACTAGACATCACCCTTGTAGGTGGGTATCTCTGGTGTCTGTGACCTCATGGTCTCGTCATTTGCTTGACTTCCACGCCTTTCTTGGCGCTTGCTACCCAAGACATTGTGGTCTCATGCCTTGGATCCCCGCCGGGTGGGTGCCGTGATCTTGGCTGCTTTGCTTTAGGAAGATGAGCGTGCCATGACACCCTTGACTCCCATACTTAGAGAGATGAGTCTTCATCCTGTGGTACGGACATGAAATTTCGTGGGGGAGTAAGGATTAGGTTTCTTTGGAGCACCTACTTGAAGAGCAGAAGGGAGGTAGGATTTACCCGCTTCAACGTTTCTCCTTCTCGGTAAGTGTTTTATTCTGTTGATGGCGCCCTCAAGGGTGCCTTGTCGTTGTTCGTAATTGTTCTCGTTTGCATTATTGATGGCGCCCTCATAGGCGCCCGGGTGCTTGGTTGCTAGGCGCTGGATACCTTCTTGAGAAACAGGATTTGGCACCCTCCTGGGCGCCTTGGGTGCCTTCCTGCGCCAGCCTGGGTGCCGCCCGTAGGGGTAGGATCTGGCGCCCCCATGGGCGCCTTGTTGCGTTGTTGTGTTCCTGAGAGTTGGAGCCCTCGTGGGCGGCTGAGGCCAGATTGTTCGCATGTAGATCTTTTAGCGCCCTGTCAGGCGCCTTTCTGGGTGCTGGCTCGTGCTTGACTTGGCGCCCTGCCAGGTGCCCTCTTGGGTGCCGCCTGTGGCTGCCTTGGCGCCCCCGTAGGCGCCCTCTTAGGTGCGGGGCTGAGCGTTCACTTGGCGCCCTCGTAGGCGCCTTCGTCCTTGGTTTCTGCTTGTATTTTATTTGTACTCAAACAACAAAATTCATAACTAGGCCTAGCCTTAGGCTCGATTCTTGATGCTCTGCTCCTTATTCGGAGTCGCGAGTTTCATCCTCTTCTTCATTCACGTATTGGGCGAGCTTCCCTTCTTCAATGTCATCCCTGGGGGTGCTGCGTTTGCTGGTACTGTGCCCATAACAAGTCAGATCAGCCTTCATGCTGCCAACCTTGGCCTCCTCTTGGTAGGCCATGTTGTCTTCTTCATAGTCCATGTACTTTTGATGCCGGCGTCGGTCGGGGGATCTCCCCGAAGGCGATCCCCGGTGGTGCCTCCGGCGGGTGTCGACCATGTTCCTTGACCTCTCTCGAGCATCAACGATGGTGCCTCGAAGTCACCGTTGTTGGAGGAAGGGTTCCCCTGCTAGGCGCCCTCATGGGCGCTGCCTGATGTTGCCATGGCGCCCTGTCAGGCGCCCTCATGGGTGCCAGGCGCCCTCATGGGTGCTGTCTGATGCTGCCCTGGCGCCCTACCAGGCGCCCTCATGGGCGCTGCCTGATGTTGCCATGGCGCCCTGCCAGGCGCCCTCATGGGCGTTGTCTGATGTGGTCTTGGCGCCCTCATGGGCGCTGTCTGATGCTGTCTTGGCGCCCGGCCAGGCGCCCTCCTGGGTGCCGGGTTGGGCATGTCCTCAGCACTCTGCTGGTCTTTCTGATGCAGCATAGCTTGAGTGCGATTGGCCAGGAGATCCAAAAGCTGACTCGCATTCGAAGGCTGGGCAGGCTAACTGGTACCCCCGTCAGGTAGGGTTACGACGTTGCCCTCTTTAGGCAGGCTGACGACGTTGCCCTCTTTAGGCAGACTGGCGACGTTACCCTCAGGGGTATCTTCTGGCCGGGATGCCGGTACGGCAATGCTAGCCATGGCGTAGCAAGAGAAAAGTTCGAGTAGTGATGATGTGAAAGATAGATATCTCCCACTGTGGTCGCCAATGTTCTGTACCTAGCAGTATTTTGGTCGGCTGCTGTTGGTAGGTCTCTTGCTGCCGTGGCAGGAGGTTAGTGAGCGCCCCGGGGGGTACCTGCAAAGCCACTCCGACGCTCAAGTCAGTATGAGAATAAGCTAGTGAATTTGCAAGAGAAGAGTGTGTACCGTATAAATGACTATGCGAGCCGGTATTTATAGGAAATCGATGCTCGTCTGTGGATCGTCGGATCAGTGGAGGCGATCTGAACCCTCCAAGCGTATTGTACTTGTATGTTGTGGATATGGGCCGAATCAATTGGGGTGATCCATATTCAATTGCTAAATGCACCCCCTGGTTTTGCTAGTGGACCTCTTGGTCGAGTCCAAAACAAGTTTCAATTCAATTGGTTTTGACTCTATGTAATTATTCCTCATAATATATACTTTTGAAACCTATTCTAACATTCATTATATTATTATATATTTTTACAAGCCGTTGCATGGTCTTTAGGCATAGCATAGCCGTTGCATCATTAATGTATAAACGGTTTTACATAATTCATATTTATAAATATGATCCGTTTTGTCTCATTTTAATAAGGTTTATGGCTATTTATTCAGTTTGGTTAGTTTAAAGGACGAACGGTTTGCTATAGTTTAATGGTTCCTTTTTCTTATATAAGCCTTTCAAAGGAATATGGGGAGAGTACTTTTTAATACATATTTTGAAAAAGAGAAACAATAAGGGATAGAAAAAAGAAAAAGAAGATTCTTCTCTTTTTGAGAAAAGAATAAGAATTCCGAGCAATAAAATAAAGAGAACGGGGTGTGAGTTTGGTGGTTTTCTTAGGTGCAGGGAAGATCGTATTTTATTTTCTGAGAAGACTGTTTTATCTTTGGGACACTACTAAAAAAAATCAGATAGAGACGGACGAATTCTGTCTCTAAAAGTGGGATATTCCGTCTCTGACTGTCTTAGAGACGGAATTAGAGACGGAACATGGTCCGTGGCGAAATTCGCGGTCGCAAAAACCTTAGAGACGGATTTTTGAAGTCCGTCTCTAATCAGAGACGGAATTTATCCGTCTCTAACAGAGACGACATTAATATTCCGTCACAAATCTTAAGATTTTACAGAGACAGGGTCTACAATTCCGTCTATAAATATTGCTTTAATTTTTTTATATTGTATCCTTTTCTCTCTTTTCCAAAATTAAATTAATCCTCCACCTAAAATATCAAATAGATAAATTTTCAGTAGACATGTTGAAACAATAAATTCATTACTACTAAAAGTGTTATAATAAGTATATTGCAAAAACTTTACAAAACTAAAATCTTGTTCATAACATAAAAAGAAAATTAACATTAAATTTAGCAAAAGTATGTAAAAGAATCTAATTAAATAAAGAGCTATTATCCATTTCAGCTTCACCGATATGTTTTCTTGTTCAATATCCTTCTGTTGAAGTTCCCTGCAGAGTGCATATTATGTCCTTGCGCCTGCCTATTTTGCTTATTAACTTAAGAAGCTTTTTACCAATCCTCAACTTCCCAAAGAACTTTCAACTGCTCCAAATTTTTTTACCGATCCAACCGCCTTCATCCTTACCCCTACACACCTCAACTGTACACACACCGTCAATTTCAGTTACTATTAAAATCACATATAAATAATTTTCTGAATTAATATTGCATAAGATAAATATTTTTAGGCTAAATTATAGTTTTGGTCCCCCTATTTTCAAAAATTCAAACATTTGGTCCTCCTATTTTAAAACTCAGACATTTGGTCCCCCAATTTTAAAAAATCAAAGACATTTAGTCTCAAGAGGAATTTTCAGTTTTTTATGGCTAATAATCAAAGACATTTGGTCCCTCAATTTTAAAAAATCAAAGACATTTGGTCCCCCAATTTAAAAAAATCAAAGACATTTGGTCCCTCTTTGGACTAAATGTCTTTGATTTTTTAAAATTGGGGGACCAAATGTCTGAGTTTTAAAATAGGGGGACCAAATGTCTGAATTTTTGAAAATAGGGGGACCAAAACTATAATTTAGCCATATTTTTAAAACATTCATTCCAAATGAGAGTAAAGGAGTTGCTGTGTCAGTAGCTAAGCTCCATTTAAAGACATGTGTACATAACCACGATTCCTAAGCTCCATATTTCAGTTGCAAGTCCATAACCACGATTCCTCAAGTTAACAACCTAAAATCCAACAATTCAAAACTAATTACTGTTGTGTATGAAACTTTGTTTTTCAGTTTCCAAGTTATTGCCTATTGCCATGAATTACAAAGGATTGAAGAAGCCTATTTGTAAAATGGTGAATATTAGGTGGAAGCGTATATTATGAAGAATTGTTTACTTATAATTAAGAATTAAGTTGTTAAAGCAAGTGAGAACATTTGGTATATATACTTAACGGAATTAGGAAGCCACGTACTTATCTCATTCAATCAGAGGAATTATATATCAAACATTTGCTACAATCAGAGATAGAATGTGACAAACCTCAGGGGCCATCCAACTATTCACATTGATTTGTCCATCAAAACCTTGGAAGTGGACATGAAAGGAAGGAAAGCCTAAGCCAGAAGAGAGAAATTAAGGAGCAAAATTCGAAGAAACATGTAGTAAAACTTATGAGGACCAAAATGATAGTCTAAGCCAATGTGCTTCATACAAGAGTGGAAGAATAACAGTAATAGGACAGAGGTAAAATAGCTCTAATGTTATTGCAATTATTAAGGGGTGTGTGTGTGTGTGTGAGAAGATCCAATGTTGTGAAAAGATCAAATGTTATGATTAGATGCTTAATCTACTCTATCACTAATTAACATAATTAAGAGTAGGAAGTTACTTAATGCACAGTTACACAATTCAGCTTTTTAAGAACAAAAACAAATGACAAGGAGTTTTTTAAAAACTGACACATTTTCCTTCTTACTTGAGCACTTTACAAAATCTTGTACACTAAAAAAACATGAAAAGGTTTGATTCAACAACCAAGCAAATCCAATTTACAGTATAAACAATTTTACAGAGACTACTACTACCAATTACCATCACATGTTAAAAATTAATAGGGTTAGTTGTTGAAGACACACACACACACACACACACACACACACACACACAAGATTTGATGCTGTGTAAAGAAGTTTGTGGTGTTGGGGCTTAAGTTGTTTAGAATCTGTTTACAAATGTTTGTTACCCTAACAAACTTGGATAACTACCCGCTAACAAACCGGCCAACATGTATAAATATACACCTACTGTACAGAATTTCTTAATGCAATAACAATAGAATTTTACTTTGAAAAGTCTTCTGCAATCATTTCCCGCATTCTTCTTTTTCTGTGTGTGCTTCCTTTATGTGTTCTTCACTGCTAAGGGTTTTCTTCTCGGTCAACAAGTGGTTGTCCTCACAAGAAGAAGAAAACAAGGATTAGTGTTTTCTTCTATGAGAAAAGAGAAAAACAGTATCAGCAAAAGAAAAAAGTAGAAGAGTTTACTTTCGTAGGAGAGTTTGAAAGCCGAAGTTGCAACAACGTTGACCTCTTAGGCTCTCATACAGAACACATGTCAAAAATCACACAAACAAGTTAGGGCTTTGTGTGATACATCAGAATCAAAGAAAAATAAGAGAGGACTTGAATCATTACCTTTACTAGCATCTTCAGTTGAAAGCTATTCTTGTGTACCTGAAAAAACCAGAAAAAATCGCAAAAGGTAAAGTTAGGATTTACAAAGGGAAAACGAAAATCAAACTGAAAATACCAAAGTCAGTGGTAATGTTACCGTCGTTGTTACATCCACAACAAAATCTCAGGAGTTGTGTACCTGAAAAATCAAAAAATACGAGTTAGGGTTTCTTAAACAGTACCATAAGCATCAAATCAAAGGGTTTTTGTGAATGGAAGAGTACCATAAGCAAGTCATCATCAAATCAAAGGGTTTTTTTTTATTGCGTAGCTTTATTGTGTAAATCTTGCAACAGATCTACTCATAAATTAGAAGAAAATCATAGTGAGAGGGAGGAGAGCCTTTGCATTTATGTTTGTTAGAAGAAGCACATACCAACCGGCACAACAAGGAGCCTTCGAGGGTGAGAGGGAGGAGAGGAGGAGAGCCTTCGCATTTTGTGAGGAAGAGGTGCGCTGAGAGAGGGAGAAGATGAAGGAGAGCCTTCGCGTTTGTGAGGAGAGTGAGAGACCATCGAGGGTTTTAATTTTTTTTAATTCGTGACTTATGGTTTTGGGCGTTGTGCGCGTGTGTGAAGGGATGGAGATAAATTAGGACTTTTTTTTCAATGGAAATTAGGACTTTTATTTAGGATGAAAGCGCGAGTTATAGCGCCTATTTTTTGGCGAAAATTTTCACTGAGTAGCGCCTATTTTTTGGGCCATTAACTTAGTCAAAGAGGCATATCAAAAAAAAACTTAGTCAAAGAGCTAATTTTATTTTTAGCCAAAATATATTTATTTTATTTTCAAAAACATAATCTTGGAGTTCATTTACGGGCTGATCTCTCCCAAGCGATGTCTCTCCATACACACCGGTCAGGGATCGAACCCTTGACCAAATGCTTAAGGGACCCAAACAACTTACCACTTGAGAAAGACAACAACACAATCATATTTTTACCCTAAGGTTTTATACGTTGCATAATAATTTTTTAAATACAAAAATTACATAAATGCAATCTTAGGTAACTACAAGATTTTTTGTCAAAAAAAAGTATCTACAAATATATAATTTATGTGTGTATTACTAACCAAATATATAATATAAAGAAAAAATTATGTCTCAAAAAAAGAAAGAAAGTAGTTAATTTTCAAAAAAAATTAGAGACGGAATTAGAGATGGAAATTATTAGAGACGGATTATTTCCGTCTTTGGAAACATTTTTATTTTGTTTTTTTTTATCAAATGACAAAATAGAGATGGAAATAGAGATGGAATCACTTTGAGACGGAAGTATCCGTCTCTAACTTTGGTCTCTAAATAAAGTTTGACTTGTTCACATTTCAATTCGGCCAATTGGAGACAGATTTAGGGACGAAATTTGTTTGAGACGGAAAATTCCGTCTCTAAATTCCATCTCTACAATGCAAAATTTCATTTGTCTCTAACTAGTATTTTCCGTCTCTAATTCCGTCTCTATTAGAGACGGAAAAATTCCGTCTCTAAATTCCGTCGGTATTTGAGATTTTTCTAGTAGTGGGACGACGAGATTAGGAGAGATTGCTTGCACTCCTTGGGCAGAGCCGCGAAACGTCTTAAAGAGAGCGACCTAGTCCGCTACTCAGCCTATTTTTGTCAAAAATATATATTAATAGGGAATGTATATTAAGAGAGGAATTTTATAGTGAGAGGGTGAGAGGAACAAATCATGGCCATAGATCATATCATGAGCAGTTGAGATTAAAACAAAATGTCAAAGTGGTAACTACCCACATTTTAATCAACACCCATGTATTGTTATGCGGATTTAATTCTCTAATCTCTCACAATAAACTCTCTTCTCACCTTATACACCCCCTACATTAATATATTTATTTTTTTAACTAAGTTATATATAGTATTTCTTTATATATATATAAATATATATAGGCATATATATATATATATATATATATATATATATATATATATATATATAGGCAAAATCATTTGGATATCCAATGGATATCCATCACATAACCGGATAAAAACCATAACCATTTTTTGGATAAATTGAAATAACCGGTAATAAAAATTAACAAAATATCCGGATTTTTTTAACCGGATATGGATATGGATGTGGTTTATCCGGTGAACCGGTTAATTTGTGCACCCCTACTCGTGATGCACGGGTGATGAGGCTAGTTTGTTACAATGTCACGCACACTATGCAAATAAAGAAAGTATAAATACTTATCAACGTTGCCAATTTTACCATACAATCTATTTGCTCTCCTATCACTGGTTACATATTGTTTACAATGCTGCTTTTAAATCAACTTAGACAAACTTACAACGATTATGAAGTGTTTGCCACCAACATCCATCAGATGTGGTACAAGAGAAATAAACACCATCTAATTACCAAATTAAATACAAAGATTATTTCTGTAATTATTGACATGCCACTCTGTAATTTTCCCCCTGAATTTTTCCTTTTTCTTTTTTTAAACTTGTGATGACCAAATTCAATACAAAGATTATTGTTAATCTCAAAAAAAAAAATACAAAGATTATTGTCTTAATTATTGACATGCCACTTTAATTTTTTATATTATTTTTTCTAAATTCGTTCTATTTACTATAAAATATGTATTGAAGTACTTTTTCATAATAAATAATAACCCTATCAGATCTTCCAATATTAAGTGTCCTCATAAAATCATTTAAAAATGCTTATGTTCAGTGATGCTATGTAATTTCCTTTAAAGATTGGTTTATTTAAAAAAACACACAAACTTACAAACTTTTAAACAACAACATCTACAAAAGAAAATGTGATAAAAAATGGATGCTGTATATACCAAACTAATCTATTTAATCTCAACTTAATTATTGTTATCATTTATTTACATATTTTATTTCATCCATTGTTCATTCCGTGTTTATTAAAATTATTTTAAATACATCTTCTCATTAACATAATTTAATTTTTCCTTTTAAAAAAGTTGTACATTTTTATTTGTTTATCCTATAAACAACACCACAGGATTTGATCTTGGTTTCTTTGGGGAATAGTTTCAATATGATGTTGCTGCTCTGACGAATTAAGTTATTGTTGAACCTCTTGGTTAGAACCATTATTGTCACTAGGAGGAGAACCAGCAGCAGCTCGATTACGGTTTCTAGTGTTTACCATGGTACTGATTCAAGCGAGCACACAATTAAAACTTGGCACAACTATATCTAAACTAAGTCCCACTGGGCGTGCCAATTTGTTTTACAGTATTTTTCGTTAAGGGTCTCTGTCAAACAAATAAATTCGAGATATGTGAGAGAAGATGACTCGAATTAGAAATCGAGTTCACCTTTTGACGGGTTTACACTACAATCCCCAAATTGTGTGCTTTTCGAGATGGGTAATGGCAAAAGGGGGTGAATTCAATCGCACAACCAAACGAATCCGAGATTCTAGGTGATTATCCGATCGAACTCGAGGCACCAAGTCGTTGAACAAAACACGGAAATCACGCCCAGAGAGGGAGAGAACATCGTGAATCCTCCAAACACTTTGCACTGAGGGTATTCGAAACATAAAGACAAGTAAAAACAAACTTAAGCAACCCACGAAAAATCAATCCCAAGAGGGAAAGAACAGCACGAGTCCCTCAAGTGCAGAGAGTAAAAAGTAAAATAAACTGCTAAAAGAAATTGAGACAAGAGTGAAGCACTCGACTGTCGAAAAGAAATTGCATTGAATTGAAATAAGTTTGAAAATACAAAAGGGGTTGGCATCAGACATACATTGTTCACCGCTGTAGCCAAAGATCTCGTGTGATCGGATGTGTTAGGCGTAATAGGTTACTTAATGATATGAAATCACCCCGAGTTCTTCGTATGAACTTCTATTTGTAGAGCTAGGAAAGTAAACTGCTATGGACACATGTCTTTATTTGAAAGAGGATAAGATAAACTAACTAATGAATGATGATAGATGCCACGTGTCTTCTGGCGTCTGGATGCTTCACACTTGTATTTTCAGTTCAGTTTTTTCTGACGCGTTTGCCTTAACTGCTCTTGTGTGTTGTTCTGATCTTCGAAGTTACACCTTTGAGCTTCCCTTCGAGAACTTCCTTTTTGTTTTTCGAAATGTTGCCTTGTGTGGGTGTCTTGTCTCAATCTTCGAGATTGGCTTCCGAGGTCCTTTCGAGGATATATGCGAACTCCCGTGCCATATCATCTTCGAGCTCCGCACTAGTCAATCCCTCACAAAGTGGTAAGGGAGACACAAATTCAAGTGAAATCTCGCCCGAGGAAAGCTTCCATGCGCGCCATTAGATATAAAGGATGAGGTCAGCTTCAACGGTACGACTGAGGTTTCACCTCAGCTCGACCGTAAAGGCTTAACAGTCACTTCCACTTTAGCATCACACACACCCTATCACACACCTAGTGACCTTGCGTGTCAATCACCTATGGATAACTAAATAAACGACCTCATTCTAACATCAATGAACTTTTTGCACATTATTACCTCTCACTCTCTGTTACTGACTTTTGCATTGCAAAATTGTAAGTACCCCTCACGATCGTGCTCCGCTGCAATGCAAAGGATTCCGTCATAGCAACAAGATCGACCTTATCTGATAGATCAAGGATGTAGGGACATATTCGTAGAATTGCAAAACAACCCTTATTAGCTTCCATGTGGTATGCGGCTCCTTGTTCTAGGTATGGCGAAAGAGCGTTCATTCTGTAAGTGGGATTTAAGGAAAAATGAGATGGTTAGGAATTTCATGGTTCATATTCGTGCTTTTTGTGTTTTTATAATCCCTGATTACAAAAGGGAATTAAATGTTGCCATTATATTGGATTTGCATGATGATTTTGCAGGAGCAACAATCCTATTGATTAATGATGAATATGTCTTTTCATCAAAGAGTGATTAGGAGCATGTTTATGTGTTCTTCTGATGATTGCATGATTGATAGATGAATTTAAATATGTGAGACTTGATGCATAATATGTTGAATAATTGAGATTGTTCATATCATGTTTTTGTTTTTTTATAAGCATATCATGTTTTTGTTGTTATTAGATCTACTAGAAGGCCATGCTTCTCCCACACCCCCTACTCACCACACACCCCAAACCTAAAATGTTCCAAAATTATCCCTCCCAAAAAAACCCAAAATCAAATACTCTCCCTCTCTCTTTAACACCCCTCTTCTTTCTCTCTTCCTCACACTCTCCCTCTCTCACCTTCGACCCCCTCTCTCTCCCTCAAACCCTCACTCACTCTCGCTCACATTCGCCTCTCTCTCTCTCTCTCTCTCTCTCTCCAGGTACCTCTCTCCCCCCTCTTCTCTGTTCTGCGTTTGCTTTTTTTCTTGTTCTCTGCATAGTTCGGTACCAATGTACTCAATCGTATAAAATATTTGAAAAATAACAATGTCCGACACCATAGGAACCGTACAGGTTCGGTGCTATAGTGTCGTACTAGTTCGGTGACATAATGTCGTATGTGTACAAATTTCATGCAGTGGGAGGTGTGTGCCAAGACACATGCCACGACTCCATGATACCGCACTAAGTTCGGTACCAAGGTTGGAATGAAATTAAGAGAGAGATAGAGAGGATGAAGAGATATGTCACCAATTGTTCTTAGTTCTGTTTGCTAATTACATTCATTATAATTAGAAAAGAAAGAGTCAGAAACAGGTGTACTCCCTGGTGTGACTTAGTGTTAATTCTAATTATGGGCCAATGGTTGTAAGCCATTTGGGCTCTGCCCGTGATGGAATGAAATACTTTAACAAAAAAAAGAGTGGTTATTTGAGATAACCTGTGCAAAATAGCATATCATATGCCATATTTTTCACGTTTGATAAATTTTGTCAACCTTCTAGTGTGCACCTTTGTATTTGTCTCGAAAATTCTTCTCCATGTCATTATGCTTTATGTAAAGGTCAATTACAATCACCTTCTGTTAGTTCTAGCTAAGTAACACATACATCCCCTTTATTTTGTAGATGACATTGATCTCCCCTAAGTTACATACACCTACCCTCTATTATGGAATTATAGAGAAAATAAAGGAGGTGTTTGTGTCTTTTAAACAAAATAGGGGATGTGAGTGAAACTTTCTCAACAAATAAAAGAGGTAAATGTTCACTTTTAAAACTAGAGGGAGTGTCTATATCATTTAGGCATAACTTAGAAAAGATGAATGTAATTTCCCTTTATATAATTGAAAAAAATGTCTGAGAAAAAGAAGATATGTAAAAGCTTACACCACTCAAAGATTGTAGGCTTTCAAAAAAATAGTGAAATAGACTTTTAAACAGCTTTCAAGCCTTGACAGGCTTTCAGAAAAGCTAGGCCAAACCTAAAAAATGGGCTTTTGATAGGCCACATACCAGACTCAGGCCTAACATTTTCAACGTAGGTTAGGCCTAGGCCATGCAAAGCCTAGCTCGGCACAGTCTATTCTCACCCCTAATAATGTGTAAGTGTAGTAAATCTCATAGTACTAAGTTCTATTTCCAATAAAAAAGAAAATATGAGCTACTAAAACAATTTATCTAGTTCTGTGGCGTTCATTGCCATGGATCACATACTTGGTTTATTTGGGCCATGTAGCATATGACTTATCCAAAACAGTTGCTATGGTGGATGCTAGAGATCAGTGTGGAGTAGTGGTGGAGGTTGACTAAAACGCTAGGGTGGGCAGCTAAAATAAACTATAATATATAAATTAAATACGCAAATCATATTGTATAGAAAAAATTAAGTTGTAATAAGTACAAAGTTGATCATCAAAAAACTAAACTACGTACCTTACACTAATGCTCTACCCGATCCAAGTGATAATTTTCATTGTTGAAAAGATCTTTCAGTTGAAGCTATATAGAAACTAGAAAACCATGATATGGCAGAGTAGTCTATCAATCAAGAAGTGAATTTCCTTTTTGTTGGTTACAACCAGAGTTACCAAACACGAGCATAATCCCCCCACCATCGATATTCAATAAAGTTTACTGTATTCGGTTTTCCACTTCCTTCTTATGTTGCAAACAAGTAGATCAAGTGTGATAACAAAGTATACCATCCATTTTGGACCAAGTGTAGAGCTTATGTAATATTATCTAGGCTAAATTATAGTTTTGGTCCCCCTATTTTCAAAAATTCAAGCATTTGGTCCCCCTATTTTAAAACTCAGACATTTGGTCCCCTAATTTTAAAAAATCAAATACATTTAGTCCAAAGAGGGACCAAATGTCTTTGATTTTATAAAATTGGGGGACCAAATGTCTTTGATCTTTTAAAATTGAGGGACCAAATGTCTTTGATTATTAACCATAAAAACCTGAAAATTCCTCTTGGGACTAAATGTCTTTGATTTTTTAAAATTGGGGGACCAAATGTCTGAGTTTTAAAATAGGGGGACCAAATGTCTGAATTTTTGAAAATAGGGGGACCAAAACTATAATTTAGCCTATTATCTATAAGCTAATCCTACTGCCATTTTGGACAAAGAATTTAGGCGTATTAGCTTATGTAATATTATCTATAAGCTAATCACTAAAGTCATGGTGAATAGATTACGGTCTTTTCTTAGCCAAATTATTGGGCCATATCAAAGTAGTTTTTTGCCTGGAAGAGGTACTAGTGATAATGCTATTATCCTCCAAGAGGTAATCCACACTTTGAGGAAATTCAAGAAAAAGAAGAGAGATGTTGAGTACAATATTGACTTAGAGAAAACATATGACCATATTTATTTGAACTTTTTAAGGGACTACATGTTTAGGTTTGGATTCCCTGACATTACTAATAACTCATTATGCATTGTCTCTCTTCATCTAATTTGTCTATTATTTGAAATGGCAGTAGGATTCCCACCTTTAATCCCACAATGGGCCTGATACAAGGAGATCCTCTCCCTCCTTGTCTTTTTGTATGGAAACAGATGACAACGGAAGCTAATACTGTTATCCTAGGCAAATTGGCGTGGGATATTCATAGAGATGCAGATAAGTTGTGGGTTTAATTGATTAAAAATAAGTATGTTGGCAATAGTTTTGTTTTAGATATTCCAAAAAAACTGGGTCAATTATTTGGAATTCGATTATAAAGGTAAGAAAGGCTTTAAGAGATGGCTACGAGTACTGGTTGTGTAACACCCTTATAATTCATTTGTCAACGAAATATAAAGGGTTAAGTCATTTTATACCAGTCAGAGTATGTATAAATATAAACTTGTATTTTTCATAAAAAGGAGTACGGTAAATAACCAAAACCAGTACAAACAGATCATTTCAGCCTTTAAACCAAAAATATCCAAACTATAGTCTTAATCAAACTATAGTCTTAATGAGTTTTTCCCAAGAGTTAATACAAAATCAAAATCCATGTTATAAATTGCATAAGTTTTAAACATAACAACCTAATACAAAATGGACTAAAGCCATTGAGACCACAAAACATGAAGCGACTCAAAACTAGCCAGACTAGGTCTTGAAGGCAAGCTCCCCACCTCAAGTGAAGTAATAAGACTCCTTAGTCTTCTCTTCCTCCGGCCTAGTCTTGCCTTTCTTTTCTGTAAAATACAACAACAATAAACAGTGAGATTATAAATCTCAATGAGTTCTTTCGAGACTCCTCACCATATCTCATGACATTTTTAATGTCTTTTAACCCGTAGTTTAATCCAAAAGAGATCTAACAATAAAACATTAACCCCAACGGAGAACCACAACTCAACAACATAGAAGAGCGCACGAACGTGCTTTGGACTCGGGCTCAAGACTTCCCTCTCCAAGTATACTACAACCCTGGGATCGTCATCCCGTAATATATCCTCTTATGACTCAAGGTGTATCCAATTATACATATAAAAAAATATAATATACAGCACTCTCTCGATTAACGCAATTGGAACATGATATTCAATACAAGTATCATATTATAATCCTTCAATTATCAACCAAACAAACATATAATTATTTCAATTACATTCCAAATAACTTCAATTGAATTAAGGTTAGTGTTAGAGAGGAGTTGGTACCAAAAAAGAGAAGAAAATGAGTAAATTGGAGTGAGAAGGTATTCAGCTATCATATCATACCGAAGGGATTGGAATAGACTTGTTAAACAATGCATTTGAAGGTGGGAAATCAAGGAAACAAATTGAGGACTAGAGGGAAACACGACTATCCGTGTTTTGGAAAAATGGCCGTGTTCCAGTTTTAAAAAATTTTGCATTTCACACAGGAAGAGACATGGCTGCCCGTGTTCCAGAAACACGGCCGTGTTTCTTCCCCTGTCAGCAATTTGTTCATTTTGGTCTCCAAACTTCCGCTACTTGTTGCTCAACCCCTTTCCAATCAAAAACACAACCAACACAGAGGCAATACCAATATTTGATGCTTCATTAAATGTAGTTTTAATCACTAAGAACTTCAACTCAATATCAACAACATTTATGAAACAATTTAGCACCTAATTTAGCATTTAATTTTGTGTTACTTAAAATTGAACCCAATTTCAGAAGTTCATTCCAATCAAGCAAACATGCATTCACTAATTTCATAACACTTCATCCTAAGACCAAAATGAGCCAATAGAAAACATAGAAGGGTGAAGAACTCACATGCAAGCTGAAACTTTGAATCAAAAGGCCTGTTGTTCTTTCTTCAAACTCGAAACTGGTTTCCTACAGCCCCAACTCTGAAATGCTGCTTCTAAAACCCTCCCTTGAAGTGTCCTTCTACTACAATGAGCCTCTAGGGTACACCCTCAGCTCCCAAAATGCACATGCAAGAACTAAGACTCCACTTATTAGCATCCCAAGTTGATGGAATTCAAAAATCCAAAACACGATGAGGGTGATTTGGAGTGATTTAGGCTAATAGGAAGAAGTTAGAGAAGAAGATGGTGAATATTAATGGAGTGTAGCACAATGTAGGCAATGGAGTTCATATCTCTACTGTCGTGACCGTGATCCCGGCGCAGACGGCTCGAAAATTGATAATTTCAGGAGTCGCCACCCAATTTATTAAATAGGAGAAATTGAGAAAAACCTACCTTAAAGTTATTGGTCTGCGTAGTTAGATTGGATTCGGGAGTCGATTATGTATAGGGAAGGGCGGAAACTTAATCCCACTGCACCCCTAGTACATCTGTCCTAAGACAACCTTAGATCTGATTGTGCAAATATTAATGAATTACGAATTATTTGTTTACCCCGAAATAATATTAAGTAAGAAAAGAATTATTTAGAAATAAATAAAATAGGGACTAATTTAAGAAAATCTAATTTTGACTTGACGGCGAAGCCCCGCTCCTACGTATCCTCGGGTGCAATGAGGAACTCAAAACACGTAGTTCTTCCTGAAAAATTTTGTTGGTTGGTTGATTTTATTTTTTTGAAGGGGTTTAAGATCACCAAGCTGTACAACTCAGGCGTATTAAACCAGGATTGCGAGGTTGACAAGATGTACATCTCAATCAAACTCATTTTTTAGTTTTTTGGAAAATAGGTGTTAAAGAAAAAATTTTGATTATTTATTAGAGAAAAATTAATTTAGCTTGACGGGGAAGCCCCGCTCCTACGTATCTCCGAAGCGGAGGAGAATCAAAGGCTGCGTAGTTCTTCTAGAAAATATTTGTGTGTTTAATTGATTTTTTTTACAGGGGTTTAAGACCACCAAGCTGCAACTCAGGCGTCTTAAACCGGGTTGTGGGTTTGACAAGATATACATCTCAATCAAACCAATTTTTATTGTTTCTATTTTTTCTGTAAAAAAAAAGAAATCATTTTTTTGAGGATAAATAATAGAAGGAAGAAAAAGGGGGTGAAATAATAAAATAGGGGTATAGTTAATAAAAGGGGGTTACATTAGGAAAAGTGGGGTGGGATTTGCGAAAGGGGTCGTATTAAAAAAACGGGGTGCAGACAGCAGCCCATTATCATTTTTTAATGGGCTGGTTCGTATCTCTCTTAAAAAAGATGTGGGCTTCAAGAGGGCATGCGAAGTAAGCACATGGGGGTGCAGGAAGCAATTTAAATTAAAAGTAAAAAAAACAGAAAATAACATAAGCCCAACGGACCATATAATATAACCACTAACCAATGTACCCTAATTTTCCTCTTCTCCTTATGCGCCGCTTAGGGAGAGAGAACCAAACTTTGGAGAGAGAAAATAAGAGAGCGAGAGAGAACGAAAAGAATGGAAGAGGAAGATGAGAGGGAGAACGAATTTTTTTTTCTTCCACCATGAAAGGGAGAGCTCGCGAGGGTGAGAGAGAGAAGATGAGGAACAAAAATGAAGTTGAGGGTGAAGAGAGAGAGGGACGGACGGAGGGGGTGAGAGGGTGGTGGGCATACGGCTTGGTGGTGGTGGAGGGAAGGGGACGGTTTTGTGGTGGTTGTTTGGTGGTGGATGGCCGTGAGAGCGACGGTGGTGTGGTGGTTGGCCGTGAGAGAGGGAGAGTGTGGTGGTTGGTCGTGAGAGCGACGGCGGGAGGTGGTGGTTGGCCGTGAGAGAGGGAGAGTGTGGTGGTGGTCTCTCTCTTCCCCTGTTCATATCCCCCTGGCTTTGGCTTTGTTTCTGATTTATTTTCATTTCCCCCCTCCTTCGAATCTGGTGCCCTCAAATATATATGCCCCTTAATTTTGTTTGCTTGCTATTGGCTTATGAGTTCCTGAAATGTCCCTCTCACCTTCTCCAACCCTGATTCTGCATCTGCTTTTTCTGATTCTCACTGATTTCTGTCCAATTTCTGTTTTGATGTTTAAAGGTTGAAGCAGTGAGCAGGTGCTCTGTTTGTGATAGGTTTCAGCAACATCATAAAAGTGCTTATAAACTCTAGCCCAAAATAGAAGATTCTTTGCTGGCTGCAGATTGTTTCTTTGGTGTAAAGAGGAGAAAATATGATAAAGGAGACCATAGCATTTAGCCAAGAATAAAAGATCCTTTTCTTTTTTGTATATATTTTAATTTTCGTTTTCTATTTTTACAATCTATCATCTAAAGATTCAAATTTACAACCTGGCTAATCTCTTGCAGAAAATTTTCTTGAGACCCGCTTTTAGTTCCACAGTGCCCCGTTTGGTTTCCTGGCATCCTGAGGAAGGACCTGAGGTGATTTTAAATGTGGATAGTAACAACTTTGGTAATCCAGGTGCATTGGGATTTGGTGGTGTGCTGAGACAAGCTAATGGTAATTGGATTTGTGGTTTCATGGGATATGTGGGGTTTACTAGTAACCTTCATGATGAGTTAATGATTCTTGATCATGGTCTAAGATTAACTTAGGATAAATGATATCGTGATGTTGTTTGCTACTCCGAATCTACTTTGGCCATTCACCTAGTGCACAAGAATGTTAATCTGTGGCATAATTATGCAGTTATCATTTGCAACATTAAGGAGTTTATTGCGCTAGAGATTGGAATGTTCAGTTGTTTCACACTTTGAGGGAAGCTAATGCAACTGCAGGTTTTTTGCTAAGAAAGGAGAAACTAATTAAGGTGGCTGGCAAGAGTTTGAAGACACCCATGATGGCATCAATCAGTTTCTTCAATATGATGTCTCTAGAGTTCTTTTATGAGGATGTAGTTTTGTTTTTTATTGTTGTTTTCTCTTTGTTTTTTCAACTCTTACAAAAAAAAAGTATCCATACGTATTTTTAAACTTAAACAAGTAGAGAGGGTTCCGCCCCGTTTCAAAGTTTTCCCCGGTTATCATCATACATCACTTTATATCAAATGTCTTTTTAAATGCATTGCATCTTTTAATGCAAATTTTTAAGAACTTGCTTCAGTGGGCTCAAAGCCCAACAAAACTCTGTAAGAATGTTTTTGGCGAATCTTGAATCATGACTTAACATTAAATAATATATCAAGCATATCATTTGTTTTTGAAATTCAAACACTTTATGAGTCACATAGATCATATTATTACTTTGAACTATTGTACATGCTTGTCCCAATGCAACACCAGAAAAATGAATCAATTTATCCTCGCCAATCATAGTCCCCTCAATAAGGTCACAATGTCCAATCATAATTTCCTCTGTGATAGTTATGTCAGTTAATCAATTCCTAAACAGCAACTCTTTTACTAATTTAGAACTAATAAATGCTCGCTCCAATTGTATAGCTTGCAATATGAAGCATAGTTATTGAAACATATTAGCTAATACACATGTTGGCATTTTAATCTTTACCATCAACAGAGTATCTTTCAAGTTTAGCGAATGAAAAGGGTACCCTGAGCATGGAATATGATACTGATCCACTAAAAATTCAAAATGTTTTATTCAAAGATGTATGTAATTGTTTCTATAAATGAGTGAAACTTGTTAAACCATAACAAAAAGCATGCTTTATCCATTAATTAACACATCAGGCAGAACTTGAAATCCATGAAGCAAATGAACAGCTTCATTAAAAACATGCTAATTAAGTGAAAATCATTTATTTTCTCAATATAGAGGAAGGAAAACAACCATTAAGGCAAAGCTACATATTCAAAACAATGTCTAAACTTTCATGAGTTGGTCAAAAAAAATATATAATTACCCTCATTTAAAAAGTGAATGGTTTCATAGTCCAAGTTCAACCATTTACACTATCATCTGAATTCCATGATCACAAGTGCATGGCTGACAGCATGAAAGAAAAAGGAGAGAGCTCTTATGTAGCCAGAGCATATAATTTTATTTTTAAAAAGGCTGAGAATGGAAGTTAGGAAGCTATAAGGACAGACACACAAAATCATCACACATAGAAGTTTGCAGACACAACAAATAGGTGCTTAGCCAAAATAATGGGTAAACTTCTTTGCAAGTTATGCAACAAAGTAGTGGAAAAAAAGCTCAAAGAATAAGAAACTATAGAATCCTCTATCATGTCAATTGGCCTAGATCCATATAATCTTTGAATTAAGTTGTAGCAAGCAAATACAACATTATGTGAAAAAAAATGATTAATTAACATGTAAGTTATTCTAAGCACCAGGACTTTAGGGTACACGGATGGAGTTGGTTGGAGTGGCACCCGAAAATGCAATGATTATCGTGACTGTGAGATTGTGACTATGCAGGGGCTAATAGTATAAATTCTGCTGAATTTCGAAAAGAAAGAAGGTGACGACGCAACAAACTTTTCTTACAGAACTTGAGCAACTTCAATAACTGGCTTTAAAAAAATCAGAAAAAATGAAGAGAATAAAGAAAGAAAGAAACCAACACTAACCAATTCTGCTGTGATAGTTTGACTGAACAACCGGTATCCATAATTTTCCTCCTGCCCGTAGAATATGTCACCGAAAAGTCAAAGAAGGAAAGAAAAAAATCAAAAGCAAACAAAAAGAGGAAAAAACAGAATCTAAACAACTGAGAGAAGAAAAAGATAAGTGTGCGAGATACACCATTCTTTTTGCTCTAAACCATGTATAACAGTGGCCATTCTCCTTTCATAACCATCCACCCCAATCATATACACAACTTCATTATACACCTTTATCATCTTCAAACCACATGACCAAATCCACAAAGAAAGAATCAGAAATTGAAGACCAAAAGAAATAGAGAGAAAAGAAGAAGAACAAAAAATAACATAAATCAAACATAGAACTTAATAGTGTTTAAATAGGATACCTGATGGATGTTGTTGGCTCTTGAATCCTTTCTTATCTTCAATAAACATACAAAAATCCACATTAGAACTTAAAAATATAAAAAAATTAATGAATTTTATGAGAAACAAAATATCAAACAGGTGAAGTGCAAATATAGACTAACAGACAAACAACAAATAGAACAAATAGATCACAATAGATCATAACAACCTGGAAAAAAAATACAAAGAAAGAATCAGAAAATGAAAACCAAAAGAAATAGAGAGAAAAGAAGAAGAATCACAGATTGTAGGAGCCGCAAATCACAAGTCAGTCACAAATCGCAAATCAGATGGAGGACCGAAATCAAAAATCAAATTGCATAATACCTCAGCGATCTAGAAATGTTGAAGACTTGCGATTCTGATGTGAGACAAATGAAGAAGATGCGATGCCATCAAACAAAGAGGTATTGAGTTCCACGAAGGTGCGAAGTCGTAACCGAAGCAAGATTGCGAATCCAAAGCAGATGAAGACTGCGACCCCAAACCAGATCGCGAGAGAGATGAAGATTCATAGCAGAAACGATTATGGCGGCACAAAACGATTGAGCCGAAAGGAACAGATGCAGGAACCGGAATCTAAATGTCGCGAACCGCATCGCCCTCGCCGCGGTTGGCTTCGAACCGTATCGCCACCGTCACCCACGGCCGGCCCTTCCCTGTCATCGCATCTCTATCAGTTTTGGATTTTTCCTTCTCTCTCCCACTACCTCACGCTCTTGGTTTCTTCTCTATCCACCACAACAACGAAGGAACCACCGAACACCACCACCACAACCTCACCACAACCCCACCACAACCTCACCACTATTCATGACCCGATTGAAACCTTAAAAAAGGAAAATGAGATCTGAACATACCTTTGGTCACCACGTACGGTGGTCGTAGGCCGTGTCACCACCACGTCGTCCTCCCAAAACCACTGTAAGCCCTATCGGTGTCACCGTCTCGAACCCACTCGCCGTCGCCATCGTTTTCCCTAAACGGTCGCCGTCGCAAAACCAAACCCGTCGCCATTAAGATCCGTGGAAACCACCACCATCGTCGTCGCTGGAGACGGCGCGAATCTCCGTCTTCCCACCGTCGCAAACTCTCTCTCTCTCCACCGTCGTGCGTCTAGCTCCAACGGCAACCTCACCGTCGCGTCGTACATCGTCTTCTCCCCCTTCTTCCTGATCTTCTCTTCTCTCTCTCCAGCAGAATCATCTCCCTCCGGCGACGTCATCCCCTTTCTCTCTTCGCATCTGAACCCCTCTCTCTCCCATGGTTTCGTTCTTCTCCTCTCACTGTAACTTCTTTCTCTCCTTTCTCTCTCTGATTTTCGAAAATCTCTCTCTCTCCTCTTTTCACTCCTGCAGCGGCGCTAGGGATTTTTGTAACACCCCTTTTCTACCCGGAAAATTTTTGACGAAAATCAGAGTTTCAAAAACATTTTTCACTACACCCACAAGGGATGCCACATTTACACCGTTAAAACATCACACGCCAATAATAAAATTCAAAAAGTAGTACGATACATAGCACGTCATAATTGGGACGAACCCCAAAAACACCTGTTTAGTCTACATGACAGTAACTTCATCACCACGCAGCGGAATAAAATCAAGGTTTTCATTAAGAAATCATAACATCACCGTAAAAACTTCAGAAATTAAATATTAGAGACGACTTAAATAAGACTAGCGTTCATCCCCCCGAGTGCTACGTATCAGAGCGACGCCACCGACTCTACTAGCGAAGGTAGACATGCCTTCACTCGCAATCACCTGCACATTACCAACATAGGGGTAACATTCAAACAGAAGGGGTGGGATATCTAACATTATAATAGCATATATGATAGGCAATATGCTAGAGTTACGACAACTATATCCACCACTTCACAACAACATCAAAGTTTCAATCACCAAGAATCATCACCAATGTCATGAGTACATGAATGAGATGCAACCCACACCAACGGGTATATGCATGTGGTACCAATCATCACCAATAAAGTAGCCAATAAGGGCATCATCACCTGTATCATCACCTATAACTCCAAGGCCGAAGTCATCATCACCAAAATAATGCATATGAAATATATGCGACACCATGAACAATGCATCAGAGACAATCAACAACAATAGTCATTTAATTGACACAACAACACCAATATCAACAAATGGTCATAGACCCATCACCTTTCACCTTAGCCAATAAAATAGGCACATCACCTGTTATATCATCACCAATAGCACCAACACCTATAGGGCAGTCTAACAATTTGACCGTAACAATCACAACCACCGACACAGAGGACACCAATTTACAGCAAACAGCAACAATAGTTTACACCAACAGCAACACTAATTTTTTCAGCAACAGCAACGTTTATTTTACAGCAACAGCAACATCATTTTTTTAGAAAACAGCAACATTGATTTTACAGTAACAGCAACATCATTTTTAGAAAACAGCAACATTTATTTTACAGTAACAGCAACATCATTTTTAGAAAACAGCAACATTTGTTTTACAGTAACAGCAACATCATTTTTAGAAAACAGCAACATTTGTTAGACATGGCAGGAACTGGCGCCCAGCAACAGGGCGCTAACAGGCAACGGCAGCAGACAGAAACTGGCGCCCAGCAACTGGGCGCCAAGAGGCAACAGCAACAACCAGAAACCGACGCCCAGCAGCAGGGCGCCAAGAGGCAACAAGAACCAACAGGAACTGGCGCCCAGCAACAGGGCGCCTAGCACAACAGCAACACCAACAGACATGGCGCCCAGGAGCAGGGCGCCTAGCACAACAGAAGCAACAACAGACATGGGAACAACACTGGGCGCCTAGGGCGCCTTCCCCAACAACACAGAAACACTACTGGGCGCCTAGGGCGCCTCTCCCAGCAACACAAGAAGACACTGGGCGCCTAGGGCGCCCTTCTCAGCAACACAAAACCACACAAATCAACACAGGGCGCCTAGGGCGCCACTTTCAGCAACACACTAGGCGCCTAGGGCGCCACTTCCAGCAACAACCAAAGACAGGACACCATGACTGGGCGCCTAGGGCGCCACATTCAGCAACAGGAACAACACTGGCTCGGCGCCCAGGAGCAGGGCGCCTTCAACAGCAACAAAACAAGACACAAGCACGGCGCCCAGGAGCAGGGCGCCGTTTCCAGCAACCAAGACAGCAACAACATCAATGGCGCCCATGGCGCCTAGGGTCAAATTGTTTTCGATTTTCACCATGACCAAGCATCAAACACCAATTACAATCATCATGAATATCACCAAATAAACACCAAACAACATCAAAAGGGACAACATAGAGCCTATCTCCCACATAACACCCATCATACACCCTATATATTATAAAGTAGAACCCACCCTTACCTTAGATTTGCCGAATACGCGATCCCCCTGCACGAAGACTCCAAAGAACCACAGCAACAAGAGCTCCTCTCCTCTTTCTCGTTGGTTGCGCCTCCACCCTTTTCTTCTCTCTTCGCAATCTCTCTTTCTTTTTCTCAAAAATGCGCAAATGACCAAACCCTAGCCAATACTCTCCTTCATGCGCCTATGCCATTGGGCTCTTGGATCACGGGCCCCCCTTCTACTACTCAGCTTAATTACTAAACACCACTCCCTGATTTAAATGAAACACGATATTATTATTTTAATATGACTATACTAATAAAATACCTAAATAATTTAATTAAATAAATAATTAAATTATTTGGGCGTTACAATTTTGGTACCAATTCTTTTCCTTTCTGTTTATTTTACTTGCATCACCTTGCATCACCCTTTATTTTAATTTAAATTTAAATTTAATTGCATCACCTTGCATCATTTTTTTTGGACTTTTTAACTTATATGTCATCATGTATATTCAAATGCAAGACAACCGTATACCTACCGTATGCAAATACAAGTGTTACAAATATAGTCACACACTGTAATTTAAAAAATTGCAGTACATTGAGACAGTTTATTTATATGTCAACAAATGTTGATAATTCATTTATTTTGAGCCTCCAAAACTTGATACATAGAGGTCACTTATAGTAGAAATAAACATAATTTGTTATTTAGATTTATTATGGCCAGCTCAATGAGAATCAAAAGTGCATTCACACATTGGATTCACAACCTAAAGGGATCCAAGGACTTTTTTCCATCAAGGTTTTTGCATAATAATGTGTCCAAAAATCTTTGATGGTAATGTCCTTATAAATCGGTGAATTTTCTTCTGAAAGCAATTCCTTAATAGGACCATAAACCTTCGTTGTACCTTTATTTGGTTCAGGAGAATCCACAAAGAAGCCCGCCACAGAAATTCTTGGGCCTGTGTTTTGTGATAAGACCCGATGATAAACACTAGCAAACGGGTCATTTGAGATAAGCTGCACAAATATAAAAGAAAATGGTAAAACAATTCTCGCAAACTCTAATTAAGTAGTAATCTATGATTTTGTTTTTCTTGAATTCAAGTGCTTAATCAAAGGGGTTTAGGGGTTGAAAAACATAATTAGAGAAAGGGGTTCAACAAATATTAGGTTTAAAAAAAGGCCTTTGTCCTTATTAATCCTTTTGCTATTTGTTTTTTTAGTGTTTTACTTTTTTTTTTCAAGAACAATTGAGCAACCCAGATTGAAGTTAATATTAGTCTAAATTGTAAGTGTTCATTATTCCAAAATGTTTAGATGCTTATACCATGTAACTCGAGTAGAGATCCTCTCCATTTCTCAAAAGAAATGGTGAGTTTCATTTCTATAGTTTGTGGTGTACAAATGCACACACTCCAAATATAGAAGATATATTAGGCATTTATATATTTTATGCACCTAAAACGATAATAATAGATCTCTCCATTGCTTTTGGAAAATGGAGAGGATCTGAACCTATGTAACTCAGGCCTTATATACAATTTTCTATTAAAAAATGTGACACTTACCTAATCCGACGACACACATCATTGTCCGAAAGCGCTAGGGACCCATATAGGGATGTCAAAACGGGCGGCCCGGCCCGCATTGCCTTCAGCCTGCTAAAAATAGGGTGGGCTGGGCTGGCCCGCTAACGGAACACGGGCTAAAAATTCTAGCCCTGCCCGCGAAGTGATGGGCAGACGGGCTGGCGGGCTAGCGGGCTGACCCATCAATTTAAACTGGATTTAAAAAAGGGCAGGCGGGCGGCCCGCCCAGCCACAATGTTTAGCCCGCGGGCTGTTCCTTTAAGCGGACCGGGCAAAATGGGTAAAGATATTAAGACAAAATGGGCAAAATGGTCCGTCAATTTTGCTTGCTTTTGGATTTAACTCCACCTTTTGTGATTGGATAAAAGTGATATTGGCTTTTGCTCATTTGCCTTTCTCTGTTAATGGCCACTCTGTGGGGTTTTTTTTCCTTGTAAAGGGGTGTTAGACAAAGTGATTCTCTCTCACCACTCCTCTTTTGCATTGCAGATGATGTTCTTATCAGTGGTATCACTCACTTGAGCAACATAGGAGCTCTTTGTCCTATGGCTAGTCCAAAGGGGTTCCAAACTCTTACCCATGTTCTTTATGTTGATGCTATATTGGTTTTATGCAGCAGCCACAAAAAAAAGCATTACTAGCTTGATGTCTCTTATGTGAAGCTTCAGGTCAGTTCCTTGGCCTTGAGAAATGTAGATTATACTGTGGAGCTGTCACTGCTGGTAGGTGTGCTTCTTTGAAGTCTTTTCTTGAGTTTTCTCCTGGGACTCTTCCATTTAATTCACTAGGGGTCCGTTTAAAGGGCGTCCTAAAGATCTCTACCTTAGACCTATTGCTGACAGAATTAAATATAAGTTATCAACTTGGAAATGGTCTCTTCTCTCCATCATGGGAAGTGTTCTACTGGTGAAATATGGTATCCACGACATGCTCAATGTAGCTTTCACATATGTCTGACTCGGTTTTCTTCTGCAAACTCTTGATACCTGGATTAAAAAATTTATCTGGTCAGGAAATGCAGATTCGAAGAAGCTAACGACAGTTGCTTGGTCCAAAGTTTGTTCTCCCACCCAGGAAGGGGGTCTTGGGGTGCGCTCTCTACGTGCTATTAATGATTCTTCCATGACTAAACTAACTTTTGACATGATTTCCTCAAGGGGCAATGAGCTAATTTCATTAAAGCCAGGTTTTATAAAAGAAACATCTTGGTTTCTTATCATGTGAGGTCTTCTCTTGGCCTACCCTGCGTACCGATATTTCTACTGTTCTCTTGAACTCCACTTGGAATATTGGTGATAGTACCCATATTTATTTTTGGACTAACAAATGGCTTTCTAAGCCACTTTCATTGGTTTTTAGTTTTCCTTTGCAGGTTCAAAAAATTTTGACATCGAAGGTGATTGATAATATAATTGACTTCAACTATCTCCTTGTGGAGCTTCAACTTTGGTGCCCATCCATTTATGAAGAAATACTTTAGCATGGGACCATTCTTCTTCTGGTTTGTTATCTTCTAAAGACGCTTATGAGTTTCTCAATCCTAGATCTGTGGTTGTCTCTTGGGCTAAGGAGGTATGGTGATTGTCTGTTCCTCCTTCAAAATCATTTCTTTTCTAGAGAGCTCCCCGTGACAGTTTGCCTACAGATGATAATCTCAAAAGGCGGGGTTGCACTATGGTCTCCGTTTTTTGCCCTTGTGGTAAGAATGAAGAAGCTACCAGTCATTTGTTTCTTAGTTGTCCTTTTGCGCAAAAAGTTTGGCTCTGGATCCAATATTCTCAACTACTTTATTGATACTTCTAGTTTTGTCTCTTCTATCTGTGTTGAATGGATCTTGGAGTGATCCCCTCTTCTAGTATTTAGCGAGGCTATTTCCTCTTTTAAAAAATATATGATTTTATTGTTGAATGCATAAATGTGCTATGTGATGTATTGAAGATAGAGGCATATTACGGGTTCGAGAAGGACTCACTAAGATTTTTATTCCTCACCCCATCTATTGTTGTTGTTTTCATATTAACGGATATTGAAGCACATAGAGGAAAACTCTAAGGTAGAGCTTCAATCTTGAAGTTGTTGTCATGCTTTAGTCGTGTAGAAACAATATAATTGGATAATTGTAATGTTTATTCAGGTCATAATGTAGCTACAATAATTTATTTTAAATGTAGTTGTATTTGAAGCTTGAGCGGATAACTTGTAATGAAATTCAAGTTTTAAAATTTCCATTTGTTATCATGTATGTTTAACACTTTAGCTTTAGACAACTAATAAGATTGAGGTGTTACATTTATAATATCAAATTTTGCATGTTTTAGATTTGTATGTTTGGATTAGGAAATAAGATAGAAAACGAAAGGAAAAGAAATGAAACAAAAACAAACGAAAGATAGCACTTTATTATAGTTTTTCATTATGTTTAGTAAATATGTATGGGAAATAAACTTGATTGTACAATATGCAAACAATACTCTACCTATATATGTAAAACTATACTAAGTTACTTTTACCTATTTTTGTACAATATGCCATATTTAACACATTAGATAACTTAAAGCAGTATTTAGATAATCTACCATTTTCAATTTTTTTTGAAAATGACAAAAAAAAGTACCTTTATTGTTTTCAAAAATGTAGTCTCTCTTGTTACTCTTACATTTTCTCTCTATTACAATTGCTCACTACTAGAGTCTTCTACCTTTTTATAGCAATTTGCGGCCAGGATCTAGTTCGCACCACCAAAGATTTCAATGTCTATTCAACTGAAATGCAACCATGATAGGCCGAAATACAACAGGCCCAAAAGGATTATTAAGAAGCCTGGTTGGCTTAAAGAGTTCAATTAAAAATGCTGGAGGTGCAACTAGTAATTCTGATGTCTTATTTCTTTCTTTGTTTTATGTTAGTTTGCTTTTTAGGCCCATGGCCCATGTTATGATTCAGTGGCTGAGAACCCTAACTATTTAAGTGTAATTGCCCTCCTTGAAAAGGGTAATGAAAAGTCTATGCAGTTTTATTTGTTATCTTTTTCCTTGCAACCCTAGTTCTGATTTTCTAGCTTAGCTTAGTCTATCATTTGGTGCTTTCATTCCTTACTCTATGCCTCCTAAAGCCACACAGCCTTCCTCCAAGGACTTGGATGATGCCATCCAAGCCACCCACAACCACATTGACTCACAGCTTGGGCCAATACGAACTCAACTGGAAAACCAGCAACAAATCTGTGACAGCAGACATGCATCCCTCACAGCAAAACTTTCAGAGGCGCTGAACCAGCTCTCTACAATGGGGTTCCAACCACACAGATCTGATGGTTCAAACGGAGGGTCCACTCAAGGTAACCCATCTTCTCCTACTGCTCCACCTGCCACCTGGTTATGAGCATGTTATTGTTAGCACATCTACACCCACAACTGTGAACATAGCACCTACCATCACCCCAACCACCATTATTCACACAACCAGACCACAAATACACACACCCCCACCCACACAACCAGCGCAACAACCACCCTACCCACAACACCAGCTCCCAATATTCCAAGACATACCAAACTACCCATTTTACCCCTACTTTATGCCACAACACGCCCCAAACCCTCCAGGATCTGTTTTCCCATCATACCCCTACAATACAACACCCAGCCAACACCCCTTCAACTACCCACAACCTGCTTTTAGAACCCCTAAACTAGAGCTTTCTGTTTTTGATGGTGCTGGCCCGTTAGAATTGTTATTTCAAGCTAACCAATATTTTACTTTCTATCAAATACCACCATAAAGTCGTTTATCTATGGTAGCCTTCTACATGAAGGGTGACGCTTTAGCTTGGTATAAATGGATGCATAATAATAATCAATTGTTTGGTTGGTTGTCATTTACAAAAGCTCTCGAACATCGGTTTGGTCCCTCTACATATGAAAATCATCAAGCTGAGTTATTCAAACTCCGCCAAAATGGGTCTGTTACAGAATATCAGGCTCAATTTGAAAAGTTAGGCAATCGTGTTTTGGGTCTCCCAACAGATGTTATACTAAATCGTTTTATTTCGGGGTTAAATGCTGAGATTCGAAATGAAATTGCTATTCAAAGACCCGTTTCACTATCCCAAACTACGGGCCTAGCTAAACTCATAGAAGCAAAACTCAAAGATGCAAAACCAAAATATCCTAAGCCCTTCCAGCAAAATACCTCACGCCCCACTTTCCAACCCTCCTCCCAAACACCCCAAAAACACCCCCAACCCCTACAACCCAAAACCTAACACCACTCCAAGTAAACTACCTGTAAAGAAGTTGACCCAAGCCTAAATGCAAGAGCGCCGCGCACAAGGACTATGTTTCAATTGTGATGAAATTTTTTTTGCTGGCCACAAATGTACCCCTAGCCGTTTTTTGCTTTTGCTGGTAGAGGATGACCCAGGAGAAACAAAAGTGGGCGAAGAAACCCACACCACCTCAAAGGAGGAATATGTGAACATTGATCAAGAAAACACATACTTCCAATTATCACCTCAAGCACTCACAGGGAAATTTTCTCCCCAAACACTCAAATTTCAAGGCAAAATTGGAGGACTGGCGGTTATGTTTTAGTAGATACATGTAGCACTCACCTACATTGTCAAGGAGTTTGCAACAATGTCCCCATTAATTTACAAAACCACACTTTCTGCTTACCATTCTATCTGCTTCCTATAGAGGATGCTGATGTGGTTCTTGGTATGGAATGGCTCCGTACACTTGGTCCTATACAGGCTGATTTTTCAATTCCATCAATCACCTTCTCACATAATGCCCAGCCCATCACTCTCAGAGGTGACCCAAAATCCAGCCCTACCCAATCCACTTACAACCAAATCTGTCACCTCATCCAAACCGATGCAATTGCTTCCCTACACCTCCTCAGTTTTGAAACTCTTCCCCACTCTACCCACGAACCCTCCCACCCAAAACCCACAATAGACACTATCACCCAAGACCTCCTAGCTGAAGTAACCTCCATTCTTCTAGAATACCCTACAGTTTTCAAAGAACCCCATGGACTGCCCCCATCTAGACCACATGATCATCACATACCCCTATTGCCTAACACACCTGCCATAAAATGTTAAACCCTATAGGTACCCTCACTCTCAAAAGGAAGCAATGAGCACCATTATCCATGACATGCTAAAAGAAGGGACCATTGTTCCAAGTAACAGCCCTTACTCCTCCCCAGTGTTATTGGTTCGAAAAAAAGATGGAACTTGACCTTTTTGTGTTGACTATCGTGCCCTAAATGCTGTGAGTATTAAGGATCGATTCCCAATCCCAACTATTGATGAGCTTCTAGATGAGTTGGGTTCAGCTAATGTATTCACCAAGATAGACTTATGCTCAGGCTATCATCAGATTCGGGTTGCGCCAGAAGATACACATAAAATCGCTTTTAGAACATTTGATGGACACTACAAATTCCTATAGTTATGCCTTTTGGGCTGACAAACGCTCCCTCAACTTTCCAATCAGCTATGAATGATTTACTTAGACCTTTCCTCCGACGGTTTGTTTTAGTCTTTTTTGATGACATCTTAATTTATAGCAACTGTTTATCTGATCACTTACTTCACTTGCGGCATGTATTAGATTTATTACATACACATAGTTTTGTTGCAAAATTATCTAAGTGTGTGTTTGCAGTTGATACTGTTCATTACCTAGGCCATGTTATTTCTGTTAAGGGTGTTGCCCTTGATCCTGAAAAAGTGCAAGCTATAATAGACTGGCCGGAGCCACATTCACTCATGGCTCTTAGGGGATTCTTAGGCCTCACCGGATTCTATCGGCGATTTGTCTGCCACTACGCCTCTCTCGCAGCTACTCTCACCGATTTGTTACGTTCCACTAATTTCAGTTGGAGTACATCATCCAGTTTGGCATTTACAGAATTGAAAAATAAAATTACACAAGTGCCAGTGTTGGTCCTTCCAGATTTCTCCAAGGTCTTCGTGGTAGAAACTGATGCTTCCGCCATTGCGATTGGTGCTGTTTTATCCCAACATGGACATCCTTTGGCTTTCTTCAACAAAAAACTGTGCCTGCGAATGCAGGCAGCTTCTGTTTATGTCTGCGAAATGTATGTAGTTACTGAGGCAGTAAAGAAATGGCGTCAATATCTTATAGGGAGACATTTTCACATTTTTACAGATTAAAAGAGTCTCAAAAATCTTCTGGTTCAAACTATACAGACTCCAGAACAGCAGAAATGGGCATCTAAACTACAAGGTTTCAGTTTTGAGATTTTTTACAAACCTGGTAAAGCAAATCAAGTTGTCGATGCTTTAAGCCGGAAATATTCAGATGCAGGCCTACTCCTCTCAGCAATCTCGTCTCCACTTCCAACTCTTATATCTCACCTCAAGGATTATTATGCATCAAACGACAAGGGAAAAGAGTTAGTTTTGAAGAGTCAGTCAAATCCAGCAATGCAGCAACTCTACAGTTTTAAAAATGGTCTACTTTATTTTAAGGAGAGACTCTTTGTACCTGATGAGGACGAACTGCGGCCAGCACTTCTCTGAGAATATCACACCACCCCTACTGCAGGCCATTCTGGCATGAAACCAACACTTGCGCGTCTATCTGCATCTTTTACATGGCCAGGTATCCATAGGGATGTCAAGCACTTCATCCAGCACTGCTCAAGTTGTCAGCACAACAAATATCCGCCTCAGAAAAAGAAAGGGTTACTACAGGCCTTACCAACACCAGATTAGGTATGGGAAGAAATCACAATGGATTTTATAACTCATTTACCTGCTTCCTTTGGACATACAGTGATATGGGTCATCTGTGACCGCTTAACAAAGTACATCCTCTTGATTGGGCTTCCATCAAAGTACATTGCTTCAGACTTAGCCACTCGCTTCTCAGTCGAGATCTACCGTTTGCATGGAATTCAAAAGACTATTATTTCGGACAAAGATCCCCTGTTCCTAAGCTCTTTCTGGAAGGAACTTTTTCGAGTTCAAGGGACGACGCTAAAGTACAATACAGCTTACCACCCAGAAACCGATGGTCAAACTGAAGTGGTAAACCGCTGCCTTGAGGCATATCTGAGGTGTTTCGCTGGTGACCGCCCACGTCAATGGTTCAAGTTTCTTCATCTTGCAGAGTATTGGCATAACTCTTCGTTTCACTCCAGTATTCAAATGACGTCGTTTCAAGCCCTGTATGGTCGTCCTCCACCATCCATCCCTGACTATGTCATAGGCTCAACCAACATAAACAGCTTGGAGTCAACCTTGCAACAACATCAAGTAGTGTTAAGTACTTTGAAAGAAAACTTAAAAAGAAGCAGACTGTAACACCTCATTTCTACCCGGTAAAATAATACGAAAAAAAAAATCAGAGTTCATAAAAATTTCCAACACTTGAATGGAGTGCCACACTTTCTTCTTAAAAACAACAAATATGATTAATTCGCCTATGAAAACAGATACATAACACTTTACTTTTGGATGAACCAATAAATAACCTTTTAGTCTCTAAAACAAGTCACCTTCATTACTACGCAGCGGATTCACAACAAAAGTCAATTCAAAATAATCGTGGCGTCTCTAACCAACTTAAGACAGCTCAAAAACAGCAAAATCCCTGATAATAACGACTTTAAGTTTCAACAATAAAATAATCATAACAAAATAATAAGGAAAACACGTGTTCATCCCCCCGAGTGTTACGTATCAGAGCGACGACACCGACTCGATCAAACGAAGGTAAGCAGCCTTCATTCGTGATTACCTGCATGTTACCAACAGGAGGGTAACATTCAAACAGAAGGGGTGAGATATCGAACCATATAATAGAACATATGAAAAACAGTATATTAGAATCAGAAGATATGAGTTCACCAGTTCACAGCCAACAATCAACTTCGATCAATCACAAGTCATCAACATAGTCACTTAAGGGTGCAATATGAATGCGACTCGATACTATGCATATGCATGTGGTACCATCTGAGCAGAACTCCCAACGTAAAAATCTGCCAATAAATAGAGGGATCAACAAGGCATAAGCCTTCAACATAATTTGCCAGTCCAGGCCAACGTGTTTTGAGCATAGCTCCAACGTGAAAATGCTATGTATGCGACGCGATGTGAATGCACAAACAACTAACATTGATTACATAGCAACACACAACAACAACAACGGAATTCAACGTTGGCCATAGGCCTACAACATAATGTCTTGCCAATAAATAGAGGCAATCCAACTAGGTGCAACATCATCAACAATTCAACAACTGAGCCAACAATTTAGCAACTTAACAAGTTAACAGTGTGACAACTCAACCAACGGCTAACAACTCCACAAATTAACGATTAACAATTAACGACTTAACCAACAATTAGCCAACCGTGGGCCTAATGCGCCTAAAGCGCCCAACAATCCACAAGACGGCGCCCAAATGCGCCAAGCAACCGAACGAGGCAGTCACTCATGGCGCCCAGTGCGCCCAGCAACCAGCAGACAACAAGCAACAGGCAGCCAGACATGGCGCCCATTGCGCCCAGCAACAACCAGGCAACAGGCAGCCAGGCTTGGCGCCCAGTGCGCCCAGCAACAATCAGACAACAGGCAATAGGCAGCCAGACTTGGCGCCCTTGGCGCCTAGTGCGCCCAGCAACATCAGCAACAGAAGCAACGGGCAGCCAGACATGGCGCCCTTGGCGCCCAGGAACATCAGCAACACAAGCAACGGGCAGCCAGACATGGCGCCCTTGGCGCCCAGTGCGCCCAGCAACATCAGCAACACAAGCAACGGGCAGCCTGACTTGGCGCCAGTGCGCCCAGCAACATCAGCAACACAAGCAACGGGCAGCTAGACATGGCGCCCAGTGGGCCAGCAACAACAACAGGGCAGCCAGACCTGGCGCCCATGGCGCCCAGTGCGCCAGCAACAACAACAGGGCAGCCAGACATGGCGCCCATGGCGCCCAGTGCGCTAGAACAGCAGCAAACGGCGCCCATGACCCAGATTTTGTGCATCCTCATGTTCGAAAACCCCTAAACTAGTTTCAATCATCAACAATAGTTCTCAAACAATAACAAATAGTTTTCAAAGATTAAACAAAACAAAGGATCCCTTATTTTCCCACAGAAAGCCCTTCATGTACCCTACTATAGAGTTAGAACCCCACCCTTATCTTGGATTGAAGATTGCGCAGCCACCCCCTTTCCCTAGATGAAGTCGCGCCTCCACCCTCCTAGGTTGTATGAGTTTCGCAGCCCCCCTTCCTTGGTCCTCTCTCAAATCCTTATTTTCTTTTTTTTTTCAGCTTATGACAACTTAACCTAATTCTAATCCTTTTATACTTCTCTTTGTTTTTTTCTAATTAGCCTTATGGGCCACTCTTCACACCCCTTTTATTACTATTTCTACATAAAAATAGGCCCATACAATAATAAGTAATATTATTACTCTAATATTATTTTCCACACTTAATTAACCTATTAATTAAATAAAAGTCAACGTAGCAAATATACTAATAATTCCCATCTCCAACAATTCTCACACTTAATTATTGAATAAATTAATTAAATAATTAATTAAATATTCGGGGCGTTACAACTCTCCCCCACTTAGAATATTTTCGTCCTCGAAAATTTACCTGACTCGAACAACTCGGGATAAGATTCCCGCATCTTGCTTTCTAGCTCCCACGTCATGCTTCCTCCGGCAGCTCCTTAGAAGTCTCCGTCCCTGCCAAAACGAAAACTCTTCCACTAGCTCGCTCTTTCTTCGGTTTCTGACACTGACTACTAATGTGTCCTCCTTCGCTACAGTTGATGCAAATCATCTCCTTATGCCCGCACTCAGATATTTCATGTCCGGTCTTACCACAACGGAAACACCTCTTCGTATCAGTTTTGCATACATTACTCTTATGACCAGCTTTACCACATTTGAAGCACACAATACCAGCATGAGCATCTCCCCCAGTAGTTCCCTTACCATCAACGACTTTCGGTTTGCCTTTACTAGCAGGAGCATCATACGGCTTACCACGATTCTGTTGCTTGTTCCTCTTCTCATTAATAATCTTATAATGAGCATTGTTATCCTCTTCATAGATCCTGCATCTATCAATTAAATCAGAAAAGACACGGATTTTCTGATACCCAATTGCCTTCTTGATCTCGGGCCGCAACCCGTTTTCAAACTTGATGCACTTCGAGAACTCAGCAGTCGCTTCGCTATAGTGCGGATAGAACTTGGCTAACTCCACGAACTTAGCAGCATACTCAGCAACTGAAAGGCTTCCTTGCTTCAGCTCAAGGAATTCAATCTCCTTCTTACCCTGAACATCTTCAGGATAATACTTTCTCATAAATTCCCTACGGAACACAACCCAAGTGATCTCTTCACCTACAGCTACCAATCTTTGACTAGTCTCTAGCCACCAGTCATCAACCTCTTCTGCCAACATATGAGTACCATAACGAACCTTCTGCGCTGGAGTGCAGTCCATCACACGGAAGATCCTCTCTATCTCCTTCAGCCAAGCCAACGCTCCATCAAGATTATACTTGCCTTTGAAAGTAGGCGGATTCTCCCTTTGAAAGGTCGCCAAACTACGAGACCCAGCATTTTCACCAACGTTCTGCTGACCCTCCACGGCCTGCGCCATAGCCGCCAAAGCAGCAGCGATAGCAGCATCATTCCTTCCAGCCATCTTAACTTATTACTACAACACAAACAATAGTTAGAACTAAACGACAATACTCGATCGTCAAATGACACAACAACTAGACAACATGGTCGGACAGACCGAAACAGCTCTGATACCACTAATGTAACACCCCATTTCTACCCGGTAAAATAATACGAAAAAAAACCAGAGTTCATAAAAATTTCCAACACTTGAATGGAGTGCCACACTTTCTTCTTAAAAACAACAAACATGATTAATTTGCCTGTGAAAACAGATACATAACACTTTACTTTTGGATGAACCAATAAATAACCTTTTAGTCTCTAAAACAAGTCACCTTCATTACTACGCAGCGGATTCACAACAAAAGTCAATTCAAAATAATCGTGGCCTCTCTAACCAACTTAAGACCGCTCAAAAACAGCAAAATCCCTGATAATAACGACTTTAAGTTTCAACAATAAAATAATCAAAACAAAATAATAAGGAAAACACGTGTTCATCTCCCCGAGTGTTACGTATCAGAGCGACGACACCGACTCGATCAAACGAAGGTAAGCAGCCTTCATTCGTGATTACCTGCACGTTACCAATAGGAGGGTAACATTCAAACAGAAGGGGTGAGATATCGAACCATATAAAAGAACATATGAAAAACAGTATATTAGAATCAGAAGATATGAGTTCACCACTTCACAGCCAACAATCAACTTCGATCAATCACAAGTCATCAACATAGTCACTTAAGGGTGCAATATGAATGCGACTCGATACAATGCATATGCATGTGGTACCATCGGAGCAGAACTCCCAACGTAAAAATCTGCCAATAAATAGAGGCATCAACAAGGCATAAGCCTTCAACATAATTTGCCAGTCCAGGCCAACGTGTTTTGAGCATAGCTCCAACGTGAAAATGCTATGTATGCGACGCGATGTGAATGCACAAACAACTAACAATGATTACATAGCAACACACAACAACAACAACAACAACGGAATTCAACGTTGGCCATAGGCCTACAACATAATGTCTAGCCAATAAATAGAGGCAATCCAACTAGGTGCAACATCATCAACAATTCAACAACTGAGCCAACAGTTTAGCAACTTAACAAGTTAACAGTGTGACAACTCAACCAACGGCTAACAACTCCACAAATTAACGATTAACAATTAACGACTTAACCAACAATTAGCCAACCTTGGGCCTAATGCACCTAAAACGCCCAACAATCCACAAGACGGCGCCCAAATGCGCCCAACAACCCAACGAGGCAGCCACATGGCGCCCATGGCGCCCAGCAACCAGCAGACAACAAGAAACAGGCAGCCAGACATGGCGCCCATTGCGCCCAGCAACAACCAGGCAACAGGCAGCCAGACTTGGCGCCCTTGGCGCCCAGTGCACCCAGCAACAATCAGGCAACAGGCAACAGGCAGCCAGACTTGGCGCCCTTGGCGCCCAGCAACAATCAGAGGACAGGCAACAGGCAGCCGGACTTGGCGCCCTTGGCGCCCAGTGCGCCCAGCAACATCAGCAACACAAGCAACGGCCAGCCAGACATGGCGCCCAGTGCGCCCAACAACATCAGCAACACAAGCAACGGGCAGCCAAACATGGCGCCCTTGGCGCCCAGTGCGCCCAGCAACATCAGCAACACAAGCAACGGCCAACCAGACTTGGCGCCCTTAGCGCCCAGTCCGCCCAGCAACATCAGCAACATAAGCAACGGGCAGCCAGACATGGCCCCCTTGGCGCCCAGTGTGCCCAGCAACATCAGCAACACAAGCAACGGCCAGCCAGACATGGCGCCCATGGCGCCCAATGCGCCAGCAACAACAACAGGGCAGCCAGACATGGCGCCCATGGCGCCCAGTGCGCCCAGAACAGCAGCAAACGGCGCCCATGGCGCCCAGGAACAACAAACGGCGCCCATGGCGCCCAGGACCCAGATTTTGTGCATCCTCATGTTCAAAAACCCCTAAACTAATTTCAATCATCAACAATAGTTCTCAAACAATAACAAATAGTTTTCAAAGATTAAACAAAACATAGGATCCCTTATTTTCCCACATAAAGCCCTTCATGTACCCTATTATAGAGTTAGAACCCCACCCTTACCTTGGATTGAAGATTGCGCAGCCACCCCCTTTCCCTAGATGAAGTCGCGCCTCCACCCTCCTAGGTTGTATGAGTTTCGCAGCCCCCCTTCCTTGGTCCTCTCTCAAATCCTTATTTTTTTTTTTTCAGCTTTTGACAACTTAACCTAATTCTAATCCTTTTATACTTCTCTTTGTTTTTTTTTCTAATTAGCCTTATGGGCCACTCTTCACACCCCTTTTATTACTATTTCTACATAAAAATAGGCCCATACAATAATAGGTAATATTATTATTCTGATATTATTTTCTACACTTAATTAACCTATTAAATAAATAAAAGTCAACGTAGCAAATATACTAATAATTCCCAACTCCAATAATTCTCACACTTAATTATTGAATAAATTAATTAAATAATTAATTAACTATTCGGGGCGTTACACAGACAACGCATGATCACCAAAGCTAACAAAAAAAGGGTTGACTGTACCTTTGCAACGAGAGATATGGTCTTGTTGAAACTGCAACCTTACAGGCAGCAAACTGTAGTTCGAAGAACATCTCAGAAACTGGCCAAACGGTATTTTGGCCCTTTCACTGTGACTCGTCGCATTGGAACCGTGGCTTATGAGCTTGATCTGCCACCCTCAGCCAGGATCCACCCAGTGTTTCGTGTCTCTTTGCTGCGCCCTTATTATTGTGGAGATCCTAGTTCTCATTTCACATTGCTCCCTTCTGATCTAAGCGATTTAGAAATTATTGAAGGAAAACAAGGCTCTATTTTGGAGGAGAAAATTATGGCTGAGTGTGCAGAGAAAGAGAAGAATCTAGAGGACATGGTGAAAACCAAGTCAGAGGAGAAGGGAGAGAAAAAGGCGAGTTCTAAAACAGAATGAGTAGTGAGAAGTGTATCTAAGAAGTATGCAAATGAAAAAGGTGTAAGTACAGCACCTACTCATTTAACTCAATCAGTTTCTCTTTCCAACAGGCCAAAGGAACCGTTGGTTGATCTACACTCTCCTCAAGTTGATCTGAATGCATCTCCACCCTCCATTCAAAATATCACTCACCAGCCTACACATCCCAAGATTCACGCGCCTCGAACCGCGGAACCAACACCAGACGCGCCAACAGCTGGCGCTAGCTTAGATCACGCGGCCTTAAATCACGCCTCGAATCCAGGAAAAGTTGTTTCCCACTCAGTTCGCGCTCAGCCATGCGATTCCAACAGTAAAGGCGTGCCTTCATCTCAACCGTTGGATGCTCCTTCGGATTCTCTCATTGAAGCTGACCAATCTTTTCCTCTGCCCAAGTTAGCCAGTGGGCCAGCGCAGACCATCATCACGCCTCTCTCCTCGCAGACCGCACCACATGACCACTCTTCACCGTTCGATTTCTGTCACGCTTCAACGGATGGATTTACGCCACGTGTCAACGCAAACCTTGAGGACAAGGTTTCTACTGGGCCGGATAGTAGTGATAGGCTGAAATACAACAAGCCCAAAAGGATTATTAAGAAGCCTGGTTGGCTTAAAGAGTTCAATTAAAAATGCTGGAGGTGCAACTAGTAATTTTAATGTCTTATTTCTTTCTCTGTTTTATGTTAGTTTGCTTATTAGGCCCATGTCCCATGTTATGATTCAGTGGCGGAGAACCCTAACTATTTAAGTGTAATTGCTCTCCTTGAAAAGGGTAATGAAAAGTCTATGCAGTTTTATTTGTTATCTTCTTCCTTGCAACCCTAGTTCTGATTTTCTAGCTTAGCTTAGTCTATCAAACCACGATTGGAGCCACAACAACCACATTTGACCGCGGTTCTGCCGATTCTTAACAATATCAAGAATTGTGATGAGACCGTAGCCACAACTGCGATTCAAAACCCAAATAAAAATAATTTACAACATTTACCTGTAGAAGATCTCCTATGTTTACAACAAGAGCTCCGTGTACTGGAGGAACATTGACCCATTTATCCTCATAAAGAACTTGAAGGCCACCAAGCTTGTCTTGTAGAAGTAATGTCATGAAGTTTCCATCGGTATGCTTGGTAGCGCCTATAGTTAATTCGGATTCAGGGCATGGTGGATAGTAGTGACCCACAATAAATTGTGCATCAACACAATTCAACTCTTTGAGGTATGAAGGATTAAGTCTTAGAGCTTCTGACAATAACTCAAACATTGTGAAACCCAAATCCCTTATTTTCTGTGAATACTCGGTCACAATATTTCTGCAATTACAGAATCAACTCATCAACGATTAAAAAATTTTATATCAACATGAACTATCAGTGAAATTCACTTGTGACATTGTGATCATGAGCTAGGTATACTACCTACCCTTCCTTCATTTTTTTCCAACGGAAAATGTTAGATGTTGTTAAATTCACTACTTTTGATTACCGATGGCAAAACATTACATGCTTATCGAAATAATTATATTTTATTTTTACGAGTGTGTTTTTTTATAAATGATTACTTTACTTTTGAGTCTCAATTGCGAAACTATTACATGTTATTGGTACCATATAATTTATTTTTTATTTAAAATACATGTTAAATTAGGTGTCTAATAATTATATTATTTAAATATTTGACACTTTTAAATATAAACGGAGACAAATACTTGTTACTAATACCTAAAAAAATACGGGAAAAATATTTGTCATTAATGATTATTTGTATAAATTATAAACGAGACACTTTTTTTATAATACTCATGGGTAAGACAAATGCTTGTCACTGATACATAGAAAAACACGGGATAAATATTTGTCACTCATCTACTCATGAATGTCTTTATTTTTTCAAAAAAAAAAGAATGTTTTGTTTTTGAGTCTCGACAAGAAAACAATATATATTGTCAGAATAATTATTTTTATATTTTTCAACGGGAAACGTTAGATATTGTTGTTAAATTTTGATTCCCGATGGTGCAACATTACAAGTTTGTCGTATAAGTTATATTTTATTTTCACGAATGTGTTTTTTTACAAATGATTATTTTACTTTTGAGTCTCAACGGGAAACAATTACATGTTATTGGTATCATATAATTTATTTACTTTTTAAAATACATTTTAAATTAATTGTCTAATAATTATGATGTTTAAATATTATAATTTGAAAGATAAATAATTAATTTAATAGTATCATTAAAAACTTACAAGTTGATAACTATATTACAATTTCGATTTGAGATTACTTTGCAAAAATAGCATAACGCTATCCGTGCGCATGCACAGGTATTTTGGTAGTGGTTAAATATGTTTTTAGTCCATTCAAAATACAGGGTTTTCATTATTTTTTGGTATAAATCGGGTATCTTTTACGCGCAACTGTTGAGACTAATCCCTCAAGCCATGTAGGACCACAATAGGCCGCAAAGTTCTCCCTAAAGAGATTTAGCACTGCCGCATGCCCAAGGCTGGATTCGAACCCAGAACATTGGTTAAGCTGGAAAACACCCTTACCATCTCATCCAAGTGCTCTTAGTGTTTTCATTTTTAGCGCTTAGTAAACTTTTCTCCAACTTTTGATCCTCACTTATATCTTGGTTTACACTTTTGGTTTTTGACATTAATTGTCAGGCTTGCACATGTCACATCACATTTTTTAATTACTACGATGTCAAATCACCCTCCTCTGATGTTATCATGGATCTGAACTGATTAGACTGTCATGCGGGTGCCTACCATGTTACACTTTTTAGTGACTAAGATGCCAAATCACTTGCAAAATCAGATAATTTGGTCTTCTAATCGTTAAAGTGTCACGATGCAAGTGCCAATGTGGCGGTCTATAATCGAAAGGTGCAAACGGAGATACAAGTAGGGACCAAAAGCGCAAATAAAGATATAAGTGAGTACAAAAAGTTGAAGAAAAGTTTATTACGGACTAAAAACGAAAAAAATCCCTATTTTAATAGGACTAAAAATAGGGAACTTCTAAGGTGAGAGATCAATTAAGTTGATCACCGGTGAACCACTAAAATTGACCGTTAGATATAGTATAAAACCTCATCAATCATTGAGATATAATATTGCTTGATTCAATCTTAACCACTCATAGCATTTTACACAATATCTTACGGTCAATCTTAGTGGTTCGCCGTTGAGTGACTTAATTGATCCCTCACCCTAGAAGCCACCCTAAAAACATATTTAACCATTATTTTAACTTTTTTAAACATTTTACCATTTTTCTTCTTTATTAGGCTCAGTCCACATGCTAGTCCATTTAACTACGGGTGGACTGCAAATTTCTAGCCTGTTTAGTTCCACAGATGTACTTGCTCGACCTGTTAACATCGTGGGCTACTTTGGGTTGGGTCTAGCAAGATCTATCTGTGTAGTTCCTGTCATACCCCAATTTTGTCCGGCTTAGGTCAAAACCCTAATTTTCCACACAAAAATATATAATAAATTATGCATTGCATTTTGGGTCCTAGAAACCATTCCAAAGTTTTTGAAATCGTTTTTAGGGTTAAAAAGGGAATTTTGGTCATTTCTCACAAAAGGGTCTATAAAAATAATTTTTGCAATAAGCCTCATGCATCAAAATTAGGGTTTTTGAAAATATGTTATGCATGCATGGCAAGCTTTGGAAAATATTTTATGCATGCATGGCAAAAACCTAAAAACAATTTTGTGGAAAGCAAGAATCAATTTCTATTATATACCAAAGGCCAAGAATCGATTTATAGTATATTCTAAAGGCCATGAAATCGATTTTTAAGCAATCCTAGAGGCCAAGAATCGATTTCTCAATCATATGTTTAAAGCTTGAAATCGATTTCTACATATACTCAAGGCAAAGCTAAAATCGATTTCCTTCTTTTTACATAGGCCTTGAAATCGATTGTCAAGTGTAACATCCGCAAAATAATTAACCGAATTATTGGGATGTTAACCCAATTGAATTAATTTAGTACTTGACTGGTAAATTTATTGAGTGCAAAAATTAATTATTGCTCGTCATCGGATCGTTAACCGGATAATACGGACCAAGGAATTTTTGGAATCGAAATAGGAGATTTCGATCGATATGGTAATTTGACCGCGTTGCAACTTTAATATTAATAAATATATATATATATATGTGTGTGTGTGAATGAATGAAAGAAAGAAAGGAAAGAATGGAAGCATACGAGAAACAGAAGAGAGAAAAGGAGAGAAAAGAGAAAGAAGAAAGAAAGAGGGAGGAAGAAGAAGAGGAAAAAGGGAGTACCTCTGCTCAACGAAACGACTTCCTTCCAACACGAAAAATGCTCAGCGTTACTTCCTCTTCGATTTGGTACCAAGATCTTCATCATCAACTCACTCTCTCTCACTTTGCCATTTTCGAACTTGAGAGGGAAAATCGGTGTTTCGATGGTTGTAACTCAAGGGAAAGCTAAGGGCGATGTTTAGGAGCGAGCACGAGGTGGATTACTCGAGTATTGAAGATCGATTGGGTGATTTGGAGTTGAAAATCAAATTGGGGTTTTTGGTGAATAGTGGTTTGAGATTGAAGAAGATGATGAATAGTGTCCAAGGAGGATTTCGAGGAATTCGGCATTCCGGTCAAAAGCGGTTTTGTGTGTCGCCGGAACGTGCAATGATTTCGGGAATTCGGTTTTACGGTCGAAAGATTTCTCGAGGTCGAGTGGGAAGCTTTGGAAGCGGATTGGGTATCGCCGGAGCGGGGAGCGTTCGTGTGGCTACTCGGTGATTTGGTGAAGTCTCGGTGTCGGCACACGCTTCAAGGGTGAGTTCTACTCACGTTTAGGATTTTTGTTTTTCGAATTAATTGATAAACTGTTTTATCGCTTTCGCTGGACTGGAATATTTCTGAATATTGTCTGTTTCGGGTTAGGAATCGATCGGAGCGAGCCTCGTGTTGTGTTGTGTCGTGTTGAAATGGAATTTTTGGTAATTCGATTTCGAAAGATTTTGACTTAAAAACCGCTATTCTGAAAAATATGTCGTTTTTGATAAAATTCGTTTTGAATGAGTTTTTGATTGACTTGAATGATTGTGTGACTTTGATTGGAACTGTTTTTATGGTTGTCAAATCTGTTTTTAATCGGAACAAGAATCGGAATTGAGCGGAATAGCGAATTTCGCAAGAAAACGGAAAACCTGCACTTTTCTGTAGAGGGTCGCGTCGCGACCCATTCTCATCGCGTCGCGACCTGGCCCAGTTTTGTTACGCAAAATGTTTCTGTCGTTTTTCGCGTCGCGACGGTATCAGTTCGCGTCGCGACGGTTTACAGAATTTCAGCAACCAAACACTGTTTTTCGTTTCGCGATAACTTTCGATCCGGGAACCCGATTGAGGTGTTCCAAGATGCGTTGGAAAGCTTATTCAGAGGCCTAACTGAATATTCTAGTTTTAAGGCAAAATAAACTGTTTTCGAAGTTGAAAATTGTGTCGAAAAGAGGTAAGTTAGAGTACGAGTGTGAACTTGGTTTTATAAAAGCGTGGGTTAAGTGTTCAACTGGTTATTTGAGGTGATGGACCCTGAGTTCATATGATTACAGACCTGTGTGTGTATATATATCGAGTTGGGTGACGACCCATGTGTAACATACTAGGCGGGGCAGTCATGATCCCCTTTCCTAGGCTCCATGCCAATGGGAGAATGTACTATTGGTAGGGGGGTTCACCGGGATTCAGCGGTTACGCAGTCGGTGTTATGTTAAATTAATTGTTGTGCGGTCCACCGGGATGTAGCGGTCACGCAGCCGGTGTCGTACTGAGTCATAACAGGTTCATCGGGTATGTAGCGGTAACGCAGTCGGTGATCTGTTGAATTGTTTTGTTGTGCGATTCACCGGGATGTAGCGGTCACGCAGCCGGTGTCGTACTGAGTTATAGCAGATTCCCCGGGATGTAGCGGTCACGCAGCCGGTGGAATGCTATGTGTAAAATAATGCGGTTCACCGGGATGTAGCGGTCACGCAGTCGGTGCCGTGTTGAGTTAAAAATGTTTTTAAACAAGTACCGAGAGAGCGAGTAGGGGTCTCGGTAGAACTCACTGAGATTGTATCTCATTGTTTATATGTTGTTGTTTTACAGAAACACAGGGACAGCGGAAATCCAAGAGGCACGAGTAGGTTGAGCTCGGACTGGTTGCTGATAGTCTGGCTTTATATTTAAGCTTATTTCCCTTTTGTTGTCTGTATACTAAAACATTATGTATTTAAGGTATATCTTTCTTCCGCTTTCTTGTATGATACTGAATACTATAATTGCTGATGATATATGGTCTGAGAACCATATTGTCTTGTTGTAAATAAGACTGTTTGGGTTTTATTCAGCGAAAAATTTATAGTGATATTCAGTGTCTAAGCAGGAAATATATCTCTGATGTGTTACTAATGTGCACTTTGGTATTTTTAATCAATAAATTATACCGGGGTGTTACAGTTGGTATCAGAGCAGTTCGACCTAGTCGGACTTAGTTTAGGGTGGAGTCGATTCCTTGTTAGTCCTTTTTGTAATTACACTTGTGATGCTAAGAGACATTGAGCCCGATCAACTTAATACTTAGTGCATCATAAGCGGAATTATGACTGGATGATCAAGATGCAATCCTCGACCACAATCGGAATCTTCAACCGGTGCATCCTCAGGAAAGGTGACATGACGGTGGAAGAATACACCGCTAAGTTTGAGAAGTTGTCTCAGTTTTACCAAGTGGTAAAGTAAGCTTCGGATGACGAACGGAGAATGCAGAAGTATAAGACGGGCATAAGTGCTTATATGACTTATGGTCTCAGTTCTTATACTGTTACCAATTTTGTTGCCTTAGTGCAGTCAGCCTGTGTCGCCGAGGATGACCTCATAGGAAGTATGGGAGAGGAGAAGGTAGTTGAATTATCAACTCCGAATGCAAAGTCCTAAGATAATTTCATCAAAGGAAAAGCAGGTGCAATTCCTTGATTCTTCAAAGGTTAGAAGATGTTCTAACTGTGGAAAGCCTCACAGTGGTGATTGCAAGTGAAGATCTAATCGGTGCTATTACAGTAATGTAGAGGGTCACTATGGTAAAGAGTGCCCTGCCAGGAAAAGTTCCAAGGGGTCATAAGCAGCTCCAAGGCAAGGACGAGTCAACACTTTGGATGTTCAAACAGTTACAACTGCTGACGAGTTACTGAGGGGTATGGGATCAGTTTTCAATAACTCCGTCAGTATATTATAAGATTCGGGTGCAACCTATTGCTGTATATCCCGATCGCATGTGAATCGGTTGGGATTAACCTTATCTTCGCTATCCGAGCTGATAACTATCTTAACTGCGGCTAAGGGTCGTGTCCAGACCCAATCTTGATGTCAGAATTGTCTACGTGTTATAGGAGACAGAACTTTCGTAGAAGGATTATTTGTTTGCCGGTGAGAAGTGTGGACACCATTTTGGGTATGAATTGGATGACTGCGAATCATGTTGCAATCGACTGTATTAATCAGCTATCAGCTTCGCTTCAGAATCAGTTGAATTGTCTAGGACAAATTCTGAAGCGGTTACCTAGTTCACCTTAGACGGTCAATCTTCATTCCAAGGTGCGGAAGCACATGTTAGTAGGTTATCTGCATCCACTAGAACTAGTATTAGATTTATCATCTGTACAAGTTGTGAATGACTTTCTGGATGTTTTCACGATGAAGTTTCTTCTGAACCTCCAGAACGAGAAGTAGAGTTTACTGTAGAATTGATTCCTAGCACGGGATCAATATCTATTGTTTCTTATTGATGGTTTCTTGAGAATTAAAGGAAATGGAGTCTCAACTTGAAGAGTCGATGTTAAAGAAATCCATTCGACCGGGCGCTTTTCTATGGGGTGTTCCGGTGTTGCTTGCCAAGAAGAAATATGGAAGTAGGAGATTGTTTATTGATTATCAACAACTTAACAAAGTGACGGTCGAGAATAAATATCCCCTTGCCAAGGATAGACGATTTGCTTGAGCAATTTGAGGCGCTGCTGTGTTTTCTAAAAATTGATCTGAGGTCAGGATATCATCAAATAAAAGTTAGAGCCTTAGATATTTCGAAGACAGCTTTCCGTACTAGGCATGGACATTATGTGTTTGTAGTGATGCCCTTCGGTTTGACTAATGCTCCAGCGGTATTCGGGGATACGTGAACCGAGTTTTCCACACGTACCTAGATCAATTTGTAGTCGTTTCATTGATGGTATCTTGATGTACTCGAAGACCATTGAGGAGCATGTCCAACATCTCCGCATTGTTCTGAGCGTACTCCGAGAGGAGGAATTATATGCCAAGCCGCCGAAGAGTGATTTCTGGATGTCAGAGGTAAAGTTTTTGGGACAGGTGATTTCCCAAGTCGGGAGTTTCCGTAGATCCCAGTAAGAAGGAAGCGGTGTTGAATGGGAGTGATCGACATCAGCCGCAGAGATCAAAAATTTCTGGGTCTAGCCGGTTACTATAAGAGATTTGTTAAAGGGTTCTCACAGTTAGATTTCCACTTACTCGGTTAACTCGTAAGGGTCATCCGTTTATGTGGGATGCCGATTGTGAAGAGTGTTTTCAAGAGTCGAAGATTTTGACTTTTGTTCCAATCCTGATTCCTCCAGATCCGTTATTGGAATTTTAAATTTTCGATGACGCTTCACGGAGGGGTATAGGATGTATTCTAATGCAAAATCAACAAGTGGTAGCTTATGCGCCCAGACAATTAAAGTCTCATGAGAAGAGTCATCCGACTCACGATTATGAGTTGGCAGCTATTGTGTATGCACTGAGGATTTGGAGACGTTACCTGTATGGGTCTCGTTTCGATGTCTTTAATGATCACAAGAGTTCAAGGTATCTGTTTGATCAGAAAGAACTGAATAGCAGGCAGAGAAGTGTGTTGAGTTTCTGGAGGATTATAAATTCGTGTTGAGGTAGCCTTCAAGAGAGGCCAGTGTTGTAATTGATGCACTGCATGGCCGAGTTTCTTGATGCATGAGATGGAATTATCGGAGTCTTTTAGAGACTTAAATCCGAATTCAAGATCAAGGAGGAACCGGTTAGTGTTGAGCCATATGAGGATCTCTAGTTCCCTAAGGGATTCTATACGCTTAGCACAGGAAGTTGATGTGAAGCCACAATCACAAAAGGTATTTCCAGATTTCACCATGGATAGTGATAGAGTCAGTTGTTTCAACGGTAGAATCTGTGCGCCCGATGATGAGAACAACAAAAGGCAAGTGTAGAGGAAGCACACCGAAGTTTATATTCTGTCCCAGGGTGTACAGAATATAAAACAGAGGTATTAGTTTGATAACCTCTCCTTTGTGAAGGTTGACAATGGGATTGTCTTACGAAATTCCGTTTGACAAGTCGAACGTGAATACGGATATGTAAATGAGGTAACTGTTGACTGTTTTTCATAATGCGAATAAGCACCAAAGGATTAATTGATGGATTTGCTGCGAGGGACTGAACTTTCCGAAGTGAAGCTTGGCGTGCGGTATAATAGTTTTGAAAAATCGTTGTTGTGAAAACCCGCATGCTAAGGTAATTTTGGGAACGAATCAAGAGGCTAATAGGACCTGATTGAAGAAAATCATAGGAGGCGCACTTAGGTTGAGGGGAAGCTCTCAACGCTATTGACTAATTCGGAAAGGAGCTCTGAGTTCTGTTTGATAGTTGTTTGGAGAACAACTGAGGTGATTTTCATTACGTTCAATTTACTTGATGTCCCCGTGGTTTATTTCTACGTTTAAGATAAACGTTTCTGGTAAATCCTCACTTCATCTTCCTTCGAGAAGTATTATCTCGAAATCTTGGGGGCGAGTCAAGAAGTTTGACAAGTGACTTTTTCGTCACATTGTCGGTATGTACGAGAACCGTTAAGGATATTAGAAGATTTGTTGAGAAAGTGTTTACACCTTTCCAGGAAATCGTGTTTGTTTTTACATCTACCGAGGAGTACTTTGATTTGGATTAATCAAGTTGGGGAAACAGGTGAAGAATGAAGCTTCGGAAGTGTTTTCGAATGCGGTGCCGAGCCTATATAGGCAAAAGAGGAGTTTCTCGTGTTGATTCGTAACCAGAGAGTTCGTATCAAGGTGGCAGTGGATCATACTTGGAGATTGATGTGCCCACTTGGGAAGAGTTCCTACACTCATTTCGTTAATTCAGGAATGTTTCCAGCAAAATTTGGACCTTTCTGAGAATGTCTGTTCTCGGTTAGTCAATCGTAAGACTTGACGAAATTTTGAGGACAAAATTCTTTTAAGTTGGGGAGAATGTAACATCCGCAAAATAATTAACCGAATTATTGGGATGTTAACCCAATTGAATTAATTTAGTACTTGACTGGTAAATTTATTGAGTGCAAAAATTAATTATTGGTCGTCATCGGATCGTTAACCGGATAATACGGACCAAGGAATTTTTGGAATCGAAATAGGAGATTTCGATCGATATGGTAATTTGACCGCGTTGCAACTTAAATATTAATAAATATATATATATATGTGTGTGTGTGAATGAATGAAAGAAAGAAAGGAAAGAATGGAAGCATACGAGAAACAGAAGAGAGAAAAGGAGAGAAAAGAGAAAGAAGAAAGAAAGAGGGAGGAAGAAGAAGAGGAAAAAGGGAGTACCTCTGCTCAACGAAACGACTTCCTTCCAACACGAAAAATGCTCAGCGTTACTTCCTCTTCGATTTGGTACCAAGATCTTCATCATCAACTCACTCTCTCTCACTTTGCCATTTTCGAACTTGAGAGGGAAAATCAGTGTTTCGATGGTTGTAACTCAAGGGAAAGCTAAGGGCGATGTTTAGGAGCGAGCACGAGGTGGATTACTCGAGTATTGAAGATCGATTGGGTGATTTGGAGTTGAAAATCAAATTGGGGTTTTTGGTGAATAGTGGTTTGAGATTGAAGAAGATGATGAATAGTGTCCAAGGAGGATTTCGAGGAATTCGGCATTCCGGTCAAAAGCGGTTTTGTGTGTCGCCGGAACGTGCAATGATTTCGGGAATTCGGTTTTACGGTCGAAAGATTTCTCGAGGTCGAGTGGGAAGCTTTGGAAGCGGATTGGGTATCGCCGGAGCGGGGAGCGTTCGTGTGGCTACTCGGTGATTTGGTGAAGTCTCGGTGTCGGCACACGCTTCAAGGGTGAGTTCTACTCACGTTTAGGATTTTTGTTTTTCGAATTAATTGATAAACTGTTTTATCGCTTTCGCTGGACTGGAATATTTCTGAATATTGTCTGTTTCGGGTTAGGAATCGATCGGAGCGAGCCTCGTGTTGTGTTGTGTCGTGTTGAAATGGAATTTTTGGTAATTCGATTTCGAAAGATTTTGACTTAAAAACCGCTATTCTGAAAAATATGTCGTTTTTGATAAAATTCGTTTTGAATGAGTTTTTGATTGACTTGAATGATTGTGTGACTTTGATTGGAACTGTTTTTATGGTTGTCAAATCTGTTTTTAATCGGAACAAGAATCGGAATTGAGCGGAATAGCGAATTTCGCAAGAAAACGGAAAACCTGCACTTTTCTGTAGAGGGTCGCGTCGCGACCCATTCTCATCGCGTCGCGACCTGGCCCAGTTTTGTTACGCAAAATGTTTCTGTCGTTTTTCGCGTCGCGACGGTATCAGTTCGCGTCGCGACGGTTTACAGAATTTCAGCAACCAAACACTGTTTTTCGTTTCGCGATAACTTTCGATCCGGGAACCCGATTGAGGTGTTCCAAGATGCGTTGGAAAGCTTATTCAGAGGCCTAACTGAATATTCTAGTTTTAAGGCAAAATAAACTGTTTTCGAAGTTGAAAATTGTGTCGAAAAGAGGTAAGTTAGAGTACGAGTGTGAACTTGGTTTTATAAAAGCGAGGGTTAAGTGTTCAACTGGTTATTTGAGGTGATGGACCCTGAGTTCATATGATTACAGACCTGTGTGTGTATATATATCGAGTTGGGTGACGACCCATGTGTAACATACTAGGCGGGGCAGTCATGATCCCCTTTCCTAGGCTCCATGCCAATGGGAGAATGTACTATTGGTAGGGGGGTTCACCGGGATTCAGCGGTTACGCAGTCGGTGTTATGTTAAATTAATTGTTGTGCGGTCCACCGGGATGTAGCGGTCACGCAGCCGGTGTCGTACTGAGTCATAACAGGTTCATCGGGTATGTAGCGGTAACGCAGTCGGTGATCTGTTGAATTGTTTTGTTGTGCGATTCACCGGGATGTAGCGGTCACGCAGCCGGTGTCGTACTGAGTTATAGCAGATTCCCCGGGATGTAGCGGTCACGCAGCCGGTGGAATGCTATGTGTAAAATAATGCGGTTCACCGGGATGTAGCGGTCACGCAGTCGGTGCCGTGTTGAGTTAAAAATGTTTTTAAACAAGTACCGAGAGAGCGAGTAGGGGTCTCGGTAGAACTCACTGAGATTGTATCTCATTGTTTATATGTTGTTGTTTTACAGAAACACAGGGACAGCGGAAATCCAAGAGGCACGAGTAGGTTGAGCTCGGACTGGTTGCTGATAGTCTGGCTTTATATTTAAGCTTATTTCCCTTTTGTTGTCTGTATACTAAAACATTATGTATTTAAGGTATATCTTTCTTCCGCTTTCTTGTATGATACTGAATACTATAATTGCTGATGATATATGGTCTGAGAACCATATTGTCTTGTTGTAAATAAGACTGTTTGGGTTTTATTCAGCGAAAAATTTATAGTGATATTCAGTGTCTAAGCAGGAAATATATCTCTGATGTGTTACTAATGTGCACTTTGGTATTTTTAATCAATAAATTATACCGGGGTGTTACATCAAGCAATCCCATAGGCCATGAATCGATTCCTAATTGTTTTAACTAAGTGAAGAATCGATTTTCACCTATGATAGATGTCCTGAAAATCGATTCCTACTTGTTTTCAAAGAGCAAAGAATCGATTCCCATGTTTTCCAAAGAGTAAAGAATCGATTCCTCACTATTTCAACTATCCAAAGAATCGACTCTTGAGGCTTCTAAAATGATAAGAATCGATTCATCTATATTTTAACTACAATCAACAATCGATTCTTTCATTTCATTAAATGTTTTTTCAGATCTACGCTTTCCTAAAGCCTATAAATAGGCAGCCTCAAGTCACTCTTCGGGAGACACATTTTTTTTCACAAGATCAGAGAAGCCAATTTCCGCAGATCTCAACTTTTCAGAAAAACTCTTCTATATTTTATTTGTGCTCTCTTCGTTCCGTTGGTCCGTCAGAGCTGATCTTTCGCTAAGAGTTAGTTGGGGTTGCATTCTTCAAGTTGTAAGATCCGCCTTCATTAGAGGTATTTCTGTCTTTACATTTGTCATTATTTAATTATTGTGATCCGTGCCAAAACTGCTCTATATGATTCAACCCTTTTAGTTTATATGTTGTTTAAGTTGATGATTGGCAATGTGATTCACACTCGTGCACTTGTGCACTTAATCTTAAGTGTGAGGATTGACCAAAGTGATTCAACATTCTTCGATACTTTGGTCGCTAAATAATTTGCTTGCTTATGCTGGCCAATGATCATGATTGAGGCAACTCTTTTGCTTGAGCTTACAGTGTCATCGTCTACTCTCATATAGAATATCATCAATACTTAGATAGGCCCATTCCTTACATTGCATCTTCCACTAGATGTGCATTTAGATTCCCTTGCGTTTTGTAGAAATATTTGAGTATGGTTCTCGCCTAGCATCTTCCACTAGATGTGCATTTAGGTTCAATCTCGCCTACTCTTGTATTTTGCTTAATGCCCAATTCAAGTTCCTTCCTTGCCTATCTATGTGTTGTGATCTAATATGTGTAGTTTAGGCTTGATTTTTGTTTGCGAATTCAAATATTGTTGCTTAATGATTTGATTCCACTGATTGTGTTATGCTTGAATCCACCAATTCTTTCTTGCATTCATTGTTTTCATTTCTAAACGACCTGGCACAAAAACGGTTACTAGTGGCAATCCATCACAACCTTTGTTGGTTTGATTGTCATGAAAGCCTCAATTTCAAAAGAATTTTCGTAAGCATAAAGCAAGTTACTAGTGATAATCCATCACAACCTTTGTTGGTTTGATTATCATGAACGCGTCCAATTTCAAAAAGCATTTTTCTAAGTATCAAAGAATCAAAAACAAGTTATTAGCGGTGGTCCATCATAATCTTTGTTAGTTTGATCATCATGAAAGCTTTCATTTTCAAAAGACGTTTCAAAAAGATTTTCATTTTTCAAGGCTCGTTAGAACTACGTCGCTTTGATTCCCATTTGGGATACGTAGGAGCGAGTCACATTCTCGTCAAGCGCAATCAGAAAAAGTTTAGCATTTGCATAACAAAAAGAAAAGAGTTATTTTCCTAACAAAAAGAATCACTTTCGCAAACATTTTCCTTTCTAAAATCATTTTCAACCCATCGTCGCTAGTGGTTAATCAGAACCTTTGTTCATCTAGCCATTGGTGGCGGTGTCTTTTTCCCTAAAGAACAACAAGCGATGATCACTCATAACCTTTGTTAGTTTGATCATTCGTGCCAATCAATCTCTTTCGAAAACCCCTTTCAAAAGAACAAATAAAAACGAGTCGCTACTAATAGTCAATCAGAACCTTTGTTCGTCTGACTGGCGGTAGTGACTCTCATTTTCAAGAGTACTTAGCGGTGATTACCCATAACCTTGGTTAGTTTAATCGTTCACTAAATACTCGTCCTATTTTGAAAACTCACTAAAAAGATAAAAGACAAAAACCTTTTTCAGGACAAAGAAGAACTACGTAGCTTTGAGTTCTCCATCGCACCGGGAGATACGTAGGAGCGGGCCATGTCCCGTCAAGCGTTTTTTTTCTAAAAAACCATTTTCCCCCCTTTTTCATAATAAATAAAGATTTTCATTAAGAATTTTTCAATAAGAAGTTGAGAGGCAAAATTAAGTATTTTCAAGTCAACACACTAAAACCACACATTTAATTAAAGGTTTCCTCTCAGTAGAGAGGACGTGTGGGGTGCTAACACCTTCCCTGCGCGTAACCGACCCCCGAACCCTATTCTCTAGTTTCGCGAGACCAATCGCTTTCCAAAAAGGTTTTCCTAATATTTTCCTTAATAAATATTGGTGGCGGCTTCATTGTCTTAGGAAAAGTTGTGAACGAGGAAGGTTCTCCCTCGGGGACTTTTTCGGGCGCAACAGCTGGCGACTCCACTGGGGACACTAACAAACATTTTTTCAAAAGTGGGTCAAGCCTAATTAATTAAATGTGTGGTTTATATGATTGATTTGAATATCTTGCTTTGCCTCTCTTCTTCTTCCTTTTTCATAAGCATGTTACATCCATGTGCATTCTTCTTCTATGTTTGCTTTTGCAATAGATAGTTACTTCTTTGCTTAGTTCCCTCATGCATTTCTTCTCCTTTCTTATCATGTCCCCTTCTTCTCTGCTCCCTTTCCTATGGTAAGCACATGCATACTTCCCCTTTCTTATCATGTCCCCTTCTTCTCAGCTCCCTTTCTGAGGTAAGTAATGTGTTTGTTGTTGGCACCCTAGATTAGTTGAATTTGATTGGTATTGAACCCTAGGGTAGACGACATGCTATTGTCTGGACTGTCTGGATTTTCATTTGCAGGTGGGGTAGTTTTGAGGAAATGCCCTTCGCACACACCACTTGTACCTTGAGATTACACGATTAGAGAAGGAGACCATAACCCAGGTCTGTTAGGATACCTTAGGATGAGTGGATTCGAGTAGTGGGAGCCCATCAGGACCTTTGTCCGTTTGGCTACTCACGAAAGTTTCAATCAGAGTTGTGCTCTTTCATGATGCTTCATATCTAGCAGTTTGCTGCATTTACGGGGATTTTCATGAGAGGGACTGTGGCTTTGATGACCTTTGTGAGGGTGTGAATAGAGCTACATGAGAAGATTATCCCTAAAACACCTTAGATCATAGGTTCTACCCCCTTTTAGGACACAAGGGCTTTCCAAATTGTTTGCTGCATCGTTGCATTCACTTCAATCAATTTTTCCTTCAAATTTTTGAAAATCAAAAAAGACATGCTTTTCCTTTTTGCCTATATGAGGTGGCATATAGTGTGGAAATTTTCAAATCACCACCTGTAAATATCCTCTTTCTGCAAAAACACAAAAAAAAGGTATCATTGCATCATTGCATCACTGCATTATCGCATCATTTGCATTGCATAAAATTCCAATTTTGAAAAAAAAACCATTCATCTTGTATTCCCTTTCATTACATAAAGATAAAACAAAAAACAATTATCATCTGCATAGCATAAGCATTTCATTTATAATCATGCAAAAAAATCCTCGTCAAGTTCATCCAAGACGAGACATTCATGCGTAAGCATTATTTCAAAAAAGACACAGTTAGAACTACGTAAGCTTTGATTCCTCATTACAATGGGGATACGTAGGAGCGGGTCATACCCCGTCAAGCACATTTTTCTAAAACCTTTTTTCCAATAAATCATTTGCATCTCCAAATAATTTTCAAAATCATGTTCCAAAACTAAAAAGAAAATCATTGTGAGTATCATGCATTTCATTGCAAAAAAAAAAAATGAAAACAAGAAAGAATGTCATTCATAATCATGAATAAAAATCATCATGTAGCATTCATGCACCATTTCATTAACCTCATCACTTTGGTTCAAATATTCCTCCATACATGCATCTTTCAAAAAAGGAAGGGGCATTGGCATTTCATACTTTGCCTTGCCCCTTCATCATTTAGAAAAAAAGCATCATTCCTGCATCTTTCATCATTCAAAAGAAAAAGGGGGCATCAGCATTTCATATCTTGTATTGCCTCTATAAAAATCATTTTGAGAAGAAGCATCATTCTTGCATCATTCATCATCCAAGGATCCACTGGCATTTCATATTTTGTCTTGCATAAAAAGAAAGCATCAAAAAGAAAAAACTTTTTGAATCATTACACTTTTCAAGTGAATATGCTTTCATACATTTCATTTTCATCATGTATACATCATAATGTTTTCATCCATGCATTGCATACAACAAAAATGTTGTGATGAGAGACGAGATATTCTTGCAAAGTAATCTTTCCTTCTTGGAAACGTTTACCCTCACTCATTTGCAAACTCAAGGTGTTCCAAGGCACTCAGTTTTTCACATCAATAGCTCATTTGTATTTCCTTCAAAAAAGGGCATTACATCTCATCCATTCCATGATAAAAGACCGAAACAGTTCATCAAAAAGTTTTTATATCATGTCTTAACCAATGTTAACTCTCTGTGAAGCGTTCTCCTAGTAAGCATGCATGCCAGGTGCAGCTTCTCTTGCTTGAGTCAGTCAATTTCCTTCATTTATCATCATTCCCCATCCAAGTCTAACCCCACCCCGTCCACCCATAAAGTGCATATTCTCCCCATTAGTGCGTATTTGACTTTTGGTTCATTCTAATGCTTTAAGTCCTCTATGCTGGGGCAAGCCTGTGATCATTAATTCCCCTTGATTAATATCATATTCCTTCAGTGCAAGTCTCTCAAAATAATAATAATAATAATAATAATAATATAATAAACAAGAAAACAAGCTCGCTAGGTTGAAAACCCGCAAAGGGCGGCCTAGGCAAAAAGGAGCGCCCGGTGGACTGAAAACTCGCAAAGAGCGGTCCAGGCAAAAATTAGGGCACAAAAAGGAAAAAGAGCAAACACATGAAGATAGATAAATTATTGTTCTAAAGTTAAGTCTTATAGAAATAAGTAATCGGGATTTGAAATGAAGTTTGGCCATCTCCTCAAAAACCCCAAAATCCCAGAAAGTTCCTTTCCTACCCACCTTGAGCCAAGAAAAACCAAAATCCAAAAATCACCCTAGACAAGGATCACCCCAAATAAAAAAACAGTGCATCACTTTTTATCAGCTCACCCGAGTCAAGGAAGGAAAACAATCATAAAACAAAAAAAGAAAAAAAAGGAAAAAGAGAAAATAAAAAAAAAGGGGATTCAAAAATGAAAATCCCAAAACAAAAGAAAATACAAAAGAAATGTAAGTGGTGAGCTGGTACATGTTACCACAAAATACAAGAGATCCTTGTCTAAATAAACCTTCAAACACTTCATCATTCCAACACCTGGTTCCATAAACCTTCAAACACTTCCTTTGGCCTCAACATCAAACCCCTTAGTCATTCTACCATGAGACACGAATTTGCTTTAACAGAGCCCAAACAAGCCCAATAACCATCTTCCTCATAGACCATTAACCGTCAATCAATGCCGAACAAAACTCATCCTCCCATTAGCCTCAAACACTTCATTAAGCCTAACCCTCCTTCCTCCACAAAACACCACAATCTCGAAAAGTCCATTCCGATCAATGACTGGTTGCTTTTGTTCTCTCAAATTCTAATCTTAGGACGAACAAGCTTATCTATGAACAATGTGTTTGCTCAAAAGAAAAACAAACGATCAGAAAAAAGAAAACTGATCAAGAAAGAATAAACCCTCAGAAAAAAGAGAACTGAGGAAACAAAAACGAACAGTCAGAAAAAAGAAAGCTGACAAAATAAAAAAAGAGGGACTTGCACTCCAAAACACATTCAAGATGCATTAAAACAAGGTTTAGTGATCACCAGGTAAGGATTCTTTCGCACCAAAAGTCAAGACATCAGTAGAGAACCAAAGATTTGCGCTGAGAATACCACTCAGACTCAAAAGTTGGGGCATTCTCTTCACCACCCACACACCCTAGTCTTGGGAAAGTCTGTTCAATGCCCATCCCTTGTCACTCCAGTTGTCAATGTCATTCCAAAGTGGGGCAAGTGCATTCCCATTCCTTCACCTCATTCATTCCCATAAAAACCTCACCGGGGCAATCTCTCAACTCACTATCCTAAACAAGACCTTGTCATTCTGATGGGGCAGCTTTGTCCTTGTTATTCTGTGGGTTGAAGCAAAACCCCTTTCATTCCCGCTTTCATCCCAAGAGCCGAAGCGTTCCCAATTCATCATCTTCTACACCCCTAGTTGTTGTCACCACTAGACAGGGGCAAACTATTCACTCATCAAAGACCTGAATGGGGGCAATCTTGTATCTCTTGATCCCTCACAAGCTTCGGCAATAGCCATGTCGGTCATTCCTTCACTTGCCATAAAAGTCCATGCCCTAAACCAATTCCAAGTTAACTGACTCATTCATTCACATTTGCACTCTTATGCATGCTCACTAGACAATGCTTCAAAAAGAGAGAACACAAGTTGTTTACGTGATATCTAAAATTCAGTCATCATGGAAAGAAGGAGAAAACAAGTGAGGTTGTTTGTAAATAAAAACCTTGAGAACACCGGAGTTTGAATCAAATTCAATTTTTCAACAGAATGGTCAATAATCATCTCAATTCCTTGCATTCAAAGTTTCGCATCTCATCATCACAAAAATGTCTACCTCACGCATCTAGGCATCTCAATTTATTCATTATAGCATATGCATCAAAGCATTACATTTGCATCTTCACATTTTGTACATTCATCACATAGCAAAAAGAAAAACGTTTCACGTCAGTTGCACCATATTAATACCTGCATCTCATAGAAGAAAAGAAAGCTAGAACATCCCATGTCATTCATCATTTCATGTTATTCATCATTTTATAGCAATATTCCCGTTTCATAAAAAAAAAAGGGAAGAGAAAGTTTTCCTTTGCATGTCATTCCATTAAAATACATGAGCCCTCCATCAAAGCTTTGCATTCGCATACCCATAATTCTTAAAAGAGCAAAAAGAGAAGCCAAAAGAGAGAAAAGAGAAGAGCCAAGAGAGCAACAAAAAGAAAAGAAAAGAAAGAAAAAGAAAGAAGAGAAGCTAGAGAAAGAGAAAAAGACATATAAGAACAGGAGAAAATCATGCATTCATCAGACATAAGCAAAAGAAAAAGAAAATCATGCATTGCGTACAGACAAGAGAAGAAAAGGAAAATCATTGCATTCATCAAGCATATAAGAACAGTAGAAAATCATGCATTCATAAGCAAAAGAAAAAGAAAATCATGCATTGCGTACAGACAAGAGAAGAAAAGGAAAATCATTGCATTCATCAAGCATATAGGAACAGTAGAAGATCATGCATTCATCCGACATAGACAAAGGAAATAAGAAACTCATCATTCATCATAAGAAAAAAGAAAACAGCAATCATGGCATTTGCATTGCATGCATTTGTTCATTTTCAGCTACAGGTACAAAGAGAGGATGAGCACTTCTGTGTTAGCCCTCGCCCCCAGATTCCAGAAAACGTTCCCCCAAGTTGGGAGTTCAGAAAGAAAAAAGGAAAGAGAGAAATAGAAAAGAAGGAGAGAAAAGAAAAGAGAGCGCTCAAGTGCGCATTGCGGATTGGAGCATAGAGATCATCGCTCCCTTCTGCCCAGGTCTCACGTCGCGTACGAGCTACGAGATGGACCGCAGCCCCATGTGAGGTTCAACGGAATAGTTGTATCAGCCTAAGATACAGTGGACGCCGTGCATTGATCAGTATATCAGTTCCGGAGCTGATAACGATCCCCCCGGTCGCTCGAAAGACCAACAGGAAGAGCGTGCTCCTCAAAGCCACGTGCAAACTCGGATTCATCAAGAGTTCGTTTAAGGATTACAGGTTTTAGGCAGCCTGGGCAATTTACCGCTTTTCTGCACGCCAAGTGCCCATTTTACCGCTTTCTGCACGCCAAGTGCTCGTTTTTTTTTGCTTTTTGCACGCAAGTGCCCATTTTACCTTTTCTGTCTGCACGCAAGTGCCCATTTTACCTTGTCTGTCTGCACGCAAGTGCCCATTTTACCTTTTTCTGTCTACACGTCAGTGTTCATTTACTGTTTTCGCATCGACACGAAAGTGTCTGTCTATCTTTCAAAAAAAAAAAAAGAAAAAAAAAGAGGGAAAATTCGGGTTTCCCCATGTAGACAAAATCAGTATAATTTCTGAATTCTTTATCTTCATTTTACCTTGGAATATGTTTCGGCCAATTCATATTCCTCGTTAAAATTCAGATAAAGAGGGGCAGCTGTCATACCCCAATTTTGTCCGGCTTAGGTCAAAACCCTAATTTTCCACACAAAAATATATAATAAATTATGCATTGCATTTTGGGTCCTAGAAACCATTCTGAAGTTTTTGAAATCGTTTTTAGGGTTAAAAAGGGCATTTTGGTCATTTCTCACAAAAGGGTCTATAAAAGTAATTTTTGCAATAAGCCTCATGCATCAAAATTAGGGTTTTTGAAAATATGTTATGCATGCATGGCAAGCTTTGGAAAATATTTTATGCATGCATGGCAAAAACCTAAAAACAATTTTGTGGAAAGCAAGAATCAATTTCTATTATATACCAAAGGCCAAGAATCGATTTATAGTATATTCTAAAGGCCATGAAATCGATTTTCAAGCAATCCTAGAGGCCAAGAATCGATTTCTCAATCATATGTTTAAAGCTTGATATCGATTTCTACATATACTCAAGGCAAAGCTAAAATCGATTTCCTTCTTTTTACATAGGCCTTGAAATCGATTGTCAAGCCATCCCATAGGCCATGAATCGATTCCTAATTGTTTTAACTAAGTGAAGAATCGATTTTCACCTATGATAGATGTCCTGAAAATCGATTCCTACTTGTTTTCAAAGAGCAAAGAATCGATTCCCATGTTTTCCAAAGAGTAAAGAATCGATTCCTCACTATTTCAACTATCCAAAGAATCGACTCTTGAGGCTTCTAAAATGATAAGAATCGATTCATCTATATTTTAACTACAGTCAACAATCGATTCTTTCATTTCATTAAATGTTTTTTCAGATCTACGCTTTCCTAAAGCCTATAAATAGGCAGCCTCAAGTCACTCTTCGGGAGACACATTTTTTTTCACGAGATCAGAGAAGCCAATTTCCGCAGATCTCATCTTTTCAGAAAAACTCTTCTATATTTTACTTGTGCTCTCTTCGTTCCGTTGGTCCGTCAGAGCTGATCTTTCGCTAAGAGTTAGTTGGGGTTGCATTCTTCAAGTTGTAAGATCCGCCTTCATTAGAGGTATTTCTGTCTTTACATTTGTCATTATTTAATTATTGTGATCCGTGCCAAAACTGCTCTATATGATTCAACCCTTTTAGTTTATATGTTGTTTAAGTTGATGATTGGCAATGTGATTCACACTCGTGCACTTGTGCACTTAATCTTAAGTGTGAGGATTGACCAAAGTGATTCAACATTCTTCGATACTTTGGTCGCTAAATAATTTGCTTGCTTATGCTGGCCAATGATCATGATTGAGGCAACTCTTTTGCTTGAGCTTACAGTGTCATCGTCTACTCTCATATAGAATATCATCAATACTTAGATAGGCCCATTCCTTACATTGCATCTTCTACTAGATGTGCATTTAGATTCCCTTGCGTTTTGTAGAAATATTTGAGTATGGTTCTCGCCTAGCATCTTCCACTAGATGTGCATTTAGGTTCAATCTCGCCTACTCTTGTATTTTGCTTAATGCCCAATTCAAGTTCATTCCTTGCCTATCTATGTGTTGTGATCTAATATGTGTAGTTTAGGCTTGATTTTTGTTTGCGAATTCAAATATTGTTGCTTAATGATTTGATTCCACTGATTGTGTTATGCTTGAATCCACCAATTCTTTCTTGCATTCATTGTTTTCATTTCTAAACGACCTGGCACAAAAACGGTTACTAGTGGCAATCCATCACAACCTTTGTTGGTTTGATTGTCATGAAAGCCTCAATTTCAAAAGAATTTTCGTAAGCATAAAGCAAGTTACTAGTGATAATCCATCACAACCTTTGTTGGTTTGATTATCATGAACGCGTCCAATTTTAAAAAGCATTTTTCTAAGTATCAAAGAATCAAAAACAAGTTATTAGCGGTGGTCCATCATAATCTTTGTTAGTTTGATCATCATGAAAGCTTTCATTTTCAAAAGACGTTTCAAAAAGATTTTCATTTTTCAAGGCTCGTTAGAACTACGTCGCTTTGATTCCCATTTGGGATACGTAGGAGCGAGTCACATTCTCGTCAAGCGCAATCATAAAAAGTTTAGCATTTGCATAACAAAAAGAAAAGAGTTATTTTCCTAACAAAAAGAATCACTTTCGCAAACCTTTTCCTTTCTAAAATCATTTTCAACCCATCGTCGCTAGTGGTTAATCAGAACCTTTGTTCGTCTAGCCATTGGTGGCGGTGTCTTTTTCCCTAAAGAACAACAAGCGATGATCACTCATAACCTTTGTTAGTTTGATCATTCGTGCCAATCAATCTCTTTCGAAAACCCCTTTCAAAAGAACAAATAAAAACGAGTCGCTACTAATAGTCAATCAGAACCTTTGTTCGTCTGACTGGCGGTAGTGACTCTCATTTTCAAGAGTACTTAGCGGTGATTACCCATAACCTTGGTTAGTTTAATCGTTCACTAAATACTCGTCCTATTTTGAAAACTCACTAAAAAGATAAAAGACAAAAACCTTTTTCAGGACAAAGAAGAACTACGTAGCTTTGAGTTCTCCATCGCACCGGGAGATACATAGGAGCGGGCCATGTCCCGTCAAGCGTTTTTTTCTAAAAAACCATTTTCCCCCTTTTTTCATAATAAATAAAGATTTTCATTAAGAATTTTTCAATAAGAAGTAGAGAGGCAAAATTAAGTACTTTCAAGTCAACACACTAAAACCACACATTTAATTAAAGGTTCCCTCTCAGTAGAGAGGACGTGTGGGGTGCTAACACCTTCCCTGCGCGTAACCGACCCCCGAACCTTATTCTCTAGTTTCGCGAGACCAATCGCTTTCCAAAAAGGTTTTCCTAATATTTTCCTTAATAAATATTGGTGGCGGCTTCATTGTCTTAGGAAAAGTTGTGAACGAGGAAGGTTCTCCCTCGGGGACTTTTTCGGGCGCAACAGTTCCCTTATGGCCCATACTTCTTACAAACCTCACCACACACCCCCTTACCCTATGAAAATACGTAAATACCCCTAACACTCTTAAAAAATTCCCCCTATCCTTCCTCCTTCTTCTTCTTCCCTTCCATCTCCTACACACCCCATCCTAAACCCCACACCTCCCATCTCTCCACTCCAAACACTAACCTCCTCACCAACATCACTCACATTCTAACCATCTTCCGCACGGAGACAACCCTCTTAAGGTATGATCCCTACTAACATTTTCCTTTTTTTTTAACGCATAAACTGTTTTGGTGTCAAACCACCATAGCTTTAAAAATTTGTAAAAGGGGTTGTTTTTAGATCGAAAAGCCACAGAAGTATGCTACTGAACCCGTTTGGTGACATAGTACCGAACCGGTTCGAAATCATAAAACCGTACATTAGCAGTTAATCAGAATGTGCAGAAACTATTTTATAAAATCTGTCTTCTATTTCTGTTAAAACTTTGGAGGATAAAATGGTACAACCTCAAGAGGAGATGACATGTCGAGCGACTCAATGATTGTGGACCATACTAGTTCTTTCACAACTGAACACGTATATTATTAGGTCAAAAAAAACTGGGGTTTAGGTTTGTTTAGTTTTAAGGGCCTAATTGGCTGTTACTTTTTTCAGCTATTTGCTACTCGTGACGAGCTGTTGGCATGGGTACGTTCTGTCGGGCAGTCTTTTGAGATCGTGATTGTGATATCTAAGTCTGACAACGGTTTTGATATCTACGTTCTCTCTATTATCCTTTGGCCCTTTCACTGTGACTCATCGCATTGGAACCGTGGCTTATGAGCTTGATCTGCCACCCTCAGCTAGGATCCACCCAGTTTTTCGTGTCTCTTTGCTGCGCCCTTATTATTGTGGAGATCCTAGTTCTCATTTCACACTGCTCCCTTCTGATCTAAGTGATTTAGAAATTATTGAAGGAACACAAGGCTCTATTTTGGAGGAGAAAATTATGGCTGAGTGTGCAGAGAAAGAGAAGAATCTAGAGGACATGGTGAAAACCAAGTCAGAGGAGAAGGGAGAGAAAAAGGCGAGTTCTAAAACAGAATGAGTAGTGAGAAGTGTATCTAAGAAGTATGCAAATGAAAAAGGTGTAAGTACAGCACCTACTCATTTAACTCATTCAGTTTCTCTTTCCAACAGGCCAAAGGAACCGTTGGTTGATCTACACTCTCCTCAAGTTGATCTGAATGCATCTCCACCCTCCATTCAAAATATCACTCACCAGCCTACACATCCCAAGATTCACGCGCCTCGAACCGCGGAACCAACACCAGACGCGCCAACAGCTGGCGCTAGCTTAGATCACGCGGCCTTAAATCACGCCTCGAATCCAGGAAAAGTTGTTTCCCACTCAGTTCGCGCTCAGCCATGCGATTCCAACAGTAAAGGCGTGCCTTCATCTCAACCGTTGGATGCTCCTTCGGATTCTCTCATTGAAGCTGACCAATCTTTTCCTCTGCCCAAGTTAGCTAGTGGGCCAGCGCAGACCATCATCACGCCTCTCTCCTCGCAGACCGCACCACATGACCACTCTTCACCGTTCGATTTCTGTCACGCTTCAACGGATGGATTTACGCCACGTGTCAACGCAAACCTTGAGGACAAGGTTTCTACTGGGCCGGATAGTAGTGATAGGCTGAAATACAACAAGCCCAAAAGGATTATTAAGAAGCCTGGTTGGCTTAAAGAGTTCAATTAAAAATGCTGGAGGTGCAACTAGTAATTTTAATGTCTTATTTCTTTCTCTGTTTTATGTTAGTTTGCTTATTAGGCCCATGTTATGATTCAGTGGCGGAGAACCCTAACTATTTAAGTGTAATTGCTCTCCTTGAAAAGGGTAATGAAAAGTCTATGCAGTTTTATTTGTTATTTTCTTCCTTGCAACCCTAGTTCTGATTTTCTAGCTTAGCTTAGTCTATCAAACCACGATTGGGGCCACAACAACCACATTTGACCGCGGTTCTGCCGATTCTTAACAATATCAAGAATTGTGATGAGACTGTAGCCACAACTGCGATTCAAAACCCAAATAAAAATAATTTAAAACATTTACCTGTAGAAGATCTCCTATGTTTACAACAAGAGCTCCGTGTACTGGAGGAACATTGACCCAAGCTTGTCTTGTAGAAGTAATGTCATGAAGTTTCCATCGGTATGCTTGGTAGCGCCTATAGTTAATTCGGATTCAGGGCATGGTGGATAGTAGTGACCCACAATAAATTGTGCATCAACACAATTCAACTCTTTGAGGTATGAAGGATTAAGTCTTAGAGCTTCTGACAATAACTCAAACATTGTGAAACCCAAATCCCTTATTTTCTGTGAATACTCGGTCACAATATTTCTGCAATTACAGAATCAACTCATCAACGATTAAAAAATTTTATATCAACATGAACTATAAGTGAAATTCACTTGTGACATTGTGATCATGAGCTAGGTATACTACCTACCCTTCCTTCATTTTTTTCCAACGGAAAATGTTAGATGTTGTTAAATTCACTACTTTTGATTACCGATGGCAAAACATTACATGCTTATCGAAATAATTATATTTTATTTTTACGAGTGTGTTTTTTTATAAATGATTACTTTACTTTTGAGTCTCAACGCGAAACTATTACATGTTATTGGTACCATATAATTTATTTTTTATTTAAAATACATTTTAAATTAGGTGTCTAATAATTATATTATTTAAATATTTGACACTTTTATATATAAACGGGGACAAATACTTGTTACTAATACATAAAAAAATACGGGAAAAATATTTGTCATTAATGCTTATTTGTATAAATTATAAACGAGACACTTTTTTTATAATACTCATGGGTAAGACAAATGCTTGTCACTAATACATAGAAAAACACGGGATAAATATTTGTCACTCATCTACTCATGAATGTCTTTATTTTTTCAAAAAAAAGAATGTTTTGTTTTTGAATCTCAACAAGAAAACAATATATATTGTCAGAATAATTATTTTTATATTTTTCAACATGAAACGTTAGATATTGTTGTTAAATTTCATTACTTTTGATTCCCGATGGTGCAACATTACATGTTTGTCGTATAAGTTATATTTTATTTTCACGGATGTGTTTTTTTTACAAATGATTATTTTACTTTTGAGTCTCAACGGGAAACAATTACATGTTATTGGTATCATATAATTTATTTACTTTTTAAAATACATTTTAAATTAATTGTCTAATAATTATGATGTTTAAATATTATAATTTGAAAGATAAATAATTAATTTAATAGTATCATTAAAAACTTACAAGTTGATAACTATATTACAATTTCGATTTGAGATTACTTTGCAAAAATAGCATAACGCTATCCGTGCGCATGCACAGGTATTTTGGTAGTGGTTAAATATGTTTTTAGTCCATTCAAAATACAGGGTTTTCATTATTTTTTGGTATAAATCGGATATCTTCTACGCGTAACTGTTGAGACTAATCCCTCAAGCCATGTAGGACCACAATGGACCGCAAAGTTCTCCTTAAAGAGATTTAACACTGCCGCATGCCCAAGGCTGGATTCGAACCCAGAACATTGGTTAAGCTGGAAAACACCGCTACTGTTGCGTTAAAAACACACTTAGAGCAAGTGTACTCTCTCGCAGAAGTAGTATAAAAGATATTGTCTCCACAGGGATTAATTAACAAGTACCAAACTACTTAAAATTAATTATTATTTAGACTAACGAATGTTTGGTCGTTATAGAAACTAAAATAAAAAGAAATAAATAGCAAGAATTAAAATGTGAAGTTTAACCAATGGAGAGAAGCCTAGGGTCACGGTTTCACTTGCAAGTTTCGATTCCTCTATGTCTAATTCTACCTGAATCCCCTTATTTTATTCAATTACCAATCCTCTATGTCTAATTATCAAAATAATTCTTCGTGCTGCTGTGCGGCTATCTCTATATCCTTTGAATTCAATTGTTCTCTCCTCCACGGCTCCTGTTCCTTCTATTCTCACGCGGCTACTGTTCACGTTTTTCCCCCCTTGAATTGCCTTGGTTCTGTCCCTTTTATACATGCTGATGCCTGCTTAGGGTTGAATAATTCAATTCCTTATTATTTGGGCTGATCCCTTCCAATTGGCCGTGGGCTATTTTTGTGACATGGGCTGCCTTCTTCTTTTTAATTTAAGCTCATATATATATATATATATATATATATATATATATATTTAACTTTGAGTGGTATAAAATTGGACTTTTATTCTTTTTATCTTTTTCTATCTTTCTGCAAAACAAGAGCAAATTAAGTTAGTAATTCATATTATTAATAATAATAGCTCTAAAAATGATACAAAAGTGTCTCTAAAAATGCACTAAATTTGAGCTTATCAACTCCCCCACACTTAACTTTTGCTTGTTGTCAAGCAAATTTCTTGGCTCAATAAATTTTTTCAAAGAAGTAACAGAGACAGCTGAATAAGGGACCCCAAGTTAGAAGCACAATGACAGACAATAGACAATATAACACATATGAGGTGTCAAAAGGTTGCCCAATTAGAGGCTCATGTCCCTGAAGAATACATTTCTGTGAACAAAGACACTCGCTCACAATCTCTCTAAGTGTTTAGGGACTAGGGAAATATACACTCAAGTTTCCACAAAATGCACATTACCATAATCTTGTAATTTGACCAAATCTCCACTAAATAGTTCACATGCATGCAAAAGATTGGGTGTTAAGGGTTGTAATGGGGCCAGGGTGAATTCATGTAGGGTAGGAAATAAGAAAGAAGGGATAATCAAAGGGCTAAAAACAGGAAATGAATAGTAACATTTGAAATCAAATATGGAGCTCCTATCTATTTTACAATTTTTGCCCAAACTCCAAATTAATTCCATTTCCTTCTTCACTCTTTTTCTATTGAGTAGATCTTTTTGATTTGCCTTTTTTCTTGAGTAGGCCATTTCATTTTTTTTTTGGATTTGCCATTTGGCTCTTTCATTCTTTTGATGTGCCTTTTCCTCCTTGTTGCTTTCCTTTTTTTTTCAAATTTTCTTTCTATTTTTTTTCTTTTTTTTTTGGAGGAAAAGGTAAGTACATGATTCATTCTCCTTTTTTTTTTCTGACAAGATAGACAACTAAAGAATAGGACAAAGTTTCAGTCCTAACAATATAGACAACTAAAAATATAGGACGAAATTGTAATTTTCAATAGTTGCTCCACATTTAATTCCAAATGGTTACCACAAGAAAAAAAAAAGAGAAAAATTATATCTGGGTACCAAAGAAAAAAATATAACAATTAAGCTCAAAGGGGGCAACTAACGGATAAATTCAACAAACAACTCTGGGGCCAGAAAAATACCTAAATTACCCAAACCTTTTTACATGATGCAAATCAATTTTCGCCTTGAAATGGTCAAAAGACAAATTCTAGAATGTAGCAAATTGGGAAACACACTCATAGAAAGAAAAGATGTAAAAATTTATAATTTAGTATCAATCACCTTATGAAGGCTCAGATCTCACATTTAGAAGCAAATTCACAAAAAAGTACTCAACAGGGACAATTGCTAATTATCAGCTTCCTAAGAACATCCTCACAGTTACAATCAAACACAAGTCTGTCAAGTAAATTAATTATGGGATCCCCTAAAGGCAAAATCTCTATTTTTTTTTCAATTTTTATGTCCAAAACTAGCCAGAAAATGCTATCAACATAAGTAGTGGGTATATGCATTAATAGAGATGAATTGACAAAGTTAGACTCTCCTCCCTCACACTAGCATAAAGCATGGTCCTTAATGCAAAATGATCAAATAGAAACCAAAAGAAATAAATGAGAGAGAGAGTAATAGTGACTTCCCTGAGAGAGCTTGTAGTCCGAGCTTATCCCTAAAAACAAAACAAAACAAAAATGAGAGAAAATAAAACACAGGTTGCCTCCTGCGAAGCGCTTGTTTAACGTCCCGAGCCTGACGGTACTAGAGTCAATCCTTGAGGGCAGTGACATAGCTCACTTGACTTAGCCCTTCCTCAAAATGCTTCACACGCTACCCATTGACCTTAAAAGTGGTACCATCTTCATGGGATACCTCGAGCACTCCATAAGGAAAAACTTGAGTAACAGTGTAGGGTCCATACCACCTTGAGCGCAACTTTCCTGGAAAAAGACGCAAACGTGAGTTATAAATTAAAATTTTCTCACCTACATGGAATTCACGCTGCTGGATGCGCTTGTCATGCCACTTTTTAGTCCGCTCCTTATATAACTTGGCATTCTCATAAGCTCCCAGACGGAGTTCATCCAATTCATCGAGCTGCAGCAACCTGTTTTCACATGTAAGCTGAGCATCAAAGTTTAGAAATTTTAAAGCCCAAAGTGCTTTATGCTCTAATTCAACAGGCAAATGACATGATTTTCCAAAAACAAGACGGTAAGGAGACATCCCAATGGGGGTTTTAAAAGCAGTTCTATAGGCCCATAGTGCATCATCAAGTTTCAAAGACCAATCCTTTCTTGATGCACTGACTGTCTTCTCGAAAATCCTTTTCAGCTCTTTGTTTGAAATTTCAACCTGGCCACTAGTTTGTGGATGGTAGGGAGTTGTCACCTTATGAGTGACACCATATTTGCTCAAAAGATTTTTAAATTGTTTATTGCAAAAATGGGTGCCACCATCACTAATAATTGCTCGGGGAGTGGCAAATCTGGAGAAAATGTTTTTCTTTAAAAATTTCACCACCACCCGAGCATCATTAGTGGGTAAGGCTACAGCTTCCACCCACTTAGACACATAATCTACAGCAACAATAATATATTGATTAGAAAAAGACTTAGGGAAGGGCCCCATAAAGTCAATACCCCATACATCAAATATCTCACAAACCAAAATGTTGTTTAAAGGCATCTCTTGACGCCTAGAAATATTGCCACTCCTTTGACAACTATCACAAGCTTTCACAAATTCATGAGCATCTTTAAATATAGTAGGCCAATAAAAACCACATTGTAAAACTTTATATGCGGTTCTATTTGGGCCAAAGTTGTTACCTACCTCTTTAGAATGACAATGCTTAAGGATAGAAGTTACCTCATCCATAGGCACACAATGCCTAATAACCTTGTCTCCACATACTTTAAATAGGTAAGGGTCATCCCACAAGTACTGTCTAGCATCAGAAATTAATTTCTTCTTTTGCTGAAAAGAAAAATCAGGGGGAACAACCTTACCCACCAAATAGTTGACAATGTCTGCAAACCAAGGAATAGTAGAAATAGCTAAAAGTCTCTCATCAGGGAAAACCTCCTTGATCTCCCCATCATTTGAGGTCTGCATCACACTATGGTCAAGCCTTGAGAGGTGGTCAGCTACAAAGTTCTCTGAGCCTTTCTTGTCTCTAATCTCCAAGTCAAACTCTTGAAGCAACAAGATCCACCTGATTAACCTGGGTTTTGCATCCTGCTTTCCAAGCAAATATCTAATGGCAGCATGATCAGTATAAGCAATAACTTTAGAAAGAACAAGGTAATGACGAAACTTGTCAAATGCAAATACTACAGCTAGTAACTCTTTCTCTGTGGTAGTGTAATTTCTTTGAGCATCATCAAGAGTACGACCAGCATAGTAAATGGTATAAAATACCTTATTCTTTCTTTGCCCCAAAACAGCCCCCACAGCAGTATCGCTAGCATCACACATAATTTCAAAGGGAAGCGACCAATCGGGGGCAACAACAACAGGGGCACTAATTAATTTTTTCTTCAAACAATTAAAAGCCTTCAAACAAGTGTCAGAAAAATCAAAAGTGGCCTCCTTAACCAAGAGGTCAGTCATAGGCTTTGCAATTTTTGAGAAGTCTTTAACAAACCTCCTATAGAATCCGGCATGGCCTAGAAAACTACGGACCCCCTTAACAGATTTGGGTCGGGGCAACTTTGCAATTACCTCAACCTTTGCGGGGTCAACTTCAATGCCTCTAGTGGACACCTTGTGTCCCAAAATAATGCAATCTCATACCATAAATTGACACTTCTCCCAATTGAGCACTAAATTAGTATCCCTGCATCTCTGCAACACTAAATTCAAGTTATCTAAACAATCCTCATAAGAGGATCCAAAGATAGTAAAATCATCCATAAATATCTCAATGCATTTTTCAACCAAGTCAGAGAAAATAGCCATCATGCATCTTTGGAAAGTGGCAGGGGTATTACATAAGCTGGATGGCATCTTTTTATATGCAAATGTTCCATATGGGCAAGTAAAAGTAATTTTTTCTTGATCTTCAGAAGCCACTGGTATTTGCAAATAACCGGAATATCCATCCAAACAACAATAATAATCATGACCTGCCACTCTCTCAAGCATTTGATCAATAAAAGGAAAGGGGAAGTGATCTTTTCGGGTGGCATCATTTAATTTTCTATAATCAATGCACATACGCCACCCGGTAGTTTTCCTAATTGCAATTAATTCATTTTTATCATTCTCCATTACAGTAGTACCTCCCTTTTTAGGAACACATTGAACAGGACTTACCCATTTACTATCAGAGATAGGATAGATGATACCTGCATCAAGAAGCTTAATCACTTCCTTTTTGACCACCTCTTTCATGTTAGGATTGAGGCGGCGTTGAGGTAGTGCCCGAGGTTGGTAATCATCCTCCATATAAATTTTGTGAGTGCAAATTGAGGGACTAATGCCTTTTATATCATGAATAGACCATCAAAAGGCTTCTTTGTTGGCCCTTAATACCCTCAAAAGCTTATCCTCCATGGTATCTGTCAAATCTGCAGAAATAATCACAGGCAAAGAGGAAGGGGGATGCAAGAAAGCGAATTTTACATTTGAAGGAAGAGGCTTTAATTCAAGCTCAGGAGCCTCTTCAATTGAAGGTTTGGGATTTGGAGTATTACCTCATTCCAGTTCCTCAAATCTATAGTTACTCCAGTTTTTCTGAGGGTGGTAAGCTTGCAAAAACATTAAGAACTCTTCTTCCTCACCACCCTGCAATATGCCAAGTCCCTGCAAAGTAAGTACTTTTTCTAGAGGGTCTTGAATTCTAAAATCATCAAAACTTTTAGAGGTAACCACATCATTAATATCCATAGCTTGAATAAAATTACAAGAAACAAATGAGGAGGGATTTTTTAATGAGTTCAAGACTTGAAATACAACTTCCTCATCTCCAAATCTCAAAGTCAATTTTCCCTGCTGAACATCAATTAAGCTTTTTCCTGTAGCTAAGAAAGGACGCCCCAAAATAATTGGGACTTCCTCATCTTCTTCCATATCCAATACAACAAAATCAGCAGGGAAAATAAACTTATCAACTTTAACTAAAACATCTTCCACCACTCCACGAGGGTGGGCAATGGATCTATCAGCTAGCTGCAAAGTGACGTTAGTAAGATGTGGTTCCTGCAAACCAAGCTTTCTAAAAACAGAAAAAGGCATCAAATTTATACTTGCCCCTAAATCACATAAAGCCTTTTCAAAATGAGAGTTACAAATTGTACAATGGATAGTAAAACTATCTGGATCTTTAAGCTTAGGTGGTAACTTTTTTAGAACTATAGCAGAGCATTCCTCATTAAGCTTAACTGTCTCAAAGCCTTCTAACTTCCTTTTGTTAGAAATAATTTCTTTTAAAAATTTGGCATATTTAGGCATTTGAGCAATAGCTTCAGCAAAAGGAATGTTGATATGCAATTTTCTAAATATTTCAAGAAATTTGGCAAATTGCTTATCATGCTGCTCATTTTTAAGTCTTTGAGGATAAGGAACATTTACCTTTGCTTGCTCATATTTCTCCCTTTCCTTTTTGCTTTCCTCAGAAGTGCTCCCCTCAGTAGGAGCTTGTATTTCTTTCTCGGGCACCCGCCCATCTTGATTGTTTTCTTGAACCAGCTCTTTGCCACTCCTAAGAGTGACAGCCTTGCAATGCTCATTTCTTGGATTAGGCTCAGTTTGGGTAGGTAGTGAGCCTTGAGGCCTTTGAGACAACACAGTAATGAGATTTGAGATTTGCCCCGTTAGGTTTCCAAATTCTTCATTTGTCTGCTGCATAAACCTTGTCAACACATCATTGGTGTCCAACTTTTTCTCCTCTTGCCTTTGCACATGTGGAGGCTTATAGGAGTTCGAGCTTTGCTCCTTTTGTTGTCCTCCCCAAGAGAAATTAGGGTGATTTCTCCAACCCGGATTGTAAGTGTTTGAATAAAGGTCATTTTGGGTCCGGTTGGAATTCTGAACATAATTGGCCTCTTTAGTTGAAGTTGTTGGCCGGCCCTGTGCTTTTATCAGTTCTTCAATGGATTGCAACCTCTCATCAGTCATGTCCATGTAATTGGATAAAACACCCATGCACGGGTGTCCAGCTTTTTCCATGTATCTAACTAAAGCCTCTTGCATACCAGGCCTTAACTCACTTTTCTTCTGACCAAGATAATTGACTTCTTCAGTTAGGCCTCCCCAGAGATCCTTTGTGATGTCACTAGTGGAGGTAACTATTGGAGTAGATTGAGCTTGTACCTTCATTATAGATTGCACCTGTTTAGCGAGAGCTTCCAGCTTTATGTTAACATTAGTGTCATCTTCAAGATCCACCTAAGACCCTAGAAGAGGATTTAGCTATCCATAGTGTTCGAGAACAATAAAATAAAATTAGGAGTCATAAATTACAGAGATAAAAATAACCCGGAATAGAGAAATTTCTGATCCTGAAAATTTAGTCTCCTTTTTCTGCTCCAGAGCTCTCTCCCAGTGTCAAGAACGGGTACCCAATACCCTTCAATCTCTCTGCCGGCGCTACTGTTTGCGTCCTCGATCTCTCTCTGTGCGGCTGCATTCTCCTTTCTCCTTTTAATTATCAAAATAATTCTTCGTGCTGCTGCGCGGCTATCTCTATATCCTTTGAATTCAATTGTTCTCTCCTCCACGGCTCCTGTTCCTTCTATTCTCACGCGGCTACTGTTCACGTTTTTCCCCCCTTGAATTGCCTCGGCTCTGTCCCTTTTATACATGCTGATGCGTGCTTAGGGTTGAATAATTCAATTCCTTATTATTTGGGCTGATCCCTTCCAATTGGCCGTGGGCCATTTTTGTGACATGGGCTGCCTTCTTCTTTTTAATTTAAGCTCATATATATATATATATATATATATATATATATATATATATATATATATATTGAACTTTGAGTGGCATAAAATTGGACTTTTATTCTTTTTATCTTTTTCTATCTTTCTGCAAAACAAGAGCAAATTAAGTTAGTAATTCATATTATTAATAATAATAGCTCTAAAAATGATACAAAAGTGTCTCTAAAAATGCACTAAATTTGAGCTTATCACCTACCATCTCATCCAAGTGCTCTTAGTGTCGTGACCTAGATCTCGACGTAGACGGCTCAAAAATATGAGTTTTAGGAGTCGCCACCCAATTTATTAAAAATAGGAAAAATTGAGAAAAACCTAACCTAAGAGTTAGTGGTCTGAGTAACTAGACTGGATTCGGGAGTCGGTTATGCATAGGGAAGGGGCGAAAACCTAATTTCACTGCACCCCTAGCACATCTGTCCTAAGACAGTTACCCTAAATTTGATTTGCGCAAGAATTAACAAGTTGTTTCATTATTTGTTTACCCGAAAAATAATACTTAATAGGATTTAGTAAAAAAAACAATTATTTACCAAGGACTAATTTAAGAAAATTTTATTTTGACTTTGACAGGAAGGCCCTGCGCCTACGTACTCTCCGGTGCAATGAGAGACTCAAAAGTCGCGTAGTTCTTCCTGAAAATTTGTTGGTTGGTTGATTTTAATTGTAAAGGGGTTTAGGATCCAAGTTGTACAACTAAAGATCCTTAAATCAGATTGACAGGATGTACATCCAAATCGAATCCATTTATTTTTTGAATTTTTTCTTTAAAATAGGTGTTATATATAAATCCTATTTAATTGGTAGTTTTATGATTTTTATTTTAAAGGGATTTAAGGTCCAAGTTGTACAACTAAGGACCCTTAAATCAAAGTTTTGGGTTTGATAGGATGTACATCCAAATCAAACCCTATTTACCGTTTTTTTTGGGAGTGAAATAAACTTGGTTTAATGAATAGCACCATTTAATAATATTGAGAACAATAAAAGAATAGTAAAATAATAAAAAATGAAATGGGGTTGTAGTAGAAACTAGGTGGTGTAAATATTTACAGGGAGGTTGTATTATAAACAGGGGTGTGTGCGAATAAGAGGTCCAGGCGCTAAAAATAAAAAAATGGGATGGGCTCTTGAAGGGAGAGTGTAGCGAAGTAATAGGGTGGGGGTATGCCTAGTAGTTCAGCTTGTGATATTTACTAAATGGTCTGATAATAATAAAAAGAAATAAACTAAAACAAAGGAAGACAACAGAAAACGTGGGGGGTGTTTTACGCTTCTGAATGAGATTTTACGTTCGGATTTCCGTATTTTTATATATAAAAGAAAACCAACCTGGTCTCTTGAAAATAAGAACGGATCTGAATGTAGATTTTTGCTTACTGCTCCTTAGTCTACCGTTTCTGGAGATACTTTGTCGTTGCTGCTACTGCTTGACTTCTGTCTTTCTAAAGTTTTCAGATCTAGTGACACAGTGATTGGGGTTTCAGTGTAAAACCCTAATCTTTTTTTTTTGGTGTTTTATTTGCCTCGAAATTCGTGTCCTTTTCTTCCTTCCTTTGACTGCTAGTTTTGCTCTGCTTTTATAGGTGAAGAAGGTTTAGGTGTGGAGACTTGCTAGACAAGTCGACTTGTTGGGCAAGTCGACTTGTTAGGCAAGCGGACTTGTTGGGCAAGCAAGGCAAATAGGCTTGTTGGGCTAGTAGACTTGTTAGCCTGAAGGTTGATACTACTAACACCCCCCTTTTTTATTTTCTTTTGTAATTTGTATTATTTCTTATCTATTTTATTTTTTTAAATCTACTTTGTAATTTTTTTGAATTAGCATGTTTTTTTTTAATTTTTGTTTAACCACTAAAAAAAGTAATAATAACGCAAAATTAGTAAATTAGCGCAAAATGACCTATTCGAGGGATTAGGAATCAAATATACGCGAAAAACATATTTTTGTGATTTTTTTTGAAAAAGTAAAAATGTACCGGTTAAAATTGGGTGTTCACAGTTGCCCCTCTGTGCTTACTTTCTTACGAGATAATACATAAAACTGTGTTTTCTTGTTATATCAAAGTAAGGAATAAGTATAGATATGAACCCCAATTTTAATCGGTGAAATATGCACAATTGTCTTTTGACTGTTAAAGTTAAATGGGTAACAAGAAATGCCAGAGCTGAATCGATAGCACGAAGTTTCAAAACAACGTCAGGGCAAGACCGATAGCACAAAATTTAAAAACAATGTCAGGGCGAAACTAGTAGCATGAAAATCAAAGACAATGCCAGGGCGAGACCGATAGCACAAAAATTAAAGACAGTGCCAGGGCGAGACCGATAGCACCAAATTTAAAACAATGTCAGGGCGAGACCGATAGCATCAAAATTAAAAGACGAATACCAGGGCTGAACCATTAGCATGAAATTTAAAAGGACAAATGCCAGGGCTGAACCGTTAGCAATAAATTTTAAAAGACAAATGCCAGGGCTGAACCGTTAGCATGAAATTTAAAAGACGAATGCCAGGGCTGAACCGTTAGCATGGAATTTAAAAGGACAGATGACAGGGCTGAACCGTTAGCAATAAATTTAAAAAGACAAATGCCAGGGCTGAACCGTTAGCAAGAAAATTAAAGACGGTGCCAGGGCGAGACCGATAACACCAAATTTAAAACAATGCCAGGGCGAGACCGATAGCACAAAATTAAAAGACGAATGTCAGGGCTGAACCGTTAGCATGAAATTTAAAAGGACAAATGCCAGGGCTGAACCGTTAGCAATAAATTTAAAAAGACAAATGCCAGGGCCGAACCGTTAGCATGAAATTTAAAAGACGAATGTCAGGGCTGAACCGTTAGCAATAAATTTAAAAAGACAAATGCCAGGGCTGAACCGTTAGCATGAAATTTAAAAGACGAATGCCAGGGCTGAACCGTTAGCACGAAAATTAAAGACAATGCCAGGGTGAGACCGATAGCACAAAAATTAAAGACAATGCCAGGGTGAGACAGATAGCATTGAAAATTAAAGACAATGCCAAGGCGAGACCGATAGCACAAAATTAAAAACAATGCCAGGGCGAGACCGATAGCATTGAAATGAACATAAAATGCAATGGATGTCTTGCTTTGAATAATTTTTTTTTTATTTTCACAAACCGACTGAAAAAACACATGCTTCTATTCATGAAGGGGATGCATGGTTGGACATGAAATGTATGCATGATATGACATGGAATGTAAGAAGTATGCATGATCTTTGAGTTAAAATTGAGATGCACATGTCATGAAAGCTAGATTCACCGAAAACATTTTCTTTTTTGTGCATGCTTCATTTGAACCCAATCAAACTAATTCTCAAATGGAAGGTGATCCTCATCCTCGCTAGCTTTATCTCCTTCCTTTTATGATCACTTCTCATTCTTCAAACAAAACACTTTCAAGTTTGACCTTCTCTCTATATATTTTTTCACAGATATATCGTCATTAGCCCTCTAAATCATATCATTGATTCCAAGTTGACTATTTTTGAAGCATTACTTAATGAGCATGCATGGATTTGTGGGTACTGACAAGCTAGACTTTTCTGTGTTTTTTGGTTTTCCTGTTTTGGATTTTGAAGGTTTGGAAGTGGATGGTTTTTTGGAAAGCGAAGGCGTAGGGAAGACAAAATGACACAAGATGGTAGGGAAAAAGGTTAGTGGTAACCTCCAGCTATTGAGGATTTCTTTTATTTGTGGTAGCTGGCTTGCTGAAAATTGGTCAGGTATTGGAAACAAGCTTTACCACAGAGGGAAGACTATTAGGTGTAGCAAGAAAAGTCTGACTCATCAAGGATCATGCAAATATTTCTGCCCCGGTATTGGTAAAAGGAACCCCCAAGAGTAGGATGCACTGGTGTACTATACAAGTTTGACTCATGATGGGTCTTGCAAATTTTTTCCCCAGTATTGGTAAAAGGTGAGGCCAATGTAGGATCTTGTAAGATTTCTTCTTCATTCAAGTGAAAGACATTCCCCCGAGAGAATACTACACTGGTGTAGAAAAGAAATATTTGACTCATAGAGGGTCTTACTAAATTTTGTCCCAGTGTGGGATTTCTTGACACTCTCAAGCTTACATTCCACAAAATTGCCCCAATGTGCACTCCTGTTCGGCATAAGTAGGAGAACTCCAATGAACTACACAAATAAACATTGTAAGTCTCGTTCCCCTATTGTACCCTAATTTTTGCCTAGACTGCCTTTGCAGGTTTTCAGTCTAGCGGGCTTTGTCTTTTTATTTTTTTTAAAGAAATCTTTTACAGGTTATATGGACCAATGATCTTTAGTGCATTCGGCTTCCAAGACATCACATTTTTCTTGTAAAACCCATCCATTCACATGATTTTTGATTTTTTTTCACTTCTCTACTTTTTCACTTTTTTTTTCTTCATTTTTCACTTCTTTCTAATTTGTCATAGCTGATTTCATCCTTCGCCTCTTCTTCATTTATGACTCTCATTCTCTTTCTTTTATGCCCTAATTTTTGCCAAGACTGCTATACATGTTTTCAGTCTTGCGGGCTTCATTTTTTCTTTTATCTCATTGTACCTTTGGAAATCTAAATGCACTAAATTTCACTGCAGGGTCGATCCTTGTCAAGTCATGATTCCACATTTTCAAAATTTTAATTTCGAAATAACATTTACTCTTTTACACATTCTTTGCTCTTCATTTTTTTTTGCTTCTTTTTGTCTTTTTTTCTTTGCTTTTTTTGGGGGGAAATGGACCTTCAAAATGTGATATTCGTTCACAGGTTCGCCCTTGAATGATACAACCAAAAGGGCTTTAAGAAATATCGCTTGAGGCAAGAACTCGAAAAGGGGCCAGTGTTTTAAAGGAACATGGTGAGAAATGATGGAAATGGGTTTTTAAATCCATGCAAATTCATTAGCAAAAAACTTCAACTAAGTCAACTTGGTTTCGAACTACATGATTAAAGAAGTACTAATGACAATCATCTTTTTCCTTCTCTTTTTGAACAAAACATAATTACCAACCTTATGTCCCCCTTTTTTTCAATACGCCCAAGTATTGTGCCTCATGATATCTTTCCTCTCACATTATTTCTCTACACCTCTAATGATTAATCTTCCCAACAAGTCTCAAGCGAATGATCCAATTCCACGAGTCTAACCTTGATTGGAACACAAGCACAAAAATTTCAAACTCCTTTTTATTTATTTTCTTAAAGAAAAATTTATGAGAAGGAGTCAAAAAGACCAATATGTTATGAAATGCATGGTATGTATGCAAGCATTCACCCTAAAATGCAACATGTGTTGTTTTGTAATGGCTTTTTTTGTAATCCTTTTCATGGAAGAAATGAAATGCAATTTTTTTTTTGCCCCATTTGAAGGGAAATGCTATGAGGATTGACAAATGATAATGTGCTTTGTTTTATTCACTCACGAAAGTATGCATAACAAGCAAAGATTTTTATATACATGCAAAGAGAAAAAAATATGAAATATGGAGAAATTTTATGATGAATGATTTTTCACAAATGAGAATGATGATGCACTACCCGCAAAAAAAACAAATTTTCCTAAGGACTTATGCAAAGAAAAAAGCGAATTCTATTTTTTTTACATGAAATGCACTTGTATTTTACAATGCAACATGTTTTTTCTTATGCTTTTTATGCATGAAATGTAATGCAATTTTTATGTTGTTTATGCATGAAATGCAATATGATTTTTAATTTTATAGAAAAAAATGAGTGATTCAAAAGTTTGTTTATGGGGAAAAGACTTTTTTTGTTTTTTTTGTATGAAAAATAAGGTAAGAGGTGGAGTAGCTCCCGTTGTAACCTAAATTGGTTGGCCCATGCTATTGGTCTTTGGACCCTATGGATCTACGGCCTTCTATTGTGATACTCACTGGGTTAGTAGTTATAACCTACGGAGATTTCAGGTCTCTAGAGTCAAGTATTCTCCTAGAAGGATTAAACACGCCAAGATGTACATCCAAAACGTGAATACTTTCAAGGGAGAATCGTACTCTAGATGAGGAATTCATGGCAGACACCAGGATGTACATCCAAAATGACTATCACTACACAGCCCCGTTCTAACTTAAGTGTTTTTCTTTAGGCTCCGGTATAAGCCCAACTCAATGTGTGTGCTCACAGTGTATGTGTGTGTGTGTGAAGGGAACATACAAACCTCAAACCCTAATAAAAAACCAAGAAACACCTGCAAACGATCATAAAGATACAACCAGGCAACAATATTCAAAATCCTCTACCCTAGGGTTTGAGTAACATAATAGACGAGTATATACAACAATTAAGCATAGGGTAAACAAAATAATAACTCAGAAATATATTGCACAAATAAATTAAACCGGCTTGACTCTCACCAATCCCCAGCGGAGTTGCCATCTGTCGTGACCTAGATCTCGACGTAGACGGCTCAAAAATATGAATTTTAGGAGTCGCCACCCAATTTATTAAAAATAGGAAAAATTGAGAAAAACCTAACCTAAGAGTTAGTGGTCTGCGTAACTAGGTTGGATTCGGGAGTCGGTTATGCGTAGAAAAGGGGCGAAAACCTAATTTCACTGCACCCCTAGCACATCTGTCCTAAGACAGTTACCCTAAATTTGATTTGCACAAGAATTAACAAGTTGTTTCATTATTTGTTTACCCGAAAAATAATACTTAATAGGATTTAGTAAAAAAAACAATTATTTACCAAGGACTAATTTAAGAAAAAATTATTTTGACTTTGACAGGAAGGCCCTGCGCCTACGTACTCTCCGGTGCAATGAGAGACTCAAAAGTCGCGTAGTTCTTCCTGAAAATTTTTTGGTTGGTTGATTTTAATTGTAAAGGGGTTTAGGATCCAAGTTGTACAACTAAAGATCCTTAAACCGGATTGACAGATGTACATCCAAATCGAATCCATTTATTTTTTGAATTTTTTTTTTAAAAATAGGTGTTATATATAAATCCTATTTAATTGGTAGTTTTATGATTTTTATTTTAAAGGGATTTAAGGTCCAAGTTGTACAACTAAGGACCCTTAAATCAAAGTTTTGGGTTTGATAGGATGTACATCCAAGTCAAACCCTATTTATCGTTTTTTTTGGGAGTGAAATAAACTTGGTTTAATGAATAGCACCATTTAATAATATTGAGAACAAAAAAAGAATAGTAAAATAATAAAAAATGAAATGGGGTTGTAGTAGAAACTAGGTGGTGTAAATATTTACAGGGAGGCTGTATTATAAACAGGGGTGTGTGCAAATAAGAGGTCTAGGCGCTAAAAATAAAAAAATGGGATGGGTTCTTGAAGGGAGAGTGTAGCGAAGTAATAGGGTGGGGGTATGCCTAGTAGTTCAGCTTGTGATATTTACTAAATGGTCTGATAATAAAAAAAAGAAATAAACTATAACAAAGGAAGACAGCAGAAAACGTGGGGGGGTGTTTTACGCTTCTGAAAGAGATTTTACGTTCGGATTTCCGTATTTTTATATATAAAAGGAAACCAACCTGGTCTCCTGAAAATAAGAACGGATCTGAATGTAGATTTTTGCTTACTGCTCCTTAGTCTACTGTTTCTGGTGATACTTTGTCGTTGCTGCTACTGCTTGACTTCTATCTTTCTAGAATTTTCAGATCTAGTGACACAGTGATTGGGGTTTCAGTGTAAAACCCTAATCTTTTTTTTTGGTGTTTTATTTGCCTCGAAATTCGTGTTCTTTTCTTCCTTCCTTTGACTGCTAGTTTTGCTCTTCTTTTATAGGTGAAAGTTTAGGTGTGGAGACTTGCTAGACAAGTCGACTTGTTGGGCAAGTCGACTTGTTAGGCAAACGGACTTGTTTGGCAAGTCAACTTGTTGGGCAAGCAAGGCAAATAGGCTTGTTGGGCTAGTAGACTTGTTAGCCTGAAGGTTGATACTACTAACACCCCCCTTTTTTTATTTTCTTTTGTAATTTGTATTATTTCTTATCTATTTTATTTTTTTTTAAATCTACTTTGTAATTTTTTTGAATTAGCATGTTTTTTTTTTAATTTTTGTTTAACCACTAAAAAAAGTAATAATAACGCAAAATTAGTAAATTAGCGCCAAATGACCTATTCGAGGGATTAGGAATCAAATATACGCGAAAAACATATTTTTGTGATTTTTTTGAAAAAGTAAAAAAGTACCGGTTAAAATTGGGTGTTCACACTTAGTGTTTTCATTTTTAGCCCTTAGTAAACTTTTCTCCAACTTTTGATCCTCACTTATATTTTCGTTTACACTTTTGGTTTTTGACATTAATTGTCAGGCTTGCACATGTCACATCACATTTTTTAATTACTATGATGTCAAATCACCCCCCTCTGATGTTATCATGGATCTGAACTGATTAGACTGTCATGCGGGTGCCTACCAAGTTACACTTTTTAGTGACTAAGATGCCAAATCACTTGCAAAATCAGATAATTTGGTGTTCTAATCGTTAAAGTGTCATGGTTCAAGTGCCAATGTGGCGGTCTATATTCGAAAGGTGCAAACGGAGATACAAGTGGGGACCAAAAGCACAAATAAAGATATAAGTGAGTACAAAAAGTTGAAGAAAAGTTTATTAAGGACTAAAAACGAAAAAAATCCCTATTTTAATAGGACTAAAAATAGGGAACTTCTAAGGTGAGAGATCAACTAAATTCATCACCGATGAACCACTAAAATTGACCGTTAGATAGAGTATAAAACCTCATCAATCATTGAGATATAATATTGGTTGATTCAATCTTAACCACCCATAGCATTTTACACAATATCTTACGGTCAATCTTAGTGATTCACCGTTGAGTGACTTAATTGATCTCTCACCCTAGAAGCCACCCTAAAAACATATTTAACCATTATTTTAACTTTTTTAACCATTTTAACATTTTTCTTCTTTATTAGGCTCAGACCACATGCTAGTCCATTTAACTACGGGTGGACCGCAAATTTCTTGCCTGTTTAGTTCCATAGATGTACTTGCTCGATCTGTTAACATCGTGGGCTACTTTGGGTTGGGTCTAGCAAGATCTATCTGTGTAGTTCTCTTATGGCCCATAATTCTTACAAACCTCACCACACACACCCTTACCCTATGAAAATACGTAAATACCCCTAACACTCTTAAAAAATTCCCCCTATCCTTCCTCCTTCTTCTTCCCTTCCATCTCCTACACACCCCCTCCTAAACCCCACACCTCCCATCTCTCCACTCCAAACCCTAACCTCCTCACCAACATCACTCACATTGTAACCATCTTCTGCACAGAGGCAACCCTCTTAAGGTATGATCCCTACTAACATTTTCCTTTTTTTTTAACGCAGAAACTGTTTCGGTATCAAACCACCATAGCTTTAAAAATTTGTAAAAGGGGATGTTTTTAGATCGAAAAGCCACGGAAGTATGCTACTGAACCTGTTTGGTGACATAGTACCGAACCGGTTCGAAATCATAAAACCGTACATTAGCAGTTAATCAGAATGTGCAGAAACTATTTTTTAAAATCTGTCTTCTATTTTTGTTAAAACTTTGGAGGATAAAATGGTACAACCTCAAGAGGAGATGACATGTCGAGCGACTCAATGATTGTGGACCATACTAGTTCTTTCACAACTGAACACATATATTATTAGGTCAAAAAAAACTAGGGTTTAGGTTTGTTTAGATTTAAGGGCCTAATTGGCTGTTACTTTTTTTTTCAGCTATTTGCTACTCGTGACGAGCTGTTGGCATGGGTACGTTCTGTCGGGCAGTCTTTTGAGATCGTGATTGTGATATCTAGGTCTGACAACGGACGGAGGTCAGGGAAAGAATACAGTGTCATGGTGTGTGAAAAATCCGAAAAGTGCAAGTACGCTCATATGGTTTCTACCGGGAGTAGAAAATGGTGCTACAAGTTTAGGTTGAAAGGAAAATTTGTTAAGAAGCTTGGAGGAAGGATATTGAGTGTTATGTGTGGAACACATAACCACGCATTATTGTCTTACGGATAAGGTCATCCGTACATCCAGACTCGATTGAGCTTCTAAATACATTCCCCATTATATTGTTGATTGATCACACGTATAAGACCAATGGGTATAAGTATCTATTGGTTAAGATTGTCGGTGTAACCTCAACGGAGATGACTTTCTCCGTTGCATTTGCTTATGTCCAGGGGGATAAATTGAGAAACTTTGTCTGGGCATGGAAAAACTGAGGGGTCTATTTAGGAGACAGGATGATTTGCCACACTAAATCCTACCGCTAATCCTACTCCAACTCTAACTCATACTCCAAGTCCTAATCAACCCTAAATCCTACTGCTAATCCTACTCTTGCTATTATTCATACACATGACTACAATGAATTCATTATTGTATGCCAGAGATCATTATCCATATATTAAAGATATAGTAAATGTAAAAGCTGATGGTAATTGTGGATTTCGGTGCATTGCTGCACTACTTGATAGGGGTCAAGATGCTTACAATACTGTGAGATAAGATTTGTTGGACGAGGTTAAGCGAAACTTCAAATTCTATACTAGGTTGTATTGTGGGATAGGGAAAGTCACCCATATTATGAAATCGTTGATGGGTACACATAGCTATTTGAAAGATAATTGGATGACTGTCCCAAATGCGGTTATTTGATCGCTAACAGATACAATGTCATACTCGTTTGTTGGTCGTTCACAATTTTCCCCTTTCATATTGCACCTTCCAAAAGTGCTCATGTGCTCAACATTTGCTATACTAAATTACTAATGAACACTTTGTAGAGGTTTGTGAACCACAAATTATAAACCATATCTATATTCTAAAAAGTTAGATCAAATAATAATTGTGTTGTCCTTGTAGGTATTTATGAAGATAAGAAGTCCAATACCCCTGGTCGATTATCTCTAGACTAAACACAGGGCAGAGATAGCAAAAGATTGGGACAAGCCATTTACGGGTTGCATGCAACGGTGGAAGTCGTTGCTAATAGTGCTCATGTAGACTTAACTAAGGATTAATAGGATTAATGTTTAGTTGAATATTTTGTTGAATTTCTATACGAATTTGTATACAAACGAGACATTTCCCACGTAATTAATCTTATGTTCGAAATTTATCACATGTTTATTGTTAGTTGATTATTTATTATGTTAATTTATAACATAAAATTGTTAGTTCAATTGAATTTTTATGGCCTATACTAAAATTGCAGTAGGAACACTTGGTTTTCTGCAGTATCAGAGTTGTACGGTTCTTTAATATTGAAACCTACGGATTCCATCAATCATCTCATCCAAAACCGTAATAGGAATTCCATGATTAATAACCTGGAAAAAAAAAGTGTTATAAGGTTAATTTCGTAGTCAGGATGCGAGAGTTAAGAATAGGAGTGATAAGAAGGTAGAGGGTGCCTTTGATTCGCAAAACGGGTAGGACCGGACAGGACAACACAGTACAGGGCAGGTTAGTACTGGATAACTATTTGTACTGTACATTGTTTGGTAGCCGATGCACAAAACAAGTTATTACTGGACAAGATACTGTGAAATTGACTATAATATCCTTTACACGGTTTAATATTGGTTTGCACCAAAAAAAATACACCCAACAAACTTTTGAGACTTTCTAAATTAGAATATTGAAAAAAATAGAATATTGTTTTTTATGAAGAATGAACATAGGCGAGAGACAAGGAGAAAGCATGAACAATTTTTCCAAATATGGGTTGGCACTTGCCTTTTTATAGAAGCATAAACTGGGAAAACAAAGCATGAAACGAGATAGTTGAAATATTTAGGCTAAATTGCTCTTTTGGCCCTTTATCTTTGGGGTTGTGGTCACTTTGGCCCTTTATCTTTTTTTTTGTCTCATTTTAGACCCTCATGTTTTTTTTGTGTCATTTTAGCCCCTGCCGTTAGTTATTTCTAACGGACGCCACGCTGGCAGTTAACTGCTGACGTGGCGTCCAGCTGACGTGGACTCATTAATTGACGTGGCAAAAAAATTATTATTTAAATGAAATCAAAAGAACACATCATCAATTCTGTTTTTAAAATAACACTTCATCAATAAACTTAAAACATTAAAACACAAAAACAGAAAACACAAATCACAAAAAAAATTGAAACCAGATTCAGATCTGAGGACTCGTTTGAAGAACAGAAACCTAAATCTCCAAAACCCCCATTGTCATCTTCTCCCTCCACTAACTCGAAAACAATAATCTGCATCTTCTTCCCCACTCAATCAATGGCATCGTCCCATTCGAACAACTGTGGCCCATCTCCACTAAAACAGAACCCCAAATCGCGAAGCACAAGTGAAACTCCACCCGAGTGTGACTGCAGCTTAAGATGTGTTGTGCGCACTGTGAAAAAAGAAACTGGAAATAAGGGAAGGAAGTTCTGGGGCTGTAGAGATTTCGTGGTAAGATTTATGGTAGTTGGTTCAAGTATTTCCCCATTGTTGAAGTTCTGAGCACATCTGTGCTGCAGATCTGGGTTTTCTCTTGAAGAACTATTTTTTTCAATTTGGTCCTCAATGTTTATGCTATGTTTCATTTTGGCCCTCAATGTTTATGCTTAGTTTCAGCTCTGTCCCTCTGTTTTTTTGGAAAAATTCTCAATTCGGTATTTGATGTATGTATGTTTGTTTGGTTGGACAGAGTAAAGAGGATCCTTCTGGTTGCGCATTTATGAAGTGGACTGCAGATTCATGGCCTCCTGAGACACAAAGTCAAAGTATAGAGACTGGATGTGCACATTGTGTTGAACTTAGAAACACTATTAAGGAGATGAAGAACGATGGAGAGTCCACAAAAAATTTGTTGAAAATTGCATTGTACTCTATTTTCCTTTTGGTCGTAGCTTGTGTAATGCTAATTCTGAAATCTGGACATTCTGTGTAATGGTCTAACTTAGAAGGGTAACACTATGTTCATTGATGTAATCCTATTTTCCTTTTGGTTGTACCTTGTGTAATGGTAATTGATGTAATCCTGAAATATTTATGTTAAGAACACTATGTTCATGTCTCTATTCAGTGTCAATTTACATTTACGTATAAATAGCAATTAAAAACATAAGGTACCAAAATGAAACATTTTAAAATCACGAGGGACCAAATTGAAACATTTTAAAATCATGAGGGACCAAATTGAAACATACCATAGCAACTTAATATTAACTTAAGATGACCAAATATGTTCTGTCATGAGGTCTATTGGCTATTAATACATAACATCGAGCCAATTAAACAATAAAAAGGGGAATTAAAACCCTACTAAACATCCACATCTTTCAACAACATTGTCACATAACAAAAAGTAACATAAAGTAGCACAGATTCACTGCCTCTTCCACGTTGGAAGTTTAGCCCTTGTAGAGTTAGGTCTTTTGGGTACACCAAGTGTTTTCTTCAGCCTTGTAGTTGTTGGTGCAGTAGCTAGTTGACTTGGTGCAGCTGGTGTTTTCTTCGACCTTGTAGTTGTTGGTGATGTTGGTGGTTGACTTGGTGCAGCTGATGTTTTCTTCGACTTTGTAGTTGTTGGTGCAGTTGGTGGTTGACTTGGTGCAGCTGATGTTTTCTTCGACCTTGTAGTTGTTGGTGCAGTTGGTGGTTGACTTGGTGCAGCTGGTGGTTGACTTGGTGCAGCTGGTTGAGTTTGTGTTACGGAAACTACATGACAACAAGGCACCCCCGTGAGCATCCATTTTCTACAAGAACACTCCTTCCGAGTAAGATTGACTACGAACTTGTCCCCAATATTGTGTACGTGCCTCACATCATAAATGTCTTCAGTAGCAAACCTTTAAGGACCAAAATGAAATCAATTAAAAACATAAGGGACCAAAATGAAATCAATTAAAAACATAAGGGACTAAAATGAAATCAATTAAAAGGTGTTATACCTGCACAACCAAAATCTGGACTGCTCTTTCTCCTTTTCTAACCTCATCCTTATTCTTGGTAACACATCACCACTGTAGTTCTCAATAATTGGTCTACATTTAATTGATCTGGACTGCACCTATCTAAACCAATAATTGGTCTACATTTCATAAAACTCAGTTTGCAACCCTCAAGGCACATAAACAGCCTTTGGAAAGTTGGCAACAAAGGTCTATCTACATAGTCACCACCTTCAACACTTGCTTGCACATTGAGTTTAACTGTGCTATTCGGATTGGACCTAACAAACTCATGACAGTAGTCATATAACCTCTTATACTGCTCCTTAAATGATCCATCAACAATGTCCATGGCTCTCTTCCTAGCTCTATATGCCTTAGACCTACTAATTCCTGCATTCCATTTTTCATGTGTCTTGTTTACAATATCAGTTACCTTGATTTTAGGATTTTCCTTCATAGTCTTGTATAGCTTATCTCCCAACCAACTAGGAAAGTGACAATTAACTTGGCAGATTTGCACTGTGCAGATTTTCTAAAGGATATAATTGTATTTTTCATTTCCTTGTCCATTGGACAGAAGTTAGTACCAAAGTTTAGTGAGATACAACTTTTTGGGTAGTTGTCCGGGCCATCAAAATTTAGCGAATCAAACACATCCAGAGATTTCAACTCCAACCAATTAATATTATTAACGAATCTAACAAAATACTAAAAAAATTACCTGAAAAAATCCCCACTCACGACACGCTCTTCGAATTTGGCCAATAACATCTAGGCGCTTATTGAGGTTGTCGTGTATGTGATTGAGGTCTATGATGGGAACACTCAAGTTTGATTGAGTGGCTGAGTTGTCTTCGATATCAGAACTAGTAATATACCCGTGCATTCGCACTGACCGATCGCGTTACATTAGACGATTACCTCAAATAGAAACGTTAATTTGAAATCTCATTAATCTAAAATCAATTGTAAAATATAGAGGATGACTTGCATACGCACAGGTGTTGTCGTGTTATTTTTATGAATGAATTTAGACAGTATTTAAATAGTTTGAACATTACCCCGTGAAAATAAAGAAAAATTTAAAGTAGATAAAAAATGAGTTTCAAATAAAAAATTGATAAATGTAAAAACTAAAAATGTAAAAGAATCATTTAAAAACAATATGTGCATTTATCCCGTGTGTTTTTATATATCAGTGCAGTGTTTTTTATATATCTGTGTTGTTATCCCATGTTTTTTTATATATTAGTGCAACTATCCCGTGTTTTTATATATATCATTGCAGTTATCCCCGTATTTTTTTATATATCAGTGCAGTTGTCCAGTCTTTTTTTATGTATTAGTGCATTTAACGCATAGTTTCAATTGATTATTTGAGTTGATTAGTAGATTAGTGTAGATAGTAAAAGATAGATAGTAGATTATCAATAACAAATATTTTTCCGTGTTTTTTTATATATCAGTGACAATTATTTGTCCTTTTTAGGTATTATTGACAAATATTTGTCACGTGTTTTTAAATATTAATCAGTTTAAATAGTCATTAAGTCTTCTTGTTTTTTTAGATAGTAGGATTATAGTAGTCTTCAAAAATTATAATTATCAATGGCAAATATTAATCCCGTGTTTTTTTATACATCACTGCAGTTATCCTGGGTTTTTTTATATATCAATGCTGTTATCTCGTAGTTTCAATTGATTATTTTAGTTGATTAGTCGATTATAGTAGACAGTAGATTATCAATAAGAAATATTTGTTTTAAATATTAACTAAATAATCCTTTCTTACCATTGATTAGTAGATTATAGTAGTAGATTATTGCAGTTATCCCGTGTTTTTTTAGATAGTAGGTTTAGAGTAGTTTTCCAAATTATAATTATCAATGGTAAATATTAATTATAAATTGTCAAAAAAAATTATAAATATCAATTGTAAATATTAATCCTGTGGTTTTTTATATATCACTACAGTTATCCAGTGTTTTTTATTTATCAGTGCAGTTATCTCGTAGTTTCAATTGATTATTCTAGCTGATTAGTAGATTATAGTAGATAATAAAAGTTAGATATTAGATTATCAATAAGAAATATCGGTTTTAAATATTAATTATTAATTTAAATAGTCATTAAGACTTCTTGTTTTTTAGATAGTAGGTTTATAGTAGTAGTCTTCAAATTTTTTAATTATCAATGACAAATATTAATCTCATGTTTTTTTATATATCAGTGCAGTTATCTCGTGTTTTTTATATATCAGTGCAGTTATTTCGAAATTTCAATTAATTATTTTAGTTGATTAGTGGATTATCAATAAGAAATATTTGTTTTAAATATTAATCGGTGTTTTAGATAGTAGGTTTATAGTAGTCTTCAAAAATTTTAATTATCAATGAAAAATATTAATACTGTGTTTTTTTATATATCGGTGCAGTTGTTCCGTGTTTTTTTTATATATTATTGCAGTTAACTTGTAGTTTCAATTGATTACTTTAGTTGATTAGTTGATTATAGTAGATCGTAAAAGATATATAGTAGATTATCAATAAGAGTGTAAACAAATTTTGGAGAGAAAAATTAAAATTTTAAGGTGATAACGTTTTCAAAAAAGGTGATAGTTTTTTTTTGTTTATTAGTATGACTCATTTGCATTTTTATTGGTAATTTTAATAGAGTAGTGTTTGTATAAATTTAGAAATTTAGTTAAAAGAATTAAAATGAAGTGATAAGGGAAAGAGAATAATTATTTATGGGAAAAGTAAAGTAAAATGAAAAAAAGGAAGAAAGAGAGTGTAAAAGAAAAGTGAAAAGGAGAAAAGAGAGTGTAAGAAGAAAGAGAAAAAATGAAGAAAAAGAGTGTAAGAGAAAAGTGAAAAGTAAGAAAGTGAGTGTAAATAAAGGGAAAAAAAAAGAAGAAATAGAGTGTAATGACATTTTTACCCTCAAAAATTTGAGGTGTCTTTTAGATAGAATTGGGGTATTGGTAAAATCATATGTGGTGAATTGGTATAAATCTATAGTAGATCAGTGTAGTTGTCCCGTGTTTTTCATATATTATTGCAGTTATCTCGTAGTTTCAATTGATTACTTTAGTTGATTAGTTGATTATAGTAGATCTTAAAAAGATAGATAGTAGATTATCAATAAGAGTGTAAACAGATTTTGGGGAGCAAAATTAAAATTTTAAGGTGATAACATTTTCAAAAAAGGTGATAGTTTTTTTTTGTTTTTTAGTATGACTCATTTACATTTAATAGGTAATTTTAATAGAGTAGTGTAACATCCCCAAAATAATTAATAGAATTAATTGGGTTTTAACCCAATTAAATAAATTTAGTACTTGACTGGTAAATTTATTGAGTGCAAAAATTATTTATTGGTTGTCATCGGATCGTTAACCGGATAATACGGGTCAAGGAAGTTTCGGAATCGAAATAAGAGATTTAAATCAATATGGTAATTTGACCACGTTACCACTTATATATTAAATATATATATATATATATATATATATATATATATATATATATATATATATATATATATATATATGTGTGTGTGTGTGTGTGTGTGTGTGTGTGTGTGTGTGTATATTAAAGAAAGAAAAGAAAGAAAGAATGCGAGAGAGAGAGATACAGAGAGGAGAAAGGAGAGAAAGAGAGAAAAGAAGAGAATGGGTGTGGAAGAAGAGGAAAAATAAGATACTTCGGTTCATCAAAACGACTTCCTTCCAACACGAAAAACGCTCAGCGTTACTTCCTCTTCGATTTGGTACCAACATCATCATCATCATCAACTCACTCTCTCTCACTTTGCCACTTTCGAAAATTTGAAGGGAATGGAGGTTTGTGATGGTTCAAGCTCAAGGGTAGCTTGGGATGGTGTTTGGCGCGGACCCGAGGATGATTGATCGATGATTGAAGTTCGATTGGGAGATTGGAAGCGAGTTGGGTGAGTTGGGGTTGAAAAATCCAATTTGGGGGTTTTTGTGAATAGTAGCTTTTGGAGGTTAGGGATGATGAATAGTGTTCATGGAGGATTTCGAGGAATTCGGTATTTCGGTCAAAAAGAGGTTTCGCGATCGAGTGGAAAGCTTTGAAAGCGGATTGGGGGTCGCCGGAGCGGGGAGCGTTCGTGTGGTTACTCGGTGATTTCGGCTCGCTCGTGGCTCACGCTTCAAGGGTGAGTTTTACTCACGTTTAGGATTGTTCCGTTTTGAAATGAACTTGTCGTGATTTGGTTTCGAAAGATTTTGAGTCGAAAACCGTTATTTCGAAATAAATCGTATTTGGATAAAATTCGTTTAGATTGAGTTTTTGATTGATTTGATTGATTGTGTGACATTGATTGAATCTGTTTTTATGGTTGTTTGAACTGTTTTTAATCGGAACAAGAATCGGAGTTGAGCGGGATAGCGAATTTCGCAAGAAAATGGAAAACCTGCAATTTTCTGCAGATGGTCGCGTCGCGACCCGTCCCCATCGCGTCGCGACCCGGCCCAGTTTTTTCACGAATATATTTCTGATGCTTTTCGCGTCGCGACGGTAACCTTTCGTGTAACGCCCCAAAATAATTTAATTATTTATTTAATTAAGTTATTTAAGGCTTACAATATTTATTTAATTTAATTAAATAATTCAAGGTTTAATTTATTTTATTTTACTTGTTAGGAGGTGTTGCCACGAATTGAGGTGGTGCTTGGGGGCCCATGACCCTCAAGTGAGCCCATGACCCATTGGTTAGTCATAGGAGTCGACTCACTAGGGGTCTTGGGAGTTAGTTGCAATTCACTCAAGTGTGCAAAAGAAAGAAAAAAAGAAACGTAAAAGAGAGAGTGAGAAGAGAAGGAGTTGCGAAGGGAAGAGGAGAAGAAGAAGAGAGGGCGAAGCACTCAAGGAAGAGGAGAAGGCTCGTTGGTGACTTGCATTTCCTTGGAGCATTGTCTAGCAAATTTCGACTTCTAAGAGGTTAGGGGGTCCTCGTTTTGTTGTTAATACCATATGCGAATTAGTGATTGCTTAGGGTTAGGGTTCTAGGATAATTTCTATGAATGAATTGTGATGTTGATGATTAAATTATAGTATTGTGATGCTTGATTTTGAATGGCCTAGGTTGAAATCGCATGACTATTGTTTGAAATTGTTGCTAATGTGAATTGTATGTCATATGTTTGAATATATGACTTATTGGTGCTTACTTGGTGAAAATTGAGAATCATGGTGATAATTGAATCATATATGTATAATTGAGTGTTTGGTGAATTTATGTTGGTGTTTGAATTTGAAAATTTCTGATTTTGGAAGCTCCTAGGCGCCTTGGGCGCCATATTCTTGTTGCTGTTTTTCTGTGCCTCAATCCTGGGCGCCAGGCGCCCAGTCAGTGTGCCTGCGCCAGTTTTTCCAGCCACTGTGTTGCTGTCTTGGTGCTAGGCGCCTTGTGTCATGGGAGCCAAGGGCCCCAATGTTCTGGTGATGGTTTTGTAAAATTCGGTTTCAGGTTTTCATATTCAGGTAAAATGGCTCGTGCAAAATGATTTTGGGCATCAAAATAGTTGGGTTGCGTGTTTTCACTAGGCGCCTAGTGCATGGGCGCCAAAAATGCTGTTCACTTTTTGACAAAATTTTTATTGGGTCCTCATATTCTGAGCATTTGGCTCGTGTAAAATCAATTTTGAAGAAAAATGAGTTTTGTTGCATGTTAGCCTTAGGCGCCTAGTGCCTGGGCGCCGTGTTGCTGTGCTGGGCGCAATGCGCCTATGCGCGTGTTGTTTCCTGGGAGCCAAGCGCCTATGCGCGCTGCTGTTCCCTGGGCGCCGAGCGCCTATGCGCGTTCCTGTCTCCTGGGCGCCATGCGCCTATGCGTGTTGCCTTTCCTGGGCGCCAAGCGCCCATGCGCCAAGCTCCGTGTTGCCCCTGGGCGCCCAGCGCCTATGCGCCAGTTTCCAGGATGTCTAAGTATTTTTCCTATTTTATTTTTAATGTAACTTTTGACTCGGTTATCCAAATTTAACGGTTCAAAATGCGTTTCGAAGCTAATTTCAGTGCCCATCCAAATGTTCCAATTTTATGCAAAAATAAATTATTTTTCTGGTGTTTCTGGGCTGAGGTGTTCAAGTGTCCAAATGGCAATTTTTATCCACTTTCCCTATGTCGTTGTCAAATCATAAATTGACCTAATTGGAATTGGTGTTGGTGTGAGTGGTGGGTTGAATTGGTGAGTGTATTTTGGTGTGATTGGTGAGCAGAGGCTTCGGCCTAATTTTAAATTTGGTGAGCTGATTAATGCACTAAGGTGAGAATATGAATTAAAATGGTGAGCTGAATTAAATGGTGAATTGATTAAATTGTGGTGTGTTGTGATGCATTTCCATAGCATCTCATGAAACATGTGCATTATTGGTGAGCAGAGGCTTCGGCCTAGTTTTATTTGGTGAGCAGAGGCTTCGGCCTAGTTTTATTTGGTGAGCAGAGGCTACGGCCTATTTGTTTTTGGTGACGGATCCGACATGCATGTGCCCGTGGAGTTTGGGTTGCATTTTCATTTCATAACCATACCTCTTGCATTGTGGAATTGTGATTGTAATTGTGAGATGGTTATTGACTTTGTTGTGAATCTGTTTGCCTGGTTCCTTTTCCTATGCAATGCTTATTCCATATGTTATTAATTATGAAAAGAGACTCACCCTACTTCTTTTTATGTTGCTTCTTATGTCGGCAACGTGCAGGTAATAACGAGTGAAGGTTACCTTATACCTTCGTTTGGTAGGAAGTGTCATGCTCTGATACGTAGCACCGGGGGCGTCTTAGGCTTTAATGTTATTGTCTTTATACTGTTAGACCATTTTTGGTGATGTATTGGTTTCGTTTTCGAATTAACTATTATTCCGCTGCTGGTAGTGACTATGTTTAGTTGACGTGAACTAAACGGTTTTCCGTGTTATGGTGCTATGTATCTTGTGGTTTTAATTGAACTATGGAAGTTGAAGTTTTTGATTTTTATGGAGTAAGTGTAGCACTCGCTTAAATTGTTTTCAAAAAAAAAAAGAAACTCTGATTTTATTAAAAAGTAAGGTTATTAGAAAAGGGGTGTTACATTAGTGGTATCAGAGCAGTTCGGTCTGTCCGGCCAAGTCGTCCTGTCATAGTGTCATATGACAAATAGAATTGTTAGATTAGTTCAAAATTTCTGTTTGTGCTGCAGTGATAGTTTGAAATGGCTGGGAGGAACGACGCTGCTCTTGCTGCTGCTTTGCAGGCTATGGCTCAGGCTGTTGGGAACCAGCAAAATGGTGCTGAAAATGCTGGGACTCACAGTTTGGCCACGTTCCAGAGGGAGAATCCACCTGTTTTTAAGGGCAAGTACAATCCAGATGGTGCTCTAGCATGGCTGAAAGAGATCGAAAGGATATTTCGGGTCATGGATTGTAATGATGCGCAGAAGGTCAGGTATGGTACCCATACGCTGGCAGAGGAGGCTGATGATTGGTGGATGGAGGTTAGGCAGAGATTAGAAACTGCTAATGAGGAGATAACTTGGGCTGTTTTCCGTAGAGAGTTCTTACGGAAATATTTTCCTGAAGATGTGAGAGGTAAGAAAGAAATAGAATTCCTTGAGCTGAAGCAAGGAAGCATGTCAGTGACAGAGTATGCTGCCAAGTTCACTGAATTGGCTAAGTTTTACCCCCACTATGCTGATGCTGATTCTGAATTTTCAAAGTGTATAAAGTTTGAGAATGGACTGAGGGCTGATATAAAGAAAGCTATAGGGTACCAGAAGATTCGGGTATTCGCTGATTTGATCGACAGTTGCCGGATATATGAAGATGATAGTAATGCTCACTCCAAGGTCATGAGAGATCAGAGGGGTAAATTTCAGAACCGGGGTAAGCCATATGAGGTTCAGGCTGGTAAGGGTAAGCAGAGGTATGCTGATAATAAGAAACCAAGTGGGGGAGATGCCCCTGCGAAGGTTGTGTGCTACAGATGTGGCAAGCCGGGTCATAAGAGTTTTGACTGCTCAGATAATAAATGTTTCAAGTGCGGTAAAGAAGGTCATGTGGCTGCGAAATGTGAGAAAAGGGATGTGGTGTGCTACAACTGTGGGGAAGCAGGACATATTAGTACTAAGTGTACTAAGCCGAAGAAAGAGAAGTCCCATGGAAAAGTGTTTGCTCTCGCAGGATCAGAGGATACTAATGAGATTAGAGGTACATGTTTTATTAATGGTATTCCTTTGATTGCTATTATTGATACTGGTGCTACGCACTCATTTATTGCTGCTTTATGTGCTGAGAAATTGGACCTTGTTTTATCTTCTATGATGAGGGAGATGGTTATTGACACTCCAGCTAAGGGTTCAGTAACTACCTCTCTTGTGTGTGCTAAGTGCCCTCTGTCAATCTTCGACAGAGATTTTCTTGTTGACCTTATTTGTTTGCCGTTGGGAGGGTTGGATGTCATTCTTGGTATGGACTGGTTAGTATTTAACCATGTGCATATTAATTGTTTCCGAAGATCTGTGAGTTTCCTTCCTCCCGAAGAAGAAGGATCTGTTTTGTTGCCTGCTGGTCATTTGCATAAGGTAATGGAAGCGGGAGTTCATCTGTTTGCTTTGATGGCGTCATTGTCTGCTGAGAATCAGGCGATCATTGAAGGGGTTCAGGTAGTGTGTGAATTTCCCGAAGTGTTCCCGGATGAAATTCCAAGTGTTCCGCCAGAGAGGGAGGTTGAGTTTGCTATTGATCTTATACCTGGTACTAGGCCTGTGTCTATGGCCCCGTACCGGATGTCAGCCTCAGAGTTGTCTGAATTGAAAAAGCAATTAGAAGATCTACTTGAGAAGAAATTTGTAAGGCCAAGTGTGTCACCATGGGGTGCTCCGGTATTGTTAGTGAAAAAGAAGGACGGGAGTATGAGGCTTTGTGTCGATTATAGGCAGTTGAACAGGGTGACAATAAAGAACAGGTATCCGCTTCCCAGAATTGATGATCTGATGGACCAGTTGGTAGGTGCTAAGGTGTTTAGTAAAATCGATTTGAGATCGGGTTATCACCAGATCAAGGTAAAGGATGAAGACATTCAGAAAACCGCTTTCAGAACGAGATATGGGCACTATGAGTATTCTGTGATGCCGTTTGGTGTTACCAACGCGCCGGGTGTGTTTATGGAGTACATGAATCGTACTTTCCATAGTTACTTGGATCGGTTTGTAGTCGTGTTTATCGACGACATTCTGGTGTATTCTAAGACAGAAGAGGAGCACGCAGAACATTTGAGGTTAGTGCTAGAGGTGTTGAAAGAAAAGAAATTGTATGCAAAATTGTCTAAGTGAGAGTTCTGGCTGAATGAAGTAGGTTTCCTTGGTCATATTATCTCTGGTAATGGTATAGCTGTGGACCCAGCCAAGGTTGATGCTGTGTCGCAATGGGAGAGCCCGAAGTCAGTTACAGAGATTAGAAGCTTCTTGGGATTAGCTGGTTATTACAGGAGATTTATTGAAGGTTTCTCGAAATTGGCACTTCCGTTGACTCAATTGACATGTAAGGGAAAAGCTTTTGTGTGGGATGCACGCTGTGAGGAGAGTTTCAATGAGCTGAAGAAGAGGTTGACCACATCGCCCGTTTTGACTTTGCCTGTTCCGGATCAACCGTTTGTAGTATATTGTGATGCTTCCAAGATGGGTTTGGGAGGTGTGTTAATGCAAGAGGGTAAGGTAGTAGCTTATGCGTCCAGACAGTTGAGGACCCATGAGAAGAACTACCCTACTCATGATTTGGAGGCACTATCTGTATGGAACTAGATTTGAAGTGTTTAGTGACCATAAGAGTTTGAAATACTTGTTCGATCAGAAGGAGCTGAATATGAGACAGAGACGTTGGTTAGAATTGCTGAAGGATTATGATTTCGGCTTGAACTATCACCCCGGCAAAGCTAATGTCGTGGCTGATGCTTTAAGTCGGAAGAGTTTGCATATGTCGGCTATGATGGTGAAAGAGTTAGAGTTGATTGAGCAGTTTCGGGACATGAGTCTGGTTTGTGAAGTGACACCGCAGAGTGTCAGATTGGGAATGTTGAAGATTGGCAATGAATTTTTGGTTAGTGTTCGAGAAGCCCAACAGTCAGATGTAAAGTTGGTAGACTTGCTAGTTGTGAATGATCAAGCTGTGAATGGAGAATTCAAGTTAGATTCCCAAGGTGTACTGAGATTCAGAGATAGGATCTGCATTCCTGATGATGCTGAGATGAAGCGAATGATTCTTGAGGAGAGCCATAGGAGCAAGTTGAGTATTCATCCAGGGGCTACAAAAATGTACCAAGATTTGAAGAAAATGTTCTGGTGGCCTGGTATGAAGAAGGATGTGGCTCAGTTTGTGTATTCTTGTCTGACTTGTCAGAAGTCTAAGATTGAGCATCAGAAGCCTGCGGGGTTGATGCAACCATTGGAGATTCCGGAATGGAAATGGGATAGCATTTCCATGGATTTTGTGACTGGTTTGCCAAATACAGTGAGAGGGTTTGATGCTATATGGGTGGTAGTGGACAGGTTGTCAAAGTCTGCTCATTTCTTACCAATTAATATGACTTATCCAGTTCCAAAGTTGGCAGAGATCTACATCAAGACAATTGTGAAGTTGCATGGCGTTCCGCTTAGTATTGTATCTGATAGAGATTCAAGATTCACTTCTGAATTTTGGAAAAGTTTGCAGGAAGCTTTGGGTTCTAAGTTGAGGTTAAGCTCCGCTTATCATCCGCAGACAGATGTTCCTGAGAGTCACTCCGGTGACTGGTGTTGGGCGTGCCTTGAAATCTAAGAAGTTAACTCCCCGTTTCATTGGTCCGTATCAGATTACGGAGAGGGTGGGAAGTGTTGCCTATAGGGTGGCTTTGCCGCCTGATCTTTCGAACTTGCATGACGTGTTTCACGTGTCACAACTTCGAAAGTATGTTCCGGACCCGTCTCATGTGATTCAGATGGATGAAGTAGAGGTGCGGGATAATCTCACTGTGGAGACTATGCCTGTGCGGATTGAAGATAGAGAAGTGAAGACTCTGAGAGGGAAAGAAATTCCTTTGGTGAAAGTGGTGTGGCTAGGAGCTGCTGGTGAGAGTATGACTTGGGAGCTGGAGAGTAAGATGCGGGAAGCGTATCCGGAGTTGTTTGATTCAGGTAATTTCGAGGACGAAATATTCTAAGTGGGGGAGAGTTGTAACGCCCCAAAATAATTTAATTATTTATTTAATTAAGTTATTTAAGGCTTACAATATTTATTTAATTTAATTAAATAATTCAAGGTTTAATTTATTTTATTTTACTTGTTAGGAGGTGTTGCCACGAATTGAGGTGGTGCTTGGGGGCCCATGACCCTCAAGTGAGCCCATGACCCATTGGTTAGTCATAGGAGTCGACTCACTAGGGGTCTTGGGAGTTAGTTGCAATTCACTCAAGTGTGCAAAAGAAAGAAAAAAAGAAACGTAAAAGAGAGAGTGAGAAGAGAAGGAGTTGCGAAGGGAAGAGGAGAAGAAGAAGAGAGGGCGAAGCACTCAAGGAAGAGGAGAAGGCTCGTTGGTGACTTGCATTTCCTTGGAGCATTGTCTAGCAAATTTCGACTTCTAAGAGGTTAGGGGGTCCTCTTTTTGTTGTTAATACCATATGCGAATTAGTGATTGCTTAGGGTTAGGGTTCTAGGATAATTTCTATGAATGAATTGTGATGTTGATGATTAAATTATAGTATTGTGATGCTTGATTTTGAATGGCCTAGGTTGAAATCGCATGACTATTGTTTGAAATTGTTGCTAATGTGAATTGTATGTCATATGTTTGAATATATGACTTATTGGTGCTTACTTGGTGAAAATTGAGAATCATGGTGATAATTGAATCATATATGTATAATTGAGTGTTTGGTGAATTTATGTTGGTGTTTGAATTTGAAAAATTCTGATTTTGGAAGCTCCTAGGCGCCTTGGGCGCCATATGCTTGTTGCTGTTTTTCTGTGCCTCAATCCTGGGCGCCAGGCGCCCAGTCAGTGTGCCTGCGCCAGTTTTTCCAGCCACTGTGTTGCTGTCTTGGTGCTAGGCGCCTTGTGTCATGGGAGCCAAGGGCCCCAATGTTCTGGTGATGGTTTTGTAAAATTCGGTTTCAGGTTTTCATATTCAGGTAAAATGGCTCGTGCAAAATGATTTTGGGCATCAAAATAGTTGGGTTGCGTGTTTTCACTAGGCGCCTAGTGCATGGGCGCCAAAAATGCTGTTCACTTTTTGACAAAATTTTTATTGGGTCCTCATATTCTGAGCATTTGGCTCGTGTAAAATCAATTTTGAAGAAAAATGAGTTTTGTTGCATGTTAGCCTTAGGCGCCTAGTGCCTGGGCGCCGTGTTGCTGTGCTGGGCGCAATGCGCCTATGCGCGTGTTGTTTCCTGGGAGCCAAGCGCCTATGCGCGCTGCTGTTCCCTGGGCGCCGAGCGCCTATGCGCGTTCCTGTCTCCTGGGCGCCATGTGAAATAGGGAGGTGCTTCATAAATCATTTCTTATGCATCATAAATCATTTCTACGTTTTCCTAAACCTATAAATAGGGAGGTGCTTCACACTTTTCATTTCACTCAACCACACGAAAAATTACAACAAATCTCTCTTCTTCTCACATACATTTTCTAGATCTGAGAAAGAGAAAAATAGAGCTATCACTTTCATATCATTTTTATAGATCTAGTCACTCATCTCTCACAGCTATTATATTGTCATATTATCTGAGGTGATTAGATCATAGCTTCTATATTGTAGTCTACTATTGTGGGGGTCGCTCTGAAATCCTGGGATTTGTTCTTGGGTCTCTCAATCAGGAGATTGAGTTGGTTTGAAATCCTGGGAAGTTTTCTTGGGTCTCTCAATCAGGAGATTGAGTTGGTTTGAAATCCTGGGAGGTGATCTTGGGTCGTTCAATCAGGAGATTGAAGCGGTGTTGAAATCCTTAGCTAGGTGCTCGGGTTCTCAGTTCGGGGGAATTGGGATTTGCTATCTGAAGTTGCCTGTTTGTAAAACATTCTTCATATAGTGGTTATCAGCAAAGTCCAAAGGTTGCAAAGCCGGAGGCTGAGGACGTAGGGCTTTTATCCCGAACCTCGTAAAATTCCTGGTGTATCTCTATCCCTCTCTCTTTACTTTATTTACTGTTTATATCTGTTTATAATATCACTACTCTGATCTGAATCTGTTAATCTGGTTGTATAACTATATCCCTACTCTGATCTGAATCTGTTAATCTGGTTATAGTTATACTCGTTGTACTACAGATCTGTTTATCTATCATCTTCTCTATCACTACTGTAGATCTGCTATATTCAATATCATTGCATTACTTATAAAACAACCTTATTGTAAATATTGAATATAGAATAATATCTCATTGTGCCTAATCTGCCTACTTGCATATATCTGATAAGTTCAAATCTCTTTTTCCGCATTTGATTTAAACAAACTTATCATTTATTTCGAAAAGAATCCAAGAATTACACATAACCTTATTCACCCCCCCTCTAAGGTTATACTATAGTCTAACAAGTGGTATCAGAGCTAGAAATTGCATATAGAGCTTTACATCTCGCAATTTAAATTTTATTTATCTATCTGTGATTATGGGTTCTTTTTTGAAAGAGGGGGTGTCTTTATTTAGGCCACCTCTGTTTGATGGGACTAACTATGACTATTGGAGTAGTCGAATGAAATGTCATGTGCAGGCTATAGATTTCACCTTATGGAGGATCTTTGCAGATGGACCACTGATCCCAATGAAAATCAAAAGTAAAGCTACCGGCAAAGAAGAAGAAGTGCCAGTTGAGGACATCTACACCATTGACCTGAGTGAGCTGAGAAAGTCCGAGTTAGAATAAAATTTCTAAAAACGCCAGAGCAATGAACGTTCTTCACGTATCTCTATGTGAAGAAGAATATGGAAAAGTAAAAGGTTGTCAGACAGCAAAAGAGATTTGGGAGTACTTGGAAGCCACACACGGTACAAGCCAAATGGAGGCTAAATGGGACAATTCTGACACTGATAGTGAATCTGAGGAGGTTGCAAATGATATCTGTTTTATGGCAAATGACACTTCCGAGGTAAGCCTTAATAACCCTAGTCTTTCTGATTCTTCTATACATGATGATTTATCTGATGGTGCGTATAGTAGTCATGATTTGAGTGAGGCTTTTGAAGCTCTTTATTTTGAACATGAAACTCTTTTGTTAAAATCTAAGAAATTGGCAAAGAGTAACAAAAGCATGCTCACTCAAATTGAGACACTTGAAAATGAAGTAGATAGATTAAAGAATGAACTGCATAAATCTGTCAACCTTGAGTTTTGTGAGCTTGAACAAAATTTTGAAAATGCCAAAGTTGAAAATGAACTTTTGAAAGAAACATTGAAAAAGTTTGAGGTTGGTGAAAAGACCTTGACTCAGTTGCTTCACTCTCAACATCAATATGTTGATAGGAGAGGAATTGGGTACAAAGGTAATTCCACCTCCTCCATTTTAAACAAGAAATTAACTTTTGTTGCATCTACTTCAAGTAATAAATCCATTGTTTTCTCATGCACCTACTGTCAAAAGGGAAACCATAGCTCACCTAGATGTCCTATCCGTAAATTATGTGAGCTTGGTACCCTTATACCTGCTTGTGAGAAACCAAGGTGGATTGTGAAAACAAACCCCTTGATGACTAACCCCAAAGGACCCAAAGAGAATTGGGTACCAAAATTTTCTACTTGATCTTAGTGCAGGTGTGCTACAAGGTATGGGAGTCAGATCGATACCTTGATAGCAGAGACTCAAAGTTCATGACTGGAGACGCAAAAAGATCCTTAATACTCAGAAACAGCAGTCATGTGAATAGTAATATCAACAATAGAGGAAAAATCACCGGTGAAGGTTAGATTCGAAAAGTTCTATTCACCTTAAGAATAATTTATCACTCCTGTGAAATAAAAATTTTTGTGTGCATCAAAGTCTTTTTTCTCTCTATTGTGATGGATCTCTGATGCAACATATTTTTAAGTTAAATATGATACCTATATTGTTGAACCAAGTATGGCATATTATCTTGGGTATCCTATTTTCTCTAAATATCTTTTTTAAACTGTGATGGTCCACCCTCTTTTGGCTAAGCTTTGCATTCTAAAATTAATCAGGGGGATCACCGAGTAAGGGGGAGCATAGCATGAACTACTGTTTTTTGATATATCATATGCTATGCAATGCTGCTTATTTATTATGCAAGTTTATAAAGTGCTTATGTTGTATGTATTCACCCCACCTCCTTTTTGATGAAAACAAAGGGGGAGAGAATATTATGCATGTTATATGTGGGAGAGAATATATGCATGGTATATGTGAGGGGAGAAAATAATTGTTGCTATCCTGCTGATGTACTGTTTATCTTATTATGCATATGCTTAGGGGGAGCCTCTGCCATTGGTTCTTGATTATGGCCTCCCTATGCATAATGTAATTTGTTATCATCAAAAAGGGGGAGTTTGTTGAACCAAGGACAAACACTCTTTGTTTTGAATGATAACAAATTACATCTTGTCTACTAATGGTTCAAGTTGAATGAAGTACAGGACGGAAATCAAAAAGCAGGAAATATTAAAGTGGAGCAGCTTGGAGAAGAAGCCGCCGTAGAAGAATCAAGACCTATTTGTTTATCCGCTTTCTTTAGGACACTGTGTAAGGTCCTATCACTGAAGGTCTACGACATTTTAGTAGCTGAGAGATGACTTTTTGAAAACATGCTTCATGCATCAAAATTAGGGTTTTGAAAATATGTTATGCATGCATGGCAAGCTTTGGAAAATATCTTATGCATGCATGGCAAAGCCCTAAACCTAAAAATAATTTTGTGGAAAGCTAGAAATCGATTTCTATCATTTTCTAAATCATGAAATCGATTTCCTAATCCTATTTTAAAGGTTGAAATCGATTTCCTTATCCTATGTTTGAAACAAAGAATCGATTCACACCTATTCATAAGCCAAAGGTAAGAATCGATTTCCTTCTATTTCAAAAGACTATGAAATCGATTTTCAAGCAATCCTATAGGCTATGAATCGATTCCTTCTCATTTTAAACAAAGTAAGAATCGATTCCTACCCTATTCAGGATGTCCTGAAAATCGATTCCCACCTATTTCCAAAGAAACAAACAATCGATTCCTATGTTCTCCATATGTAAAGAATCGATTCCTCTCTTTTTTAACTAGCCATAAAATCGATTCTTATGTCCTCTAAAATGATAAGAATCGATTCATCAACATTTTAACTTCATCAAACAATCGATTCATCATTTCTTTAAATGTTTTCTAAAAGCAAAGAATCGATTATACTATGATTTGCCTTCTCACATAAATCGATTCTTATGCATCATAAATCATTTCTACGTTTTCCTAAACCTATAAATAGGGAGGTGCTTCACACTTTTCATTTCACTCAACCACACGAAAAATTACAACAAATCTCTCTTCTTCTCACATACATTTTCTAGATCTGAGAAAGAGAAAAATAGAGCTATCACTTTCATATCATTTTTATAGATCTAGTCACTCATCTCTCACAGCTATTATATTGTCATATTATCTGAGGTGATTAGATCATAGCTTCTATATTGTAATCTACTATTGTGGGGGTCGCTCTGAAATCCTGGGATTTGTTCTTGGGTCTCTCAATCAGGAGATTGAGTTGGTTTGAAATCCTGGGAAGTTTTCTTGGGTCTCTCAATCAGGAGATTGAGTTGGTTTGAAATCCTGGGAAGTTTTCTTGGGTCTCTCAATCAGGAGATTGAGTTGGTTTGAAATCCTGGGAGGTGATCTTGGGTCGTTCAATCAGGAGATTGAAGCGGTGTTGAAATCCTTAGCTAGGTGCTCGGGTTCTCAGTTCGGGGGAATTGGGATTTGCTATCTGAAGTTGCCTGTTTGTAAAACATTCTTCATATAGTGGTTATCAGCAAAGTCCAAAGGTTGCAAAGCCGGAGGCCGAGGACGTAGGGCTTTTATCCCGAACCTCGTAAAATTCCTGGTGTATCTCTATCCCTCTCTCTTTACTTTATTTACTGTTTATATCTGTTTATAATATCACTACTCTGATCTGAATCTGTTAATCTGGTTGTATAACTATATCCCTACTCTGATCTGAATCTGTTAATCTGGTTATAGTTATACTCGTTGTACTACAGATCTGTTTATCTATCATCTTCTCTATCACTACTGTAGATCTGCTATATTCAATATCATTGCATTACTTATAAAACAACCTTATTGTAAATATTGAATATAGAATAATATCTCATTGTGCCTAATCTGCCTACTTGCATATATCTGATAAGTTCAAATCTCTTTTTCCGCATTTGATTTAAACAAACTTATCATTTATTTCGAAAAGAATCCAAGAATTACACATAACCTTATTCACCCCCCCCTCTAAGGTTATACTATAGTCTAACAAAATGAACTGTTTTTGGAGTCGTAAATTGTGTTAAAAAGTGACGAATTAGTATGCGAGAGTGAATGTGGATTTAACTTGTAATGTTCAATTATTTGTCTGAGGTAAATGAACCTTGAGTTCATATTATTGTAGATATATATATATTATATCGAGTTTGGGTGACGACCCATGTTGACATACTAGGCGGGGTAGTCATGAACCCTTACCCTAGGCTCCGTGCCATTAGGAGACACTATTGGTTATGGGGTTCGCCGGAAGATGCAAGGAGATTGCGGCCGGTGTTGTGTTAAAAGTTGTTGTACTACGTTCACCAGAAGATGCAAGTGGATTGCGGCTGGTGGTACGTAGAAAGGCCTAGGATGCTAGTTCATTGGGAAACGCAAGTGGATTGCAGTCGGTGTCTTACTAGGTCGAAGCCTTATTATATGGTCCACCGGGATTAGCAAGCGGATTGCGGTCGGTGTTGTGTCAAATCTTAAAAATGTTTTAAAAGGACCGCGAGTGTTAGTAGGGGTCTCGGTAGAACTCACTGAGATTGTATCTCACTGTTTATATGTTGTTGTTTTACAGAGACACATGGACAGCGAAAATCCAAGAGGCACGAGTAGGTTGAGCTCGAACTGGTTGCTGATAGCTTAGCTTTATGCTTAAGTTTGCACTTCCTTTATGTTGTCTATGTATTACAACTCATTGTATTGGTATTATAATTTTATTCCGCTTTCTTGTATGATATTGAGCACTATAGTTTGCTGAATATGATGGTCAGAGAACTTGTTCGGTCTTATTTGTATTTAAGACTGTTTTGTTGTTATTCAGCGAGAACTATATTGCAGTGTTCAGTATCTATGCAGGAATTTTATATCTCTGATGAATTAGGGATGGTGCACTTGGGTATTTTTACGAGATAAAAATACCGGGGTGTTACAAGTAGTGTTTGTATAAATTTAGAAATTTAGTTAAAAGAATTAAAGTGAAGTGATAAGAGAAAGAGAATAATTATTTATGGGAAAAGTAAAGTAAAAAGAAAAAAAGGAAGAAAGAGAGTGTAAAAGAAAAGTGAAAAGGAGGAAAGAGAGTGTAAGAAGAAAGGGAAAAAAGGAAGAAAGATAGTGTAAGAGAAAAGTGAAAAGTAAGAAAGAGAGTGTAAGAATAAAGAGAAAAAAAAGGAAGAAATAGAGTGTATTGACATTTTTACCTTAAAAAATTTAAGGTGTCCTTTAAATAAAATGGGGGTATTGATAAAATCATATGTGGTGAATTGGTATAAATCTATAGTAGATGGAAGATGCGTGGGATCTTTTTCACAACAGACTCTACAAGACCTTTGACACCAGCTTTTGAATCATCAAAGGCTTTCAATTCAGCTTCTCTGTCGTAAGTTGAATCAGCAACTTCTTCTAACACGTTGAGAAGGATTTAGCACAACCTAAATCAATGAGTTATAAAAAAAAAGAATATATAATTGATTTAACAAGTGTGAGTGCTTTCCTTGTTCTGCACGCAACCAAGATGACCAAGTAAGCAATTTTTTATTTTATCTCAATATATTATTCTTTATTTTCAACCAAAAAATATTATCCTTTTACATGTTTTCTAGTTATGAATGAGACGGATAAATAAAAAATGAGGATGTTTTCCAATTCTTCAAACACAGAATAAAAACGTGACTGTTTTACTAGCATGTATGTATGATTCAAGTCAAACAATATTATAATAATGCAATTGAGACAAGAAGAATGTGGTTTTCATTCTTCAGGTTGAAAAAGTAATTTTTAGACATCTGAGTGCTTTTATATACCTTGAGAGAGAGAGAGAGATAGAGATAGAAGAGAGAAGAGTGAAATATATGATCGGTAGGTGATGTGATGAAAAGAGAGAAATGTGTGTTGATTTTTGAGCGTTGTTTGAAAATGAAAACTCTAAAATGTGATGGAACGTGATCGCCGCTATTGTAAATTTGGTGTAAAGAGGTTAACAGAGATTGAGGAAGAAAATCTTGAGTGTTAGAAATTATAATGACGGACTAACTTGAAGGCATCGAGCTGAGATTGAGGAACCTTGACTCCATCTCGAGCCATTAAGGAACCAATTTCTTTCATCCCTTGTTAGGGCAACTAGCCGAAGAAGACACTGATGAGCTCCCTACCAAAGTCAATCCCTCACAAAGTGGTAAGGGAGACATGGGTTCAGGAGAAAACTCGCTCACAAAAAGCTTCCATGCGCACTATTAGATCTAATGGATGAGATCAGCTTCAATGGTATGACTGAGGTTTCACCTCAACTTGACCGTAAAAGCCTAACAGTCACTTCCATGTTAGCACCACACATGCCCTATCACGCGCCTAATGGCCTTGCATAATCACCTATGAATAACTAAATAAATGACCTCATTCTGACATCAGTGCACCTTTTGCGGATTGTTACCTCTCACTCCCTCTTACTGACTTTTGCATTGTAGAATTTGCAAGTACACCTCACCATCGTGCTCTGTCGCAATGCAAAGGATTCTGTTGTAGCACCAAGATCGACCTTATCGGGTAGATCGAGGATGTAGGGACATATTCATAGACTTGCAAAGCAACCCTTAGTAACTTCCATGTGGTATGCAACTTCTTGTTCTAGGTATCGGGAAAGAGCGATTATTCTGTATGTGGGATTTAGGGAAAATTGAGATGGTTAGGATTTTCATGCTTCATATTCGTGCTTTTTGTGTTTTTTATAATCCCCGAATGAAATGGGGAATTAAATGTTGCCATTATATTGGATTTTCATGATGATTTGCAGCAGCAACGATCCTATTGATTTATGATGAATATGGCTTGTCATCAATGAATGATTAGGAGCATGTTTATGTGTTCTTCTAATGATTACATGATTGATAGATGAATTTAAATATGTGAGACTTGATGCATAATATGCTGAATAATTGAGATTGATCATATCATGTTTTTATTGTTATTAGATCTACTAGAAGGACATGCTTCTCACACACCCCCCTACTCACCACATCCCCCAAACCTAAAAAGTTCCAAAATTACCCCTCCCAAAAAAATCCCAAATCTCATACTCTCCCTCTCTCCTTAACACCCCTCCCCTTCTTTCTCTCTTCCTCACACTCTCCCTCTCTCAGAATCATCTCACCTTCGACCCCCCCCTCTCTCCCTCAAACCCTCACTCACTCTCAACTCTCCCTCAAACCCTCCCTCACTCTCGCTCGCATTCGCCTCTTTCTCTCTCTCTCTCTCTCTCTCTCTCTCTCTCTCTCTCTCTCTCTCCGTCTCCATGTCTGTCCAGGTACCTCTCTTTCTCTCTCCCTCTTCTCTGTTCTGCATTTTCGTTTTTTATGGTTCTCTGCATTATTCGGTACTAAATTACTAATGTACTGAACTATATAAAAATTTGAAAAATAACAAGGTCTGATGCCAAAGGAACCGTACATGTTCGATGCTATAGTGTTGTACCAGTTTGGTGACATAATGTTGTACATGTTAAAATTTCATGCTGTGGTGGGTGTGTGCCAAGGCACATGCCACGACACCATGATACCATACCAGGTTCGATACCATGGTATTGTACCCGTTAAATCTCAAAAAAAAAACACGTTTAGAAGTTTTTGTTTCATTAAGCATATTTTAGTCATTTTGCAAGGTTTGGGGGTGTGGAAGAAGCACATGCCTACTAGAATGATTGTAGATTGATTATGAATGGCAGCACCATGTTTGGTTTGAGATTCTACGAAATTTTTTTGTGTTTAATCACTTAAGACCCTTAATTAATTGCTTATATTGAGTAGAAAATTTAGGGACTTATTTTAAAACGGTTTAATCTCTTAGGATAGGTGCCTAAAAAAATTAAAAATGACTATTTTATTCGCTCAAATTATGTGTTTAATAACATACACAATGTAGCAATTTAAAAATATAATTACAATATGGCTTAATCGCTTAAGGTGAGATTTAGTCGGTTAAAATATCCAATTAAGCTCAATTCATGTATAATTGTGTCCGTGATGCCATATTCGAGATAGAAAAGTTTAATGGGAAAAATTTATCCTTGGAGAAATTGAAGATGATGGGAATTTTGAGTAAGGATAATTGTTTATAATTAATTGAAGACAAACCCACAATAATTGGAAAGAGAAGGATTGCAATGCCATTTCCAATCTTCACCTAGCAATGGTGGATTTAGTTTTGTCAAATGTTGCAGAGAAGAAGATTGCAAGACAGATTTGGAATGTTCTTAACAAATTGTCCGATGTCAAGTCACTTCACACTAAAATATTCATGAAAAGAAAACTCTAAACTTTTAAAATGAGTGAATCCACATTTGTCATAGGTCACATTAGCACTATAAATGCGTTATTTACCTAACTCATTATACCAAATTCAAAATAGAAGAAATTGAGCGTGAAGAACTTCTAATTGAGTTTACCAATGTGTATGGATAATTGATTCAGCCATGACATGGCATATGCATCCACATCGATAATTTTTGACCTTCTAGTGTGCACCTTTGAATTTGTCTCGAAAATTCTTCTCCATGTATGTTATATAAAGGTCAATACAATCATATGCTCTTAGTTCTAGCTAAGTAACACATACGTCCCCTTTATTTTATAGAAGACACAGACTTCCCCTAAGTTACATACACTTCTCCTCCTATGTAATTATCGAGAAAATAAATGGGGTGTTTGTGTCTTTTAAACAAAACAGAGGATGTGAGTGAAACTTTCTCAACAACTAAAGGAGGTAGATGTTCATTTTAAAACTAGAGGGAGAGTCTATATCATTTAGGCATAATTCAGGAAAGATGAATGTAGTTTAACCTTATATAAATGAAAACATTCGTGAGAAAAAGAAGATATATAAAAGCTTACACCACTCAAAGATTGTAGGCATTAAAAAAATAGTGAAAAAGACTTTTAAACAGCTTTCAAGCCTCAAGCCTTGACACCTTTAAGAAAAGCTAGGCCAAGCCCTAAAAAATGGGCTTTTGATAGACCACAGACCAAACTCAGACCTAATATTTTCAACGTAGGTCAGACTTAGGCCTTGCAAAGCCTAGCTCGACCAAGCCTATTCTCATCCCGAATGATGTGCGTAAGTGTAGTAAATCTCATAGTAGCAAGTTCTATTTCCACTAAAAATGAAAATATGAGCTACTAAAACAATTTATCCAATTCTTTATAAACGTTAATTTTCTTAGGGTCTTTCACAAGACCACAAGCTTAGCTTATTCACTGTTACCAAACCATAAACACAACCACAACCTTACAAAACAAATCAGATTGTTGTGTTGCTTCATCACATGTTATGGAAAATTACTACATAATTATAGATTATTGCTGCCATATATATATATATATATATATATATATATATATATATATATATATATATATATATATATATATATATATATATATATCTCTTCAAGGTAGAAATTTGTTGGTTCTACAACTTGAAAGGGTGCAAGGCGGAGTTCCCATCAAGCCCCTTCTTGAAATGATGTGCCATGAATTCTGCTATGCTAATGTCCCTATAGATTGGTGGGTTTTCTTCTAACAGCAATTCTTTAATAGGACCATAAATCTTTGATGAACATTCTTCGGCTGGATTATAATCATTTACAAAGAAGCTAGCTACAGAAACTCTTGGCCCTTTATGACTTGACAACACCCGGTGATAAACACTAACGAATTTGTCATTTGTTATAAGCTGTAATAATAGCAAAGAAATTTATCAGAATATTTAATTTAATTTAATTAGTATTAAACCAGTTATCTATATATCAATATCATTAATTACTTTAGAATAAGATCTGATATCATTTGTGGTACTCTAGTTGTAAATTATTCTCTTATGTTAATGGCAAGTCAACAACAAAGTGTGTACCCAAGTAAAAATAATCTTACCAAATACCAGTTTAGCTATTATAATTTGATGTTTGCATCAATTGCAATTGCTTTAGGATTATCCTGATGCCTTTGCAATTTTTGTGATAATTAAAAGAAGATATAGATGGCAATGATTGTAACAAGGTTTTTTCAAAATAAAATGTCTCCAATTGCGACTTGCATCGCAAATTAAGATTTTTGATGTCTCCATGATTGCAATACAACCACGATATCAAAGATCTTGCATTTGACTGTGGTTCTCCACAATATCAAAGATGTTGTCCGTAACGAGGACCTCAATTTAAAACTTTTGTTAGTTTTATAAACATACATACATACCAAGGCATATGTGTGCATGTGTGCGTGTTGGTACGCACATTTATTGGACACATCAACAATGAAATATGGTAAATAATGAGAGATATGGTATAAAAAATGGATAAAACTTAGGCCAAGTTGCTAAGGTCAAGTCTAGAGGTGTCAAATTTGGCCCAGTGCAACAGGCTGGCCCGAAGGCCCATTATTCTGGGCTGGCACAAAACAGGGGCCAAAAAATAGTCGAAACATTTTGGCCCAATCCAATTGGCCTATGGCCCAAAGTGGGCTTTTTCTTTTTTAACTTTTGTGTGTTTTCCTATGTTAAAAATTGAATTGGGTTGGACTGGCCCGTTGACCTTGTGTTTTGGACTGGGCTACAAAAAACACAGCCCAATTATAAACTGGGCTAGCCCAGGCCTGAGCCGCTTTTGCATTTTTGACCCATTGGGTCGGGATGAGCCGTAGTGGACGGCCCAATTTGACAGTTCTCTAGTTAAGTCCGACATGATCCTCACTTAAAAGATGCAATAGTACTCAAAAAAATTGTTGAAAACATACACCCTGTTTCAATTAAATAGTTAACTTTCTCAATTCCAACATGACCATGCTCTATCAAAAATGCTTACTTACCTGTAGAAGATCTCCTATGTTGACAACAAGAGCACCATGTACAGGAGGAACATTAAACCATTGATTCTCATGAAGAACTTGAAGACCACCCAATTTGTCTTGTAGAACTATTGTCATGAAAGCAGAATCAGTGTGCTTAGAAGTACCCATAGTTAACTCAGGTTCAGGACATGGTGGATAGTAATGACCTTGAATAAAAAGTCCTTCAACACATTTCAATTCTTTAAGGTAAAATTTATCAAGTCCAAGTGCCTCTGACAATAACTCAAAAATTGTATAACCCAAAACCATTATTTTCTTTGAGTATTCACTTATAATGTCTCTGCAAGAACCCAAACAATTAATTAAAAAAAAACTATATGAAACTAAAAATATAATATAATATAGTATTATATTAACTTTATTACCTAAATACTTGAGGCAATTCTTCAGATTTGGGTGGATTAGGAGCCATAGAACAACCAACGGTATCTCTCCAATTAGCAAATTTATCTCTAAACAAGCTAGTATTGGAACAATAAAGAATTTTATTTGTCAAATCACGAGTATAAAACTCTTTCCTTACATCAATATCTTGTTCATGAAACCTACGAATTCCATCAATCATTTCATCCAAGATAGTAATAGGAATTCCATGATTAATAACTTGGAAAAATCCCCACTCATGACATGCACTTTTAATTTGACTAATTACCTCAACATGTTGAGCTGAATTTTTGTGAATGTTTTTGAGGTCTATGATTGGAACACTCAAGTTAGAATCATTGGCTGAGTTTTCTTTGATGTCTAACTTACCTGAATAAAACATGCGTGGAATCTTTGTCACACCAATATCTACAAGACCTTTGACACCAGCTTTTGTTTCATCAAAGGCTTTCAATTCAGCTTTTCTATCATAAGTTGAAGCAATTCCTTCCTCTAACTTGGTTTCTTTTACCTCCATGTTGAGAAGAAACTAGTACTAGAATAGAAGTGTGTTCTACCTTTGAGGCTCTAACACAAAATATATATATACAGAATTAAAGTAAAGTAGAGCATATAATTTGAAAAGAAAAATAATATTAATTGTGATGATGAGAGAAGAACAACCTATATCATAATCTATGTGATATAGCTTTTCTTGTTCTATATGCGACCATATTTAGATATCTTTACCTATTTACAGAAGAAAAAACTAATTAAGACATCTTTTGGACTTTGATAAATGTGATGGATGATGGTAGATGAAGAAAATGATGGTGATTCCAATTTCTTTAATATGGAATAAAAACATGACTGTTTTCTTTTGCACGTGATTTATTTCAAAATATAATAAGGCCAAATAGATGATGATGGTAATAATAATGTCATGCTCATTAGTGATGAAAGGATAATATATTTCGGAATAAAAAACAAAGTAGAATTATTAGCATGGTGTTACTATTAGCACTCCCTTTTTCTTCTAATACAGCCCCTTGAACCGATGTAGACCGGCTCATGTAGTGATCAAGGCAGAAGAGAGCAATGGCCGAAGTAAGAGATGGTGTGGTAGCGTGACGGTAACAATAAGGGGTGTACCAGCAAAGACTCTGGTGCTTAAGTTAGGAGAGGGAAACAGAAACGAGCTAGGCCGAGGGGAACCCTCAGGACCATAAGAATCATCAGGGGTCCGACTTGGGGGAGTCTCCGATCCTCGCGCTCCTCTACAACGAGGTGGAGTGCGGTGATCGTATCTCCTCCAAGCCAGAGATCGGCCGCGGCCGCGGCCATGAGTCATTCCACTTGAAGAGTTGCGCATAGAGGAAATCCGATCCGGGATGTTACGAGCTCGGATTTGAGCAATCTGAGCTTCTAACTGGGTGTAGCGTTGGCTTTCCTGCCGGTCGGCCTCGGCTTGCCGATTTGGGAACAGAACGAACTGTTGAACAGCATCGACCGGTACCTGGACGGTCAGACGGGGAGGTGGAAGTCAGGTTCCGGGCTGAGCTCCCAGGAACTATAGCCGTAGCTGAGCTTTGAGCATGCGCCAGGCTAAGGGGTAAGGTGACTGCCACTCCTTCCGGAGTCACCCGCTGCAGAACCGGTCCTTCAGCGACATTCGGGATAGTCCTATGACGTAATGTCGAAGCCATTGTCAATCAAGGAGATGGGAGAGAAACTAAAGTACAAGATCCTCCCACTGTGGTCGCCAATGTTCTATACCGTATCTCTGGACCTGTATCCGATCTTAGACACAAGGTCCGATCCGAGAAAGTTGGTAGGGGTTGGTCTTGATCAACCGAGCTCTGCTTCCGATCCGGGACAGGTGGTACCTGCGAGGACACTCGGACGCTCAAGTCAGCTAGGGAACTGATTAGAGGTAAGGAGTAGAGAAGAGTGTGTACCTTTGGCATTGCCTCAATGCTTATTTATAGGTTTTGGAATCCAATGGAAACCAATGGATCTAGGTCTTTAATCTCCACCATTGATTGATGGGTCTGCCTTTGGTATTGGGCCTCAGTGAAGAGTACTCTAGCGGGCCAATCCAAAACAATAATCTATGTGATAGCTTTTCTTGTTCTATATGCGACCAAGGTAAAGAAAGAAGGATCACTATGTATCTATATTTAGATATCTTTACCTATTTACAGAAGAAAAAACCAAGACATCTTTTGCACATTGATAAATGTGACGGATGATGGTAGATAGGGGTGTCAAAACGGGCGGCCCGGCCCGGCCCGGCCCGTTAAGCGACATGCCCGCGAAAAAATGGGCGGCCCGGCCCGTTAACAGAACGCGGGCCGAAAATTCATGCCCTGCCCGCGAAGTGGCGGGCTGGCGGGCTGGCCCGTCAATTTACACTGAATTTTAAAAAAAAAAAAAAAAGCTAAACGGGCGGTTTGGCCCGCCACAGTATTTAGCCCGCGGGCTAGCGGGCGAAGCGGGCCGGGCAACGCGGGCCGGCGGGCATCAATTCCTTAGCCCTGCCCGCCTTATTTTGGTGGGCCAACGGGCCGGCCCGGCGGGCCAAGCCCGTTTTGACATTATTGGTAGATAAAGAAAATGATGGTGATTCCAATTTCTTTAATATGGAATAAAACCAAGATATCTTTAAACCAAGATATCTTTACCTATTTACCTGTGATGGATGATGGTGATTCCAATTTCTTGATAAATGTGATGGATGATGGTGATTCCAATTTCTTTAAACCAAGATATCTTTACCTATTTACCTGTTTTCTTTTGCACGTGATTTATTTCAAAATATAATAAGGACAAATAGATGATGATGGTAATAATAATGTCATGCTCATTAGTGATGACAGGATAATATATTTTGGAATAAAAAAAAAAGTAGAATTATTAGCATGGTGTTACTATTAGCACTCCCTTTTTCATCTAATACAGCCCCTTGAACCGATGTAGACCGGTTCATGTAGTAATCAAGGCAGAAGAGAGCAGTGACCGAAGTAACAGATGGTGTGGTAGCGTGACGGTAACAATAAGGGGTGTACCAGCAAAGACTCTGGTGCTTAAGTTAGTAGTAAACAAAGTGGGAGTAAAGCAAAGGGAAACGCGTATATGTTGAGGCAAAATCCCAGTTGAGTTTTGATGGTTAACAAACTTAAAACGCGAGAAGCTTAAATTATCTGATTTCATATGCTACTAATATTTCTTCTTGAGTGAAATATAAGAACAGGAACTATTAGTTTAATTCTCAAGAAGACATCTGCTTATGAGAATCATAAATGAGAAGACTTGAAAAAGAACAATAAAAGAAGTGTTGACTAGAAGCAAACAAAGAAGGAAGTCCTCTCTTGACATGATCAAAGAGTCAAGACCAGATAGGTTAACTTGAAAAAGATCATCATGAGAAGAGTCATCATGATTAAAGTCGACATGAGAAGAATCATAAGAAGAGAATCATAAGAAGAGTCAACCTCAGAAGAGTCATGATGAGAAAGGTCATCATGAGAAGTCATGAGAAGAGTTATAAGAAGAATCATCAGAAGAGTGAAGATGAGAAGCATCACCTTGAGAAGTATCAACTTGAGAAACATCTTCTTCAGAAGACTCATAAAAGAGAAGAGCCAAAGCCGAGAAGTGTTGTCTTGTTGTACAACTGTATAAGTGCTGTCTTGCTCCAGAAATGTTTGCCTGAAATTCTCCCAAGTCTGGGGAGTTCCCATGGTCTCCATCATGGCCTTAGCATTAGTCCACCAGTTGTTGGCTTCTCCCTTCAGCATATGGGATGCCAATCTCAGCTTATCCTCATCAGTAACTTGCATTGTGAGGAAAATCTTTTCAATGTTGTCCAGTCAATGCTGGGATTCCATGACATCAGGTCCTCCTCTGAATTCTGAGGGTTTCATCTTCAGGAATTCAGAGTAGATCTGCCTTGGGTTAACTTGTGGCTCAGGAGCTTGCTGAGACTGAGCATAAGCATTTTGTTGCATTTGCAGCATATCTTCCATCATCTTTTGCTGCCTTTCTATTACATTCTGCATCCAAGCGGAATGCGGGTCGATTGGTGGATTGTTTCTTGATCCTCCTGCCATAATTCTGCAAACGATACACTAAGTATTAAGTTGATCAGTCTCAATGTCTCTTAGCATCATAAGAAGCATTATAGCAGAATTACTCAAGGGGCAACCAACCCTAAAACTAATCTAAATCCGACTAGGTCGAACTGCTCTGATACCATAATGTAACACCCCAGTATTTCTAACTTGTAGAAATACCAAAATGCACAGCATGGCAAGCATCAGAGTTGATTTGTATGACTGGAATATTGAACACAAATAAAAACTTGGATAAATAATTGTCAAACGGTTCCATGAACCTCATTAAACTTAACATAAGTACTTAAGTCTCATGACTTAAAACTTATACAACCTAGTGTTCAATATCCAAAACATAAATAGCGGAAACGATTTACAACTGTTAGCTAGTAATAGTTATACAATCGAAAATACAAAGACAACAAACGGGAAAAAGGCATAAACATAAAACCGAGTCTTCAATAATAGCTCCATAAAGCACACCGTCTAGCCGTGCTTCTTCGCCTTTGCCTTTCCCTGTTTCTCTGTAAAAACCACAATAATAAAGGGTGAGATAAACATTATCTCAGTGAGTCCTATCGAGACCCCTTACTAACACTAGCGGTTCATTATGCATCATTTTCATCCGTAGCCCAAGTCTGGATAGCTACGTGTAACTTATCATACTAACACAACATCGAGGACCCGCAGTTTCAGTTCCCCGATGAACCCAATCCACTAATCCTTTCATCAGTGGGCAAACATAGAAGGGGCCTAGGTTATGGGCTCATGACTTCCCTCCCCTAGTGTGTTATCATAGACGTCGTCAACCCTTTTATCATACCTTGATCCTTTCATCAAGTAGTTCATTATCATACCTTGAATAAATCAAGTAATTCTTTATCATATCATTATTTAACATACCTTGATACAATATCAAGTCATCTTAGTGGTTACCAAAACCTCAATGAACCTTTAGTCTATTGTATGAACGTATACTTGTGTTTTCTCACTCGTAACCCTAACCGGTTATCGTACATTTAACAAACTTGGATAATTTCCAATATCTCATTCATACCTACGCTTATTTATGCGAATTACGGTTTATTTGTCAATACATAGGGTTGGGGAAGGGATTAGAACGCAATTGGAACCGTTCGGATTGGCCTAAGACATGTTTTGAAGTTGGGTAACAGAAGTCTACGCACGGTCCGTGCTTAAGAGGCGCATGACCCGTGCGCGCTTTCACAAGTTTTTGAATAGGAGCACGAAGGTCACACACGGTCCGTGCCCTAGGGGCGCACGGTCCGTGCTATGTTTTTAAAATGTCTTAGGCCAGAACTGGACGCACGATCCGGGCCACTAGGGCGCGCGATCTGTGCTTGTTCATCAGTAGACCAGAACTGTGATTTTTCACGAAAATTTGGCCGTTCCGATCGTTCCAATACCCGTTCCGATCAATTCCCGAATTCATCATACATTAATTCAGTCCAAAACAGCAATATAACCAGTCCACATAATCATATTATCATCAAACAATCCATCAATCAAGCATTCATATCGTCAATCACATCGAAACGTAATTTTTGCAAAATAACGGTTTTTGACTCGAAAACGTACGAACTGAAAATAGAACAGAACATACAACCCATATTTCGAAATTAAAATCCCTAAGCGAGTATAGAACTCACCGATTGCGATGAAAATCGCACAAACAACGAATCCACTGATTGAAATGACAATGAAACTTCACGAACGGTCTCCGTACTCGAACTTTCCTCCTAAACTCGAACTTTAAGTTGCTCCCCTACCCAGAACAGAATCTGACCTTGACTCTATTGCTCCCAAAATTGCAATGTGGTTGGTTAAGGTGGGCTAGTTACTGAGTATCAAGCTTCAGTCACCACATGCAAGACTTCTAAAGCTCAAAGCTTCACTTTGGAGCTTCAAGGTTCAACAATGGTGGAAAGGAAAAAGGTGGATAAGTTGGACATGAAATTAGTATCAGTTTGTAGAGCAAGAAAAATGAAAGAGGATGGTATGATTTTCACTTACATGCAACCTTGGAGCTGAATTTTCCTTCCCTCTCCTTCTCTCCTCTCTTCGCGTCCCTCTCCCCTTCTCTCTCTTATGTTCCTTCTAATTTTCAGAAATGAGGAAAATGGGGAGTGTGGGAGTGAGGGTGCTGTTTTGGTCAGCTGGGGGGTGGGGTTTGTGTAGTTACTGTTTTGCCCTTTGTTCCCTCTAAAATCGTGGTTATGATTCCGTGGAAGTAAAGTGGTGGCTTAATGACTCAGTTATAGTGTTTTATAGAGGAAAATACAAAAATATCCTTAGTTCCCATTTCTACTTAAAACCAATTTAAATCAAACAATTACTCATCAAGCATACACTCATATCATTGGCAATTAATCAACTATGACATACTATTATTTATGCCTAATCATTTTAAATTAGCTAATTAATTAAACATAACCTCTTGCTAATTTCAATAAACGAAATTAGCTAAATTGGGGATGTTACATGTTTAAAGTGTTGTCTTCAAGCCAAAAGCACTGCAACGGCTATAAACGACTACAAACTTTTGGCAACTGCTATCTCTCATGGACCAGAGGTTATTACACACTTGTTCAACTATAAATAAATGCATTGGATCAACGTTGAACCATGTGAGAGTACTTTGAGCTTAAATCCTCTAATCTTCTCAAGTGTCAAGTTTTCTCTCATCCATACTCAGCTGCTTCAAAACAGTAGGGATTATTTTTTTTCTTAGTATGTATTATAGCTTGTGTTTAGTTTCTGTTGAAACACCATTTGTATTAACAAAGCTCTAGAAATTCCACAAACACCCCAAACCCAGAAAGTGAAAACTGTTGTAAGTCTTCTCAAATAGCATGGTGTTGCTATGGCTAAAGAGAATCCTGTAAGAAATCTTCTCAACTAGCATGTGTTTATGTAGGTCTTGAGAAGTGAGTTGCTTCTGTGTTAGAAGCTACCTAGTAGATCAGAAGGATCGTATTATGTGCGAGAACAGTAGGTAGAGCTGTGTTAAGAAAACTACCAGTGACAACTTTAAGCCTAGGCTGGTTGTAAAGTTGTAACTATTTGGAAAATAGTGGAAATACTCACAGGGTTTTGGGTGAACCACTATACATCATTGTGTCATTTACAGCTTTTCTAAGTAGATTTACACTAAGCTTAAAACTCTCCATTTGTAGAAGGTTTTTGAAAAACTGAGAAGACAGCTTCTGCTATCCCTTCTCTGATACACACAAGTTTTTCTTAAACCAATGTTGTTACAACCCTTCTCAAATATTTTCTAAATGGTAGAATACAAACATCATTCTTAAGTAATCTACACTTAAGTTAAACTTTTTAAAACACTACCTCTTGCCTTAGAAAAGCTATTTTGAAAATCATCTGAATCTCATTATTGGTAGCTATATTGGGAAGAAAGAAGTAACTGACCCTTCTCAACTCAGTTACATAGTTGAGAAGACAGTTTCACCTTACCCTTCTCTACTCAATATCAAAGTTGAGAAGACTCTTTTCAATCATCCTTCTCAACTCAGCACAGGCACTCACAATATCTAATCATACTTGTGAAGTTAGTTATCTTGTTTCAGGTTAATTTTAAAAAGGGTCACAATTCCAACCACCCTTCCTTGTGACACTCATTGACTTCAGTTTATGCGCTTGATTGTTGATTATAAGGATGGTTTCAATCACAAATTGTGTGATTTAGTGTAGCGAATGAATGTTATTTGAGAGAGTGCTTAAATGAATAGCGGTGTTGATGACCTTCATGAGATAGTCTGTGTGACGTTGTGTTAGGGAAAATGGCACACGTAAAATGATTAACCCACACGCGTCCATGGATCTTTGATGGAGTACACATAAACACACTGCAAAAGTAAAAAAAGAACACACAATGATTAATGTGGTTTGACACCTCTTGCCTACGTCCACGGGAATACCTCAATATTATTCATTCATCAGAACAGAGGTAAAAAAGATAACATGAGGAGACCAACAGACGCTCAATACAACAAAGTGTTTCAAACAAGGAATGCGCACAGGAAGAATGCAAGTGCAGAAGGAGCATCATCGAAAAACCAATGGAAGCTATAAGAAGAAGTAGAAATCATGTGTGGATACGAGTCAATGGAAAGCACGGGGGCTCAGGCAGCATGGAAGTAAACTCTACACATTATTCATTAATAACATCAAGCCAGGATTATTAAACAAAGACTTAAAGGGGCTCAAATTCCTCATCAAACTTAGAGTGGGGTTTTGGATCTATTGAAATATGTTTGTAAGTCAATTGCTTATATTCGACTAGCTATATGAGCTTTCGACACATTCAGTTCGATCAGCCATATAAGCTTTCAACACCTTCGACTAGCTATATATAAGCTGTCGACCCCCTTCAATAAAACACGCTCTTCATTTTTACAGTTTTCCATTTTTGTTATTCTCGTTTTTCTCTTCCTCCTCCCCTATCAATAGGAATATCCCCAACAAATTGGTATAACAGAGCTATAAAGATCCTTAAAGATTCTTCCAATGGCGACGCGAGACAACGATGGGATTCCGGCGAACCTCCCTATCTTCAATGGAAAGGATTACGAACGGTGGTGTGCGCAGATGAAGGTTCTGTTTCTTTTTCAAGATGTAATTGAAATCGTTGATGAAGGTGTTCCACCATTGGCAGCAAACGCCATTGAAGCGCAGAGGAACAACCACCATGCACTGCGAAAGAAAGATGGAAAAGGGTTGTTCTTGATTCATCAAAGCGTTGATTCAAACATTCTGAACCTGATCATTGATTGTGATTCAACAAAAGAAGCATGGGATATCCTCAATAATGCATATGGAGGAGCGGATAGACTGAAGAAGATACGCCTGCAGTCTCTCAGGAAGCAATACGAGGCATTGAAGATGAAAGATGGAGAATCGATTGGTGATTTCATCACAAGGTTAGTAGCTTTGACTAATCAAATGAAAGGAAATGGCAAAACTGTATCTGAAAAAAGTAAAGTGGAAAAGGTGCTTAGATCCTTAACTCTAGATTTCGACTATGTTGTAACTGCCATTGAAGAATCCAAGAACATAGATGAAATGAAGTTAGATGAACTTCAAGGTTCCTTAGAGGCTCATGAATTGAGAATTAGGCAGAGAAGTTCAGAAAAGGAGACTGAACAAACCTTGTTGACACACTCCTCTAAGAGAAATTGGAAGGCAGGCAACAAGAAAGAAAAGGGAAACTGGAAGGGTAAAGAAAAGGAATCTGGCAGCAAGAAAGATGAACAAGGAAACTCTGACAAGAAGAAATACGATCTGAGCAAAGTGCCACTACAACATTTTGGACCTATGGCAACGCCCACTCGGGGAGCACCCAAAAAACTGTTGCCTTAGATGATAGTTGGCAACGGTTTTCCTAATCGTTGCCTTTGCTTGTCAAGGTGTTTTGTTTATCTTAGACAACGGCTGAAAACCGTTGCGAAAGAGGTATGGGCAACGGTTTTTTTAAATAAATATATAATTTAGTAAACAACGGCCTAAAAGTGTTGCATATGAGCTACTACTATTTTTTTAAAGTATTTTCACAAAATTCCTCAACGCATAAAGTTTCGGTAACAAAACCTATCACGCGTTCCTCTTCTCAAAAACTTCAAAAATCCCCAAATCGTGCTTCACATCTCTCCAAACCCCCATCTTCTAAATCCTCTCCTTCTTCGAATACTCCCTTTTAATTTGGAGGCTCTCTGACACGGTTTCCATCTCCGGCGGCTCCTTCTCCAGTGGCTTTCCTCTCTGCGCCAATATCTCTTTGTCGCCTGTCATCTCTCTCTACCGTCGCCAGAAACGTTGGTAACTGTTTCTCTGTTGTCATCTTTGTATACGCTCCTTTCCTGTGTGTGTGTGTGTGTGTGTGTGTGTGTGTGTGTGTGTGTGTCGGTGAATGTTTTATTGGTTTGGAGGAAGGTGTAGAAGTCGATGATGGAACTTTGGGCATTGAGTGAGTGAATAAGCTGAGTGGTGCCGATGGGTGTTAGGGTTTATATATTTTGGATTGTTGATGATATTGAATCTCTAGCAAGTACCTTTTACATCTTCTGTTGAACTTTTATTCAATTTGCTGTTTGTATACAAGATGCTTGATGAAATGTCTACTTTGATGGACTTGCATTTTGTAAAGTTGGGCAACAAACATCTTATCTATGATGGAGTTTTATTTTATAAAGTTGGGAAACAAACATGTGAGTAAAGGTATTCTCTCTGTTTTCTTTAATTCTCCCAACAATGGTTATATTTTTAAGTTCCGTTACTAAATGAATTTTTTTTAGTACTTTGTTCTATTAAATGAATTCTCACGAGGCCTTTGTTGCATTTAAGATTCATCCGTCCATTGGAAGAATACTAAAAAGATATAAAATTGCTCTAGGGTTTTTGTGTATATAATGTAATCCTTGTCCAGAATGTTATATTATCTGGCATGGCATGTGTTGGGAAGATCCTATATCACGACATTTCTTGCTTGTGCAACATGAGCAACTTTGTAAGTTCTTCATTTTTCAGCTAATAAATGTTAATTTTCAGCTTGAGGAGAATATTCGAATCATAGCTTTTTCTGGGGAATGGGTTAAGCTGATGGATGATTGGTTGGTTGAATTTCCCATAATCCAAAGTTCCGCATCCACTCTCGGAACAACTCAGAAGCGCGCACCAAATGGGAGGTAGTACAAAGGCGCTCATCTATTGATGAAGATACATAATTTGAGTTGTGTACAGCATTCTGCCTATTTAATTATAATTTGAGTTGCATGTAAGTTTATTATTGTGCTATTATGAAAGCTAAGGTTCATGCAGTGTTTTCCTTCCTATATTCAGTTCTCATCTTACTGAGGTTGTGACAGTTTTCTTGATATATTGCAGATCTTTAGGTCACTATCTTATATCCATTGTTGCATAGGAGTCTTCCATCGAGATATCAAGCCTCAAAATTTGTTAGTATGTATTTTATTTTTATTTTCCTCTCATTGATCATTTTTGCCACTTACTATTACAGTTTTCAACTTCTCGTGTTTCGTACCTCCGGTTCTGTAACTTGTGTTCAGAGTTTCCAATTGATTGGAAATTACTAATTCAAACTCTGAGGACTCCGGTTCTGTAACTTTGTAGGTTAATCCACATACCCACCAGGTTAAATTATGCGACTTCGGAAGTGCAAAAGTCTTGGTATGTTTCATATATCATGTTTCTGTCCTCTCTTCCTTCAACCATTTTCCTTGGAAAACTTCATTTCCTGGATAAGTAGGAATTTATCTTGTTCTATATGACCTTTGACAGATAGAAGGAGAACCAAACATATCGTACATATGTTCAAGATATTATAGACCACCTGAGCTTATATTTGGAGCTACTGAATACACTACAGCTATTGATATCTGGTCTGCATGCTGTGTGTTTGCTGAGCTCCTACTAGGACAGGTTGGTGGTTGTTGATAGGAGATCCTTTGATCTTGTGATTTAGTATATGTGATAATAAATTTTCTTCGCTTTTCTTTTTCTAGCCTTTGTTCCCCGGTGAAAGTGGCGTTGATCTGCTTGTTGAGATCATCAAGGTAATCTGTTTGGTTAATTTACTACTTGTTACTGCTATGTTTTCTTTATTTCCACTGAATTCCTCAAGCTTTTTATGAAATTGATTTGTTATTTAGATTTGGGGAGAGAGTCTTACCCATTCTCCTATTTGTTTGGATATAAATTGCTGAAGTTGTTGTGTGAAAATCTAATTTTGTTAATGTAGAATTCAACATGATGTTGAATGTTGAATATTGATGTTGTTGTTCAGGAAGGAATAGCGGTGGAAGAAGCTTTGCAATTTTTAAAAATTACCATATAGATGGAAACAAAGAGATGATAACCATTGAGACCAGGAACATATTTTGTTCTCTCGATGGTTGACCAAAATTTTATGGGTTGTGTGGCTGTTTGAGATCATCAAGGTAATCTATTTGGTTAATTTACTACTTGTTACTACTATGTTTTCTTTATTTCCACTGAATCCATCTTTCATAGTGGTATACGGGATGATTCAACTAACTCAATTGTAAATTGTAACAATGAAATAGAATTGACGATGAATGGTTGATCACATCTTTTGCTTTAACCTTTAAACTTTATGACTGATTTGGTTTTCTCTGTGATTTGTTGCTTGAATCAGTTATCTCAAGGTGTGCTGATTTGTGTTGTACAGTAGTGTAATTGGGATCTTATCTTGTTAAACTTCCACATAGTTAATGAGATTATATCCAATTTAACTTTGACAACATGATATGCTTATGCAGAATGAGAAATTTGATATACTAACTTCATAAAGTTTCTTGTCGTCAATAACTTTTCGCGGCCTACCACCAGTTGCAATCTCCCCAGAATCATCGGAATCTATGGAGCCATTGAAAGACCACACACTGTTTGAATCATTTGACATGTTATCTTGATCAGTGTTGATTCTGTTGTTGTTGCTGTCTTCCTTCCTCTCAGGATCATTGTCCTTATCTTCAGAATCATCTGATGGCCATTCTTCTAGATTATGCATAGCATCATCACCTTCAGATATAGGATCAGCCTCTTCCTTGAATACATCCTAAAAATTGCATCATCTTGGATGTTTTCAGAAACCAAGAGTTTAGTGTAGGAAAAACCGTAGATAGATCATTTTATTGGATTGTATAACTAATTGATTCATTAAATTTGAGTGATATCACACAACTCTTTTGTTGGGAAGAAATGAATTTGAGTGATATTTTTTCTGTATTTTTTTTTCTTTTTTTACCATCTATGGCAACGGTTTTAAACTGTTGTATTTACTAGAGAATAGCAACGGTTTTATATCAAGCAACGGTTTTATTCTATAAACGACAACGGTTTTTTTAGTGTTGTCATATCTGGCAACGGTTTTTAGGTGTTGCCATAACTAACAACGGTTTTTAGGTGTTGCCATAACTGGAAACGGGCAAAAACCGTTGCCATTGTGTGAAAATAAAAACCGTTGCGTTTAAGTTACAAATGACAACGGTTTTAGGTTTCCGTTGTCTTTGGTCACAAAAACCGTTGCCTTTAGTTTAGGCAACGCCCGCAACAACAACGGTTTCAAAACCGTTGCCAAAGGCTTTGGCAACGGTTTTTTGGCTTTCGGGAACGGTTTTCGACCGTTGCCATAGGGTCTAAATGTTGTAGTGTGCAGTGCTATAACTGTCAGCAATTTGGGCATTATAGGAACAAATGCAAGAACAAGAAGGTTCCTAGGAATAAAGATGCTGAAGCCAAATTTGCAAGCGATGGAGGAACAGATTCTGACTCTGACTCAGAAGCCGTAATGTTGATGGCAGTCATAGATGATGAGATTGAAGAAGACACTCATCTCATTGTAACAGTTGCTGAAAGTAATGAGCAGGACAGTGGGAACACTTGTGACAGTGGAAACACTTGTAATGCTCAAAATACTTGTGCAATGTGTGATGGGAAGGGCAGTGGTGACACTGGTGATGCCCCCAACATGGCCAGCAACAATGATGAAGAATTATCCTTCATGACTGCTACTGACACAGAATTGCTGTTGCTGAAGGCAGATACAAATGAGATCGAAGGAAAATCTGATGAATGGTATCTCGACACAGGATGCTCAAACCACATGTGCTACCATAGGGAGTGGTTTGTCGAACTGAAGCAAATAAGTAAAAGAATCAGATTTGCAGATAACAGCAGAGTCACTGCAGAAGGAATTGGCAACATAAAGTTTCTGTCGAAGGATGGAAAGTGGTGCTACATTTAGGAAGTATTCTATGTGCCAAAGATGAGGAGTAATCTGCTGAGTCTTGGGCAGATGATTGAGAAGAAATTCTCTGTCGAAATGGATGATAACAGTCTCAGCTTGTTTGATTTAAACTAGAGGCTGATCCTGAAGGTGCCAATGCAAAGTAACAGAACATTCAAGGTCGAATTGCAAGTAGTCGAAGAGCAATGCCTCACAACCACTGTCGATGATGAGAACTGGAAGTGGCACAGAAGATTTGGCCACCTAAACTTCAAGAGCTTGAGACAACTACATGAGAAGAAGATGGTTCATGGGCTGCCAACAGTGAAAATGCCTGGTGAAGTATGTGATAGCTGCTGCAAATCAAAGCAACCTAGAAACTCCTTCAAATCAGAGGGCCAGACAGAGCAAAGAAGAAGTTATACGTGATATTCTCTGAAGTTTGTGGTCCCTTTGAGGTCAGTTCATTAGGAGGGAACAATTACTTTGTCACCTTCATTGATGAGTACACTAGAATGACATGGGTGTACTTGATCAATAAGAAGAGTGAAGTACTTAAAACATTCAAGAACTTTAAGGTGATGATTGAGAAGCAAAGTGAATGTGAAATCAAAACCCTTAGAACAGATGGAGGTGGTGAGTACAACTGACATGAATTTGTAAAGCTTTGTGAAAAAGAAGGCATAGTACATGAAGTCACTTCACCTTACACACCTCAGCATAATGGAATTGCTGAGAGGAAAAACAGAACCATCCTCAACATGGTGAGAAGTATGATGAAGGAAAAGAAGCTACCTCACAGTTTATGGGGAGAATTAGTAGCCACAGCAGTGTATATTCTGAACAAATGCCCCACAAAGAGACTGATTGGGAAGACACCTGAAGAAGCTTGGCTAGGAAGAAAGCCAAGTGTCAAGCATCTCAAAATAATTGGCTCATTATGCTACAGACATGTCCCTGAGCAACTAAGAAAGAAGCTGGATGATAGGGCACAACAAATGATCCTTGTTGGATATCATTCGACAGGAGCATACAAACTGTATGATCTTGTGCAGAAGAAAATAGTGAAGAGCAGAGACGTCATAGTGGATGAGTCCAAGAATTGGAACTGGGATACTCGGAATGAAGAAGGCTGTGAAAGATCTATAATACTGGGTTTTGGTGAGATTCAGGATCCAGATGATCAGAATGAAGCTACCGAAACTGTAGAAACTGAAGCACCTATCAGAAGGTCTCAGAGGGAAAGGCAGAGATCAGTAAGGCTAGAAGGATTTGATACATTCCCAGATTCTGCTATTACAGGAGGGGGAGACCTGAATCACCTTGCACTGATGGCTGAGGCAAAACTAGTGAGTCTGGAGCAGGCACTTAATAACAAACAGTGGAAGGAGGCTATACTGATGCGCTAAAGTCAATAGAGAAAAATGGCACATGGATGTTAGTCGAACTTCCAAAGCAAAAGAAAGCAATAGATGTGAAGTGGGTCTACAACACTAAAGTCAAACCCAATGGAGAAGTGGCGAAGTATAAGGCCAGATTAGTAGCTAAAGGTTTCCTACAGAAGCCTGGCTTGGATTTCAATGAAGTCTTTGCCCCTGTAGCCAGAATTGAGACCATAAGACTAGTAGTGGCCTTGGCAAGTCATAGAGGTTGGCCCCTACATCAACTTGATGTAAAATCAGCCTTTCTTAATGGACCTTTGGAGGAGGAAGTCTATGTTTGCCAACCACCTGGATTTGAGTTAAAGGGACAAGAAGACAGGGTGTTTAAGCTTGAGAAGGCCCTGTATGGACTTAAGCAAGCCCCAAGGGCATGGAACAAGAGAATTGATGAATTCCTCTTGGCTCAAAAATTCACTAGATGCACCAATGAACATGGTGTGTATGTTAAAAGGACTGGAACTGAAACTCAGTTGCTGCTGTGCTTGTATGTAGATGATCTACTAGTGACTGGCAGCAATGAGACTGAAGTTGGCTCCTTCAAGAAGGTGATGATGTCTGAATTCGAAATGAGTGATTTGGGACACCTATCATACTTCTTAGGAATGGAATTTATGAATACAAGCAAAGGTACATTTATGCCTCAGAAAAGTATGCAGCAGACATCCTGGATAGATTCAAAATGGCTGATTGCAAACCTATTTCGAGTGCAATCGACACAAGCAACAAGCCGTCGAAGGATAGGGAAAAGAGTGAAGTAGATGCCACCCTCTACAAACAGATCGTTGGATCCCTTAGGTACCTCTGCAACACATGACCTGATATTATGTTTAGTGTTGGATTGATCAGCAGATTCATGGAGAATCCAAGAACTTCTCATCTAATGGCTGCAAAAAGAGTGCTTAGATACATCAAGGGAACACAAAATCATGGTATTATGTTCCCTAGCAAGACTGAATCCTCTGCTACTGTCGAAGTGTTTGGCTACACAGATTCGGATTGGAGTGGAGATAAATGTGACAGAAAAAGCACAAGTGGCTATGTCTTTATGTATGGAACAACGCCCATCTCATGGTGCTCCAAGAAGCAAAGCATAGTAGCCCTGTCCTCCTGTGAGGCAGAGTATGTGGCTGCTTCCTTTGCAGCCTGCCAAGCATCATGGCTGAGCATGTTTCTCACTGAAACTGGACTACACAAGAACTCAGTAATGAAGTTGCTGATAGACAACAAATCTGCAATAGATTTGGCCAAAAATCCTGTTGCCCATGGAATGTCGAAACATATAGAAACTTGGTATCACTTCTTGCGTGATCAAGGCAACAAGGAGAAGCTGAACCTGCAATACTGCTGCTCAGAACTTCAAGTAGCTGATGCAATGACAAAACCATTGCAAAAGGGAAGATTTGAAGAATTAAGGACAATGCTTGGAATGATGTCACTCAGCAATGTGAATTAAGAGGGAATATTGAAATATGTTTTGTAACTCAATTGTTTAGATTTGACTAGCTATATGAGCTTTCGACACATTCAGTTCGATCAGCCATATAAGATTTCGACACCTTCGACTAGCTATATATAAGCTGTCGACCCCCTTCAATAAAATACGTTCTTCATTTTTACAATTTTCCATTTTCTGTTATTCTCGTTTTTCTCTTCCTCCTCCCCTGTCAATAGGAATATCCCCAACAGGATCAAGGGTTGGTGCCCAACATGCCCATATAGCTCAGGACAGTTCATATACAACCTTGATGGGATCAAAGGATGGAAACCTTCAAAACCTAGGAGGAATACTATTGAATGGTATCCCCTCCCCCCAAAGCTATCTTGGAAATGGAATATTGATGGGTCGGACTTTGGTAAACCTGGACCTGCGGGTATTGGAGGTGTTCTGAGGAACCACCCTAAGTGAGATTAAGGTAGTTTTATTAGTCTCCATTGGGGTGAGAGACTCAAATTAAGCCGAGTTTCTTGCTTTAGCCTTCGCACTTCAGATATCTGTACAATACGACTGGTTAAAAAATGCAAGTGTAATCATAGAGTCAGATTCAAAAACGCCCTATCCTGGGTGGAAAAAGGAAAAGTGCCCATGGAGTTTGAGATTTCAAAGCAACAAAGTGAGTAATATTCTAACTGTGATGAACTTTGTTAAACTCGTCCATGTGAATAGAGAGTCAAACCACATAGCAGACTCTTTGGAAAAAGAGGTGCCAAAGGAAATGCAACATGTTGAGATAGTTAGAGAGAGGGAAAATCCATAACACAATGTAACTGAATCTTGTATTGATGATTATGTTAACTGATACAGTAAGCATCCTTTATATATTAGGATGAGAGTGTATTGGAAGATACAGCTGTACATATACTACTTAGCTATATTAACTACAACTGAGTTATATACTCTTACACAACAAAGGTACTAATACTATGGTTCTAAACTGAACACTAACATGCTTACCTTTCTTGGTAAGGAATCTTCTTTTATTTTGTGCAGGTTTGGCTTATATTTGGTGGTGTTCTGGTGATCGGGGTGGCCAAGCAGGAGATTGGTTCTTCACTGAGCTAGCAATCAATCTAAGGATATTAATCTTTTGAATCAACACAACCATCTGAACCCGGTGTCTTTTTTCCCTTCCCCAGTAGCCTTCCCATGCTCTCCCGCCTCTACCCATTCCCTTTCCTCTCTATATCTCTCCTCCTATCCCCCCTTCCCCTTTCCTCTTCCTTTCCCCTCCCCTCTACTCCCTTTGCCTTTTCTCTCGCCCCATGTGTGTCCATACTCTCCTTCCTCTGTTTTGTGTCTATCCTTCTTCTTGTTCTTTTTATGTAATAATGTAATATGTTCGAGTCCTTCGCCCCCTTCCTCCCTTAAGCTTCTTGCTTGATCTTTGTTGTTGTCCTTTTCTTTTAACTTAGCACATGATTGGGCTTCCTTCCAAACCCTTCATAGAAGGTGGGGGAGAATTTGTTAATGATGCTGCTAAATGTGGTCACCTTTGTCTTATCTCTTAGATACTCTTGCTCTCTTGTCACACGTCTTGGGCCTTCACTTGGTCTTCGTTTACATATGGTCCTTTTGCGATGTTCATAAGTGTGCAGGTGTGTTTTTCCTGTGAGAAGATCAAAGCTGATGATCCTAGTATTATATTGCTTATCCTCCTTGCTTTACTGAGTTGATGGTTGTCATGTAAGGTTAGGTGTTGAGAATTGCTTCTAGGATAAATTGGGTCCAAGCAAATTAAAAGTGTACAATAGGGAATCTTACCTCTAACTACTGCGAAGGAGTTGAATCTATGAATGATGAAACCATTAACTAAGTAAGAGTACAAAAGCAGAAATTTAATCATATGACTAAAGAGGATCTTGCTATCATCATCAAATTTTTGTCGCCCGTTTAATGCATGGACTATCCCCTCTAGTCAAAACTACAGTTGCCACATGTAAGGTGTGAATGTTTTTTGTCAGCTGAAAGTACCTCCCGGGAATTGCTATTATTGGAAGGAATAGAAGGAGGTGCTGCAAATACTTTTGGAATCATCTGGCCGGAAGTTTGTATGACTGACCCATCAAGACAACAATTGCATAACGCTGTTGTGGTTTACCTAAGCACTTTGATCTCTAATTCTTGGTCTGCTGATGTTAATCTATCGCATCTAATGTCTTATATTCTAGCCCTATTCGTTCTATAATCTCACTAGAGAGGCGTCTTATTGTGCTTAGTATGTCCTTTTATCTTGTTTTCTGCAGTGGGTGTGTGAGTGGGTTCAGTGTGTTTGGAGGTTAAGCCGTAGTGGGGGTGCTTCACGTTTCTGGTGTGTGCTTGTGATGAGTGTGGTCTCTAGTGGGTGCGTGTGTGAGTGTATATGTGGTGGTGTGTGGGTGTCCTTTGAATTGTGTTGTGGCTCTCTTTGTGTGGGTGTTGGATCACAGGTATGGGTTTGTCCCTTGAAACGTGCTCAACAATATCAAATAGGTTGAGCCTCTCTCCTTGTGTGTGTGTTTCATAGACCTGTTTTTGATCACTTTGGTTGCTCATTGGCGTGTTCCCTTATTTTCTAGTGGAGGGTGTTTCTGATCTTAAGCCTTGACAGTTATGCTTCCCATTTTGCACTGCTAGCAAATGATCAGGCGTCCCTTGTGCAATCATTGCTATAAGGTGGGCACCGGGTCATATTAATGATGCTGAGGCAGAATTTATTCTCATTAAATTTGTAGTTTTCTGGACCGGTAAATGGTAAGAAGGATTCAGGTTCTAATGATTTGTTGTTAACCTTATCAGCTCTCTTCTTTCACCGGTATAAACTAACCTGATTGCCAAAGAACTATGAGGCGTCCACGGTACGCTTATGATCCAGCAAGCTACAGGTGTGAAATGATGTGATACTCTGCGTTATCTTGAAAACACTGCTACTTGTACAATATTGATGTACCTGACGCTGCCTGAGTTTTGAAGTTTAATATTAGAATGTAGTTTTCTTTGTCTATTGTTAGATTTTAGGTGTTTTGGGGTGTGCTTTATTTGCCACGACCCAGTTGGATTGATGTAGGGTGATTACGTCTGTAACTTGCCCAAGACCCTGATGTATTTTACCTCACTGTGCTCCTGCTAAGCCAGTGATAGTCAATTCAATATAATATCAAATTATCAACAAAAAAAAATTCATTCATATCTCAAGTATGATTACAACCATTTGAAACCCAACTCAACGTGTCTATCACCCTGCAATACTTTCACTCTAAGAATTATAAGGAATGATAACACACGTATCTCACACAAGAAATGATCATCAGCACCCTCCTCTCACTAGTACATTGTTAGAGATTCTTCAACTCTCTACATGATCACCCAAGAATGGTGATACCACACCTCTCCATATGGGGATGTCTCACATCTTCACAAGTTTCTTTATACATGCTTGTCCGAATGATTGCATTTTATTTCGGAATGAACATGCATTGTTAAAGTTGTGCCCTAAATGTAATGCATCGCGGTATAAGAAGAAAGAATCTGCTCCAGAAAAGGTATTGTGGTATTTTCCCATAATTCCTCGATTTAGTCGTATGTATCGTAGTTCGAAAGATGCAAAACAGTTGACTTGGCATGATGATGAAAGGATTAAAGATGGCATGCTACGACACCCGGCGGATTCTCCGCAGTGGAAAAAGATTGATATTGAGTATCCTGATTTTGGGCATGACCCAAGAAACCTACGCCTTGCATTGTCTGCCGATGGATTTAACCCTCACAGTATCCAGAGTAGCTCCCACAGTACATGGCCTGTGATTTTGGCGATTTATAACTTACCTCCTTGGCTTTGCATGAAACGCAAGTATATGATGTTGTCTTTGTTAATTTCTGGCCCCAAACAACCAGGAAATGATATTGACGTATACTTGGCTCCTTTAATAGAAAACTTGAAGCAAATGTGGGAGATTGGGGTAGAGGTGTATAATGGATTCAGAGAAGAAAGTTTCATTCTCAAGGCTATGATTTTTGGCACCATTAATGACTTTCCAGCATACGGCAATCTATCTGGGTACAGTAACAAAGGTCAGTGTGCATGTCCTATATGTGAAGATAATACAGATTGGATGTGGTTGGAACATGGTAAGAAGAATATATATCTTGGCCATCGAAGATTTTTGCCTCCAACTCATCAATATCGGGTGTGGAGAAAGGCATTCAATGGGAATTCAGAAACTCATAAATCTCCCTCGCCTTTGACCGGTGGACAACTATTTGAAAAGGTGAAAGATTTGAACATTAAGTTTGGGAAGCCTTTTGTAGGAGAGCTTGCCAAACGAGGATGGAAGAAAAAGGCGATTTTCTTGGAGTTGCCATACTGGAAGTCATTACACGTAAGACATTTCATTGATGTGATGCTTGTTGAAAAAAATGTATTCGAAAGTGTCATTGGTACCTTACTCAATATGCCAGGGAAGACTAAAGATACCATCAACACAAGGTTGGATTTGGTTAGTATGGGGTTGAGACCCGAATTCGGTTCGATAAAGAAGGGTACACGTACATATCTACCTCCAGCAGCTCATACTCTATCTAGAAAGGAGAAAACTCTCTTTTGTAAGTTTCTTCATGGAGTTAAAGTTCTAGAGGGGTACTCTTCAAACATTACGAACCTTGTATCGATGAAAAACCTCAAGTTAAAGTCTCTAAAGTCTCTAAAGTCTCATGATTGTCATGTTCCCATGCAGAATTTGCTACCCATTGGTATACGATCCATTATGCCCAACAAAGTGTGTCAGGCCATAACTAAACTTTGTTTCTTCTTTAAGGCGATTTGTAGTAGAGTGATTGACCCTGGAAAGTTGCCAGCTCTGCAAAGATCAATTACTGTCACTTTATGTGAGCTTGAGATGTTTTTTCCGCCTTCTTTCTTTGACATAATGATTCATTTAACAGTTCATCTGGTTAGAGAGACACAATTGTGTGGCCCGTGTTACATGAGATGGATGTACCCGTTTGAGCGATACATGAAGATATTAAAAGGATATGTTAAAAACTGATCACGACCCGAGGAATGCATTGCTGAGCGCTACATAGTTGAAGAAGCTATTGAGTTCTCCACCAGCTATCTATCTAGTGTTGAATATTCTGTTGGGCTGCCAATGGTGCGTCACACAGGAAGCGTTGGTAAAGGGATGACAGGAAGGAAAATAGTGATGGTATCTAGGAAAGAACTAGAGCAAGCACACTTATATGTTCTGCACAATGAAAGTCAGGTTGATTCATATTTTGTCAAACACATGGAGATTCTTAGGAGTGATCACCCAACTAAGAGTCAAGTCTGGTTAAAAAAGGAACACAATCAGAGTTGCATACTGTGGCTAAAAGATCACATTGATATTGAGTTTGTTTCGAATCCTACCTCGATTTCAGAAAGATTGAGATGGTTAGCAAAAGGTCCAAATATACATGTTTTCTCTTACACTAGTTATCTACAAAACGGGTACACGTTCTATACAAAATCCCATGATGATCAGAGTAAAATACAAAATAGTGGGGTGACTCTTGTAGCTGAATCTAAGCATACATCAAGTGCCAAAGACAGAAATCCCATTTACGCGAATATGTCATACTTCGGTGTCATTGAACACATATGGGAGTTGGATTACAATATGTTTTGGGAGCCTGTGTTCCAATGTAATTAGGTTGACAATAACAATGGTGGACAGATGGATGACTCAGGTTTCATGCAGGTGAATTTCAACAAGTTAAGGTATAAAGATGAACCTTTTATTTTAGCCTCGCAAGTCCAACAAGTGTTTTATGTCACTGATCCAGTTGATATCAATTGGTGCATTGTTTTATTGACAAACAAAAAATTATTGGTGAATGACATTGGTGATCAAGCCCATGAAGTTGCTGATATTGATGATCAGAGTAAAATGCAAAATAGTGGGGTGACTCTTGTAGCTGAATCTAAGCATACATCAAGTGCCAAAGACAGAAATCCCATTTACGCGAATATGTCATACTTCGGTGTCATTGAACACATATGGGAGTTGGATTACAATATGTTTTGGGAGCCTGTGTTCCAATGTAATTGGGTTGACAATAACAATGGTGTACAGATGGATGACTCAGGTTTCATGCGGGTGAATTTCAACAAGTTAGGGTATAAAGATGAACCTTTTATTTTAGCCTCGCAAGCCCAACAAGTGTTTTATGTCACTGATCCCGTTGATATCAATTGGTGCATTGTTTTATTGACAAACAAAAAATTATTGGTGAATGACATCACAACCAAAAATAGGGGAAAGTACTTCTAAAGAGGATATTTTGTAAGTTAGAAATGATCATAATGATGGAATTACGTTTCGTCGAAAACAAAGTACTAAGAAGCGAAAAGCAAAATATCATACAAATAAACAAGTAGCTAGTAACATTAGATCGAGGAAAAGGAAAAGGTAATATATCATGCGTGTTTCTTTTTTATTCTATTTTAATATTGTAAAAATTAACTTACTTTATCATGATTATAAAATAACATTTAGCCTAATAACAATGATTATATTTTGTTGCAGGTGAGATGACTTCCCACAGTGATGATAGTGCACATGACAGTGGTCATGAGAGTGAACATCAGCCCCAAAAAAAGTTCAGTCGCCATGGAATGACAGTTAAGAAGAATATCATCAATCGAGGGAGCAAAGGGCTTCCTAAACTTACAGTAAGAAACTTACTAATTAACTAACTTTGGTATATACTTTTAAATGTTTGTTATCTAATTTACACAAGTAATAATGCAGGTCGAATGGAATGCTAAAGACCAACCGATTGGTGAAAATGGTAGAGAATTGCAAAGCTTCATTGGTGCCACAGCAAGGCAGGATATACCAATTACAATCACAAGTTGGAATAATAAAAAATATGTCTCTTTGGAGAAATTTAAAGAGGAGCTATGACATTTGATACAGGTATGGGTCTTATTTTGACTATACAGTTATTTTATAATTAAATATGTAAGCATATTTATAATCATTTTGTTGAATGTAAGCAGAAATACTTTGATGTGGATGACTATCGAAAAGACTATTGTCTTATGAAAGCTGGAAAGGCGCACAGAAGATTCAGATCAACTCTAACAAGTTGGGTGAGAGATGAAGAGGGGAACATCAGAAACCGTCCTCCACCACGATATGATGGGATTATAACATCGGAGGATTGGAGTGCATTTGTATCTTCACGCGAAGATGAGGAATTCCAGGTTTGTACAATTACTTATCATACATATACCTATACCTATATTTGACAATTATAAAGTATTAATGTAAAATGATTTGTCTTTATAGAGATTAAGCAATGAAAATCGCGAGAGAGCAGCAAGTCCTGAATACCCTTATAGAGCCGGTGTTAAGGGTTATCACGAGAATGAAGAACGATTGGTAGGCACATTATCTTTTATTTTATCTTTCATTTATTAAATTAATCTTCTGATTTAGTTACTAATAAATGGTAAATTTTAATAGCTGCGGAGAGGACGGAAAAGATCCTACTCAGGAATCTATTGACCGACATGTTTTGTGGTTAGAAGCCCGACAAAACAAAGATGGTGTCATTGACAACCCAAAAACGAGAGAGGTGTCTCAAAAAATTGTAAGTATGATAAAGATGGTGTCATTAACAAAGATGTTTATATTATTTATAATGTCTAATAATTTTTGTGAATCAGGAATCCATATCACAATCAGTATCACAAGGAGAGATTACTGATTGTGATGGTCCGAATGACATCCTTGGTCGTGCATTGGAAATTGAAGAGTATTCAGGTCGTCTACGGGGTTTGGGATTTGGCATTTCTCCAACCACTTTTTGGGGTTCAAAGAGGTAAAAGAAACAAGAGACACAAGAAAGTAGAGAAAGAAAACGGTTGGAAGCCATGGTATTGATGCTACGGGAAGAACTTAATGAATTAAAAGATAAATGGGGTCCAAGGACTGATGATGTACCATCTCTTAACCCAAATAGCTTCAGGGATAATTGCAATATTGCGTCTAATGAGGTAACTATTGTTGGAACGTCTTTTTATTTTTTACATTTTACATTTGTAGATATTAATATTTGGTTATTATTTAATTTAGGGTAACAATAACAATTGTGAATTATATACATCGAAACCGCTTACGTTGGTCGCAAAGGGCTTTGTTTGTAACAATGAGGACTCCACCTTGCACAATCTACCCATGCCTCCGAATCACGTGAGAGTCAGAGTTGAGTTTGTTGTTGTGGAAGATGCATTATTGCCGGTACCAATTGACACTGCACAGATGACTTTGTTGACTGTGAATGATGCACTTGGCACCTTTGTGGCATGGCCAGCAAATCTTATCAATGTATGGAGCAATTAATATATTTGTTAATAATTCATTGGCTTATTATCATATATTAATAACTAATTATATTTCTAATATAGGTAAACAAAGCAAGATCTCGGATTTCTGGGCATGTTGGCAAATCCCAACCCTCCCCTTCTATTGGTCGCAAGAAGCATGTGTCTAGGCGAGAAGCTAGCGAGAATGAGATTCAATCCCAACCCCCCCTTCTATTGCTAGCAAGAAATCAGTGTCTCGGCAAGTAGATAAAGGGAAGGGGGTTCAATCCCAACCCCCCCCCCCCCCTTCTATCTAAAGATTCATGCCTCAACAATGACGGGTGTAGATTTGATAACTGCATTGGTTGATCCAGACATCTTGGGAGATTTCCACCAAATCTGCCTTTCAAATGTGGAACTGAAAGAGGCATATGATCACAAGTGGGCATCTGGGGCTACTCTTAATATAGACATCAGGTATTATTATTATTATTATTATTATTATTATTATTATTATTATCATCATTATTATTATTATTACTATTATTGTTATTATTTGTTAATTTATTTGTATACATTTTAACTATAGGTATTTGTACCATGAGATTATGATCCCCATGGAACAAACACATAGATTTATCTTCTTGTGCCCCGAACGTACTTTTCTACGCAACGTCCGCTTTGATAAAGACATGTGAAAAGCCATGGTTAAAGACTTGAAGAAAGTGATTAAAGAAAACAACGAAGCGGTATATCGATAGACGCTTGGCTTTGGCACATGAAAGAAGCTGTGATAGCTTGTTTTTGGCACCCATCAACTTAGGGTAAGAAATTTAATCTATATATATATATATATATATATATATATATATATATATATATATATATAACGTGTTTTTGAAATATCTGTTATTTATTTGGTTATTCAAATTTTTTATAGGGCACATTGGATATTGTTGGTAGTTGATCCTAAAAGAAATAGAATTTTCTATTTGGATTCGTGTCATGGTCATTATACCGACCACGTCAAGGTGAAAGAGTATTTGAAAGGTGTGTATTTAGTTACATCGCATATTTCATTATTTAAATTATGTATGTTTTTCGTTTAATTAATACATTTATATGTATGATGTTTCAGTTGTATGATGACTTATTGGGGATCGAATGAGAGGAGGGCTAGAGATGGGAATGTCAACGATAAAACAAAATGGATAGTAATAACGGTAAGTTTATAATCAATATTCTTATCCATGTAAATATTGTTTGCATTTTAATAATTAATAGTTATTTTGATTTCTAGTGTCCCAGACAACCAAACAATGATGATTGCGGGTATTACGTTATGAAGTTTATGAAGGACATAATCACTCACAATCAAATGGAAATTCCAGAAAATGTATGTAATTTATATAGTTTGATTTTTTACAAGTAATTCCATATCTAGCATTTAGCACTTTATTCTAAATTTATTTTATTTTTGCTTATTTTTGCAGTATTTTCTTGGAAATGAGGTTGGAGCTCCATTTTCTGATGACCAACTTACTGAGATCAAGGGAGAGTGGTGTCATCATGTTGCCCGTTTGATTAATGAAAATCAAAATTCATCTAACTTTGGTTAGCTGGTTTTTTGTTCCCCACAATGGATGTCATGTCATTTTTGCTGTCTATGTTAACATTCAGAATTTGGTTAATGATTTATGTAATTTTTGTTGGTACTTTGTTGATATGTATGTATGTATATTAGATGGATTTATAAGTTTGTTAGTTGGAATTTGATTTGCAATTGGTTAGTTGATTTGAAATTTGGTTCATATTGGTTGTTGAGTTGATATTGGTTGTTGTTGGTTGATGAAAATGAGAGTAGGGATGTGCTGCAAAATATTGGATATACCAGAAACAGGAAAAAATATTTTAAAAAGAAAACATAGAATCAGGGGCACTTGTAGTTAGAAGCGCCCCTATTGGTGTTACCCACACTTGAGAATCAGGGGCGCTTCTAACTGCAAGCGCCCCTGATTGTCAAAGTGCGCTAAGACCAACATGGGTGCTTGTTACTGCAAGCTCCCCTGATGGTCAGAGGCGCTAGGACCAACAGGGGCGCTTTTTTGTTGAGCGCTTCTGTTTCCTAATAATTAGAGGCGCTTGTTGTGCGCTCCTGTAGAAGGGTTGGCAACAGGAGCGCAGATTTAGGGACGCCCAAAAGCGCCCCCAATGAATAAAAAAAAATGCCCTTAATGGCCTTTCCTGTTGTAGTGATAAGAAATGTTTGCAATCGATTCATTAAACAAAATCGATTTGATCGCAACTTTGAATATGGAATTTGTTCGATACCGTATCTCCTGCTACGTATCCGACCTGGGATAGGTAGACCGGTCCGAGATAGTTAGTACGTGTTTCCTTGGTTGTCCGAGTTGGTGCTCCGGTCCGAGGTGGGGTGGTACCTGCAATGACACTCCGACGCTCAAGTCAGTGAGTGAGTCAATTACAAGTGAGAGTAGGTGAGAGATGAATACCATTAATGTGAGCATTCAATGCTTATTTATAGGTATCTGGAGTGGAGGAGGGCCGTTGGATCTAGGTCTGCAATCTCCACCGTTGGATGAATTGGACCCTTTGGTGTTGGGCCTTTTGGGTGGATTGGCCATTGAGGCCCAATCCGTAACAGTAGCCCTCCAAGTCGGGTCGCTTTAAGGCGAGCTAGACTTGTCGTTTAGAGATTTCACCGGGCCTGATACACTTTACGACATACCGGGCCGATCTGAGGGACTCAGGTCGCGCCGAGTAACTCGAGGCTGACGCTTTGAGAGATTCCGGGCACGGCGGGGTCAAGAGACCGGGGCGAGTCAACGGAAACGGAGCGATCCGGTCATAGCTGTGCCTTAATTTCTGTGCCAGCTGGCAACGTCATTGATGGGACGCGTCGTTCGAGGAAGATTGGGGTAATGATGGCGCTTGGAACGACGTGCCTGTCTAGGGGCTAGTCTTGGGAAACGTAGCCTAGGCCCAGGCCCATTTGTGGCCTTCTTAATGTTCTATAAATAGGAAGGGGGGATCCCCCTTACTTGGATTGTTTTTCTGCGAATTGCTCTGCTTCCGATCTTAAAGTCGTTCCGGAGCTTCTTTCATTCTTCCGAGTTGTGCTTAGTCTCGGTGACGCCTTTGCTGTTCGCGACCTGCCTCCATTGTTCGACGAGCTTCGATTTTCATAAGGTTAGTTTCCTCTTCTCTTTGTTGCTTTTTCCTTTAGATCACGACCGGGTTCTTTCTGGACCCGCATTTGTAGATACAGAGTGGGGGTCGTCAGGTCGGGTTCCGACTTGGTTGTGGACCCACTGTTTACGTATCAACCTGACTCGTCAAGCCCCCATTTCTGCAGGACCGATCTGGCGAGGACGAAACAAACCCGTCGGGTTGCTGACACAGATCGCCCTCATTTCGCGCAAACAATGGCTTCCGGACTTGGAGAGTCTATGGAAATTCGTGCTAGTCCCCCGGGGTCAGCTATTCCCGAGGTTCAAGACGACTTGGGTTCCGCTCCTACTCAAGCTGAAGACCGGTCTCCCGGGGTTCCCAGCAACGAGCCGGTAGATGAAGACAACACAGAGGTGGTGGTTCTTGAATCGGATGATTCTGATGCCGAGCCCGACCGTGAGGAACAAGGCAGTACTAGTTGGAGTTCGGAGGAGAGTGAGGAGGAGGTGGCTGAGAGCCGAAACAATGAAGAGGGTCTTGGGCATTGCGGGGAGCCCGCATATGAAGAAGGTGATTCCGAACAATATCCCCGAGCCGGAGTAGGGCCGGTCAATGTTCCCGTGTCCCTCCCTCTCACTGTTCCCCGGGAGTATTCCTGGGTGTCGGAGGCGTTGAGGGGGATTCCGTCCCTTTATAGGACCGGGGACGACATGAGTTTCTTCGTAAACCGCCTTTCCCGGAAGGATCAGATCTGGAATGTGGAGGGAATGGCTGAAGACCAGCATGTGGCCGTCTGGCCGAAAGCTCTTAAATTTGTTATGTACGGGGTAACGATCCTTGATATGCACGTTAGCCCCCCGTTCACCGCTTTTCAACAAGAGGCTTTGGAGATCTTGAACCTCGCCCCTTCCCAACTTCATCCCAACTCATGGGCGTTCCTCCGGGCTTTTGAGTTGATGTGCATTCATCTGGAGAGACTGATCTCCTGCGACCTCTTCTTCCACCTTTTCGAGGTTAACCGTAGGCATGAGGATGGAACTAAAGATCGGTGGGAACATGTGAGCTTCCGGGCTAAGAGAGGGTTAAAGATTTTCATGCCTTACTCCGACTCTCTTAAGAACTGGAAAAGTAAGTATTTCTTTGTGGAGCCCGTGAATGAGGAGGCAGTGAGGCATGTCGGCCAATATTCTGCGGATGGGAAATCATTGGAGTTCACAAAGTTTCAACTGGGATGGTCTCTCTCACATTTTAACCGGAGGCCTCATTCTTACACCGTCGGCTTAGGGCGGCTATCCCAGGTGGACCAGGAATCGTTGGCGATCTTGACGAACTTTGCCGACCTGATCGTCTACCGTGATCCTAAGAAATTTGGGATTGACGTAGCCCGATTGGTCGGGGCCGGGTCGAAATCTCAAGTAGTCGCCGTTCTTGGTAGGTTTCTTGGTAGATAACTCCGCCCATTCATAATTTTTTGACTGCCGTTTCTTTTAACATTGTTTATTCTCCTTTCTTTGCAGATAGCATGGGGCCGGACAAGTTCTCTCGCCTGACGGCTCTTGTAGAAAGGAAGGCTGGGGTGCAAAAGGAAAAACCCGTTGCTGCCATACCGATTAGCACCGTCTTGGAGGCAGTCTCGGCTGGAGTAGAGGATCGGGCTGCGGATCTCTCGCACCGAAAAAGGGAGCGCCCCCTAACTCAAGCAGACCCTGCTTCTACCTCCAATGCCCCGGCTGCTCGGGCTTCAAAAAAGGGGCGTCATGGAAAGCACCGGACTTCTAGGTCTTCTGGTCTTTCTATTGACGCCGACTTCCTGCAGAAGCATTTGGAGGATTCCCGGGTCGACCCGGTTGAGGCGTCTCTCAAGTTATTCCGGCATCTTGCTGACGTGACGAAGCTTCAGAAGGTCGAGGCTGAGAATCAGGCAAAAGGTGACCCCAAGTTCCGAGGTTCACTCTTTGACTTTCTTTCTTGGTCATCTCCGTCGTTGACTTTCTTGTTTCTATTATTACAGGGGCCCTGGTGGAGAGGGACAACGAAAGGAAAGCCCGGGAAGAGTTGCAAAAGAAATACGAAGCTCTGGAGAGGGATCAGACCGAGCTTAAAGCGGCTGCGGAGAAATTTGAGAAGGAGAGGGACTCTGCCCTCAACTTGTGCATGGAACACGAGGTTCGAATCCAAGATCTCGAGAGTCAAGATAGGCAGTCTGCCGAGGCTATTTCTTCCCTGAGGGCTCGGATTCAGGAACTCGAGGCCGATCTGGCGAAGGCGGGGCAGGCCCAGGTCGGATCTAGCGTTGATTCTTTACCTCGGATTGCTGAATTAGAAAGGGAGCTTCAAGAGGTACGTGCCAAAGCAGAAATTTTGGAGGACGAGGTGGTGGAGGCGGCTCAACTGGCTCTGGAAGTGGCCGAGGAGAGCTTTGAAAAAGCCCTTTCTCAAGTTGCTGTCATCCATCCATCCCTTCCTCTGGAACGGGGATTTATTCGCTTGAACCATACCGTAGCTGATGGGCGTATTGTCCGGCCCTATCGTGACTCTGATGCATTCGATATCATTTACCCCCCCCCCCCTTCCATGTCGTGATTGCTGCTGATGGGAAGGTTCTGAATTTGCTGTTTCTTCTTTTTTGGGTTCCGGGTGGAACCGGTGGGGAAATAGAGCCCCGGGTTCCGGGCGGAACCGGAATTTTGTAATATGCCATTACCTTTTTGAACTAGAGGACCCGGCCGCATCCGGGATAATTTGTAATGAAAATGTAATTTAATGTGCTTCCGGTTTCATTTACCTCGGTTTTTAGTTTTTATACTGTTGTTTTTCGTTGGTGCACTTGCGTTTGATTCGCTCAAGTGGTAAACGTCGCCTCAAGGACAGTTTACCGGGACTCGGCCCAGATCGAACTCGTCCCTTAGGGTTGTGGCAACCTCGGCCAAATAATCGTAAAATGAACGCCTTCGGGGTAGTTTACCGGGACTCGGCCCAGATCGAACTCACCCCTTAGGATAGCGACAAACCTCAGTCAGCTAAAGGAAAATAGAATAGGCGATAAGATCGGTAGACACCGCAATCATATAGGATAACATCGGTATACACCGTTCATTAGATAAGATGAGTTATAACATCGGTATACACCGCAAACATAATTGATAACATCGGTATACACCGTTCTCCAGATAAGATAAGAATAACGTCGGTAGACACCGCAATCATATAGGATAACATCGGTATACACCGTTCATTAGATAAGATGAGAATAACGTCGGTAGACACCGCAATCATATAGGATAACATCGGTATACACCGTTCATTAGATAAGATGAGTTACAACATCGGTATACACCGCAAACATAATTGATAACATCGGTATACACCGTTCTCCAGATAAGATATGAATAACGTCGGTATACACCGCTCTTTAGGTAAGATGAGAGTCAGCTGTAGTATTTTCTCAGTTTAGTTGCGTTCCATGTTCTTGGGATCGCCTTGCCGGACAAGGTCTCCAATTCATAGGCACCTCTGCCGGTTTTAGATAAAACTCGGTAAGGTCCTTCCCAGTTGGGGGCGAGCTTGCCCTGTGCGGCGTTCTTCAAACCGACATCGGCTCTCCGTAAAACTAAATCACCGATTTCAAGGTCTCTGGGGATCACTTTCGAGTTATATCGTACTGCTACCCTCTGCTTTACTATTGCTTCTTTAAGGAAAGCTTGACCTCGGACCTCGTCGACGAGGTCGAGGTTTTCCTTCAACGCCTGACTATTGTCCCCCGGAGGTTTCGGGTGGAGTGTCCTCCAGCTCAGCTCCCCGATCTCCACCGGGATCACGGCCTCTGTCCCGTACGAAAGTCGGAAAGGGGTTTCCCCCGTTGAGCTCTGTGGAGTAGTTCTGTAGGCCCACAGCACGTAAGGTAGCTCTTCAACCCAGTTTCCCTTTGCTTCGTCAAGTCGTTTCCTCAGTCCATTGAGAAGGACTTTGTTGGCGGCCTCGGCCTGACCGTTTGTCTGAGGGTGCTCTACCGAGGTAAATCGGTGTTTGATCTTAAGGTCTGACATGAGTTTCCTGAAACCTTTGTCGGCGAACTGTGTACCGTTGTCCGTGACTACAACCTCGGGGATCCCGAATCTAGTCATTATATTTTTCTTGAAGAATTTGATGCAATTCTTAGCGCTGATGATGGCCAGGGGCTCAGCTTCAATCCATTTGGTGGAGTAATCCACCGCTACTATGAGGTATTTGACCTGGCCGGGGGCAGTTGGGAATGGCCCTAAGAGATCTATTCCCCACCAAGCGAATGGCCATGGCGAGCTTAAGCTGGTGAGCTCCGTAGGGGGTGCTATGTGGACCTTGGCGTGGATCTGACACTTACTGCATCTCTTTACGTAATTTCTTGCATCGGTCTCCATGGTTGGCCAGAAGTATCCCGCCCTTAATGCCTTTCGAGCCAGGGATCGACCTCCAAGGTGTTGGCCGCATATTCCCTCATGGATCTCGGCCAGGACGTAGTCCGCTTCTCCTCCCTCGATGCACTTCAACAGTGGTGCCGACAGGCTTCTTCTGTAGAGGCTTCCATCGATTATGGAAAAAGAGGAGGCCTTCCTCCGGAGGATCTTGGCTTTACTCGGGTCCGGAGGCTCGTTCCCCGTTCTGATATAGTCTACTAGTGGCGCGATCCAGCCCTGGCTTTCTTCTACTACATTAATAGAAAGACTTGCTTCCGGGTTCAAGATTACGCTCGGCTTGCTCAGTGTTTCCTGGATTATTGACCGGTGATTTCCCGGAACTTTTGTGCTGGCAAGCTTGGAAAGGATGTCAGCCCGGATATTCTCCGATCTTGGAACGTGCTTCACTTCCGTGAATGTAAAAAGGGAGAGCAGCTCCTGCACTTGGGTTAGGTACCTTTGCAAGATCGGATCTTTAGCCTCGTACTGTTTCCCGATTTGGGATACCACCAATAATGAGTCGGTATTTAGGAAAAGTCGGGAGATCTTGAGGTCGATCGCAAGCCGGAGTCCAGCTATGCACGCCTCATATTCCGCCTGGTTGTTTGAGGTAGGGAAACCGAATGTGAGTGATACTTCGATTATGATGCCCGTCGGGCTTTCAAGCATTAACCCTGCACCACTTCCTTTTGGATTTGAGGACCCGTCTACGTGAAGCGTCCATACCCCGTCATCCGGATCGGCGGGCGCCATCTCTGTGATAAAGTCGGCAAGTACCTGGGCTTTCATAGCCGGTCTTGTTTCGTATTTGATTCCGAACTCGGAGAGTTCTACCGCCCATTTGATCATTCGACCTGCTAAGTCGGGTCGGTGCAAGATCTGCCGAATTGGATAATTAGTTCGCACCACGATTTGATGGGCGACGAAATAAGGTCGGAGGCGGCGTGCCGAGATGAGTAGAGCAAAAGCGATCTTCTCTATTTTCTGATACCTCACCTCCGGTCCATGCAGAGCTTTACTCACGAAGTATACCGGGCTTTGACCAGCTCCGGTCTCCCTGACAAGTACGGCTCCGATGGCCTCATCTGATATGGCTAGATACAAAAATAAATCTTCCCCTGGGCTCGGCCGACTTAGTATGGGAGGTTCGGATAGGACCTTTTTGAGCCGGGAGAGTGCCTCATCCCGCTCTTGAGTCCATTCGAAAGTTGCTTCTTTCTTAAGCAGTTTGAACAATGGGAGTGATTTGAAGGCGGCGTTGGAAATGAAGCGAGATAATGCAGCTATCATGCCGTTGAGTTTCTGGAGCTCTTTCTTAGTGGACGGGGTCCGCATTTCTGTTACCGCTCGGCACTTATCCGGGTTGGCTTCAATTCCCCTTTCCGTGAGATAGAAACCCAGGAATTTTCCAGCCCGGACCCCGAAAGTGCATTTTTCCGGGTTCAGCCTCATGTTATTTTTTCGGATTTCCGCAAAAATCTCTTCCAGATCGGATATATGGAGGTCTTCCCTTTCGCTTTTTGCAATCATGTCGTCGAGGTAGACTTCTACGTTACGACCGATCTGATCTCGGAATACTTTGTTCATCATCCTTTGATAAGTGGCCCCCGCATTTTTTAAACCGATTGGCATGACCCGGTAGCAGAAATTACCGCGGTCAGTCATAAAGGCCGTCTTCTCTTGGTCCGGGGGGAACATCGGAATTTGATTGTATCCGGAGTAAGTATCCATAAACGACAGTAAGCGAAAACCTGAAGCATTATCGACGAGCCGATCAATGCTAGGAACAGGGAAGGCGTCCTTAGGACAGGCCTTATTAAGATCGGTATAGTCAACGCACATACGCCACTTTCCATTGCTTTTCTTAACAAGTACAGGGTTTGAGAGCCAAGTTGTGTACTTGACCTCTTTTACAAAATCAGCCTTAATTAAATCTTCAACGACCTTAGCCGTAGCAGCTGCCTTTTCCTGGCTTTGAGCTCTTTTGCGTTGGGCGACTCATTTTGCCCCAGGGTTCACCGCTAGCTGGTGACAGGCGACCTCGGGGGGAATCCCGGGCATGTCCTTTGCTGACCACGCGAAGAGATCGGCGTGGGATTTGAGGCAGAGGGTGAGCTTTGCTTTTACCTCGTCGGGGAGATCGGATCCGATCTGGACAGTTTGAGTTGGGTTCTCTCCCAACTGGATTTGCATGAACTGTCCATCAGGTTGAGGTCGCCTAATTTTCTTCTTTAGCTCTCGTGCCAACTCGTCGTCGCTTTCCTCCTCAGAGCTGTCCGGGTCATATCTTGCGTCGAGGTCCGTGACGTTGACCTCGGCCGCTGGACCGGCTCTCTTCTTCTTTGGGCTTCTCTGAGTCCTAGCCGCTATGGGGGGAACCCCCTCTTCTGCTGCCTGCCTGTCCGCCTTGACATGAAGATAGAAGCATCTTTGGGCGGACTCTAAGTCGGCATCAAGAGTGATAACTTCGTCACTCAATGAGTAGAACTTCATCTTGAGGTGAACCGTTGAAGTTACGGCTCCCAGCCTTCCAAGGGTGGGCCTCCCGATGATACAATTGTACACCGAGGGGCATGGCAAAACTAAGAACTTGGTCTTGACCGTCCTTTCTAGTGGCTCCTCTCCATAGGTGACCATCATTTCCAAGTAGCCAAGAGGTTTGGTCCGAGACCCGTTAAAGCCCGAAAGATCCGATCCCCGGTAAGGGGTGAAGTCTTCCTCTGAGATCTGCAGCTTCCTTACCAGGTCGATGAAGATGATATCAGCGGAGCTCCCCTGGTCGACCAGGATCCTTCTTATCTCGTGGTTTGCCATGACCGCCCTGATAATGAGGGGTATGTGCTTATTTGGCTTGCCATCCAACAAGTCTCGGTCGCTGAAGGCCAAGGGTGGGCGTTCCGGGCCTGAGCTGATTGCAGAGGTGGAAGCGACGCACATGACTTCCTTCCATTTCCTTTTCATTGTTTTGCCCGATGCCTCGTCGGGATAGCCCCCAGATATCATCATCATCACAGGTCGGCCCTTTGATTTCCGATAGTCGCGCTCGTCCTCTGAGCTCTCTTCTCTTTTTTGTGGGGCCTTACCCTTTCGTTTCGGATCAGCTTCTTCTTCCTTAACCTCGCCCTCGTGCCTGGGTGCTTTAGCCACGTACTGGCTTAATTTCCCTTTCTTAATCAGGTCTTCGATGTCATCCTTCAAAGCATTGCATCGATTGGTATCGTGCCCTTTGCTCCGGTGATACCGGCAGTATTTGTTGGATCTCTGTCCCGGCCTGTGTGGGAGCGGATCAGGGAACTTGACTTCTTTGAACTCCGCGTTCATACATTCCGCCAGGATCCTGGCCCTTGTTTCATTCAGATCGGAGTATTGTTGGTGTCGGTTCCGCGGTCGGAGCCTATTGTCGTTCCGGGGTTCCCTTTCATAGCGGGCCTCTGCTGCCTGACGCACCGGAGCCTCCTTTTCATACCGAGGCTTACTCGTTCCGGGGTCGGCTTCTGTCTTTCTTGCAACAGCGCCTTCTTCATGGTCAATGTATTTTTGAGATCGCTGGAGGAACTCGGCAAGCGACTCAGTTTGGTTGATTCCGACATCGATCTGAAACAGACTTCCTTCTCGCAGACCGGCCTCCATGAAAAATAGTCGGAATGAATCGTCTAAGTTCCGGACTTGAGCCGCCTCTTTGTTGAACCTTTCAATATAATCTCGGAGAGACTCGTTCTCTCCTTGTCGGATGGCTTGTAAGACTTTCCGAGACTTAGGCTTCATTTTGGAGTGGGCGAACTGGGCCGAGAACAGCTTTGCGAGCTGGTCCCAGGATGATATTGAGTTCGGCTTGAGGGCTCTGAACCAGTCCAAAGCCAATTTCTCCAGCGTAAGAGGGAATATGCGGCATTTGATCTCCTCCTGGACATTCCTGTATTGCATCATCGTGTCAAAGTAATCTAGGTGTCGATCAGGATCGCCCGTCCCGTCATGCATCTTTAAACCCTCCGGGGGCTTCTCCAAGTGCTTGGGTACCGGGAAATAGTCGATTTCCGCTGTAAAGGGTCCTTTCCTAGTCGCGGACCTCTCCCTCGGAGGAGGCCTCCTGGTTGGGCGTCGGACGGGGGATCTGGGAGACAGAGGGCGCCGACGTTCAGGCCTCGGGGGACTTCCCCGGCTTATAGAACGTCGCCTTGGGGACGACGACGCTAATGATGAGCTTTGGTGAGTTGACTCGCCAGGGTAGTAGGTCTCGTCATAAGTCTCGGTTGGGGGAGTTCCAAAGTCTTGTCTCCCTCTTCGGCGTGGTGGCGAACGATGGTGGTGTCTCCTCCAAGCAGGGGACCGATGGCGTCTTTTGCTGGAGGTCCTTCTGCTAGGAGAGTAAGTTTGAGGGGAGGTACGATCCGGGATATCTCTGGCCTGGACTTCGGCCATCTCGGCCTCCAGCCGGGAGTAACGCTGACTTCTTTCATCAGCCTCGGCATGCCTCGTTAGCAGTTGGATGAGCTGTTGGACAGCATCGATTGGTACCGGGACAGTCGGGGCTGGAGGTTGAAACTGGTTTCTAGCAGAGCTTATAGGGACCATCGCCCTGGATGAGTTCCGGCCATGGGCCGAGCTGCGAGGAAGAGTAATCGCTACCCCCTCCGGGGTTTCCTGTTGCTGGTCGGGTCTGACCACTACGCTGGAGACGTTTCTCCGTCGTAATTCCGGAGCCATCTATGATCAAGGAGGTTGGGGGAAAGACTAGAGTATAAGGCTCTCCCACTGTGGTCGCCAATGTTCGGTACCGTATCTCTTGCTACGTATCCGACCTGGGATAGGTAGACCGGTCCGAGATAGTTAGTACGTGTTTCCTTGGTTGTCCGAGTTGGTGCTCCGGTCCGAGGTGGGGTGGTACCTGCAATGACACTCCGACGCTCAAGTCAGTGAGTGAGTCAATTACAAGTGAGAGTAGGTGAGAGATGAATACCATTAATGTGAGCATTCAATGCTTATTTATAGTTATCTGGAGTGGAGGAGGGCCGTTGGATCTAGGTCTGCAATCTCCACCGTTGGATGAATTGGACCCTTTGGTGTTGGGCCTTTTGGGTGGATTGGCCATTGAGGCCCAATCCGTAACAGAATTCATAGGTGTCAAACAGAAAATGATTCTCTAAATTATAGGACTATAACGAAATTCATGATCAACCAACATTTCTCCAGTTGGAAAAAGATTCGGAAGAAAAGGTTCGATTTCAAACTCGTGTTTGCATTGAAATTGAGATACTTATGCATGTTCTTCACTTCTTAATCAGGTATATTCGTATCTGAAAGAAGTTGTCATTAAGTTCTTTAAAAGTGGGCTATTTACTTGTCTATTAGAGGTTTTCTGAATAGCTCTACAAACGCTCTACAAACAGCTCTACAAACAGGTGGATTGGATCAAATTACTAAATGGAAACATTTGTACAAGCTATATCCTCTGTGACCACTTTGTAGAAAATTCTTAGGTACCAACATGTTAGATACATGTAGCTCAATTGTGGTCGCTAGTAATTCCAAGAGAGAAAGAGGACTACGTGATAAATGAAGCAGAAAAGTTCGAGAAAAGATTACATGGAGTTCCATTTCTTCCTACCAATGATTAGAGCTATCAAATGGGCGGGTTCGGCCCGGCCCAACGGGCCAAACAACATATTTGGGCTAGGCGGGCCAGCCCAAAATTGGGCTGCATATTTAATGGCCCAGCCCAACATCAGCCCAGCGGGCCACAGACCAGTCCAATGGGCCACAAAACCTTTGACATTTATTTTTTGACCATTTTTTATTTATACAAATAAGCCTAGGATTGCTCTATAGGAAATTGTTTAATATTAACATTAGTTTTAGGAATTGTAGAAAACACTGCATGTAATTTTCTTGTAGTGTTTTTGGGTAAACCCGGGTATCCTTCACGGCGACTGTGGAGACTAATCCCTCGAGGTACTGGTGTTCATTTAAGGGCTGACCAACATGATTATTTTGGAAATTTATATTAAAAAACCAACATGAAAATTACAGGGTAAACCGTAAATGTATATTTTCCAGAAATTTCAAAAATATGTTTAAAAACCAAACTTATATATAGTATCTGTAACACCCTGATATTTCTAGCTTGTAGAAATACCAAAGTGCACCACTTGGCATACATTAGAGTAACTTCTTGTTATTGAATATTGAACACAACAAAAACTTCCGATAAATAATTATCAAGTGGTTCCATGAACCTCATTAAACTTAACAAAGTACTTAAGTCTCATGACTTAAAACTTATACAATCCTGGTGTTCAATACCCAAAACATAAGTAGCGGAAACGATTTACAACTGTTATCAATAATAGTTATGCAATCGATAGTACAAAGACAACAAAAGGGAAAAGGCATAATCTTAAAACTGATTTCTTCGATAACTCCATGAGTCACCTCGGCTAACTATGCTTCTTCGCCTTTGCTTTCCATTGTTTCTCTGTAAAAACCACAATAATAAATGGTGAGATAAACTTTATCTCAGTGAGTCCTATCGAGACCCCTTACTAACTCTAGCGGTTCATTATGCTTTGTACTTTGAACATCATGGCCCTAATAAGCGACCATGTGGACATATCTTTCTTTATTCCATCTTGTAGCCCTAATAAGCGACTACATTTCATGTCTTATCTTTCCTTTAACTTAGCACAACACCTCGAGCCTACCTTATCCGGTTATTTCTTTGGCTTTTGGTGAATCCAATCCACTAACCACTAATTAGCGGGCAAACCTCACGGGGCCTAGTTTTGGGGCTCATGACTTTCCCTCCCCTAGTATGCTAATCCTTAGGGTCCTCACCATTTATATACATATATTATTTTATGTATGCCATCCTTCATTTCCTCAAGGGAAAGTAACTTGACTTGTTATTAAATGAATTTAGAATCTTTACCTGACTTGTATGGACTTATAGTCATTTATCTTGACTTGACTTGTGTACACTCGCGTATACTAAAGTACGGTTTTTCATAACTTTCGTAACTTAAGAAAATTTCGTCTCAAGCATAATCAATTCATGACATTCAAGTGTTACAATCATTGAGTAACATTGGGGAAGTGATTAAAAGGAACTTGGAATCATTTGGAATGGACTAAAGTGTATTTTGAAATAGGGTGACAGAAGCTTTCGCACGGTCCATGCGTATAGGGGCACGACCCGTGCGCGTTTTATGAAATTTTTCACAAAGTTACAGAACTTGGCGCACGGTCCGTGCGTGAAGACGCACGACCCATGCGCATTTTGAAATCTCATTGCGCACAGTATCAGAAGGTGGCGCATGGTCCTTGCGCGTGGGAACCCGACCCGTGCGTCCCTATCAGTTTTCCAAAAAAACAGGTATTCGTGCAATTTTTCATTCCGTTCCGATTCCAATGTCCGTTCCGATCGATACCAAATTCTTACATGCACACAAAACAGCACATAGCATCAAACACATTCAGTCTAGCAATCTCATTCAATCATTCAATCATGAACATAAACACATGCATTTTCCATAAGTTCGAAATACGGTTTTTGACTCGAAATTTACGAAACGAAAACACAACGACTCGATTCAGAACACATGCAATCACGTATTCGAAAAACAAATCTCTAAGCGAGTATAGAACTCACCTCTTGCGATGAAAATCGCACACAACAACGAAGCTTCTCGAACTGAAAACTGTAACTTTACGAAATGAGCTCCTAGCACCCCAATAGTCTCCAAACTCAAATTCTCCACTCTAAAATGCCCAAAAATGAATCTAATCTTTGCTCTATGGCTTCTAAAATACAATGTTGTTCCTGAGATGCCCCTACCTAGCTTTACTCTTGACATGCAAGGTTGGAAAACTCCATTTCTAAGATATTGGAGCTTGAGGTTCGAATATGGCGATTTGAGGAGGAGAAGGAGATAGGTGGTGAAACTGGTATCAGTGGGAAGAGGAAGGAAAATGGTGGAGAATGGTGGTCAAAGATCAAACATGCATCAAGGGATGTGGAAGATCCTTTCTCTTCTTTCTCTTCTCACTCTCCAACTCTCTCTCTCTCTCTCTCTCTCTCTCTCTCTCTCTCTCTCTCTCTCAATTTCTAGTTTCTGAATTTTTTGGTGAAATGCTGAGTGTGGGAGTGAGGGAGTGACTCAGATGAGTAACTCAGCTAAGGGGATTTTTAATGGGGCGAAATTACCATATTGCCCTTATGTCCAATTTTTACCTAACTCTCTTTAAACTCCTCTTAAGTCATTTCCAATCACATAGTCAAACAATACTTATACAACAATTAATTAATGCATATGTGGGTGTTTTGTAGAAGGTGGGTCAGCTGAAACTTACTTGTGGGTGGAAAAGACGAAAATACCCTTATCCTAGTATTCTCTCTTAGAATCCCAATTAGTTCACCAATCAATCAACAATTCGAGTACTTAATATATTTTAGCACACAAGCACAACATAATTCACTTAATCAATAATTTCATCTCATAATTAGTCAATTATGCTTATTAATTATCATGACCTCTTGCTAATTTCAATAAAAGAAATTAGCTAAATTGGGGATGTTACAGTATCTTTATTTTACTACCCATAAGTTCCATGTTTGCAGCCATAAATTGGGTCGAAATTAATACTATTGATAGACCTTGTTTTAATATGTGCAATTTCTGATTTGGTCATTAAATTGTTTTAATGCATTTCAGTTTTTAATTTCTATGTACTATGACAAGTATCTCTTTGCAATGTATATAACTAAATTCATGTCCTGATACATTACCAACATGGCAATTTAGTGTTCAGTAAAAAAAGAACAAAATCTAACGGTTTGTGGCCCATTGGGCTGGCCCAAAAATACTTGACGTTGTTTTTAGACCTATATTTTTAGAGCCCGACCTAACCAAAAAATCGGGCCATTGGGCCGGCACACTGGACTGGACCAAAATGGATAGCTTTACCAATGATCGAGTTCTCCTTTTAGGGTTAGAGTCCCTAAGGCTAACAACGCTGGAGTAAGTCACCCATAGGTTGTATCCCTTAGTAGAAACAGTGGCGGACCCAGGACCTCGGGGTCAGGGGTGTCAAATTTTTTAAGGCCAGTGTCAAATGGGTGCAAAACTTGGTCTACTAGTGCAATCTAAAATTTTCAGGGGGTTCAAAATTAAAATTTCAAGGGATTTGGGCTATTTATATAGGGTGGTAAGTGCAATTTTTTTTCAGGGAGTTCAACTGAACCCTCTCACTACAAGGTAGGTCTGCCACTGAGTAGAAATAGTTTGCAAGCCAACTGCAGTGAGAGTTGGAGTTGGTTTACTTGGTAGAGTCTAGCATTCTTATTCTTTGGGGACATTATTTTCGTAAATAAGGAAGGGCAAAACAAAATAATAGAAAGGGTCATTTTCGTCTTTATGATGTGTAGATTTTCTTAGGATTATACTTGGAGTTGATACTGATTAAGTTAAGAACCAAAGGTAAGACTCTTTCGCTAGATAGAGAGATGGTCTAATTCAAATCATGCCAAGAGAGGCTTAATCTTCTCTCGTATCTATATAACATTTGAATTACTCCTCTAATCTGTGTTACCTAAAATATGACTCCAAACATTTTTACCTTTTTTTTTATTCGAGATGGCCAATTAAGCAGCTAGTGCGCTAACGGGAAGAGGTATTTAGGGCAAAAAGATGGGGTTTACCCAAACAATTTGACTAAGCAAGCCGATAACATATGATTGCACTTGTTGAACCAACTACTAATCCATAAATCCTCTGTTTAGCCAAATTAGTTTTCTCTACAGGACACGACCATGTGAGCTAATAGGGGGTTTAGAGCTCCTCTTTTCAAGAAGACTCATTTGCACCTGTGCCCCTTTAATATGATGAGGATAAGAGGGACTGATATGCATGGCTTTCGGGTCACCTAACACTACACTTAACTTCCTTCGTCCAAAAATCTCTCTAACCTAAGGTAACTATTCGATAATAGGTTGTAACATCAGTTATTTTGTATTAGTTGGTCCAACTATATAACTAATGTGGAGCATGATTTACTCACGAGGGACTGCCACTGAGATATTGGAGGAAAATGGGACGACGTCAAGTTCGCATGGCCCTTATGGGCTGGCCACCTGGGAAGCCCCAATACTCCAAAATAGGCCAAGTATCTGTATCTGACACGTATCCGACACCGATACGTGTCTGATACGGCAGGATACGTATGCAAGGAGTATCCTGGAATTTATATTTATTTTTTAATTAGAAAAAGTCTGGATACTTGAAGGATATGCGTTGGATACGCAGTGGATACGGCTGGCTCAGTGGATACGACACGGGACACGGCAAAACATGCTTTGGGCTCCTTTCTTTTTCTTTTTGACAAAATTGGGTTCCTTTCTTCTTTTTTTGACACACACACACTCCTTTCTTTAATGTATATTTTTTTGACCAGGTTTTCTTTAAGAGCACTACTATTTAGTAAGAATAGTTTTTGTAAGAAATGTAAAATACACTGGAAGCTAAATTGTAGGCACCAACTAACACTACACGCTAAGTGTCTTATCTTGTTATTCTTACTGTTCTTACGTTTCTTTTCTTACCATCTAACATTTCTCTTTCTTTAATGACATGTTTTCTTTAATAATAACAAGTTTTCTTTTCTTTAATGTATACTTTTTTAACTAGGTTTTCTTTAATATATTATATCTAAGATAAACTATTAAAATATAAAAAGTCAAAAAGAATATATTTTGAAATTTAACTAGGTTTTCTTTAATATATTATATCTAAGATAAACTATTAAAGTATAAAAAGTCAAAAAGAATATATTTTGAAATAGTGGTGAAAAGGCATGTAATTATGCTTACTTGTTTTGATCATAAATATCATTTTTGTAAGTGCGATTGTATCTTTTGAATATTATGAGCAAGTATTAATTAGTAAATCCAAGAGCACTTCGATGAGATGGTAGCGGTCTCTTCCAGCTTAACCAATGTGAAGGGTTCAAGATTCATACCAAAAATAAATTATAAATTAGTAAAGTGAACAGCTTTTTATTTTCAACTTTAGTTAATGTTGTATATTATGTTTTGTGTTTTTATATATTTTAATTTTAATTTAATTTTTTATTTAAGTATCCCAGCCGTATCGTATCTTGATTTTCAAAATTTTCTCGTATCTCCGTATCCGTGTCGTGTCGTGTATCGTATCTCGTATCTGGGCTTCATAGCTGGCCACACACGTGCTACAATGGGAAGAAAAGATGAAAGGTGGAGAGAATCCTAAAAGATTGCCTTTGTTTGGATTGTTCTTTGCAACTTGGGAATGCTAAAGTCCAATTTGATTTGGAAACATATTGTGGCTCTAAGTCTTTAATTGATCTTAGAACCATAAAGAGCAACAATATTGAATAAGAACTAGTTGTAGCACCCCGTGCTCTCCACGGCGCATGATTAAACTATAAGTTATTATTAATAATATTCATTCTATAAATGATGATATATATATATATATATATATATATATATATATATATATATATATATATATATGTTTATACAATGTATTTTTTTAGAAGAAGTAAAAACATAGTAGAATGGTTAATATAAAGTTAAGATCGAGATGCTATATGAATAAGAAAACATTGTGTATTTAGTAATATATAAAAAAATATTTGGTTATAGTGTGGGGGAAGTGCACGAATTTGTGTTTTACTTAAAACTAGGGTTAAGCCCGTGCGTTGCCCGGGTTTGATTAAAATATTTTATTCCTAACTTATTATAAGATAGTTTATTTTTATGAAATTGTTTAAACTTTTTTGTATGTAGTTTGATGAATGTTGTTTAATGGTTATAAAATTTAATTTTATCATTGCATAACATATACTAATTGGTAAATATATTGTATTAATAATGAATATATGATATTGTATTTAGTATCCAACATTGTAAGGTGTTATTGAAATGTGAATTTAAAAGCAAAAAAATTAGTTTTAATATTGATTTGGATTTGAAAGTTGTTTATAAGAATTATTGTATGTATGTGATAACATTTTAAAGTGCTACTGGAATTTGAGTTTAAAAATGCTATAAAAAGGAATTTGAGTTTAAAAGCAGAAATGTTAGTTTTAATATTGATTTGGATTTTAAAGTTGTTTATTAGAATTATTCTATATTATATTATTTTATATGTTGCTCAAAATCTATGTTTGTATATAAAACCTTTTATAATATGAAAGTAGTTGCTTGGATCAAAAATATGAAACAAAACTTAATGGATTAGAACATATTTATTGAACCAAAAATAGGTTATCTGATATTTTGAATTACTTGATGCCTATAACTTTACAAAGATTTGTTGTCTCCATTGCATGATTCACGAATTGATCAAAATGTATCTTTCTGACTCTTTGTTTACTTCAAATTTACCAAGAAGATGAAATCCTTTACCATTTCTACTCCTTGTTTTCATTATGAGTTTTTTTGTGAAAACCTCTCCCCTCTCCATCTAAAATTTTTTCCTTTAAATAGTTACTTTATGCTATAAATGACTAAAACTCTACTTCTTCCACTCATATTCGTAGCTCATGAGTTTATTGTCAAATAAGAGAATAATTCATATGAATGTGAAACCTTCTTTTCAGTATACCTTTTTTTTATTTTCTCACTAAATTAGTTTCAAAGACCCCTTCATTTGCTTGTGTCTAATTGTAATGGTGGTTAAACTTTTTGTGAGACATGATTCATAGTAACTTTTCAATTTATCCTTTTTTTTGTTACAAATTTTTCATCTCATCTAATAAATATATATATATATATATATATATATATATTCAACTTATCATTTTTTTGTTACAAACTTTTCATCTCATCTAATATATATATATATATATATATATATATATATATATATATATATATATATATTTGAACTTATATATTTGAAGTTTCCAATTAAGTTTGATTTCAACCTATCAATTTTAATAAATATAGACACATGCTCTTACAAATGATGTTATAGACATCGTCATTGATTTGTGCATTAGGTGTAAAGACAAACAAATAGACTATCTATTAAGAGACAAAAAAAATGTCTTATTTTACTCAAACAAAAATTGATGAAAGAACATAAGTAAGTCATTTAGACCCAACACATCATACAATCTCACCAAAACTATTGAAAATAAATGTTTTTCTAAATAACAATATCAAAATATACATGATTTCTCGATGCGTATAAGCTTAAAAGAATTGTTGTCTCCATTGCATGATTCACTAACTGATCCAAATGTAAACGGTTTTCTAAAGAACAATATCAAAATATACAGGATTTCTCGATGACTATAACTTTACAAAGAATTGTTGTCTCCATTGAATGATTCACCAACTAATCCATATGTATCTTTCTGTCTCTTAGTTTACTTCAAAACTGTCAAGAGCATGAAATTATTTACCTTTTTTGTGCATTCTACATCTTCCCGCGAAACTCGCTCCTTTCTTTTGATCCTTGTTTGTCATTATGAATTTTTTTGTCAAAACCTCTCCACTCACCATCCAAAATTCTCTCCTTTAAATAGTTATTTTTTTGCTATACATGACTAAAACTCTACCTCTTCCACTCATATTCTTAACTCATGAGTTTATTGTCAATTAAGGGAATAATTCATTTGAATGTGAAACCTCCCTTTCAATGCATATTGTTACATAAAAAGGAATTTTAAAGGTCAACTTATTTTTTTTATTTTAAAAAAACTTATATTAGTTTTGATTAAAAAGGGAAATAGATGCATAGTGTATTATTTTGAACTTATCTAAACTATTATAATTGGTATATATATATATATGTGTGTGTATAACATTATACTATACGAAAATATATCAACTTCTATATTTCCAAAAAAAATATCATTTTCAAATAAATATAAAAATGGTTAATTAATTAATATTTACTAAGAGAATCATTTAATAGGTTAGTGGAAATTGTTTGCTTTCATTTAAATTAAAGTCTTCATTATGACTAAATAGCAAAATAAATATTTTAATATATAAAAAATTTGAGAAGAATTGTGGAGCGTCCTTTATTTATATATATATATATATATATATATATATATATAGAGAGAGAGAGAGAGAGAGAGAGAGAGAGAGAGAGAGAGAGAGAGAGAGAGAGAGAGGTATGTATGTAATACTAAATATTAAATACAAAAATATAATAGACCTACATGTCAAGATTGTCGTTAAATATTTGAAATTATATACTAAGTATTATACATAAATTTTAATTAAAATGTATTAATTTTACTATAACAAAATACCTAAGATGTCGATATAAAAAACTTTATTGAAAATATGTATACATTTATAACTTTATAAATTTATACTTAAAAGTTAAGTAATTATCATATGTATGTCCTTTGATTTCAACAAATTTAACTCTTTTTTTACAAAGGAAAACTTAACTCATTTCATTCATAATCAAAGTGAAAATACAAATCGGACTACAATCATGAGTTATATGTTAATATATTATTAATTATTAATTACGAAAATAGAGTTATATGTGAAGTATTTTTTTTGACCAAATATGCGAAGTAGTTGTTGATATATTAAGTTATATAATATATTATTACATATAATTCAATAATATATCAAGCCTTTAATTTTCTCAACTAATGAATATTAATATAATTATATGAATAAGATGAAATGCTAAAAGATTAATAAAATACAATTTTTTAAAAGTTATGTATTTGTGTCAAATAAAAGTCATGCATTTATACTTGTAAAATGAAAAGTCATGCATTTGTTTTTTTCACTAATGCTTATATAAAATAGCAAGCTACTAATAATAACCACATGGGTAAGCATATTAATATAGGTAATCTTAAAAGGTTAGAAATTTAAAAGTTTAAAACATTTCAAATGAAAATCTGTCGTAACATATTTAAAAGTAATAATACTATTTTGGTATAAAAAAGTGATAAACCAAGGCTTGTTTTAATAATGTTGTATTAATAAAATTATTGCAACATGATTTTAAATAAAGTAATAGATTTTAATATATAAAAAATAATAATTTCTAAAGTAACAATATTTTAAAAGATTAAAATAATCAATTAACAAAAATTTAATAATTAAGATAAATAAATTCAGTAAAAAAACAATTAAGATATACAATTAATATATATATATATATATTCGACTAAGTGAATCATTTAATAAATTAGGGGCAATTATGTGCTTTCATTAGAATTAAAACCTTCTTTCTTTATGAGTAAATTTTAAATAAATATTTTAATAGATAAAATTTATGAGAAAAATTGTGGAGGCTCCATTGGAGTCTCCTTTACATATATTAGGTTTTAATTAAATGACTTAATCAAATGGCTTTTCATATTTCAAGTATAAATGCATGAATTTCCATTAGTAATATTTTTAAATTTTTGGCCCTTCATCTAATCAATATAACCTGTAACATCCCTGATTTTTTTGCTAAAGACTCGGATTATGATGCCTAGGACCGATTAGTTATTTGTGGGAATAGTTAGTCGTGTCTCGGTGAATTATTATTCGAGTTGTGGCTTATGTCATGGTTAAGAAAAATATTTAAGCTGAAGGGCATTATTGTACTTTCACACCCAACCACTTAGTAGCTGACCCCCTTTAATATTCAGCCACACTCCCAAGTACTTAGCCATTCCACCCAAATTTCAGAAATAGAAAAGCTGGAAATAGAAGGGGGGAGAGAAGAGGAAGAACGCGAAGGGAAGAGAAGAGAAAGGAGGAAGGATCACCAAAGATCTTGGTTGCATGTAAGTGTTTTAACCTCCTCTCCACTCCATTTTCGTTTTCCTTTCCAATGGCACCACTTTCAAAGCCTGATTCTCCCTCTTTCCCTCATCTCCATTGATGCCCATGAAGCTCCAAGTGATGAAAATGGTGGAGCTATGTGTTGATGACTTGCATGTTCAGTTTTGCTGTTAAGAGGAGGAGGCCTCAAGCTTGCATTTCAATTTGGGAAGGTTGTGAAAGATTTGGATTGCTGTTCTGAAGTTTCGATTGGTGCTCTTCGGTGCCGTTCGTGAAGTCTCTCATTCCGGCCATCGCACGTTCATCGGAACTCCTAGAACGATCGTCAACGGGTGAGTTCTACTCACGGATTAGGGACATTTTATGTATTCTGAAAACTTGTAGTTTCAAATGATAAGGCAACAATCCCATTTTCAAAAGACTTAGAACCGAAAAGCGATTTTTAAGTCAAAACGGCATTTTACGGTTTATTGAGAATTTTAATGAATCATTGAAATGAAACACTTTATATATATTCTGGAATAGTTGGAAATTTTCTGGATTTCAGGTGATTGAAATTAGAAATCGATTTGGACGAGAACGGAGAGCGAAAATGGGAAAAGTGCGAAATTCTGGTAACAGACACAGGTCGCACGGACCGTGCGCCCCTGGGCACGGATCGTGCGCCTGTTTCGGGTTGGAAGTTTTGGAAACAGAACGGAACGCACGGGTCGTGCGCCCCTGGGCACGGATCGTGCGCTTCCTTCTGGTAGATGGGTCTTGAGTAGTGCACCACGCACGGGTCGTGTGCCCCTGGGCACGGGTCGTGCGTGTAGTTCTGTTACCGGCTTCCGTTTTCTCGTTTTGTTGCTCCGTTTGATCCCGAACCTTTTCTAATTTCTTTCTCAACCATTCAAAAAGGGATTGCCTCACTGAAAACCTTATTTTGAACTTGTTCAACTCATGGTTTTTGAAAAAGAGCTTTGAAAGCCTATTTGATCGAAAAACCGAAACCCTAGTATACGTGTGGGTACACCGTCTGATGGATAGAATGTATATATATTATATATATATATATATATATATCAAATACAATATGATTATAATGCCGGATGTCTATAGATTCATCAAAACGGGTTATAAGTCAATAATACATTACAATATGATTATAATGCCGGATGTTTATAAATTCATCAAAACGGGTTATAGATCAATAAGATATAAATTATCTAAAAAGATATTGTGATTGATCCTTTGGTGATCGGAAAGATATATATTATCTAACTCTCGAGAACTTGATGCGTATTGTCATACGTATTGCGTTGGGTGACGACCCGACAAGTAGCATACTAGGGAGGGTAGTCATGACCCCTTACCTAGGCCCTGAATGTGTTTTGGCGTGGTCAACTCACGGGTTACCGGGATTAGCACTGGATTGCAGTCGGTTTATGCTAAATGGAACACACGATTACCGGGATTAGCACTGGATTGCAGTCGGTACGTGTTAAATAAATTCACGAAGTGCGTGGCATTTCGATTATAGCTTGTGATAGCTAATTATCTATTTTTGATAACGGTTTAATAAATGGAAAACACGATTACCGGGATTAGCACTGGATTGCAGTCGGTACGTGTTAAATAAATTCACGAAGTGCGTGGCATTTCGATTAATAAATATAAGACATGGTTATGTCAGTTTGGTTATAACGGTTTAATGAATTGAACCGAGTGTCAGTGAGGGGGCACGGTAGGACTCACTGAGATAATGTTATCTCACCCTATCCATATTTGTTGTTTTACAGAGAAGCAGGGAAAAAGGAAGACTATAGTGCACGAGTAGTTGATATACTCTTGGAGGTGCTGAAGACTTAGTTATTTTCTCCTTGTTCTTTTGTTGTCCTATTGGTTGTATAAACTTGTATTGATTATGAGTTATATGAACCGTTTATGTTTCTGTTCGGTATTTGGACTTGGATATTGTAATCCACTCGGTATGGAACCGATAAACTTCTATTTTATGAAGTAATGTTATTTCCGATTATGTTTTATTTCGGAAAAAGTTTGTATGTCCAAAACTAAAACAGGAACTGTGTCCTCTGAATTTCCGCAATCTGTGCATCTTTCGGTCTCTCTACATGTTAGAAATACCGGGGTGTTACATTTGGTATCAGAGCGGTTCGACCTAGTCGGACTTAGATGTTAAGAGTCTTTTGCGTCTTCTAAGTCTGATTTTTCTTAGTATGCTATTAGACATTGAGCCTGATCAACTTAATACTTTGTGCATACTTCGCAGAATCATGGCTGGAAGAGGTAGGAGAAACCCACCTATTGATCCTCATCAAGAATGGATGCAGAATGTCATCGAAACTCAGCAAAAGATGATGAATGACATGATGCTAATGCAACAGCAACAGATGGCTCAAATGGCTCAAATGCAGCAGATGCATCAGATGCCTCAACCACAACCAGTTGAGCCAGTTAATGTGCCAACACCTGAGGATCCTAACAGGATGTATTTCCGGTTTCTAAAGATGAAACCCCCAACCTTCAAAGGGGGATCCGAGGCAATGAAAGCCCATTTCTGGGTAGATGCCATGGAACGGATCTTTGATACTTTGCAATGCAATGAAGGAGAAAAGGTAATCTGTGCTGCTAACGCTCTGGACGAGGATGCTCACACTTGGTGGGTTAACGCTCGTAGAATGCTTCAAAACCAAGGAACTCCTCTTGAGTGGAATAATTTCAAGGAGTTGTTTTTGGGTCATTATTTTCCCGACTCCCAAAGACTTGATAAACAGATGGAATTTCTGAGTTTGAAACAGGGGGAGATGACAGTTGGGGAATATGCCGCCAAATTTGAGAGGTTATCACAATTCTATGAATTGGGGACCACTGCTCCTGATGATAAGTGGAAGAGGGTGATGTTCAGACAAGGTCTTAGAGGCGATGTGAATCAAGGCCTCAGTTCTTATTCCATGACCACTTATCCTGCTTTGGTTCAACAAGCTCATTCAGCCGAGAGCGATCTTAAAAGAATGTATGCTGAGAGGAAAGATTTTTGGAAGGATAAGAAAAAGGGAAACGGGTCAACTTCTTCAAACCCGAGGTATAAAGGGAATTTAGACAAAGGGAAACAGATTCAGTCGGATAACTCTTCTGGGTATCGGAATTGCAGAGTGTGTAAAAAGAGTCATCGTGGAAAATGTCAATTGGAGTCAAAATCAAACCAGTGTTATTATTGCAATGAAGAGGGGCACTATGCTAACAACTGCCCAGCGAGAAAGGCTTTCTTAGAGTCCCCTGATGCTCCTAGACAGGCTCGAGTCAACACTTTGGATGCCAAGACCATCAAACCAGCTGATAATCTTATAAGGGGTACAGGTTCTATCTTTCATCAAACTGTTAATATTCTGTATGACTCTGGTGCTACTCATTGTTTTATCTCTGAAGCATGTGCTGAACGGCTAGGATTAATAGTATCTCCTATATCCGAGCCAATATCTATCCTTACTGCGGCAAAGGGTCGTGTGCGAACCCAATCATTATGTCTTAATTGTCTGCTCACCATAGGAGGCAGGGACTTTGTTGTTGATTTTATCTGTCTGCCTATGAGAGGAATGGAGATCGTGTTGGGAATGAATTGGATGACTTCCAATCACATTACGATTGACTGTTTCAATCGTGCAATTAATTTTCCTTCTGAAGTAGCTGAACATTCACTACCGGCAGAAGAAGGTGTTATTTCGTTCACTTCAGCCAGCCAGTCTCTATTCCAAGGTGCGGAAGCTTTTGTTATTATTTTGTCTGCATCAACTGAAGCTGATTTGGATTTATCATCTACTCAAGTTGTTAATGAATTCTTAGATGTTTTTCCCGAGGAAGTCTCCTCTTTACCTCCAGAACGAGAAGTAGAATTCTCTATAGATTTGGCGCCTGGTGCAGGGCCAATATCCATAGCACCGTATAGGATGTCTCCTCTCGAACTGAAGGAATTGAAGTCCCAACTTGAGGAATTAATCTCCAAGAAGTTTATTCGACCGAGTGCTTCTCCATGGGGTGCTCCGGTATTGCTAGTCAAGAAGAAGGACGGAAGCATGAGATTGTGCATAGACTACCGTCAGCTGAATAAAATCACTATCAAGAACAAGTATCCATTACCTAGGATAGATGATCTACTTGACCAACTTCGAGGTGCTAAAGTTTTCTCCAAAATTGATCTAAGGTCAGGGTACCATCAAATCAGGGTAAGAGCCTTAGACATTCCGAAGACTGCTTTTCGTACGAGGTACGGACACTACGAGTTTGTGGTGATGCCCTTCGGATTGACTAACGCTCCAGCCGTATTCATGGACTATATGAATAGAGTATTTCATTCTTACCTAGATCAGTTTGTGGTCGTCTTTATTGATGATATCTTGATTTACTCCAAGTCAGTTGAGGAGCATGCTCAGCATCTCCGCTTTGTCCTAGGAGTACTCCGAGAGAAGAAGCTTTATGCTAAACCGTCGAAATGTGACTTTTGGATGTCTGAAGTAAAATTCTTGGGTCATGTGATTTCCCAAGAAGGGGTTGCAGTTGATCCTAGCAAGGTGGAAGCCGTGTTGAACTGGGAACGACCAACGTCAGTGACTGAGATCAGAAGCTTTCTGGGTTTAGCTGGTTACTATAGAAGATTCATTGAAGGTTTTTCGCAAATGGTACTTCCGCTTACTCGATTGACTCGCAAGGGTCAACCGTTTACGTGGGATGCCGATTGTGAAGAGTGCTTCCTTGGATTGAAGGAAAAGTTAACTTCTGCTCCGATCCTAATTCTTCCGGATCCGTCATTGGGATTTCAGATTTACAGTGATGCATCTGGGAAGGGTTTAGGATGCGTTCTCATGCAGAATCAACATGTTGTGGCCTATGCATCGAGGCAATTGAAGACGCATGAACGGAATTACCCAACTCATGACTTAGAGTTGGCGGCTATTGTGTTTGCACTAAAAATTTGGAGACATTACCTTTACGGTTCTCGTTTCGAGGTTTTTAGTGATCACAAGAGCTTGAAATATCTATTTGACCAAAAGGAGTTAAATAACAGACAGAGAAGGTGGACTGAATTTTTGAAGGACTACGACTTCGAATTGAAATATCACCCTGGGAAAGCCAATGTGGTAGCAGATGCTCTGAGCAGGAAGTCTATCCACACGGCAAGGTTAATGGTTCACGAGATGGCTTTGTTGGAGTCGTTCAGAGACTTGAAACTCAAGGTGGTAAGAAAGAGGGATCGCGTAGTGCTGCGGCACATACGTATAGCCAGTGTGCTAAGGGAACAAATCCGTGTAGCTCAAGAAGCTGATATAAAGTTACAGTCTCAGAGGGGATTGCCAGATTTCACCGAGGATAGTGAAGGCATAATTTGCTTTAATGGGAGGATTTGTGTTCCCGATGATGATGATATCAAAAGGCAAGTATTGGAAGAAGCTCATAGGAGTCAGTGCTCCGTACATCCGGGATCCACCAAGATGTACCAAGACTTGAAGTTGATGTATTGGTGGCCTGGGATGAAGGTCGAGATTGCAGAATTTGTTTCTCGGTGCTTAACTTGTCAGAAGGTTAAGGCGGAACACCGAAGACCGGGCGGTCAGTTACAACCGCTAGATGTACCAGTTTGGAAGTGGGAAGATATCTCAATGGACTTCGTCATGGGTTTGCCGAGGTCACAGGCAGGCAATGATTCTATTTGGGTAGTAGTGGACCGATTGACTAAATCCGCTCACTTTATTCCCGTTCGCTCGACTTATAAGGTTTCCAAGTTAGCAGATGAATATGTGAGGAACATTATCAGACTGCATGGAGTCCCAACGAGTATTGTGTCAGACCGAGATCCCAAGTTTACTTCCAGGTTCTGGAGAGCATTGAATGAAGCTTTGGGAACAAGGGTGCTGGTTAGCACTGCTTATCATCCTCAGACTGATGGTCAGACGGAGAGGACTATCCAGACTCTTGAGGACATGCTTCGGGCTTGTGTGCTCGACAGTGGGAGAAAATGGGAGGATCACCTTCCGTTAGTAGAATTCTCCTACAACAACAGTTACCACTCTAGCATTGGAATGACACCGTTTGAAGCACTTTATGGTAGAAAGTGTAGAACTCCATTGTGTTGGTGGGAGATTGGTGAATACAAGTTTTTGGGACCCGATATGATTCAGGAAACTACTGAGAAGATCAAGTTAATCCGAGAAAGGATGAAGGTTGCTCAGAGTCGGCAAAAGAGCTACGCTGACAACCGAAGGAGACCGTTGGAGTTTGAAGTTGGTGATCATGTATTCTTGAAAGTTTCTCCAACCATAGGCACCGGGAGAGCGTTGCGAGCGAAGAAGCTCAGTCCTCGATATGTTGGACCCTTCCAAATCATCGAGCGGATTGGGCCAGTTGCATATCGCCTCGCATTGTCTCCGACCCTATCAAACCTCCATGATGTGTTCCACGTGTCTCAGTTGAGGAAGTATGTTCCTGATCTACATCAGCCGTTGAGTGTTGATACCATTGACCTGCAACCGGATTTGTCATTCCAACCTCATCCTAGCTACATCTTGGAGCGTGGCGAGAAGACGCTACGGTCAAGGACTATTCCTATTGTCAAAGTAGTCTGGGATGGATTCTCAATCGAGGAGGCTACCTGGGAACTGGAAGAAGACATGCGCAATCAATATCCATATCTCTTTCAGTAAGGTATGTTTCGTCAATTTTGAGGACAAAATTTTTAAAAGTTGGGGAGATTGTAACATCCCTGATTTTTTTGCTAAAGACTCGGATTATGATGCCTAGGACCGATTAGTTATTTGTGGGAATAGTTAGTCGTGTCTCGGTGAATTATTATTCGAGTTGTGGCTTATGTCATGGTTAAGAAAAATATTTAAGCTGAAGGGCATTATTGTACTTTCACACCCAACCACTTAGTAGCTGACCCCCTTTAATATTCAGCCACACTCCCAAGTACTTAGCCATTCCACCCAAATTTCAGAAATAGAAAAGCTGGAAATAGAAGGGGGGAGAGAAGAGGAAGAACGCGAAGGGAAGAGAAGAGAAAGGAGGAAGGATCACCAAAGATCTTGGTTGCATGTAAGTGTTTTAACCTCCTCTCCACTCCATTTTCGTTTTCCTTTCCAATGGCACCACTTTCAAAGCCTGATTCTCCCTCTTTCCCTCATCTCCATTGATGCCCATGAAGCTCCAAGTGATGAAAATGGTGGAGCTATGTGTTGATGACTTGCATGTTCAGTTTTGCTGTTAAGAGGAGGAGGCCTCAAGCTTGCATTTCGATTTGGGAAGGTTGTGAAAGATTTGGATTGCTGTTCTGAAGTTTCGATTGGTGCTCTTCGGTGCCGTTCGTGAAGTCTCTCATTCCGGCCATCGCACGTTCATCGGAACTCCTAGAACGATCGTCAACGGGTGAGTTCTACTCACGGATTAGGGACATTTTATGTATTCTGAAAACTTGTAGTTTCAAATGATAAGGCAACAATCCCATTTTCAAAAGACTTAGAACCGAAAAGCGATTTTTAAGTCAAAACGGCATTTTACGGTTTATTGAGAATTTTAATGAATCATTGAAATGAAACACTTTATATATATTCTGGAATAGTTGGAAATTTTCTGGATTTCAGGTGATTGAAATTAGAAATCGATTTGGACGAGAACGGAGAGCGAAAATGGGAAAAGTGCGAAATTCTGGTAACAGACACAGGTCGCACGGACCGTGCGCCCCTGGGCACGGATCGTGCGCCTGTTTCGGGTTGGAAGTTTTGGAAACAGAACGGAACGCACGGGTCGTGCGCCCCTGGGAACGGATCGTGCGCTTCCTTCTGGTAGATGGGTCTTGAGTAGTGCACCACGCACGGGTCGTGTGCCCCTGGGCACGGGTCGTGCGTGTAGTTCTGTTACCGGCTTCCGTTTTCTCGTTTTCTTGCTCCGTTTGATCCCGAACCTTTTCTAATTTCTTTCTCAACCATTCAAAAAGGGATTGCCTCACTGAAAACCTTATTTTGAACTTGTTCAACTCATGGTTTTTGAAAAAGAGCTTTGAAAGCCTATTTGATCGAAAAACTGAAACCCTAGTATACGTGTGGGTACACCGTCTGATGGATAGAATGTATATATATTTATATATATATATATATATATATATATATATCAAATACAATATGATTATAATGCCGGATGTCTATAGATTCATCAAAACGGGTTATAAGTCAATAATACATTACAATATGATTATAATGCCGGATGTTTATAAATTCATCAAAACGGGTTATAGATCAATAAGATATAAATTATCTAAAAAGATATTGTGATTGATCCTTTGGTGATCGGAAAGATATATATTATCTAACTCTCGAGAACTTGATGCGTATTGTCATACGTATTGCGTTGGGTGACGACCCGACAAGTAGCATACTAGGGAGGGTAGTCATGACCCCTTACCTAGGCCCTGAATGTGTTTTGGCGTGGTCAACTCACGGGTTACCGGGATTAGCACTGGATTGCAGTCGGTTTATGCTAAATGGAACACACGATTACCGGGATTAGCACTGGATTGCAGTCGGTACGTGTTAAATAAATTCACGAAGTGCGTGGCATTTCGATTATAGCTTGTGATAGCTAATTATCTATTTTTGATAACGGTTTAATAAATGGAAAACACGATTACCGGGATTAGCACTGGATTGCAGTCGGTACGTGTTAAATAAATTCACGAAGTGCGTGGCATTTCGATTAATAAATATAAGACATGGTTATGTCAGTTTGGTTATAACGGTTTAATGAATTGAACCGAGTGTCAGTGAGGGGGCACGGTAGGACTCACTGAGATAATGTTATCTCACCCTATCCATATTTGTTGTTTTACAGAGAAGCAGGGAAAAAGGAAGACTATAGTGCACGAGTAGTTGATATACTCTTGGAGGTGCTGAAGACTTAGTTATTTTCTCCTTGTTCTTTTGTTGTCCTATTGGTTGTATAAACTTGTATTGATTATGAGTTATATGAACCGTTTATGTTTCTGTTCGGTATTTGGACTTGGATATTGTAATCCACTCGGTATGGAACCGATAAACTTCTATTTTATGAAGTAATGTTATTTCCGATTATGTTTTATTTCGGAAAAAGTTTGTATGTCCAAAACTTAAACAGAAACTGTGTCCTCTGAATTTCCGCAATCTGTGCATCTTTCGGTCTCTCTACATGTTAGAAATACCGGGGTGTTACATAACCAATATAATTATATTAATAATAGTTTTGAAAATTAAATAATTGATACATAATATTATATATATGTTATGAATAAAATATTAAATAATGTAATATATTTAACAACAACATTCACATATAGTTATGACTTTTCATCTTCAACCCATATTCTAATAACACATACTAAAAGAAGTATTAATAGAGTAAGTTACCTATCAAAATATGCAATAATTACAAAAAATTGAATTAAATATGTGATTAATTGATTAAAACTTTAAATCTTCAACCCATATTCTAATAACTCATGATATTATTGACAATTAAAAAAATAATTCATATTAATATGAAAATTTTCTCTTTCAAAGCATACGAGAATTTCAAAAGTCTAGTAATTCATAAAATAAAAATATTCATCTAAATTTAATTATTTGATCAAACTTTTAAACCTCAATTTAGATTTTTTGTATTTCAAAATTTATAAAGACTTTTTTTATTATTAAAACTTTATGTATTTAAATAAAATCAACATTTTATATACCTTTTCTAATTTATTGTATAAACATTTTGTAAACAAAATATTTTGTGTAGGAGGCTCTAATGGAGCCTTTAGGTTGATCCTTATTTTTATAATTTATTTTTGTATTAAATATCAACTTCCTTATTTTAAAGTATTTAATCAACTATGTAAAATTTATTTCACTTTTCTAAAATTATATTTCGAAACAATTAATTTGATAAAAATTATTAACAGTTATTTATGTTTAAAACACATAATATATGTAAGAATAATGCCTAAATTTAATAAATTTGATTTTAAAAAATAAACTCAGATTTATATCAAACTATACTCTATACATACATGACTTATATATATATATATATATATATATATATATATATATATATATATATATATATATATATATATATATATATATATATATCCATTAATAATTTATATATATTATGAATAGACTCAATAAGATTAAATAAAAAATATTAGAACAACCAACAATTTTGAAGTAGGCAAAGAGGCAAAAAGATAAATTTGGATCAATTAGTGAATGAGGCAATGGAGACAACATTTATTTGTAAAGTTATAGGCATTGAGAAATCATGTGATTGTTGGATCATGTTGTGTGCCTCATGCTTCTCATGGAGACTTCATTGTAAGTGATCAAATTACTTGGAGGATTAGTCTTCTATTTGTGATTTTTGTCTATTTTTCTTTAAAAACATATCTCTCTCTCTCTGTCTCTCTCTCTGTATATATATATATATATATATATAAATATATAAATATATATATCATAGTTTTTGGAATTATATACTTTGTTACTAATAAATTATATTATTGGAATTTGTAAAAATTTAAATAAGTTGGATAAATATATTTACTAATTATAATAGTTTATTATATGAATTAAAAATATTACAATACAATATAAATTTTTTTGAGATAAAAAATAATAATTAGTTGACCTTTAAAATTCTTTTTTATGTAACAATTATGCATTGAAGGGGAGGGGTTCACATTCACAAAAAAGATAAAGGGCTGCACAATTTTGGATCAGTAGTGAATAATGCAACAGAGCCACAATTTTTTGTAAAGTTGTAGGTATTGAGAAATTGTGTATATTTTAATATTATTCTTTCAAGTTATAAGCATTGAAAAATCATGAATTGGAATTTTCATTTCATTAGAAAAAATAAAAATAAAGATTTTTTTATTTTCCTATTATAACTTTGAATTAAATAAATTTATTTCGATAAATAATTAAATAATATTTTTTTAATAAAAATTTTATTTTAAATTTAATTTATAGTTTTACTTTGAATTTATGATTTATTGTGGAGGCTCCATTGGGGTCTCCTTTACATATATTAATATTAAAATATATATTAAAATTGAACAACCATACCCCAAAGGAAGCTCCACAATTTTTCTCAATATTGAACAACCATACCCTACGTTCTAATCAAAAATTGCATAAATTTTAATAGCTCATTTATTACATAATCAATTGGAAAAATTATTTAATTTAGTATGATAATGGAAATGAATAGTCATATTCTAATTCATTGTATAAATATTTTTAACTAAGAAATAATGAGTGGGTCTTTGAAATTCTTTTTGGTGTAACTGTTATACATTGAATGTGGAGTTTCATATTAATATGAATCATTCCTTAGTTGCCAATAAATTCATGAGATACTAAAAGATAAGTGCAAGATGTGTAGTTTTAATTAGTTATGATATGACAAAACTATATATAGGAGAATATTTTAAATGGTGAGGGAAGTGGTTTTGGCAAAAAAAATTAAAACAAAAATAGGATGTGCATGTGAGCACTAGAAAGGAGCGGTAACACGAGAAGAGGTAGAGTGCGCATAGAGAAATATTAGAGTGTGCAGTCAAGGGAGAAAAAATGAAGTTTACATGTATAGAGAAGAAATAGAAAAGACAAATCATAAGATTTGAGGTTCATGTTCTTGACAATTCTAATGTAGTCAAAAGGACAAAAAGAAAAATTGGGATTAGTTATTGAGTTAGATAATTGAGCCACAATTTTGTTGTAAAGGTATAGACATGTATGAGTTATGTTTAATTTTAAAATTGTGCTTTAAAAACTGTTTAATTTTAATAGCTTCCATGAAACTGGATGATGTGCTATATCTAACAGTTTTTGTTATATTGAACATTAGGGGTGTTCATTGGTTTCGGGCAAATCCAAACCAACCCACGATCCAATCCAAACCGATATGTTTGGTTCGGATATTTTTCGTGTTCGGGTTAAAATCGAACAAATCCAAACCAACCCATAGATGTTTGGATTGGGCAATGGATTTTAAAAATCAAATCCGCGAATCCAAACCAACCCATATTACGTCATAACAATTTTGTAATTTTAGATGCACACGATTTTATTTGCTTAGAATTTTTACCTTAATAATTTATGATTAAGTTGTAAAATTTTAATACTATGAATGGGAAGACTATTAGTGGATTTGAGTTTGATTTCGTGTGATTTTCAATTTTTTTAGCTATTAAAGTGTTGGAATATCATAAAAAAATGTTTTTTTTTTATATTTTAGAAAATTAATATTTTAGTGAATGACCCGTGAGCCCAATCCAAACCAACCCGTCCAATATCGGTTCGGTTTAGTTCGGATTTTGGAGGAAAAAATGTAAAATCCGAACCAACCCAAACCGAATAATTATCATTGGTTCGGGCAACGGATTTGGTCAAATCCGATCCAAATCGACCCACGAACACCCCTATTGAACATTCACAAACGAATGTTCAAGCATAAAAGAAGACGTTTTTGTCTCTAATTAGAAAGTTCATTTGTTTTGTTTTTAAAGTGAGTGCATGGATCAGAAACTATGAATATAGTATTCTGTTTCTAATTTTAAAATACAATTTTAAGAAATTGCTCTAATTTTGTGACTTCCAAAAATAGTCACTAAAATTAGTTACCATCGAACATAATTATAATGTTAAATAATACAAAATATGATTCAAGGAAATTTAAAATCACATCATAATAATTCATTCATATATATTTTACTAAATAGACTACATATAGTTTGCAAGAGCGTAATATTCAACAAAATTGTTAGTTAAAGAAGAGCGTAACATTCAATTACGAATATGCGAAAATATCATTAGTTAAAGAAAATGATAACTAATATCTATATCTTCTTCACAAGTCTTCTCATTATTGTTATCACCCTCCTACATTTTTAGGTGATAGGTATAAAAATCAATATAAAACATAAGTTTTTCAAACTTCAATTACAAAACGTCGTGTTATTTAATTTCTATTATATTATTTAAATGACATTATAAAAACTATCACTTATTCAGAAGTTATTCTTACATTGTGCATAACTTCAATGAAACCGAAAGAAACGTGTGAATTGAATTGGTACAGAAATGTAGAGTTGTTCATTTTTTTACTGATGTAGAGTTGTTCTTAACTTGAGTCAGAATTGATTCTCTTAGTAGAATATTGATTAACTATTTTTATATTTATATGAAAATTATATTTTCTTATGGAAATATAGAAGTTGATAATAACAAACTAACAATATTTTTATGTATAATATTTTTTTTTGATACAAATGAAAGAAATATTTTTATCTATAATATAATATAATATAATATAATATAATATTTATAAATAAATAAATAAATAAAAGAAGCTTGACTCTTGAATTGTCAGTCTTTCTCCATTTTTCAATTTTATTTTAAAACACTTTATTAATAACTCTTAACTCATTACTTTTTTTCCGACAAATTTTAACTCATTACTTGATGTTTTGTTTTTTGTTGCCTTTTTGTATCTCTAAATTATTATCATGGTTAGTAGTAATTATTATAGTTACAAATTTTTTTGACATAATTATAGTTACAAATTAAATACACAAACATAAGTATTGAGAGGGGAGAACCACACAGACTGGCAAAGCCGAGTATACACGTGGCCAGTCAGATTCTCAGGTGTAAATTAGTCATCGGCAAAGCCAGTGGAAACTGCGCACCAATAACATGGTAGCAAAAAAAAAATACACAAACATAAGTGATTACTTTTATGATAGAGAAAATAATGGTAGAGAAAAAAATAGAGTCTAATAAAGCTTAACAGAAAGATAGATTTATATCAAGTATGTAATATTTTTAATTTTTTGAATGATAAATATAAACAGATACAGAATTTAAATATCAAAATATGCAATAATTACTATAAAAAAAGTGAATTAAATATAAGATCAATTAATTAAAACTTTACATCTTCAATCCATATTTTCCAAACTCATAAGTTTAATCGAAATTAAAGGAATACAATTTATAAAAAATATTTATTCTTAAAATTTTATGTCTTTGACTAAAATTTACATTTTATATACGTTTTCCAATTTATTGTATAAAGATTTATGTAAAATATTTTTTCATTTTACGTGAAAACAAAATGTTTATTTACATAAAATACTTATTTATAAAAAATAAAAGATATTTACAAAGTAAAACCTCCCCTCTCAATACTTATGTTTGTGTATTTAATTTGTAACTATAATTATGTCAAAAAAATTTGTAACTATAATAATTACTACTAACCATGATAATAATTTAGAGATACAAAAAGGCAACAAAAAACAAAACATCAAGTAATGAGTTAAAATTTGTCGGAAAAAAAGTAATGAGTTAAGAGTTATCAATAAAGTGTTTTAAAATAAAATTGAAAAATGGAGAAAAACTGACAATTCAAGAGTCAAGCTTCTTTTATTTATTTATTTATTTATTTATAAATATATATAACTTATTCACATTGCACGGGTTGTTCTAATATTTTTTATTTAATATTATTGAGTCTATTCATAATATATATAAATTATTAATGGATATATATATATATATATATATATATATATATATATATATATATATATATATATATATATATAAGTCATGTATGTATAGAGTATAGTTTGATATAAATCTGAGTTTATTTTTTAAAATCAAATTTATTAAATTTAGGCAATATTCTTACATATATTATGTGTTTTAAACATAAATAACTGTTAATAATTTTTATCTTGTTTCGAAATATAATTTTAGAAAAGTGAAATAAATTTTACATAGTTGATTAAATACTTTAAAATAAGGAAGTTGATATTTAATACAAAAATAAATTATAAAAATAAGGATCAACCTAAAGGCTCCATTAGAGCCTCCTACACAAAATATTTTGTTTACAAAATGTTTATACAATAAATTAGAAAAGGTATATAAAATGTTGATTTTATTTAAATACATAAAGTTTTAATAATAAAAAAGTCTTTATAAATTTTGAAATACAAAAAATCTAAATTGAGGTTTAAAAGTTTGATCAAATAATTAAATTTAGATGAATATTTTTATTTTATGAATTAATAGACTTTTGAAATTCTCGTATGCTTTGAAAGAGAAAAATTTCATATTAATATGAATTATTTTTTTAATTGTCAATAATATCATGAGTTATTAGAATATGGGTTGAAGATGTAAAGTTTTAATCAATTAATCACATATTTAATTCAATTTTTGGTAATTATTGCATATTTTGATAGGTAACTTACTCTATTCATACTTCTTTTAGTATGTGTTATTAGAATATGGGTTGAAGATGAAAAGTCATAACTATATGTGAATGTTGTTGTTAAATATATTACATTATTTAATATTTTATTCATAACATATATATAATATTATGTATCAATTATTTAATTTTCAAAATTATTATTAATATAATTATATTGATTATATTGATAAGATGAAGGGCCAAAAATTTAAAAATATTACTAATGGAAATTCATGCATTTATACTTGAAATATGAAAAGCCATTTGATTAAGTCATTTAAATAAAACATATATATATATATATTATTTTTCTCAAAATAACGTTTCTATCAAGTTGGGGACAATTTATGAATTTATTTTTCTTTGTCCTCTTGGCTAACTTTCCACCAAGGGTCTCTTCACAAATATCATGATCATTATATTCTCTCACAAATGATTGTCTATTGAAAGATGCATCAAGGAATGACATAAAAGATCAAAACCATTAGAAGAACATCTCAAATAGAAAGCAACATGTGCTATGAAATAATTTATTATGGATGCAAATGCCCAAATTTCTATAAAATACTTCTTTAGCAAAGACTGCGAATAAAATTTATAACATCTCAATTACAGTTGCACCATACATCAAGAATATTACAATTAATAGTTGAATACATACTCCAATCCAAGAAGAGATAGTTGCTTCTATTTACAAAATATTAAAATATAATCATGAAACTTGAAACCTATAACAATTTCAATACTAAATCAATAAAGAACAAAAGCTTAAGAAAAAAAGACAGATATACATAACAAAATTGGAACCTTTCTTCAAACCTGGGTATTAGTAATGTAACAACCAAAAAAGGGGCTGTAAAAAATAGAAAGATAAGTGGTGACCCCTATTCTCAAATATTTTAGGTATTTATAGTATATCTGAAAGAAGACTTAAAGTCAAGGAAAATGAAAGGATTCTAATCAATGTCTATTATAATATAACCTAAACAATTAATAATAATCACAACAATAATTTAGAGATACAAAAAGGCAACCAAAACCAAAACATGAAGTGATGAATCAATAAGTGATAATTTTTTTTAAAAAATATATTAATATAAATTTTATGTATATATATAATCCAAATGGTAAAAATAAATAAAAAGTGAAGCTATAAAGTTAGAATGAATCTATTTAAACGTTACCGGTATTCTACATCTATTTTTTTGTCAATTTTTTTAATATTTATTTCCAACGTATAAAGATAATTGACTGAATAAAATATTTAATACCACAAACTATTTATTAAATATTTAAATTTTTAAAATCAATTTTATTCATGTACCAATATTTGATTAAAAAATTATCTCATTATTTTTTGGAACAAAAAATCAACTTATTTTTCAAATAAATTACTAAAGTATTAATATTTTTAAAATATTAAAATAATCAACTATTTTTAAATTGAAAATTTAACAATTACGATATACGTTAACCATTCTATTATATTATATTATATTATAACTATCTATATCAATAATATAATATAAAATATTTAATTAATATCCCACTAAGAGAATCATTTAATAAGTTAGTGGGAATTATTAGCTTTGATTAATATTAAATTCCTCCTCATGTCTAAATTATAAATAAATATTTTAATACACAAAAATATTGAGATTCATTGTGGAGGCTCCATTGGGGTCTCCTTTACATATATATAGACTATGGGAATGCCCGTGCGTTGCACGGGTTGATATATTAATTTTTTTTTTTAAATTTATAAAGCATTTATATAAAGATATATAAGTTGTTGATATAAATGATGTATTTTAAAAATATAGTATTTCATAAATATATTATTGATTTTTTTATTCAAAAATCATTTATTTTGAGTAAAAATCTTATATAGTGTATTATTTTTATAAATATAAATAACTGGCAATTTTTTATGAGCTTAATTGTTGAAAAAGAATTTTATTAAACTTCATTAGACTTGGAAATAGTAATTGTAATTCTATTTTATGTAAGTTTATGTGCACAAATTTTAATAGTAAAGGCAGATGAGTATGGCGAAACATATATCAGTAAACAAAAATATATTGATCTTTATTATTTTCTTTCTTTGATTTTTAGCACCAATTAATAAATCATAAATTGAAAGTAAAACAATAAAAAAAATTAAAATAAAAGTTTAAATAAATTTATTTTAATTTTAATTTATAAGAAGAAAATAATCAAAATAAAAATCTATTCTTTATTTTTACTTTTTATAATGATATGAAAACGAAATCATGACTTCTTTATGCTAATAACTTTAACGAACAATATTAAAATTACATAATTTCTCAATCCCTATAACTTTACACATAAATTGTTGCATGAATCACTAAGTGATCCAAATTTATTTTTCTGCCTCTTTGTCCACTTCAAAGCTGTCAAGAACATGAAACTCTTTATCTTTTTGTGTATTCTAACTTTTTTTGCGAAACTCGCTGTTGCGCCCGAAAAAGTCCCCGAGGGAGAACCTTCCTCGTTCACAACTTTTCTAAAAAACAATGAAGCCGCCACCAATACTTATTTAAGGAAAATATTAGGAAAACCTTTTTGGAAAGCGATTGGCCTTTGAAAACTGAGAGTTTTGGGTTCGGGGGTCGGTTACGCGCGGGGAAGGTGTTAGCACCTCACACGTCCTCTCTACTGAGAGGGAACCTTTAATTAAATGTGTGGTTTTAAATGTTGATTTGAAAAATATCTAATTTGCCTCTTTATTTCCTATTGAAAATGAATTAAAGAACTTAATAAAATTTTTTATTTTTGGAGAGAAAGGAAAAAAAAGGATTTTTAGAAAGAAGTGCTTGACGGGACATGGCCCGCTCCTACGTATCTCCCGGTGTGATGGAGAATTCAAAGCTACGTAGTTCTCGTGTAGAAAATGTTTGTGTGTTTGGTGTTTTTTAATATAGGGGTTTTAGGATTGTGTGATCTGTGTTGAAGGACCACTGGGGGGTCTGAAGGGCCGCTGGGGGCTGAAGGAGCGCTGGGGCTCTGAAGGACCACAGTTCACTTATCCTAAAACGATGATTAACCCGGCCGTACGACCGACTTAATCCCCTACTTTGAAAATAAGATTTTTGATTTTTGAAAGAGATGTGTTTGTATTTTTTATTTAGAAATTATTTATTTTTGCGCTTGACAGGGGCGTGGCCCTGCTCCTACGTATCTCCGGGTGGAGAATCAAAGGCGACGTAGTTCTAGGTTCTTTTGAAAATGATTGTTGAAAACTTATTGTGAAAATGATTTTTATTTGTTATGCTTGACGGGATGTGACCCGCTCCTACGTATCTCCCGGTGCGATGGAGAATTCAAAGCTACGTAGTTCTTATGTGTCCTAAAAAAGGTTTTTTTGTTTTTTATCTTGTTTAATTTTGAAAATCAAGCTTTCATGATGATCAATTGAGCAAGGGCTCCAAGTGATCACCACTAGTACTTCATTGTCAATAATCATGCAAGCAAAGGCTTCGCAAGACTACTAACAAAGTTTTTGATTTAGTGAAAATTTTTAGGAAAATTAGGCATTCATGATGATCAATTGAGCAAAGGCTCCAAGTGATCACCACTAGTACCTCGTTGTTAATAATCATGCAAGCAAAGGCTTCACGAGACTATTAACAAAGTTTTTAATTTCTGAGAAAATATTTTGTCTTGAAGAGAATTAAATTAAATTAAAAAAAACGAAAAAAAAAAGGGAGGTGAAATGGTAAAATGGAGTGCAGTTTGCAGAAGGGGGCTGTATTATTATTTTTGAGCTTACTGGGCTTTTATTAACCTGGCCTGCGAATGGGCCCCTGAGCAGAAGGGTTGTATGAATTAAACACAGGAGTGTAAAAATTAATCTGTTCTTTTTATTATTAATTAAAATTAAAATTAAAATCAAATATAATATTAAAAGGATCTATATAAGGCAATAGCTAAAAAGATAGAACCCTAATTCCTTATTCTCCATATCTCAGCGCCGCTGTCCTCTTCCCATTCTCTCTCAAACCCTAATTTCTCCATTTCCCTAGTCGCACGCACAGAATAGAGGAAAGAGAAAACAGAGATTCGCGCGAAGGGAGAGAGAGAGAGTGCGAGAATCGTGGAGAGAAAGAGATTTGCGGAGAGAAAGAAGGAAGAGGGGTTTTCGTCGAGGTCAAGAACGGTGCTCCGTCGCCATTAACGGCGACCCTGTGGTGCTGCTACGTCGAAGGGATGACGACTGCGGGCATGACGGTAATGGTTGAACGCTGCGACGGTGATGGCGATGAAGAAGGGGAGGCTACGGTGGTGATGGAAAAGGGGAGGAAACGGTGGTGATGGATAGAGAGTCTGACGGAGAAATGGAGAGAGCTACGGGGATACTCGCGGTGGTTTTACGGCCAACGACCACCGTCTACGGTGGTCGGACTCTAAGGGGGTGAGTTTCGTTACTTTTGTTTTTTACGGTTCTCCTCCTCTTCTTTTTGATTCTGCTCTTCTTATTTCTGACGTTTGTTTTTTGTTGTTTCTGTGGGTGGTTATTGGTGCGGTGATGGAAGACGCGAAAGGACGGCAGCAGCTATGGGTGTGGTTCACGGCCAACGACGACGCGCTTTGGGGAGGCGACCATCGTCACGGTGGCCGGAGCTGGTAACCCTATCTTCTCCTACCTTTTATTTCTCTGTTTGGTTTTTTTGCTTTTTTACCAATTTTCGGTTTCTGATTCTTTTTGCTTTTTTACCAATTTTTAATTAAATCTTTACCTAAAAACAAGTTTCTGGTTAAACTATTTCAAACGAATTGCTGATGTCGTCTTCCTTTTTAGAACGAATTTACAGAACCCTAATCTTTGACTAACAACTAATTACTAACTTTTAAAAGGAACAGAATGCTAAACCCTAACTTCATCACCTAATCCATTTTAACTCTATGACTGATTTCGTTTTCTACAAAAAGGACAGGAACCCTAATCTGTCTACCTAAAAAGAAGTTGTTCGTAACACCGTACTCTGCTACAGATTGATTTTTTAAACCTTGCTTTTATAAACCTACTTAGTTCCTGAATTCTTTTTTTTATTTTTAAAAACTTAATCTATTCATACAGAATGCATATATGAAGTATACGTATTATTTTTGAATAAAAGAGACACCAACCTGTTTTCCAGCTTCTGAGCTTTTGTTTGATTGTTGCTAACACTTGTTGCTGCTGCTTCTATTTCCTGCACCTCTGCTTCTGTTTCTGAACTTGGTGATTAGGGTTCCAGTGTGGAACCCTAACTTTTTTACTCTGAATTTCCGTCTATTTTGTATATCTTTTTCTCTTTGATTCAAGCTTGTTTTTATAGGCAAATTTCAGGTTTAGGAAATTAATTTCTGATTCTAATTTGATTTGTTTTCCTATTTCAGGTATTGGACTCTTGGGCAACAAGAATTAGCCCATGGATCTGCTGCTCCCTATTATTATTTGTATTTTCGGATTTTCTGATTTTTTTTGTTTTTTTGGTTATTTTCGGTTTTGTATATTTTTTAATTTAATTTTGGGATTATTGTAAATTAATTTTTATTAACTTTTGATTATATTTGCTATGGACAGATTTTTGTTTTTGGTTGAAGTGGATGAGAATGATTAAATTGGGCCAAGCCCAATCAAAACTAAACATAGGCCCAACTTAGAAAAATGGCTGAAATGAAACCCAATTAGAACAAATTTAAGATCATGTCCAATCTAGCCCCATAGGTCCATTTAGGCAAACATTAGACATGAGCCCAATTATTAAAAACCGGTTCAAAATACTAAGCGTAAGCTCAAATAGGCAAGCTAATGAGATCAGGCCCAAAAAGGTTGGACTAAATCCAAATACGAAGATTAAATTGAAGAACGCACGAAAAGATCGATCATTCGCGTGCATGCCTAATTTAAAACAACGGTATTTCGATTTAGTTGAACAGGGTAATTGAAATTGGCCAGGGTTAGTAACTGAGACGCCGTACTGATAATTCTCGTAACCACGCGACTTCAAAACACGATTTAAGTAAAATAAACGACTAAAATTAGAAGACGGACAAAATTGGGGTATAACAGCTGCCCCTCTTTATTTGGATTTTGACAAGGAATATGAATTGGCCGAAACATATTCCGAGGCAAAATAGAAATAAAGAATTCAGGAATTATACCAATTTTGTCTACCTAGAGAAACCTGGGGCAACAAAGGTAAAACGGGCACTTGGCGTGCAGAAAGCGGTAAACGGGCACTTGGCGTGCAGAAAAGCGGTAAATGGGCACTTGGCGTGCAGAAAGCGGTAAATGGGCACTTGGCGTGCAGAAAGCGGTAAATTGCCCAGGCTGCCTAAAACCTGTAATCCTTAAACGAATTCTTGACGAATCCGAGTTTGCACGTGGCTTTGAGGAGCACGCTCTTCCTGTTGGCCTTTTCGAGCGACCGGGGGGATCGTTATCAGCTCCGGAACTGATATACTGATCAATGCACGGCGTCCACTGTATCTTAGGCTGATACAACTATTCCGTTGAACCTCACATGGGGCTGCGGTCCATCGCGTTGCTCGTACGCGACGTGAGACCTGGGCAGAAGGGAGCGATGATCTCTGTGCTCCAATCCGCAATGCGCGCTTGAGCGCTCTCTTTTCTTTTCTCTCTTTCTTTTCTATTTCTCTCTTTTCTTTTTCTTTCTGAACTCCCAACTTGGGGGAACCTTTTCTGGAATCTGGGGGCGAGGGCTAACACCGAAGTGCTCATCCTCTTTTGTACCTGTAGCTGAAAATGAACAAATGCATGCAATGCAAATGCCATGATTGCTGTTTTCTTTTTTCTTATGATGAATGATGAGTTTCTTATTTCCTTTGTCTATGTCGGATGAATGCATGATCTTCTACTGTTCCTATATGCTTGATGGATGCAATGATTTTCCTTTTCTTCTCTTGTCTGTACGCAATGCATGATTTTTCTTTTTCTTTCGCTTATGAATGCATGATTTTCTACTGTTCTTATATGCTTGATGAATGCAATGGTTTTCCTTTTCTTCTCTTGTCTGTACGCAATGCATGATTTTTCTTTTTCTTTCGCTTATGAATGCATGATTTTCTACTGTTCTTATGCTTTTTCTCTTTCTCTAGCTTCTCTTCTTTCTTTTTCTTTCTTTTCTTTTCTTTTTGTTGCTCTCTTGGCTCTTTTCTTTTCTCTCTTTTGGCTTCTCTTTTTGCTCTCTTAAGAATGCGAATGTAAAGCTCATGTATTTTGATGCAAAGGAAACTTTCTCTTCCCCCCCCCCCTTTTTTTTTGTTGGGAAAAATGATGAATAACATGAAATGATGAATGACATGGGATGTTCTAGCTTTCTTTTCTTCTATGAGATGCAAGTATTAATGTGATGCAACTGTATTGCTTTGATGTTTGATGCAAATGTATGCGGTGATTGATGCTTTGATGAATGAAATGCTCCTGTTCTAACTTCTGTTTATTTCTTTTTGCTTCTTCTATGAAATGCAAACATTAATATGATGCAATGCTCTGATGTTTGATGCAATGATTCTTGTTCTTTTTTCTTTTATGGAAATGCTAACGTTAATATGATGTGTATGCACTACTTTAATGTTTGATGATTGAATGACAAAGGAATGCTTGTGAAATGATGAATGATATGGAATGCTGGATGACAGGGAATGTTTTTGTGTTGCTTTTGTGGTTTCTTTTCTTTGTTTTCTTTTTGCTTTCTTTGCTTTTTCTATGGAATATCTGATGCAAAATGTAATGCTCTAATGATGCAATGATTTTGTTCTTTTCCTTTTTTATGAAGTGCGAATATGATGCCAATGCAATGAAAAGATTTCTGCTTTTTCTTCTTTACTATTTTCTTCTATGAAATGCAAGTATTAATATGGTGCGACTGATGTGGAACGTTTTTTTTCTTTTTACTATGTGATGAATGCACAAAATGTGAAGATGCAAATGTAATGCTTTGATGCATATGCTATAATGCCTAGATGCATGGGGTAAACATTTTTGTGATGATGAGATGCGAGACTTCGAATGCAAGGAATTTGAGATGATTATTAACCATTCTGTTGAAAAATTGAATTTGATTCAAACTCTGGTGTTCTCAAGGTTTTTATTTGCAAACGAACTCACTTGTTTTCTCTTTCTTTCCATGATGACTGAATTTTAGATATCACGTAAACAACTTGTGTTCTCTCCTTTTGAAGCATTATCTAGTAAGCATGCATAGGAGTGCAAATGTGAATGAATGAGTCGGTTAACTTGGAATTGGTTTAGGGCATGGACATTTATGGCAAGTGAAGGAATGACAGACAGGGTTATTGCCGAAGCTTATGAGGGACCAAGAGATACAAGATTGCCCCAATTCAGGTCTTTGACGAGTGAATAATTTGCCCCTGTCTAGTGGTGACAACAACTAGGGGTGTAGAAGATGATGAATTGGGAACGCTTCGGCTCTTGGGATGAAAGCTGGAATGAAAGGGGTTTTGCTTCAACCCACAGAATTTGATGTTGCCCCAGTCATAACGAGGACAAAGCTGCCCCAATCAGAATGACAATGTCTTGTTTAGGATAGTGAGTTGAGAGATTTCCCCGGTGAGGTTTTTATGGGGATGAATGAGGTGAAGGAATGGGAATGCACTTGCCCCACTTTGGAATGACATTGACAGCTGGAGTGACATGGGATGGGCATTGAACAAACTTTCCCAAGACTAGGGTGTGTGGGTGGTGAAGAGAATGCCCCAACTTTTGGGTCTGAGTGGTATTCTCAGTGCAAATCTTTGGTTCTCTACTGATGTCTTGACTTTTGGTGCGAAAGAATCCTTACCTGGTGATCACTAAACCTTGTTTTAATGCATCTTGAATGTGTTTTGGAGTGCAAGTCCCTCTTTTTTTATTTTGTCAGCTTTCTTTTTTCTGACTGTTCGTTTTTGTTTCCTCAGTTCTCTTTTTTCTGAGGGTTTATTCTTTCTTGATCAGCTTTCTTTTTTCTGATCGTTTGTTTTTCTTTTGAGCAAACACATTGTACATAGATAAGCTTGTTCGTCCTAAGATTAGAATTCGAGTGAACAAAAGCAACCGGTCATTGATCGGAATGGACTTTTCGGGATTGTGGTGTTTTGTGGAGGAAGGAGGGTTAGGCTTAATGAAGTGTTTGAGGCTAATGGGAGGATGAGTTTTGGCGTTGATTGACGGTAATGGTCTATGAGGAAGATGGTTATTGGGCTTGTTTGGGCTCTGTTAAAGCAAATTCGTGTCTCATGGTAGAATGACTAAAGGGTTTGATGTTGAGGCCAAAGGAAGTGTTTGAAGGTTTATGGAATCAGGTGTTGGAATGATGAAGTGTTTGAAGGTCTATTTAGACAAGGATCTCTTGTATTTTGTGGTAACATGTACCAGCTCACCACGTACATTTCTTCTGTATTTTCTTTTTTTTTTTGTTTTATGATTCTTTTCCTTCTTCGACTTGGGTGAGTTGATAAAAGTGATGCACTGTTTTTTTTATTTGGGGTGATCCTTGTCTAGGGTGATTTATGGATTTTGGTTTTTCTTGGCTCAAGGTGGGTAGGAAAGGGACTTTCTGGGGTTTTTGAGGAGATGGCCAAACTTCATTTCAAATCCCGATTGCTTATTTCTATAAGACTTAACTTTTAGAACAATAATTTATCTATCTTCATGTGTTTGCTCTTTTTTTTTCTTTTTTTCTTTTTTTGTGCCCTAATTTTTTGCCTGGACCGCTCTTTGCGAGTTTTCAGTCCACCGGGCGCTCCTTTTTGCCTAGGCCGCCCTTTGCGGGTTTTCAACCTAGCGAGCTTGTTTTCTTGTTTATTATATTATTATTATTATTATTTTTTTGAGAGACTTGCACTGAAGGAATATGATATTAATCAAGGGGAATTAATGATCACAGACTTGCCCTAGCATGGAGGACTTGAACCAAAAGTCAAATATGCACTGATGGGGAGAATATGCACTTTATGGGTGGACGGGGCGGGACTAGACTTGGACGGGAAACTGTGGTAAGGGAGGAAAACCAACAGACTCAAACAAGAGAATGTACTCATAGCATGCACGCTCATTAGAAGAATGCTTCACAGAGAGTTAACATCAGTTAAAAATTTGTTTTTTTCTTTGATACACTATTTCAGTCTTTTGTCATAGAATGGATGGGATGCAGTGCTTTTGAAAGAAATGCAAATGAGCTATTGATTTGAAAAACTGAGTGCCTTGGAACACCTTGAGTTTGCAACCAAGTAAGGATAAACTTTTTCAAAAAGGATGATTGTTTCGCAAGAACGTCTCGCTTCTCATCACAACTCTTATTTTATGCAATGAATGAATGAATAAATTATGATATGCAAGTATGATGCAAATGCGTGGAGAATGACCACTCGAAGAGTGTGGTTTTTTCTAAATAATTTTGTTATTTTTAATGCAAGACAAAATATGGAATGCCAATGCGAATGATGCAAGAATGATGCCCCCTTTTTTTTTTTTTTAAAATGATTTTTGATTTTGATTTTTTTTTTTTAGAGGCGAGACAAGGTACGAAATACCAATGCCCCCTTTTTCTTTTGAATGATGAAAGATGCAGGAATGATGCTTTTTTTTCTAAATGATGATTTTTTGTTTTTTTTTTTGGAACATGATTTTGAAAATTATTTGGAGATGCAAATGATTTATTGAAAAAAAGGGTTTTAGAAAAATGTGCCTGACGGGGTATGACCCGCTCCTACGTATCCCCATTGTAATGAGGAATCAAAGCTTACGTAGTTCTACTGTGTCTCTTTTTTTGAAATAATGCTTATGCATGAACGCCTCGTCTTGGGTGAACTCGACGAGGATTTTTTGCATGATTATAAATGAAATGCTTATGCTATGCAGATGATTATTATTTTTTGTTTTATCTTTATGTAATGAAAGGGAATGCAAGATGAATGTTTTTTTTTTTTCAAACTTTTGTTAGATGCAAATGCAATGGTGCGAAACGATGTGAATGCGAAATGATGTGGATGCGAAATGATGTGGATGCGAAATGATGTGTCATTTACATAAAAAGAGAGTAAGAAAATAAGGATATTATTTTCTACGATTTTGAAATAGAGTTTAAGAAAAAGGAATGCCTAAACTAATGCAACAAACAAAGGCGTGCCCCCGTGTCCTACAAAGGGTGGGAATCCTAGGGTCTAAAGTCGACGAAAGGGGTAATCCTCCCATGTAGGTTCTAATCACTTCCTTACAATGGCAACCAAGAGCTAAAGTCTCTCTCATGATGGCACCCACAATCGTAGAAAGCTACCGAGTGTGAGGCATCATGACAAAGCGCACTCTTGGGCAGAACTTTCATGAGAGCCATACAGACAAAGGTCTACGAATGGCAGTCACTAATCGTTCCCACTCTCCTAGGTTTTTGTTCAGACCTTGGGTTTTAGGCCCCACTCAATGCTCACAAGTATAGGATGTGAAGTGTGTGTCGAGGGCACAACACCTAGGAATAACTACCCTTCCCTACCTGCAAATGAAAATCCAGAGCAGCCCAGACAAATAGCATGTTGTTTATCCTAAGGTTCAATATCGATCCAATATAAACTAATCTAGGGTGCCAATAACAATGCACTACTTACCTCAAGAAAGGGAGCAAAGAAGAGGGGGACATGATAAGAAAAGGGAAGTATGCATGTGCTTACCATAGGAAAGGGAGCAGAGAAGAAGGGGACATGATAAGAAAGGGGAAGAAATGCATGAGGGAACTAAGCAAAGAAGTAACTATCTATTGCAAAAGCAAACATAGAATAAGAATGCACATGGACGTAACATGCTTATGAAAAAGGAAGAAGAAGAGAGGCAAAGCAAGATATTCAAATCAATCATATAAACCACACATTTAATTAATTAGGCTTGACCCACTTTTAAAAAAAGTTTTTTAGTGTCCCCAGTGAAGTCGCCAGCTGTTGCGCCCAAAAAAGTCCCCGAGGGAGAACCTTCCTCGTTCACAACTTTTCTAAAAAACAATGAAGCCGCCACCAATACTTATTTAAGGAAAATATTAGGAAAACCTTTTTGGAAAGCGATTGGCCTTTGAAAACTGAGAGTTTTGGGTTCAGGGGTCGGTTACGCGCGGGGAAGGTGTTAGCACCTCACACGTCCTCTCTACTGAGAGGGAACCTTTAATTAAATGTGTGGTTTTAAATGTTGATTTGAAAAATATCTAATTTGCCTCTTTATTTCCTATTAAAAATGAATTAAAGAACTTAATAAAATTTTTTATTTTTGGAGAGAAAGGAAAAAAAAGGATTTTTAGAAAGAAGTGCTTGACGGGACATGGCCCGCTCCTACGTATCTCCCGGTGCGATGGAGAATTCAAAGCTACGTAGTTCTCGTGTAGAAAATGTTTGTGTGTTTGGTGTTTTTTAATATAGGGGTTTTAGGATTGTGTGATCTGTGTTGAAGGACCACTGGGGGTCTGAAGGGCCGCTGGGGGCTGAAGGAGCGTTGGGGCTCTGAAGGACCACAGTTCACTTATCCTAAAACGATGATTAACCCGGCCGTACGACCGACTTAATCCCCTACTTTGAAAATAAGATTTTTGATTTTTGAAAGAGATGTGTTTGTATTTTTTATTTAGAAATTATTTATTTTTGCGCTTGACAGGGGCGTGGCCCTGCTCCTACGTATCTCCGGGTGGAGAATCAAAGGCGACGTAGTTCTAGGTTCTTTTGAAAATGATTGTTGAAAACTTATTGTGAAAATGATTTTTATTTGTTATGCTTGACGGGATGTGACCCGCTCCTACGTATATCCCGGTGCGATGGAGAATTCAAATCTACGTAGTTCTTATGTGTCCTAAAAAAGGTTTTTTTGTTTTTTATCTTGTTTAATTTTGAAAATCAAGCTTTCATGATGATCAATTGAGCAAGGGCTCCAAGTGATCACCACTAGTACTTCATTGTCAATAATCATGCAAGCAAAGGCTTCGCAAGACTACTAACAAAGTTTTTGATTTAGTGAAAATTTTTAGGAAAATTAGGCATTCATGATGATCAATTGAGCAAAGGCTCCAAGGGATCACCACTAGTACCTCGTTGTTAATAATCATGCAAGCAAAGGCTTCACGAGACTATTAACAAAGTTTTTAATTTCTGAGAAAATATTTTGTCTTGAAGAGAATTAAATTAAATTAAAAAAAACGAAAAAAAAGGGAGGTGAAATGGTAAAATGGAGTGCAGTTTGCAGAAGGGGGCTGTATTATTATTTTTGAGCTTACTGGGCTTTTATTAACCTGGCCTGCGAATGGGCCCCTGAGCAGAAGGGTTGTATGAATTAAACACAGGAGTGTAAAAATTAATCTGTTCTTTTTATTATTAATTAAAATTAAAATTAAAATCAAATATAATATTAAAAGGATCTATATAAGGCAATAGCTAAAAAGATGGAACCCTAATTCCTTATTCTCCATCTCTCAGCGCCGCTGTCCTCTTCCCATTCTCTCTCAAACCCTAATTTCTCCATTTCCGTAGTCGCACGCACAGAATAGAGGAAAGAGAAAACAGAGATTCGCGCGAAGGGAGAGAGAGAGAGTGCGAGAATCGTGGAGAGAAAGAGATTTGCGGAGAGAAAGAAGGAAGAGGGGTTTTCGTCGAGGTCAAGAACGGTGCTCCGTCGCCATTAACGGCGACCCTGTGGTGCTGCTACGTCGAAGGGATGACGACTGCGGGCATGACGGTAATGGTTGAACGCTGCGACGGTGATGGCGATGAAGAAAGGGAGGCTACGGTGGTGATGGAAAAGGGGAGGAAACGGTGGTGATGGATAGAGAGTCTGACGGAGAAATGGAGAGAGCTACGGGGATACTCGCGGTGGTTTTACGGCCAACGACCACCGTCTACGGTGGTCGGACTCTAAGGGGGTGAGTTTCGTTACTTTTGTTTTTTACGGTTCTCCTCCTCTTCTTTTTGATTCTGCTCTTCTTATTTCTGACGTTTGTTTTTTGTTGTTTCTGTGGGTGGTTATTGGTGCGGTGATGGAAGACGCGAAAGGACGGCAGCGGCTATGGGTGTGGTTCACGGCCAACGACGACGCGCTTTGGGGAGGCGACCATCGTCACGGTGGCCGGAGCTGGTAACCCTATCTTCTCCTACCTTCTATTTCTCTGTTTGGTTTTTTTGCTTTTTTACCAATTTTCGGTTTCTGATTCTTTTTGCTTTTTTACCAATTTTTAATTAAATCTTTACCTAAAAACAAGTTTCTGGCTAAACTATTTCAAACGAATTGCTGATGTCGTCTTCCTTTTTAGAACGAATTTACAGAACCCTAATCTTTGACTAACAACTAATTACTAACTTTTAAAAGGAACAGAATGCTAAACCCTAACTTCATCACCTAATCCATTTTAACTCTATGACTGATTTCGTTTTCTACAAAAAGGACAGGAACCCTAATCTGTCTAGCTAAAAAGAAGTTGTTCGTAACACCGTACTCTGCTACAGATTGATTTTTTAAACCTTGCTTTTATAAACCTACTTAGTTCCTGAATTCTTTTTTTTATTTTTAAAAACTTAATCTATTCATACAGAATGCATATATGAAGTATACGTATTATTTTTGAATAAAAGAGACACCAACCTGTTTTCCAGCTTCTGAGCTTTTGTTTGATTGTTGCTAACACTTGTTGCTACTGCTTCTATTTCCTGCACCTCTGCTTCTGTTTCTGAACTTGGTGATTAGGGTTCCAGTGTGGAACCCTAACTTTTTTACTCTGAATTTCCGTCTATTTTGTATATCTTTTTCTCTTTGATTCAAGCTTGTTTTTATAGGCAAATTTCAGGTTTAGGAAATTAATTTCTGATTCTAATTTGATTTGTTTTCCTATTTCAGGTATTGGACTCTTGGGCAACAAGAATTAGCCCATGGATCTGCTGCTCCCTATTATTATTTGTATTTTCGGATTTTCTGATTTTTTTTGTTTTTTTGGTTATTTTCGGTTTTGTATATTTTTTAATTTAATTTTGGGATTATTGTAAATTAATTTTTATTAACTTTTGATTATATTTGCTATGGACAGATTTTTGTTTTTGGTTGAAGTGGATGAGAATGATTAAATTGGGCCAAGCCCAATCAAAACTAAACATAGGCCCAACTTAGAAAAATGGCTGAAATGAAACCCAATTAGAACAAATTTAAGATCATGTCCAATCTAGCCCCATAGGTCCATTTAGGCAAACATTAGACATGAGCCCAATTATTAAAAACCGGTTCAAAATACTAAGCGTAAGCTCAAATAGGCAAGCTAATGAGATCAGGCCCAAAAAGGTTGGACTAAATCCAAATACGAAGATTAAATTGAAGAACGCACGAAAAGATCGATCATTCGCGTGCATGCCTAATTTAAAACAACGGTATTTCGATTTAGTTGAACAGGGTAATTAAAATTGGCCAGGGTTAGTAACTGAGACGCCGTACTGATAATTCTCGTAACCACGCGACTTCAAAACACGATTTAAGTAAAATAAACGACTAAAATTAGAAGACGGACAAAATTGGGGTATAACAGCTGCCCCTCTTTATTTGGATTTTGACAAGGAATATGAATTGGCCGAAACATATTCCGAGGCAAAATAGAAATAAAGAATTCAGGAATTATACCAATTTTGTCTACCTAGAGAAACCTGGGGCAACAAAGGTAAAACGGGCACTTGGCGTGCAGAAAGCGGTAAACGGGCACTTGGCGTGCAGAAAAGCGGTAAATGGGCACTTGGCGTGCAGAAAGCGGTAAATGGGCACTTGGCGTGCAGAAAGCGGTAAATTGCCCAGGCTGCCTAAAACCTGTAATCCTTAAACGAATTCTTGACGAATCCGAGTTTGCACGTGGCTTTGAGGAGCACGCTCTTCCTGTTGGCCTTTTCGAGCGACCGGGGGGATCGTTATCAGCTCCGGAACTGATATACTGATCAATGCACGGCGTCCACTGTATCTTAGGCTGATACAACTATTCCGTTGAACCTCATATGGGGCTGCGGTCCATCGCGTTGCTCGTACGCGACGTGAGACCTGGGCAGAAGGGAGCGATGATCTCTGTGCTCCAATCCGCAATGCGCGCTTGAGCGCTCTCTTTTCTTTTCTCTCTTTCTTTTCTGTTTCTCTCTTTTCTTTTTCTTTCTGAACTCCCAACTTGGGGGAACCTTTTCTGGAATCTGGGGGCGAGGGCTAACACCGAAGTGCTCATCCTCTTTTGTACCTGTAGCTGAAAATGAACAAATGCATGCAATGCAAATGCCATGATTGCTGTTTTCTTTTTTCTTATGATGAATGATGAGTTTCTTATTTCCTTTGTCTATGTCGGATGAATGCATGATCTTCTACTGTTCCTATATGCTTGATGGATGCAATGATTTTCCTTTTCTTCTCTTGTCTGTACGCAATGCATGATTTTTCTTTTTATTTCGCTTATGAATGCATGATTTTCTACTGTTCTTATATGCTTGATGAATGCAATGGTTTTCCTTTTCTTCTCTTGTCTGTACGCAATGCATGATTTTTCTTTTTCTTTCGCTTATGAATGCATGATTTTCTACAGTTCTTATGCTTTTTCTCTTTCTCTAGCTTCTCTTCTTTCTTTTCTTTTCTTTTTGTTGCTCTCTTGGATCTTTTCTTTTCTCTCTTTTGGCTTCTCTTTTTGCTCTCTTAAGAATGCGAATGTAAAGCTCATGTATTTTGATGCAAAGGAAACTTTCTCTTCCCCCCCCCCCCCTTTTTTTTGTTGGGAAAAATGATGAATAACATGAAATGATGAATGACATGGGATGTTCTAGCTTTCTTTTCTTCTATGAGATGCAAGTATTAATGTGATGCAACTGTATTGCTTTGATGTTTGATGCAAATGTATGCGGTGATTGATGCTTTGATGAATGAAATGCTCCTGTTCTAACTTCTGTTTATTTCTTTTTGCTTCTTCTATGAAATGCAAACATTAATATGATGCAATGCTCTGATGTTTGATGCAATGATTCTTGTTCTTTTTTCTTTTATGGAAATGCTAACGTTAATATGATGCGTATGCACTACTTTAATGTTTGATGATTGAATGACAAAGGAATGCTTGTGAAATGATGAATGATATGGAATGCTGGATGACAGGGAATGTTTTTGTGTTGCTTTTGTGGTTTCTTTTCTTTGTTTTCTTTTTGCTTTCTTTGCTTTTTCTATGGAATATCTGATGCAAAATGTAATGCTCTAATGATGCAATGATTTTGTTCTTTTCCTTTTTTATGAAGTGCGAATATGATGCCAATGCAATGAAAAGATTTCTGCTTTTTCTTCTTTACTATTTTCTTCTATGAAATGCAAGTATTAATATGGTGCGACTGATGTGGAACGTTTTTTTTCTTTTTACTATGTGATGAATGCACAAAATGTGAAGATGCAAATGTAATGCTTTGATGCATATGCTATAATGCCTAGATGCATGGGGTAAACATTTTTGTGATGATGAGATGCGAGACTTCGAATGCAAGGAATTTGAGATGATTATTGACCATTCTGTTGAAAAATTGAATTTGATTCAAACTCTGGTGTTCTCAAGGTTTTTATTTGCAAACGAACTCACTTGTTTTCTCTTTCTTTCCATGATGACTGAATTTTAGATATCACGTAAACAACTTGTGTTCTCTCCTTTTGAAGCATTATCTAGTAAGCATGCATAGGAGTGCAAATGTGAATGAATGAGTCGGTTAACTTGGAATTGGTTTAGGGCATGGACATTTATGGCAAGTGAAGGAATGACAGACAGGGTTATTGCCGAAGCTTATGAGGGACCAAGAGATACAAGATTGCCCCAATTCAGGTCTTTGACGAGTGAATAATTTGCCCCTGTCTAGTGGTGACAACAACTAGGGGTGTAGAAGATGATGAATTGGGAACGCTTCGGCTCTTGGGATGAAAGCTGGAATGAAAGGGGTTTTGCTTCAACCCACAGAATTTGATGTTGCCCCAGTCATAACGAGGACAAAGCTGCCCCAATCAGAATGACAATGTCTTGTTTAGGATAGTGAGTTAAGAGATTGCCCCGGTGAGGTTTTTATGGGGATGAATGAGGTGAAGGAATGGGAATGCACTTGCCCCACTTTGGAATGACATTGACAGCTGGAGTGACATGGGATGGGCATTGAACAAACTTTCCCAAGACTAGGGTGTGTGGGTGGTGAAGAGAATGCCCCAACTTTTGGGTCTGAGTGGTATTCTCAGTGCAAATCTTTGGTTCTCTACTGATGTCTTGACTTTTGGTGCGAAAGAATCCTTACCTGGTGATCACTAAACCTTGTTTTAATGCATCTTGAATGTGTTTTGGAGTGCAAGTCCCTCTTTTTTATTTTGTCAGCTTTCTTTTTTCTGACTGTTCGTTTTTGTTTCCTCAGTTCTCTTTTTTCTGAGGGTTTATTCTTTCTTGATCAGCTTTCTTTTTTCTGATCGTTTGTTTTTCTTTTGAGCAAACACATTGTACATAGATAAGCTTGTTCGTCCTAAGATTAGAATTCGAGTGAACAAAAGCAACCGGTCATTGATCGGAATGGACTTTTCGGGATTGTGGTGTTTTGTGGAGGAAGGAGGGTTAGGCTTAATGAAGTGTTTGAGGCTAATGGGAGGATGAGTTTTGGCGTTGATTGACGGTAATGGTCTATGAGGAAGATGGTTATTGGGCTTGTTTGGGCTCTGTTAAAGCAAATTCGTGTCTCATGGTAGAATGACTAAAGGGTTTGATGTTGAGGCCAAAGGAAGTGTTTGAAGGTTTATGGAATCAGGTGTTGGAATGATGAAGTGTTTGAAGGTCTATTTAGACAAGGATCTCTTGTATTTTGTGGTAACATGTACCAGCTCACCACGTACATTTCTTCTGTATTTTCTTTTTTTTTTTTGTTTTATGATTCTTTTCCTTCTTCGACTTGGGTGAGCTGATAAAAGTGATGCACTGTTTTTTTTATTTGGGGCGATCCTTGTCTAGGGTGATTTATGGATTTTGGTTTTTCTTGGCTCAAGGTGGGTAGGAAAGGGACTTTCTGGGGTTTTTGAGGAGATGGCCAAACTTCATTTCAAATCCCGATTGCTTATTTCTATAAGACTTAACTTTTAGAACAATAATTTATCTATCTTCATGTGTTTGCTCTTTTTTTTTTCTTTTTTTCTTTTTTTGTGCCCTAATTTTTTGCCTGGACCGCTCTTTGCGAGTTTTCAGTCCACCGGGCGCTCCTTTTTGCCTAGGCCGCCCTTTGCGGGTTTTCAACCTAGCGAGCTTGTTTTCTTGTTTATTATATTATTATTATTATTATTTTTTTGAGAGACTTGCACTGAAGGAATATGATATTAATCAAGGGGAATTAATGATCACAGACTTGCCCTAGCATGGAGGACTTGAACCAAAAGTCAAATATGCACTGATGGGGAGAATATGCACTTTATGGGTGGACGGGGCGGGACTAGACTTGGACGGGAAACTGTGGTAAGGGAGGAAAACCAACAGACTCAAACAAGAGAATGTACTCATAGCATGCACGCTCATTAGAAGAATGCTTCACAGAGAGTTAACATCAGTTAAAAATTTGTTTTTTTCTTTGATACACTATTTCAGTCTTTTGTCATAGAATGGATGGGATGCAGTGCTTTTGAAAGAAATGCAAATGAGCTATTGATTTGAAAAACTGAGTGCCTTGGAACACCTTGAGTTTGCAACCAAGTAAGGATAAACTTTTTCAAAAAGGATGATTGTTTCGCAAGAACGTCTCGCTTCTCATCACAACTCTTATTTTATGCAATGAATGAATGAATAAATTATGATATGCAAGTATGATGCAAATGCGTGGAGAATGACCACTCGAAGAGTGTGGTTTTTTCTAAATAATTTTGTTATTTTTAATGCAAGACAAAATATGGAATGCCAATGCGAATGATGCAAGAATGATGCCCCCCTTTTTTTTTTTTTAAAATGATTTTTGATTTTGATTTTTTTTTTTAGAGGCGAGACAAGGTACGAAATACCAATGCCCCCTTTTTCTTTTGAATGATGAAAGATGCAGGAATGATGCTTTTTTTTCTAAATGATGATTTTTTGTTTTTTTTTTTGGAACATGATTTTGAAAATTATTTGGAGATGCAAATGATTTATTGAAAAAAAGGGTTTTAGAAAAATGTGCCTGACGGGGTATGACCCGCTCCTACGTATCCCCATTGTAATGAGGAATCAAAGCTTACGTAGTTCTACTGTGTCTCTTTTTTTGAAATAATGCTTATGCATGAACGCCTCGTCTTGGGTGAACTCGACGAGGATTTTTTGCATGATTATAAATGAAATGCTTATGCTATGCAGATGATTATTATTTTTTGTTTTATCTTTATGTAATGAAAGGGAATGCAAGATGAATGTTTTTTTTTTTTCAAACTTTTGTTAGATGCAAATGCAATGGTGCGAAACGATGTGAATGCGAAATGATGTGGATGCGAAATGATGTGGATGCGAAATGATGTGTCATTTACATAAAAAGAGAGTAAGAAAATAAGGATATTATTTTCTACGATTTTGAAATAGAGTTTAAGAAAAAGGAATGCCTAAACTAATGCAACAAACAAAGGCGTGCCCCCGTGTCCTACAAAGGGTGGGAATCCTAGGGTCTAAAGTCGACGAAAGGGGTAATCCTCCCATGTAGGTTCTAATCACTTCCTTACAATGGCAACCAAGAGCTAAAGTCTCTCTCATGATGGCACCCACAATCGTAGAAAGCTACCGAGTGTGAGGCATCATGACAAAGCGCACTCTTGGGCAGAACTTTCATGAGAGCCATACAGACAAAGGTCTACGAATGGCAGTCACTAATCGTTCCCACTCTCCTAGGTTTTTGTTCAGACCTTGGGTTTTAGGCCCCACTCAATGCTCACAAGTATAGGATGTGAAGTGTGTGTCGAGGGCACAACACCTAGGAATAACTACCCTTCCCTACCTGCAAATGAAAATCCAGAGCAGCCCAGACAAATAGCATGTTGTTTATCCTAAGGTTCAATATCGATCCAATATAAACTAATCTAGGGTGCCAATAACAATGCACTACTTACCTCAAGAAAGGGAGCAAAGAAGAGGGGGACATGATAAGAAAAGGGAAGTATGCATGTGCTTACCATAGGAAAGAGAGCAGAGAAGAAGGGGACATGATAAGAAAGGGGAAGAAATGCATGAGGGAACTAAGCAAAGAAGTAACTATCTATTGCAAAAGCAAACATAGAATAAGAATGCACATGGACGTAACATGCTTATGAAAAAGGAAGAAGAAGAGAGGCAAAGCAAGATATTCAAATCAATCATATAAACCACACATTTAATTAATTAGGCTTGACCCACTTTTAAAAAAAGTTTTTTAGTGTCCCCAGTGAAGTCGCCAGCTGTTGCGCCCGAAAAAGTCCCCGAGGGAGAACCTTCCTCGTTCACAACTTTTCTAAAAAACAATGAAGCCGCCACCAATACTTATTTAAGGAAAATATTAGGAAAACCTTTTTGGAAAGCGATTGGCCTTTGAAAACTGAAAGTTTTGGGTTCAGGGGTCGGTTACGCGCGGGGAAGGTGTTAGCACCTCACACGTCCTCTCTACTGAGAGGGAACCTTTAATTAAATGTGTGGTTTTAAATGTTGATTTGAAAAATATCTAATTTGCCTCTTTATTTCCTATTAAAAATGAATTAAAGAACTTAATAAAATTTTTTATTTTTGGAGAGAAAGGAAAAAAAAGGATTTTTAGAAAGAAGTGCTTGACGGGACATGGCCCGCTCCTACGTATCTCCCGGTGCGATGGAGAATTCAAAGCTACGTAGTTCTCGTGTAGAAAATGTTTGTGTGTTTGGTGTTTTTTAATATAGGGGTTTTAGGATTGTGTGATCTGTGTTGAAGGACCACTGGGGGTCTGAAGGGCCGCTGGGGGCTGAAGGAGCGTTGGGGCTCTGAAGGACCACAGTTCACTTATCCTAAAACGATGATTAACCCGGCCGTACGACCGACTTAATCCCCTACTTTGAAAATAAGATTTTTGATTTTTGAAAGAGATGTGTTTGTATTTTTTATTTAGAAATTATTTATTTTTGCGCTTGACAGGGGCGTGGCCCTGCTCCTACGTATCTCCGGGTGGAGAATCAAAGGCGACGTAGTTCTAGGTTCTTTTGAAAATGATTGTTGAAAACTTATTGTGAAAATGATTTTTATTTGTTATGCTTGACGGGATGTGACCCGCTCCTACGTATATCCCGGTGCGATGGAGAATTCAAATCTACGTAGTTCTTATGTGTCCTAAAAAAGGTTTTTTTGTTTTTTATCTTGTTTAATTTTGAAAATCAAGCTTTCATGATGATCAATTGAGCAAGGGCTCCAAGTGATCACCACTAGTACTTCATTGTCAATAATCATGCAAGCAAAGGCTTCGCAAGACTACTAACAAAGTTTTTGATTTAGTGAAAATTTTTAGGAAAATTAGGCATTCATGATGATCAATTGAGCAAAGGCTCCAAGGGATCACCACTAGTACCTCGTTGTTAATAATCATGCAAGCAAAGGCTTCACGAGACTATTAACAAAGTTTTTAATTTCTGAGAAAATATTTTGTCTTGAAGAGAATTAAATTAAATTAAAAAAAACGAAAAAAAAGGGAGGTGAAATGGTAAAATGGAGTGCAGTTTGCAGAAGGGGGCTGTATTATTATTTTTGAGCTTACTGGGCTTTTATTAACCTGGCCTGCGAATGGGCCCCTGAGCAGAAGGGTTGTATGAATTAAACACAGGAGTGTAAAAATTAATCTGTTCTTTTTATTATTAATTAAAATTAAAATTAAAATCAAATATAATATTAAAAGGATCTATATAAGGCAATAGCTAAAAAGATGGAACCCTAATTCCTTATTCTCCATCTCTCAGCGCCGCTGTCCTCTTCCCATTCTCTCTCAAACCCTAATTTCTCCATTTCCGTAGTCGCACGCACAGAATAGAGGAAAGAGAAAACAGAGATTCGCGCGAAGGGAGAGAGAGAGAGTGCGAGAATCGTGGAGAGAAAGAGATTTGCGGAGAGAAAGAAGGAAGAGGGGTTTTCGTCGAGGTCAAGAACGGTGCTCCGTCGCCATTAACGGCGACCCTGTGGTGCTGCTACGTCGAAGGGATGACGACTGCGGGCATGACGGTAATGGTTGAACGCTGCGACGGTGATGGCGATGAAGAAAGGGAGGCTACGGTGGTGATGGAAAAGGGGAGGAAACGGTGGTGATGGATAGAGAGTCTGACGGAGAAATGGAGAGAGCTACGGGGATACTCGCGGTGGTTTTACGGCCAACGACCACCGTCTACGGTGGTCGGACTCTAAGGGGGTGAGTTTCGTTACTTTTGTTTTTTACGGTTCTCCTCCTCTTCTTTTTGATTCTGCTCTTCTTATTTCTGACGTTTGTTTTTTGTTGTTTCTGTGGGTGGTTATTGGTGCGGTGATGGAAGACGCGAAAGGACGGCAGCGGCTATGGGTGTGGTTCACGGCCAACGACGACGCGCTTTGGGGAGGCGACCATCGTCACGGTGGCCGGAGCTGGTAACCCTATCTTCTCCTACCTTCTATTTCTCTGTTTGGTTTTTTTGCTTTTTTACCAATTTTCGGTTTCTGATTCTTTTTGCTTTTTTACCAATTTTTAATTAAATCTTTACCTAAAAACAAGTTTCTGGCTAAACTATTTCAAACGAATTGCTGATGTCGTCTTCCTTTTTAGAACGAATTTACAGAACCCTAATCTTTGACTAACAACTAATTACTAACTTTTAAAAGGAACAGAATGCTAAACCCTAACTTCATCACCTAATCCATTTTAACTCTATGACTGATTTCGTTTTCTACAAAAAGGACAGGAACCCTAATCTGTCTAGCTAAAAAGAAGTTGTTCGTAACACCGTACTCTGCTACAGATTGATTTTTTAAACCTTGCTTTTATAAACCTACTTAGTTCCTGAATTCTTTTTTTTATTTTTAAAAACTTAATCTATTCATACAGAATGCATATATGAAGTATACGTATTATTTTTGAATAAAAGAGACACCAACCTGTTTTCCAGCTTCTGAGCTTTTGTTTGATTGTTGCTAACACTTGTTGCTGCTGCTTCTATTTCCTGCACCTCTGCTTCTGTTTCTGAACTTGGTGATTAGGGTTCCAGTGTGGAACCCTAACTTTTTTACTCTGAATTTCCGTCTATTTTGTATATCTTTTTCTCTTTGATTCAAGCTTGTTTTTATAGGCAAATTTCAGGTTTAGGAAATTAATTTCTGATTCTAATTTGATTTGTTTTCCTATTTCAGGTATTGGACTCTTGGGCAACAAGAATTAGCCCATGGATCTGCTGCTCCCTATTATTATTTGTATTTTCGGATTTTCTGATTTTTTTTTGTTTTTTTGGTTATTTTCGGTTTTGTATATTTTTTAATTTAATTTTGGGATTATTGTAAATTAATTTTTATTAACTTTTGATTATATTTGCTATGGACATATTTTTGTTTTTGGTTGAAGTGGATGAGAATGATTAAATTGGGCCAAGCCCAATCAAAACTAAACATAGGCCCAACTTAGAAAAATGGCTGAAATGAAACCCAATTAGAACAAATTTAAGATCATGTCCAATCTAGCCCCATAGGTCCATTTAGGCAAACATTAGACATGAGCCCAATTATTAAAAACCGGTTCAAAATACTAAGCGTAAGCTCAAATAGGCAAGCTAATGAGATCAGGCCCAAAAAGGTTGGACTAAATCCAAATACGAAGATTAAATTGAAGAACGCACGAAAAGATCGATCATTCGCGTGCATGCCTAATTTAAAACAACGGTATTTCGATTTAGTTGAACAGGGTAATTGAAATTGGCCAGGGTTAGTAACTGAGACGCCGTACTGATAATTCTCGTAACCACGCGACTTCAAAACACGATTTAAGTAAAATAAACGCCTAAAATTAGAAGACGGACAAAATTGGGGTATAACACTCGCTCATTTCTCCTACTTCTTATTTTTCATTATGAATATTTGTTTGACAAAATCTCTTCCATGACCATCCAAAATTGTCTCTCTTAAATAGTTATTTCTTGCTATAATTGACTAAAACTCTACCTCTTCCTCTCATATTCTACTAACTCATGATAATATTGTAAACTAAAGAAATAATTTATATGAAAGTGAAACCTCTCTCTTTCAATGCATAACTGTTACATAAAAATTAATTTTAAAGGCCAACTAATTAGCTGTTATTTCAAAAACAACTTATATGAATTTTGATGAAAAAGAGAAATACATGGTATTGTAATATTTTTATTTCATCTAAATAATTATAATATATAAATATATTTTTTCAAATAATTAATTAGATTTTAACAAATTTTAATAACATTATAATTTCTTTGTGAATAAATATATAACTTCGAATCTCAAAAAAAAATATATAACTTCAAAAACTATGTTGAGATTTATCTCTCTCTCGCTCCCTCCCTCTCTCTCTCTCTCTCTCTCTCTATGTGTGTGTGTGTGTGTGTGTGTGTGTGTGTGTGTGTGTGTGTGTGTGTGTGTGTGTGTGTGTGTGATAAGTCAAAGGATTTTATTAGAGAGGGCACTAGGGGTGCCTCAACCCGATTACAATTATCGAATCCGATTCATACAATTCATAGGGTCATTGTTCCACTCCTCCCAATCTAAGGTATTTTGCTTTCCCATCCTATGAGCTATCCATCCCCAAGATAGTCCTTTTACATGGTTTAACATTTGTTGGACATTTGGTACCCCCCCCCCTTAAAAATTACTCTATTTCTATTGATCCATATGATCCATAACACAGCTACCCATACCAGAAACCTTATACGTTTGTTCTTTTTTCCTCCGGCAGAAATTCTATTTATCCACATGTGATCCCACGCTCCCGTGCAATCCGCTCCTGCTGTTCCGATCCACGCAAAAACGTCACTCCACAGCTGAACCGAGACCATACATTGAAAAAACAAATGTGCGGAAATGATATAAAGGAGACCCCAAAGGAAGGAGAGAGGGATTCAGGACCTGCATTGTGGATTGGAAGCTGTTTTGAGGTGGAACTGTTGTTGGTTTGAGTTAGGCCAAGTTTGGATTTCGTTGGAAGCGGTTTGGACGTTCACGGGGATTGTTCGAGCGGTTTTCGGTTTGGTCGTTTCGTGCTCCGTCGGGACTTCTCGGGGAATCGTCAACAATTTTGAAGTAGGCAAAGAGACAAGAAGATAAATTTGGATCAATTAGTGAATGAGGCAATGTAGACAACATTTATTTGTAAAGTTATAGACATTGAGAAATCATGTATATTTTAATATTATTATTGAGAAAAATGTTTAATTTTATTTTCTTCGTTTCTACTATATAGATAAGGTTTATTTCTTTCTACCATTTTATGTAGTGTAATGACTTTGTTACTTTATAAGTTGGTTTCAGTTGGTTTTTCAATTTTCTTGCATGAGGATTACTCTTCAATATGTGATTGTTGGATCATGTTGTGTGCCTCATGCTTCTCATGGAGACTTAATGTAAGTGATCAAATTACTTGGAGGATTATTCTTCTATTTGTGATTTTTGTCTATTTTTCTTTAAAAACATATCTCTCTCTCTCTCTCTCTCTCTCTCTCTATCTCTCTCTCTCTCTCTCTCTCTCTCTCTCTCTCTCTCTCTCTCTATATATATATATATATATATATATATATAAATATATAAATATATGTCATAGTTTTTGGAATTATATACTTTGTTACTAATAAATTATATTATTGGAGTTTGTAAAAATTTAAATAAGTTGGATAAATATATTTACAAATTATAATAGTTTATTATATGAACTAAAAATATTACAATACAATATAAGTTTTTTTTTTAGATAAAAAATAATAATTAGTTGACCTTTAAAATTCTTTTTTATGTAACAATTATGCATTGAAGGGGAGGGGTTTCACATTCACAAAAAATATAAAGGGCTACACAATTTTAGATCAGTAGTGAATAATGCAATAGAGCCACAATTTTTTGTAAAGTTGTAGGTATTGAGAAATTGTGTATATTTTAATATTATTCTTTCAAGTTATAAGCATTGAAAAATCATGAATTGGAATTTTCATTTCATTAGAAAAAATAAAAATAAAGATTTTTTTTATTTTCCTATTATAACTTTGAATTAAATAAATTTATTTCGATAAATAATTAAATAATATTTTTTTAATTAAAATTTTATTTTAAATTTAATTTATAGTTTTACTTTGAATTTATGATTTTTATTAGGTGATAAAGATCAAAGAAAGAAAATAATAAAGATGATTATATTTTTGTTTTCTATGATATATTTTTGCCATACTCATCTGCATATATTTTTAAAATTTATGCCCATCAATTAAACATATTAAAAAGAGAATACACTATATAATATTTTTTGCTTAAAATAAATAACTTTTGAATATTGAAAAAATTAAACAATATATTTATGTTATACTATATTTTTAGAATACATAATGTATTTTGTGAAAAAAAAAACAATACATAATGTATATCACTAAAATTATATATCTTTATATCAAAATTCCATAAAATTTTAAAACGATATTATACATATATATATATATATATATATATATATATATATATATATATGTAAAGGAGACCCCAATGGAGCCTCCACAATGAATCTCAAGTTTTTTATTTCAATTTAAAAATTTAATTTCAATTTAATTTATTTTCTTCTCTTATTTATTACTCTTAATTCATTAGTTGATGTCTTGATTTAGTTGCCTTTTGATCTCCTAAATACAAGTTAATTTAATAAATGATTTAAAACTTTTTATTTACCCTTACAAATTATTAATTTTATCAATAAAATAAATAATATTTTATACAGTAAAACAATTTATATTAGTTTTTTTAAATATTAAATATCAAACATCTTGAATATTCTATCAAAAATTAAATTGCTTGGTGATATTGGATTATTTTCATTTTATTTTCTATATATATATATATATATATATATATATATATATATATATATATATATATATATATGTAAATGAGACCCCAATGGAGCATCCACAATGAATCTCAAGTTTTCTATTTCAATTTAAAAATTTAATTTCAATTTAATTTATTTTCTTCTCTTATTTATTACTCTTAATTCATTAGTTGATGTCTTGATTTAGTTGCCTTTTGATCTCCTAAATACAAGTTAATTTAATAAATGATTTAAAACTTTTTATTTACCCTTACAAATTATTAATTTTATCAATAAAATAAATAATATTTTATACAGTAAAACAATTTATATTAGTTTTTTTAAATATTAAATATCAAACATCTTGAATAATCTATCAAAAATTAAATTGCTTGGTGATATTGGATTATTTTCATTTCTTTTTTTTTTTGAAAAAAATACTTAAAATATGACTAAATCTACATCAATATACAAGTTTTGTTATTTCAAGTATCAAAATACTAAAAATATGACTATCATTATTTATAGATTCCACAAAAGGATAAACTTTAGTTTTAATTCTTCTCATTATCTTTATTTATATCAAATTATAATTTTTATATAAACGAGACTTCTATTTTATTCTTTAATGTACAATTAAATAATAAATTCAACTTTTTGTTTTTAATATTAATTTTTATTCATTCTAAATTCATCACACTTATGAAATGAAACTTTTATTTTTTGTTTTATTTTCATTGTTAAAAGCGTCTGTGTCTATATAGATATAGATGGATAGATAAATAGATAGATAGAAATGTCAATGTATTTTTTGAAATAATTTTTTTATTTTCAAAAAATTTATATTATTATTTGAATTTGTAAAAACCTAACTTAGTTGAATAAATATATTTACCAATTATAATAGTGTAGATGAATTAAAAATATTACAATGCATATGTATTTCCCTTTTTAGTCAAAATTAATATAAGTTGTTATTTAAATAAAAAATAATTAGTTGACCATTCAAATTCTTTTTTATGTTACAATTATGCATTGAAATGGAGGGGTTTCACATTCATATGAATTACTTTATTAATTGACAATAAACTCATGAGTTAGTAGAATATGAGTGGAAGAGGTAGAGTTTTATTCATTTGTAGGAAAAAATAACTATTTAAGGGAGATAATTTTGGATTGTGAGTGGAGAGGCTTTGACAAAAAAAATTCATGATGAAAAACAAGGAGTAGAAGAAAGGAGTTAGTTTGGCAAGAAGAGGTAGAATGCACCACAAGGGTAAATGATTTCATGTTATTGGCAAATTTGAAGTCAACAAAGAGGCAAATAGAAAATTTTGGATCAGTTATTGAATCACGCAATGGAAACAACTATCCTTTGTAAAGTTATAGGCATTGAGAAATCATATATAGTTTTAAATATTGTTCTTAGAAATGCATTTAATTTTAATAGTTTTGGTGGAATTGTACGATGTGCTAGGTCTAAATGATTTACTTATGTTTCTTGAATGTTCATCAATTTCAGTTCAAGACTAAAAGACTTTTTTATACATAGTGCTTTTGTTTATCTTTACACCAAATACACAAATCAAACACGATGTATATAACTTTTGGTGTCTTTTTTATAAAGGAGGCTACCTTACGTGCCACTTCTAATAAGCTACCCCTCTATATCACAAAAGGAAAAAACCAAGAAAAATATCATTTTCTTCGGCTACTATATATCATAATACTTTTTAATTTTTTGATTTTACATTTCTATTAAATATCTACTTTCTTCTTCTATTAATTAGGCTATAAGGGAGATGTTCCTCATTTGTTTTAATTATATTTAAATTAAATATCGACTTTCTTATATTATTACTTAAGCTCCTTACAATTTCGTGAAATCCAGTTTTTGTTTACTTTTTCTTTTTTCTTTTGTGTCAAATTTAGTGTCAATTTTTGCTTATTTTACTAAATTCATGAGATTAAGTTTTTGCTTTTTTTTTGTTTTATCAAATTTTCTACATAGATAAATATCGATATATCATTTATAACTATAAGTTTCCTTAACAAAGACATTGTATTATTATTATAATTGGTTAAATCTAAATTAATTTAATAAACATATTTAATATTTAGTAATTCTAATAGTTTAGATAGATTTAGAAGAATACAATACATATGGATTTGTTTTTGATAACATTTAATATAAATATAAAGAAATTTAACGAAAGAATACTCCTTTGTAAATACGTGGACTTAAATTTCAAATTTTCTAATTTATTAATGTATTGAGAAATTTACAAAGATGTCATGTGATATTTGCAAGAGTCAAAATAAAAATGAAAAATTGAAACGACATTGATTCCACAACCTACATATATATAATTAAATACGAAATAGTCAATATATATTAGATATTCAATTATATTTATAGAATAATGTAGTTATTTAACTGTTTTTGTGAAATTATATTACTATTATAATTGATTAAAATCTAAATTAGTTGAATAAATATATTTACCAACTATAATAGTTTAGTTGATTTCAAAATATTACACACATATCATTCCATATTTAATCAAAATAATATATTTTTGAAATACTAAATAATTAGTTGACCTTTACAATTCTTTTTTATGTAACAATTATGCATTGAAAGGGAGGGGTTCCACTTTCATATGAGTTATTGCTTTAATTGACAATAAACTCATGATATTTAGTAGAACATGAGCGGAAGATGTAGAGTTTTAGTCAATTATAGCAAGTAATGATTATTTAAAGGAGATAATTTTGGATGGTGAGGGGGAGATGTTTTGACAAAAAATATTTTAATGAAAAAAAGAAGTAGAAGAAGAGAGTGAGATTCACGAAGGGTAAAGGGTTTCGTGTTTTTGATAGCTTTGAAATTGACAAAGAGACGGGAAGATAAATTTGGATCAGTTAGTTCTTTGTAAAGTTATAGGTATTGAGAAATCATGAATATTTTAATATTGTTCTTTAGAAAAAGGTTTAATTTTAATACTTTATGTGAAATTGTATCATGTACTAGATTTAAATGATTTACTTATGTTACGTCAACTGAAAAAATTAATTCATGTATTTCCTCTCTTAGTTTATAGTTTTTATAAACACAACTAATCATGCACTTTTTACCATTGTTCTACATTTTACATCGTTAACAATTTTCACCTTATCACTTTTGGGTTAGGTACTTACAACCACAACAATTATTGAAGTTAGTAGATCATTTTATTTCAAATCAATTTCATTAGCTATTAAATTTACACATTACTTTGACGTTATGTTTAGTTTTCTCAACAAACTATGCAGCACCACAGAAGGATGCCATGAAATTTTTTAAGAGTCTAGGACACTTTGAATATACATCGAAGTAAAGAATTATCAACCTAAATATGGTGTTATTTGATGAAAACGTATCTATATGTATATTGGTTATAAAATTCTTATTAATCTAAGTACCATTAAGCTTCTTGATTATTTAGAATATTTTCGGAAAAACTACATACATGCTACTATCACAAGGTATATTACAAATACATACATGCTACTATAACAAGAAGGAAGATATATGTCATTAGGAAGTTTGGTGCGTAAAAGATAGAGAAACATATATTAGAATTCTTTATTTAAAATAGTGAAAGACGAAAAATATTAAATTATTTTATCAAACTTTTAAACCTCCTCTTAGAATTTTTGTACTTCAAAATTTATAAAGATATTTTATTATTAACATTTTATGTATTTAAATTAAAATAACATTATATATATGTTTTCTAATTTATTGTATAAATATTTTGTAAAATAAATCTCTAATGGAGCCTCAAGGATGCTCCTTAATTTTATAATTTATGTTTCTTTTAAAGTATTTAATAAACTTTGTAAAATTCATTTCACTTTTGTAATATATTTCAAAACAATTAAATTAATAAAAAGTATTAACAATTATTAACATTTAAAAATACATGCATACCCTATATAATAATATTTCCTAAAATAGATAATTTTGAAACAAAAAATTAAAATCATATTTATATCATAATATATTCTATATTAACATGATTGATATTAATAATTTGTATATGTTGTGAATAAATTCAATAAAACTAAATAAAAAATATTCTGTAAATTTAAATTGCAAACGGTTGTCTATTATAGTGTAGCAACAATAATTGACATTTTGATCAAAAATATTTTACTTCTTATTATTAAGTATAATGAAAAGTATATTGTAATTACTCTAAAAAAAACATGAAAATAAATTTACAAATTTTCAACAATAAAATATTCAACGAACTTTTTAAATTCGTGTCCCTTATTAGAATTATGTTTTCAACAATTAACCTTATAAATTTACATTCCATTATTTATATTAAAATACGCATCTAGCCATATATATATATATATAAGACAATTGCATAAAATAAATAATGTTGTAAACTAAAAATACAACAACATATTTATATAATACAATTTTTTAATATACATAATTATATTAACAACTTACACATTTTTACATATAAACTGTGGAAAAAAATTTATAACAAACCGTGCAACGCACGGGTATTCCCCTAGTATATATGTAAAGGAGACCCCAAAGGAAGCTCTACAATTTTTCTCAACATTTTTATGTATTAAAATATTTATTCATAATTTTGACATAAAAAAACTTTAATTTCAATTAAGGAACATAATTGCCACTAACTTATTCAATGATAGTGGAATATTAATTAGATATTTCTATATCTATATGAAAAAGATATTTTAATTTTAACTAATTAAATATGTTATATATAAAGGAGACCCCAAATGAAGCTCCACAATTTTCTCAACATTTTTATGTATTAAAATATTTATTCATAATTTAGACATAAAAAAACTTTAATTTCAGTTAAAGAACATAATTGCCACTAACTTATTCAAAGATAGTGGAATATTAATTAGATATTTTTATATCTATATGAAAATGATATTTTAATTTTAATTACTTAAATATGTTTAAGAACAAAAGTTAATTTTTCTCAATATTTTTATGTATTAAAATATTTATTCATAATTTAGACATAAAAAAACTTTAATTTCATTTAAAGAACATAATTGCCACTAACTTATTCAATGAATTTGGAATATTAATTAGATATTTATATCTATATGAAAATGATATTTTAATTTTAACTAATTAAATATGTTTAAGAACAAAATAATATAATATAATATAATATAATATAATATAATATAATATAATATAATATAATATAATATTTTGTTTATTTTAAATATAGATAAGTTATATTTTCCTTTTGGTGTCTCTAAATTTATATCATGATTAGTACTAATTATTATAGTTGGTTTTTAATATAGATAAGTTACAATTTTTTCATTTTCTTTCACTTTAAGCCTTCTTTCAGAGATACTATAAATACCTAAGAAGAGAAGTCACCAATTATCTTTTCATTTTTTACATCACATTTATGTAAATTTTTTGGTTTTTACATCACTAATATTCAAGCTTGAATAAAGTCATTGTGGTAGTTAGCGTCCCAAAGTTTATTTGTCTAAATTTGTCTTTTATTCATAACCTTTAATTGATTGTTGATTAAGTATTGAGATTGTTATAGGTTTCAAGTTTAATGTATACATCATATTCTTATAGTGTGTAAGCAAAATAAATTATCTCTTCTTGGATTGAAGTATATCTTCAATTATTATTCGTAATTTTCTTGATTATATGGTTGAACCGTAACTTAGATGATGTTGTAATTTTTCTTTCTCTCTCCCCCCTCTCTCTCACTCTGTCTTTCTCTTTATATATATATATATATATATAAAGGAAACCCCAATGGAGCCTCAAAAATACTTCTCACGAGTTTTACTTATTATAACATATACATATATATATATATATATATATTATTTACCATATAATTAAGTGATAAAACAAACAAAAATGAATAGGCATACCTTATGTTCTAACCAAAAAATAAAAACTTTGAATTTTTGATTCATTATATAATTAATTGAAAAAATTGTTTAATTTAGGAGTACAATGCAAATGAATAGTCACATTCTAACCAAAAAGATATGAATAGCAATATTCTACGTTGTACTATTAGTAAGTTGTTTTTTTTATGTAATTGACGTAATATAAAGAAATATATATATATATATATATATATATATTATTTACTATAATGTTTATTTATTTATAAAAAATTAATATGTTCAAATCAACCTTTATTTAAAACTTAAAATTTAAGTTCAAATATATATATATACATATATATATATATATATATATATATATATATATATATATATATATATATATATATATATAGTAGATGTAATGAAAGGTTGTAACAGAAAAAACTTTCTATAAAATAGATTTCTATTATTAAGTAATTTTTCATTTTTGTAACAAATACACTATTAAGTATCAAAATATTATTTATGATTCATTCTAAATTATTGTCATAATTTTTTTGTTTAGTTATTATAAAATAAATAAAAATTAGTTTAATATATATATATATATATATATATATATATATATATATATATTAAGATTAATAAGTTGAAATCAAACTTCACTGGAAACTTAAAATATTAGTTCAAATACATATATATATATATATATATATATAACTAATTTTAATTATCGGAATAATTTAAAACTTATGTTTAATGTAAACACTAAAAATAACCTTATATATATATATTATTTATAATATAATTAAGTGATAAAACAAAAAAAATTGAACAACCATACCCTACGTTCTAATCAAAAATTGCATAAATTTTAATAGCTCATTTATTACATAATCAATTGGAAAAATTATTTAATTTAGTATGATAATGGAAATGAATAGTCATATTCTAATTCATTGTATAAATATTTTTAACTAAGAAATAATGAGTGGGTCTTTGAAATTCTTTTTGGTGTAACTGTTATACATTGAATGTGGAGTTTCATATTAATATGAATCATTCCTTAGTTGCCAATAAATTCATGAGATACTAAAAGATAAGTGCAAGATGTGTAGTTTTAATTAGTTATGATATGACAAAACTATTTATAGGAGAATATTTTAAATGGTGAGGGAAGTGGTTTTGGCAAAAAAAATTAAAACAAAAATAGGATGTGCATGTGAGCACTAGAAAGGAGCGGTAACACGAGAAGAGGTAGAGTGCGCATAGAGAAATATTAGAGTGTGCAGTCAAGGGAGAAAAAATGAAGTTTACATGTATAGAGAAGAAATAGAAAAGACAAATCATAAGATTTGAGGTTCATGTTCTTGACAATTCTAATGTAGTCAAAAGGACAAAAAGAAAAATTGGGATTAGTTATTGAGTTAGATAATTGAGCCACAATTTTGTTGTAAAGGTATAGACATGTATGAGTTATGTTTAATTTTAAAATTGTGCTTTAAAAACTGTTTAATTTTAATAGCTTCCATGAAACTGGATGATGTGCTATATCTAACAGTTTTTGTTATATTGAACAATGAACATTCACAAACGAATGTTCAAGCATAAAAGAAGACGTTTTTGTCTCTAATTAGAAAGTTCATTTGTTTTGTTTTTAAAGTGAGTGCATGGATCAGAAACTATGAATATAGTATTCTGTTTCTAATTTTAAAATACAATTTTAAGAAATTGCTCTAATTTTGTGACTTCCAAAAATAGTCACTAAAATTAGTTACCATCGAACATAATTATAATGTTAAATAATACAAAATATGATTCAAGGAAATTTAAAATCACATCATAATAATTCATTCATATATATTTTACTAAATAGACTACATATAGTTTGCAAGAGCGTAATATTCAACAAAATTGTTAGTTAAAGAAGAGCGTAACATTCAATTACGAATATGCGAAAATATCATTAGTTAAAGAAAATGATAACTAATATCTATATCTTCTTCACAAGTCTTCTCATTATTGTTATCACCCTCCTACATTTTTAGGTGATAGGTATAAAAATCAATATAAAACATAAGTCTTTCAAACTTCAATTACAAAACGTCGTGTTATTTAATTTCTATTATATTATTTAAATGACATTATAAAAACTATCACTTATTCAGAAGTTATTCTTACATTGTGCATAACTTCAATGAAACCGAAAGAAACGTGTGAATTGAATTGGTACAGAAATGTAGAGTTGTTCATTTTTTTACTGATGTAGAGTTGTTCTTAACTTGAGTCAGAATTGATTCTCTTAGTAGAATATTGATTAACTATTTTTATATTTATATGAAAATTATATTTTCTTATGGAAATATAGAAGTTGATAATAACAAACTAACAATATTTTTATGTATAATATTTTTTTTTGATACAAATGAAAGAAATATTTTTATCTATAATATAATATAATATAATATAATATTTACAAATAAATAAATAAATAAAAGAAGCTTGACTCTTGAATTGTCAGTTTTTCTCCATTTTTCAATTTTATTTTAAAACACTTTATTGATAACTCTTAACTCATTACTTTTTTTCCAACAAATTTTAACTCATTACTTGATGTTTTGTTTTTTGTTGCCTTTTTGTATCTCTAAATTATTATCATGGTTAGTGTAACATCCGCAAAATAATTAACCGAATTATTGGGATGTTAACCCAATTGAATTAATTTAGTACTTGACTGGTAAATTTATTGAGTGCAAAAATTAATTATTGGTCGTCATCGGATCGTTAACCGGATAATACGGACCAAGGAATTTTTGGAATCGAAATAGGAGATTTCGATCGATATGGTAATTTGACCGCGTTGCAACTTAAATATATATATATATGTATAAGTGTGTGCGTGGGAAAGGGAAGAAAGAATTAAAAAGAAAAAAGAAGAGAAAGAGGATGCGAGAAACAGAGGGGAGGAGAGAAAAAGAAAAGAAGAGAGAAAGAAAGGGGGAGGAAGAAGAAGAGGAAAAAGGGGGCAATTCCGCTCATCAAAACGACTTCTGTCCAACACGAAAAATGCTCAGCGTTACTTCCTCTTCGATTTGGTACCAAGATCTTCATCATCAACTCACTCTCTCTCATTTTACCATTTTCGATTTGAGAGGAAAAAAATAGAGGTTTTGTGGTTCAAGCTCAAGGGAAAGCTAAGGACGATGTTTAGGAGCGAGCACGAGGTGGATCACTCGAGTATTGAAGATCGATTGGGTGAGTTAGGTTGAAAAATCAAGATTTGAGGTTTATGCGAATAGTGGCTTGAGGTGAAGAAGATGATGAATAGTGCCCATGGAGAATTTCGGGAAATCGGTATTCCGGACAAAAGCGGTTTCGTGATCGAGTGGGAAGCTTTGGAAGCGGATTGGGTGTCGCCGGAGCGGGGAAATGTTCGTGTGGTTACTCGGTGGATTCGGCCGCTCGTGGTTCACGCTTCAAGGGTGAGTTCTACTCACGCTTAGGATTTTATGTTTCGAATTAATTAATTAACTGTTTTACCGCTTTCGCTGGACTGGAATATTATTTGATAATCGAGTTTGAGAGATTTTGGGTTGAAAACCGATAATTGGAAAATATGTCGCGTTTTGATACAATTCGTTTAAAATGAGTTTTTGATTGATTGTGTGACTTTGATTGAAACTGTTTTTATAGTTGTCAAAACTGTTTTCAATCAGAACAAGAATCGGTATTGAGCGGAATAGCGAATTTCGCAAGAAAACGGAAAACCTGCACCTTTCTGCAGAGGGTCGCGTCGCGACCCGTCCCCTTCGCGTCGCGACCTGGCCCAGTTTTGTCACGCAAAAAGTTTCTGTCACTTTTCGCGTCGCGACGGAAGCAGTTCGCGTCGCGACGCTTTGCAGATTTTCAACAGTTTTTCACTGATTTTGTTTTCGCGATATCTTTTGATTCCGGAACCCGATTGAGGTGTTCTAAGATGCGTTGGAAAGCTTATTCAGAGGCCTAACTGAATATTCTATTTTTAAGGCAAAATGAACTGTTTTTGATATTGAAAATTGTGTCGAAAAGTGGTCAACTAGAGTGCGAGTGTGAACTTGGTTTTTATAAAAAGAAAATGTGGATTAAGTGTTTCATTGATTGTCTAATTTGATGGACCGTGGGTTCATAGTACTGTAGATATATGTTTATATATCGAGTTGGGTGACGACCCTATGTTGTAACATACTAGGGGGAGGGAGTCATGATCCTCTTACCTAGGCTCCATGCCAATAGGAGAATGTACTATTGGTAGGGGGGTTCACCGGCTTGCAGCGTTCGCGTCAGCGGTGTTATGTTGTTTGTAGTGCGATACCGGCTTGCAGCGTTCGCGTCAGCGGTGTCGTACTGAGTTAACAGGTTACCGGCTTGCAGCGTTCGCGTCAGCGGTAATCTGTTTTTGTGTGATTGTTTTTATGCGGTTCATCGGATGGAGCGTTCGCGCGGCCGATGCCGTATTGACTTAAAACCGGATTTTATAATTGAACCGAGAGTGCGAGTAGGGGTCTCGGTAGAACTCACTGAGACAAGTTGTCTCACCCAATCCATTGTTGTTGTTTTACAGAGAAACAGGGAAAGAGGAGATCCACAGAGGCACGAGCAGGTTGCCCTCGGACTGGCTACTGAAGACTTAGCTTTATGTTTAAGTTTATATTCTCTTTGTTGTCTGTGTAATACGACACTATGATGTGGTATTATGTATTTTCTTCCGCTTTCTTGTACGATACTGAGTACTATAGTTGCTGGCAGTTTATGGTCTTATTTGTGTTAAGACCGCTGTGTTCTTATTCAGTTGAACTATGTTGCGATATTCAGTATTTAGGCAGGAATTGTGTATCTCTGATGTGTTACTAATGTGCACTTGGGTATTTTTAGTCGATAAAATTACCGGGGTGTTACAGTTGGTATCAGAGCAGTTCGACCTAGTCGGACTTAGTTTAGGGTTGAGTCGATTCTTTGCTAGTCCTTTTTGTAATTACACTTGTGATGCTAAGAGACATTGAGCCTGATCAACTTAATACTTAGTGCATCATAAGCGGAATTATGACTGGATGATCAAGATGCAATCCTCGACCAAGACCGGAGTCTCCAACCGGTGCATCCTCAGGAAAGGTGACATAACGGTGGAAGTATACACCGCTAAGTTTGAAAGGTTGTCTCAGTTTTACCAAGTGGTAAAGTAAGCTTCGGATGACGAACGGAGAATGCAGAAGTATAAGACGGGCATAAGTGCTTTTATGATTTATGGTCTCAGTTCTTATACTACTACAAATTATGTTGCCTTAGTGCAATCAGCTTATGTCGCCGAGGATGATCTCATAGGAAATATGGGAAAGGAAAGAAGGTAGTTGAATTATCAACTCCGAATGCAAAGTCCTAAGATAATTTCATCAAAGGAAAAGCAGATGCAATTCTTTGATCCTTCAAAGGTCAGAAGATGTTCTAACTGTGGAAAGCCTCACAGTGGTGATTGCAAGCGAAGATCTAATCGGTGCTATTTTTGTAATGTAGAGGGTCGCTATGGCAAAGAGTGCCCTGTAAGGAAGAGTTCCAGGGAGTTGCAAGCAGCTCTAAGGCAAGGACGAGTCAACATTCTGGATGTTTAGGCAGTTACAACTGCAGACAATCTACTGAGGGGTATGGGATCAGTTTTCAATAACTCGATCAGTATGTTATATGGTTCGGGTGCAACCTATTGCTGTATATCCCGATGGCGTGTGAATCGGTTGGGATTAGCCTTATCATCGCTATCCGAGCCGATAACTATTTTATTTCTGCTAAGGGTCGTGTCCAGACCTAATCTTTGTATAGAATTGTCTACTTGTCATAGGAGACAGAAATTTCGTTGTAGAATTTATTGTTTGCCTAGTTCACCTTAGGCGGTCAATCTTCATCCCAAGGTGCGGGAGCACATGTTAGTATGTTATCTGCATCCACTGAAACTAGTATTAGATTTATCATCTGTACAAGTTGTGAATGACTTTTTGGATGTTCTCTGGATGTTTTTCTGGATGAAGTTTCTTCTGAACCTCCAGAGCGAGAGGTAGAGTTTACTGTAGAATTGGTTCTTGGCACGGGATCAATATCTATTGTTTCTTATTGAATGTCTCCTTTAGAATTGAAAGAATTGAAGTCTCAACTTGAAGAATTGATATCAAGAAATTCTGCCGACCGAGTGCTTCTCCAAGGAGTGCTCTGGTGTGATTAGTCAAAAGGAAAGATAGTAGCATGAGATTGTACATCGGTTATCGACAACTTAACAAAGTGACGATCAAGAATAAATATCCCTTGCCAAGGATAGATGGATTGCTTGACCAGCTTCGGGGTGCCGTGGTATTTTCAAAAATTGATCTGAGGTCAGGTTATCATCAATTAAAAGTTAGAGCCTTAGATATTCCAAAGAAAGCTTTCCGTACTAAGTATGGACATTACGAGCTAGTAGTGATGCCTTTCGGTCTACCCAATGCTCCAGCGGTATTCGTGGATACATGAACCGAGTTTTCCACACGTACCTGGATCAATTTGTAGTCGTTTTCATTGATGGTATCTCGATGTGCTTGAAGGCCGTTGCGGAGCATGTCCAACATCTCCGCATTGTTCTGAAAGTACTCCAAGGAAATAAGTTGTACTTGAAACCTTCGAAGTGTGATTTTTGGGTGTCAGAAGCAAAGTCTTTGGGACATGTGATTTCCCAAGTCGGGAGTTTCTGTAGATCCCAGTAAGAAGGAAGCGGTGTGGAATGGAAGTGACCGACATCAGTCGCAGAGATCAGAAGTTTTCTAAGTCTTGCCGGTTACTACAGGAAGTTTATCGAAGGATTCTCACGGTTAGTTATTCCTCTTACTCGGTTAACTCGTGAGGGTCATCCGTTTACGTGGAATGCCGATTGTGAAGAATGTTCTCAAGAGTTGAAGATTTTGACTTCTGCTCCAACCCTGATTCTTCCAGATCCGTTTTTGGGATTCCAAAGTTACAGCGACGCTTCTGGGAATAGTTTGAGATGTGTTCTCATGCAGAATCATCAAGTGGTACCTTATGCATCCAGACAGTTGAAGGCCCATGAGGAGGAAAATCCTAGGAGGATTACTTAGGTTGAGGGGAAGCTCTCAACGCTATTGACAAATGTGGAAAGTAATCGGGTGCGTTATTGGTAAGAATCTCGTGAGAAAGTGGCAATAGAGGGAAATGAGTTTTGAGTTCTGTTGGAAAGTTGTTTTGAGAACAACTAAGATAAATTTCATTGTTTTCAAGTTTATTGAGGTCCCCACGGTCTATTTCTGCATTATGGTCAGAGTTGTGGTAAAACCCTCATTCCATCTTTTTGAAAAGTATTATCTCGAAATCTTGGGGGCGAGTCAAGAAGTTTCACAAACGACTTTCCGTCACATTTGTCAATGTGTACGAGAACTGTTATGGATTTTATAAGATTTGTTGAGAACGCGTTTACACCCTCCGAGGAAATCGTGCTTGTTCTTACCTCTACCGTGGAGTACCAAATTGTGGATCTCATTTTCAACCAGTATGTCTATCAAGTGTCTTGTAATAGACCCTTTGATTTAGATTAATCAAGTTGGGGAGTAAACGAGGATAATTGGAATGAAGTTTCGGAAGTGTTTTCAAATGCGGTGCCGGGCCTATGTAGGCGAATGATGAGTTTCTCGTGTAGATGCGTGACCAGAGAGTTCGTATCAAGGTGGTAGTGGATCATACTTGGAGATTGATGTGCCCACTTGGGAAGAGTTCCTACGCTCATTTCGTTAGTTCGAGATTGTTTTTCAGCAACTTAAGACCCTTCTGAGAATGTCGATTCTCGGTTAGTCGGATAAAAGGCTTGACGAAATTTTGAGGACAAAATTCTTTTAAGTTGGGGAGAATGTAACATCCGCAAAATAATTAACCGAATTATTGGGATGTTAACCCAATTGAATTAATTTAGTACTTGACTGGTAAATTTATTGAGTGCAAAAATTAATTATTGGTCGTCATCGGATCGTTAACCGGATAATACGGACCAAGAAATTTTTGGAATCGAAATAGGAGATTTCGATCGATATGGTAATTTGACCGCGTTGCAACTTAAATATATATATATATATATATATATATGTATAAGTGTGTGCGTGGGAAAGGGAAGAAAGAATTAAAAAGAAAAAAGAAGAGAAAGAGGATGCGAGAAACAGAGGGGAGGAGAGAAAAAGAAAAGAAGAGAGAAAGAAAGGGGGAGGAAGAAGAAGAGGAAAAAGGGGGCAATTCCGCTCATCAAAACGACTTCTGTCCAACACGAAAAATGCTCAGCGTTACTTCCTCTTCGATTTGGTACCAAGATCTTCATCATCAACTCACTCTCTCTCATTTTACCATTTTCGATTTGAGAGGAAAAAAATAGAGGTTTTGTGGTTCAAGCTCAAGGGAAAGCTAAGGACGATGTTTAGGAGCGAGCACGAGGTGGATCACTCGAGTATTGAAGATCGATTGGGTGAGTTAGGTTGAAAAATCAAGATTTGAGGTTTATGCGAATAGTGGCTTGAGGTGAAGAAGATGATGAATAGTGCCCATGGAGAATTTCGGGAAATCGGTATTCCGGACAAAAGCGGTTTCGTGATCGAGTGGGAAGCTTTGGAAGCGGATTGGGTGTCGCCGGAGCGGGGAAATGTTCGTGTGGTTACTCGGTGGATTCGGCCGCTCGTGGTTCACGCTTCAAGGGTGAGTTCTACTCACGCTTAGGATTTTATGTTTCGAATTAATTAATTAACTGTTTTACCGCTTTTGCTGGACTGGAATATTATTTGATAATCGAGTTTGAGAGATTTTGGGTTGAAAACCGATAATTGGAAAATATGTCGCGTTTTGATACAATTCGTTTAAAATGAGTTTTTGATTGATTGTGTGACTTTGATTGAAACTGTTTTTATAGTTGTCAAAACTGTTTTCAATCGGAACAAGAATCGGTATTGAGCGGAATAGCGAATTTCGCAAGAAAACGGAAAACCTGCACCTTTCTGCAGAGGGTCGCGTCGCGACCCGTCCCCTTCGCGTCGCGACCTGGCCCAGTTTTGTCACGCAAAAAGTTTCTGTCACTTTTCGCGTCGCGACGGAAGCAGTTCGCGTCGCGACGCTTTGCAGATTTTCAACAGTTTTTCACTGATTTTGTTTTCGCGATATCTTTTGATTCCGGAACCCGATTGAGGTGTTCTAAGATGCGTTGGAAAGCTTATTCAGAGGCCTAACTGAATATTCTATTTTTAAGGCAAAATGAACTGTTTTTGATATTGAAAATTGTGTCGAAAAGTGGTCAACTAGAGTGCGAGTGTGAACTTGGTTTTTATAAAAAGAAAATGTGGATTAAGTGTTTCATTGATTGTCTAATTTGATGGACCGTGGGTTCATAGTACTGTAGATATATGTTTATATATCGAGTTGGGTGACGACCCTATGTTGTAACATACTAGGGGGAGGGAGTCATGATCCTCTTACCTAGGCTCCATGCCAATAGGAGAATGTACTATTGGTAGGGGGTTCACCGGCTTGCAGCGTTCGCGTCAGCGGTGTTATGTTGTTTGTAGTGCGATACCGGCTTGCAGCGTTCGCGTCAGCGGTGTCGTACTGAGTTAACAGGTTACCGGCTTGCAGCGTTCGCGTCAGCGGTAATCTGTTTTTGTGTGATTGTTTTTATGCGGTTCATCGGATGGAGCGTTCGCGCGGCCGATGCCGTATTGACTTAAAACCGGATTTTATAATTGAACCGAGAGTGCGAGTAGGGGTCTCGGTAGAACTCGCTGAGACAAGTTGTCTCACCCAATCCATTGTTGTTGTTTTACAGAGAAACAGGGAAAGAGGAGATCCACAGAGGCACGAGCAGGTTGCCCTCGGACTGGCTACTGAAGACTTAGCTTTATGTTTAAGTTTATATTCTCTTTGTTGTCTGTGTAATACGACACTATGATGTGGTATTATGTATTTTCTTCCGCTTTCTTGTACGATACTGAGTACTATAGTTGCTGGCAGTTTATGGTCTTATTTGTGTTAAGACCGCTGTGTTCTTATTCAGTTGAACTATGTTGCGATATTCAGTATTTAGGCAGGAATTGTGTATCTCTGATGTGTTACTAATGTGCACTTGGGTATTTTTAGTCGATAAAATTACCGGGGTGTTACAGTTAGTAGTAATTATTATAGTTACAAATTTTTTTGACATAATTATAGTTACAAATTAAATACACAAACATAAGTATTGAGAGGGGAGAACCACACAGACTGGCAAAGCCAAGTATACACGTGGCCAGTCAGATTCTCAGGTGTAGATTAGTCATCGGCAAAGCCAGTGGAAACTGCGCACTAATAACATGGTAGCAAAAAAAAATACACAAACATAAGTGATTACTTTTATGATAGAGAAAATAATGGTGGAGAAAAAAATAGAGTCTAATAAAGCTTAACAGAAAGATAGATTTATATCAAGTATGTAATATTTTTAATTTTTTGAATGATAAATATAAACAGATACAGAATTTAAATATCAAAATATGCAATAATTACTATAAAAAAAGTGAATTAAGTATAAGATCAATTAATTAAAACTTTACATCTTCAATCCATATTTTCCAAACTCATAAGTTTAATCGAAATTAAAGGAATACAATTTATAAAAAATATTTATTCTTAAAATTTTATGTCTTTGACTAAAATTTACATTTTATATACGTTTTCCAATTTATTGTATAAAGATTTATGTAAAATATTTTTTCATTTTACGTGAAAACAAAATGTTTATTTACATAAAATACTTATTTATAAAAAATAAAAGATATTTACAAAGTAAAACCTCCCCTCTCAATACTTGTGTTTGTGTATTTAATTTGTAACTATAATTATGTCAAAAAAATTTGTAACTATAATAATTACTACTAACCATGATAATAATTTAGAGATACAAAAAGGCAACAAAAAACAAAACATCAAGTAATGAGTTAAAATTTGTCGGAAAAAAAGTAATGATCGAGTTAAGAGTTATCAATAAAGTGTTTTAAAATAAAATTGAAAAATGGAGAAAAACTGACAATTCAAGAGTCAAGCTTCTTTTATTTATTTATAAATATATATAACTTATTCACATTGTGTGTGTGTGTGTGTGTTTTTGATAAGTCAAAGGATTTTATTAGAGAGGGCACTAGGGGTGCCTCAACCCGATTACAATTATCGAATCCGATTCATACAATTCATAGGGTCATTGTTCCACTCCTCCCAATCTAAGGTATTTTGCTTTCCCATCCTATGAGCTATCCATCCCCAAGATAGTCCTTTTACATGGTTTAACATTTGTTGGACATTTGGTACCCCCCCTTTAAAAATTACTCTATTTCTATTGATCCATATGATCCATAACACAGCTACCCATACCAGAAACCTTATACGTTTGTTCTTTTTTCCTCCGGCAGAAATTCTATTTATCCACATGTGATCCCACGCTCCCGTGCAATCCGCTCCTGCTGTTCCGATCCACGCAAAAACGTCACTCCACAGCTGAACTGAGACCATACATTGAAAAAACAAATGTGCAGAATTCTCGTTGTGGCGAAAACAGAACACACAGCATACGCTGTCAGTTGCTGCCAAGACTCCTCGCTGCAGCAGTAGCGTTCTTGTAGGCAACCGGTCGATTAAAACTCTCCAACCGTGCACTAAGAATTTTGATGGGGCTGCGGTTTTCCAGTATTTTGTTACAAGTTTCCTCTCATTTTCAGACAGAAATTCCTCCTCGCTGGAAGCAATCAGACCGCGATACGCTGAGTTTACAGTATAGTGCAGCGATTTTGACGACAACCATACCCATCTATCTTCCCGTTCTCTGTCCAGCCCGATTGGAACTAGTAAATTCTCCAATTCTGCAGCCATATTCTCTTCTTCTGTTGTTAATTGCTGCTGCCACTGCAGCTTCCAGACCCAGCGATCATCTATCCAATTTCCAAAGTCAGCTACTACCCCATCTGTCTGTGCAGCAATCTCGTACAGCTGCAGATATAATTCGGATAACGGCCATTGACTACACCACCGGTCTTGCCAAAACTTTGCCTTATCGCCCTTTCCCATTTTTATCCTTATCTTGTCATTAAACCAATTGTTGCCATCCAATGTTCCTTTTTCGATCAATTGTAAATCTTTCCACCAAACCGAGCTTTTAGATTGATGCAAAGAACCATCCTTGCTATATAATCCTTCTAGCAATCCCCTCCACAAATTATTATGTTCTACTAAAATTCTCCATTTCCATTTTCCCAAAAGTGCTATATTAAAAGCTTCCATATTCCTAATGCCGAGTCCCCCTTGCTCCTTTGGTAGACAAATTATACTCCATCTCACCCACGCCATCTTTTGAGACTCACCGCTACCTCCCCATAGGAATTCTCTTTGTATTCTCACCATTTCTTTGATTACTTTCTTCGGGGCCCTAAAAAAAGAAAAGAAGTACAATGGAAGGCTAGCTAACACCGAATTGATAAGAGTCACCCTTCCTCCCATAGACAATTGTCTACTTCTCCACGTAGAGAGCTTGTCTTTCATCTTCTCCACGTGTGTGTGTGTGTGTGTGTGTGTGTGTGTGTGTGTGTGTGTGTGTGTGTTTTGAATATATATAAAAGAAATCAATAAATAAAAGTATCATCTCATAAGTCTTGTGTCAATTGAAAGAAAAATTTTATGGTAAATTTTAAAGTCAACTAATTATATCTTATTTCAAGAACAATTCTTATATTATTTTTGATTAAAAAAATAAATACACGTGTATTGCAATATTTTTATTCATCTATACTATTATAATTGGTAAATATTTTTATTCAACTAATTTATATTTTTACAAATTCTCATAATAATATAATTTATTTGTAAATAAAGACATAATTTCAAAAATACGTTAAGGTTTATATATATATATATATATATATATATATATATATATATATATATATATACAAGCTTTTAAAAATGGAATGAAAACAATAAATAAAAACGTTATCTCATAAGCTTCGTGAATTTACTATAAATAAAAACTTTTTCTTATATATATATATATATATATATATATATTTAATTGTATATTTTGAATAAAAATGGAAGCTTCATTTATATAAAAATTACAATAAATAAATATATGTAAAAATAATGAGGAGTGTTATAACCAAAATCTTCTTTATGTGTAAATTATAAACAAAATATTAGATTACATGAAAGATAATCATAAGTATTATATATATATATATATATATATATATATATATATATATATATATTAAATCACCTTAAGGTAACTAAAAAAATAAAAGAAAATAGCATTAGATGGAGGGGTTCCTACACAAAAAAAATGAGATGAATATTTTATGCCAATCATTACACACAGCTAGGCTAAATAAAAGATAGGAAGAGAACCGAAGAAGAATTTGAACATCCTATAATCTAAGTTACATGAATAATCTTTTCATATATGTTACAATTACAACAACCAGACCATATGAGTGACAACCTCAAAATTATTTCCTAAATTTTCACCTATTTACTAATCAAACTTCAAGCTACTACATGTAATATATAGCTCTAATCTCCAATTCCATACATACCCCTATATTCTACAAATTAAAACCTCCAAATCTCATAAGCCTCACGCACCAAATACTTTCCATGCATCATTTGCTTATGGAAATACAAATCACAACTCATTGTAGCTGATGTGCTAATGAGTCCAATTGACAACAATGTTCAAGACTTTGTTGTTTATATAGCCACTATTTACTTAAATGATCAATGTAACATTCCTTTTTACCATTTAAAAAATGTAACATTTATTTTATTTTTCAATGTGTTTGCCTTTTTGTCTTATTATTATTCATTGTGGCTACTTTATGGTTCATAATTAAATGGATATAAAAAGATGCATGTTTAGACAATAATAAGTCTTAATTTGTTTTTTTTAAGTTTTATTGAAACCTATAAAATTAATTTTCGTTAAAAAAATTGATATAAAATAATAACATCTTATTTTATTCCTACTCTATGGAGTATATATATATTGTTATTAATTTTTTAATAATTTTTAGACCAACCTTCTTAAGTATTTATAGTATTATTTAAAGAAGACCTAAAGTGAAGGAAAATGAAAAGATTGTAACTATATCTCTATTAAAAACCAACTATAATAATTAGGACTAATTATAATAATAATTTAGAGACACTAAAAGACAACCAAAATCAAAATATCAAGTAATGAATTAAGAGTAATCAATAAAAGAGGAAGTTTTGTAAAATTTAAAAAAAAAGAAGGAAAACTCACAATTCAAGAGTCAAGCTTCTTTTATAAAAATTAATATATTAATGTTGCAACATGTTTATAATATAAATAATAATATTAGTTCCGTTAAAAATGTAATAATTATTTTTAATATATTAAAACTAATAAGTTTTACAGTAATAATATTTTTAAAAAATTAATATTATCAGTTACGGTTAAATTAAAAATTTACAATTATATTATACCATTAATCTATATATATATATAGATGCAAAGGAGACTCCAATGGAGCCTCCACAATGAATCTCAATATTTTTGTGTATGAAAATACTTATTTATAATTTAAACATGAAGAGGAATTTAATTTTAATGAAAGCTAATAATTGCCACTACTTATTAAATGATTATGTTAGTGGAATATCAAATAAATATATTATATTTACATTAAAATGATGATATTTTCAAATTAAAATAGAAGTTGATAATAACAACTAAAAATAGTTTAAGTATAATATAATATAATATAATATAATATAATATAATATAATATAATATAATATAATATAATATAAAATAATATAAGATATCTATATCTATCTATATATATATATATATATATATATATATATATATTTGATCAAATATATTAGTATTTTTTATCAGGTTATTATTAGTGTTTAATTTTATTATATATTTAATTGATTTATACAATAAATCAATTAAATATATAATAAGCTAATAATTGCCACTAACTTATTAAATGATTATGTTAGTGGAATATCAAATAAATATATTATATTTACATTAAAATGATGATATTTTCAAATTAAAATGAAAGTTGATAATAACAACTAAAAATAGTTTAAGTATTATATAATATAATATAACATAATATAATATAATATAATAAAATATAATATAATATAATATATCTATATATATATAAATATATATATTTGATCAAATATATTAGAATTTTTTATCAAGTTATTATTAGTGTTTAATTTTATTATATATTTAATTGATTTATGCAATAAATCAATTAAATGTATAATAAGCTAATAATTGCCCGTAACTTATTAAATGATTATGTTAGTGGAATATCAAATAAATATTTTATATTTACATTAAAATGATGATATTTTCAAATTAAAATAGAAGTTGATAATAACAATTAAAAATGGTTTAAGTATTATATAATATAACTTTGGAGGGTTGGGGTTTGTTGTTTGTAGTGGCTACCCCATTATTTTGCATATGTGCATTGTAATAAATGTTAAAATATTTGTAGTACATATGCATGGAAGGTTATACTGGTTCAAACTTGTCGGGTATGGATTATTGCTAATGGTGATATTTAAAAATACTGTTCGTAGTACTCCAATAAATTATGATAACATGTGTAACGATTATGATAGAATTCTATGAATATTAATAGTATTTTCTGAAAACATGATTTAATACTTGTAAAAGTATAAATGTATATTATTATTCAATTAAACATTTTTTCTCTCTCATAATTCAATAATCCAGCCTATTGTGCAGAACTTTTCTTGGTTTAATTCTTGATATATATATATATATATATATATATATATATATATATATATATATATATATATAATAAATTATGATTATATAAAATCGAATCAAGTTAAAATTGCCGGTAAATTTTTAGACTGTCTGATTTAGGAGTTTCCATATTCCATGAATATTAATAGTAATTGTCTTGGCAATTCAACAAAAGTTTCTTGAAATATAAGCAAAGATAAATTGTATGTCAATTAATAACTAATATAAAATAGTATTAAAAACGTTTATATATATATATATATATATATATATATATATATATATTCCAATCAAAAATATTAGATGTCCAAGAGGTAAGTTTATGATATAATGCACGTGTATGTGGTTGCAGAGCAACACAGTCAAATGAAAGAAAAGTAATAATGCATACATTGCTACTTGCAACTAAATAAAAATCGTTTTTCTTAAACAAATTAAAACTCGAATAATTTGTCTATAGACCCTGTAAAAACTTGATGAATTAAATACAAAATATAAACTTATTTTTCTAAAAACTTGATGAATTAAATTAATAAGGCATATTAATATCTTTCTCCATTGACTTTCAAGGTATTGATCAAACTGTAGCCATGACAGGACACAAATTTTGACAAATATCATTTGTTCACATCTATATTCTAGAGTTCACATGTGATGCAAAAAATATTTATTAGAATATGGCATCAGCGGTACCATCTTTAGTAATTCAGTATATTTTGTGTTTTCTACATGTGCGTTTAACTCTTGAAGGATAAACTAAAAGTAGTTGAGTAACTGAATTGGAGGGGGCTTCTTCCCATCCATTCCATTGCATTAGCAAGATCACAATTAATTAGAGTTTAATCCCCTCAACCCCACAATTTGGGCAATAACCTTCAAAACAGAAAAACCATATATATGCATCAAATTCAGATGAATGAGTAATATAATAAGAGAGAGGAATTAGAACACTTCACTACATTATGGTTCTCCCTATAGCCATGCCATTGTTGTGGGTGCTTCCACCACATCATTTTTCTACCTGTCAACAAAATTGTAAAAGAAAATTGAGGACACTAAAATAACAGTTGAATAAGAATAGAAAATGGAGGAAGTTGTGAGAGAAAAATTGAATAATCTCTGTTTAGAGTCCCTACTGACGTGCCGACCGGCACACCAACCCTACAAATCTATGCAAATCAACAGAAAACAAAAAAAAAAGTGAGAATGGACTTATGGGAAGCAGAGGAAAGCATGCGGGAGAAATATCCCCATCTTTTTGATTGATGTATGTTTTGTTCAATTTTGATGACAAATTTTTTAAAAGTTGGGGTGAATGTAACATCCCCAATTTAGCTAATTTGGATCATTAAATTAGCAAGAGGTCAATATGAGTAATTAGCATAATTGATTAAGTGAATTATGTTATGCTTGTGTGCTAAATTATATTAGTACTCGAATTGTTGATTAATTAGCATAATTAATAATGATTAGCACAAATCATTTTAATTATGAGATGGCATCATGGATTAAATAAGTAAATGATTTATTGTTGTGCATAATTGGCATATTATGCTAAGTTAGTGAGTTATGGGATAATTGTGGTGTTAAGAGTAGTTTAAGTGAGTATTAGTAAGGGAGGGCGATTTAGTCATTTCACACATTTAAATGAGACCCCCCCCCCCCCAGCTAAACCAAAACAAAAACACCTTCTTTCACTTCCAGCAAACCTGAAAACCCAAAAAAAAAGAGAAGAAAATGGGGAGCTTGAGAGAGAGGAGGGCGTGAGGTAGAGTGAGAGGAGAGGAACCCATTTCTTGATGCATGTGTTTGATCTTTGGCTCATTAGAACCAGCTCAACATCCTCTCCATCCTGATACCCATTTCAGTACCCCAACCTTATCCTAACTCATTCCACCATTGTTTTATCCTTAAGCTCCATTTGACCAAACTTGAGTAGCATTGCTTGCATGTTGTAATGGAGGCTTATGGAGGGTAGTAGAACCAGAATACTAAAACTCCATTGTTGATTAAGAATAAGTTTGGGCTGATTCAGTTACTGGTCGCAATTTGGAAGAGCTTGGGTCCAGCTTAGAGCTCAAATTCATGGTCACACATGGTTGAAGATGAAGCAACAGTGCAACAGAAATTCTGCAGGAAAACTGTTGGAACCATCTTCGGTATTTACCTAATATCTCTCTGTACACAACTCAGATGAACGTTATTCTTGATGATTCAGAAACTAGACAAGAAATGCTTCGAATTAGGCACAAGAATGAACTGATTTCATGGAGTATGGAAGGAGAAATCGTATCAACAAGTTACAGTTTTGGATCTGTGGCAGAATCTAACCACTCACATCGTTTTGGTCACAACTCCCTGTATAATTGTTGAATCGGTTTGAAGTATGTACCGTTAGAAACTAGACAACATTTCCTTCATGTTAGGCACTGGTTTGGATAGTTTTGGTAAATAATTGAAGGAGTTATGCCTATTACGAAACAGCGTCCAGATGCTGCTAAACCGAATAAAAAGTCGTTGCCGTGTTCTAGGGATTGGAGTTTGATCGGAGTAAAAAGAGGATTTCACCATTGACTTGGAATGCATTTGGGGGAGGCTTCTGTAGCTGGTCATGTTTGGGGATCCATTCGGGATCTATTCGATGTTCGTGGAAGCAAGAGATTCGTAATGGTGAAGAGTTCGAGTACGGGGACCGTTCGTGAGGTTACTTTGACCGTGTCGGTCCGTTGATCCATTGGTTGTGTGATTATCATCGCAATTGGTGAGTTCTATAACTCGTTTAGGGATTGTTTTGAAAACTGAGTCATGATATTTTCTGAACCGATAGTTACTGAAATTCGTTTCGCGAAATTGTCACAAAAACCGTTTTCTTAAAAATCCGTTATTTTACAAACCGATCGAATTGATTGAATTGTTGATTGATGATATGATTATATGTGATTTGTGTGCTGTTGTATGATGGTTGTCTGGACTGGATTGTTGTTGTTAAGTCAGGATATTGATCGGAATGAGATTGGAATCGAAACGGAATGAAAATTTACACGAAACAGCAAGTTTTGGGCTACTGTCAATTACGCACGAATCGTGCCCTCTGGAGCACGGGTCATGCGTAACGTACGCAAACCATGTTTTAAAAATTTAAGACACGCACAGATCGTGCGTTATGTCCAGTTTCAAAATGACCAAGTGCGTAAGACACGCACGGGTCGTGCACCCCAGGAGCACGAACCGTGCGTGGGCTTCTGTTACCCTCTTTGAAAATACACCTTAGTCCATTCCAAATGATTTCAATTCCTTTCTAATCAATTCCCCATGGTTCCCCAATGATAGAAATGTGTTATTATCATGGAATTAGGTATGTTTGAAAGAAATCTCATGAGTTATGAAATTCAAGAAAAACCGTACTTTAGCAAACGCGAGTGTACACAAGGCAAGATAAGATAACGGACCTTGAGTCCCTTCATGTCATGTTAAGTCATTGATTGTAAGTCTATATAGATAAATAAACTCTCAATCCATACAAAAACAAATTAAGTTACGTTCCCTCGGGGAAAGGTAGATGGTATACTTGTATTAATATGAGTATATCGAGGGTGACGATCCTCAAAGATTAGCATACTAGGGTGGGGGAAGTCTTGAGCCCCAAATCCTAGGCCCACTTGTTTTTCCCACTATTGATTAGCGGGATGGGTTCACCAAAATCCGGAGAAATAACCATGCTAAGGTAGGCTTGAGGTGTTGTGCTAAGTTCATGAAAATATATGATATGTAGTTGCTTATCAGGGCTACATCAAGAAAGTAATTAATGTAACGAGTAGTTTCTTATCAGGGCCACATGGTCGCTTATTAGGGCCATGAGTTCAAAGCTAAAATATGTTATGTAGTCGCTTATTAGGGCTACATCAGGAAAGTAATTAATTTAACGAGTAGTCGCTTATTAGGGCTACAAGTTACATGAAAATAATATATGTCCACGTGGTTGCTTATGAGGGTCACGAGTTCAAAGATAAAGTTTAATAAACCGCTAGAGTTAGTCAGGGGTCTCGATAGGACTCACTGAGATAATGTTTATCTCACTCTTCATATATTGTGGTTTTTACAGAGAAGCAGGGGAAAGCAAAGGCGATGAAGCATGGTTAGCCGGTGCGACTCATGGAGTCAATGGAGATTTGATTTCCTGTTTAGGCTTTTGTACTTTTCTAATTTATGTTATCAATTGTATAACTATCATTGTATAAGTTGTAAAATCGTTTCCGCTACTTTATGTTTTGAGTATTGAACACCAGGATTGTATAAGTCTTAAGTTATGAAACTTGAGCATTTTCAGGAAGTTAATGAGGTTCAGAGAACCATTTGATATTTATTATCGAAATTTTTAGTCTGTGTTCAATATTCATTAACAGGAAGTTACTCTGATGTATGTCATTTAGTACATTTCGGTAATTCTACATGTTAGAAATTATTGGGGTGTTACAGCTTTACCCAGACTTTTGTTATCGTCTCTTCGACGTTCTAAGAGAAACCTTACCCAGGTTGTCAATCTCCTTCCTGCAATTGAAACATAATCACAAAGAATACTCTCCACTTTGTCTGTTGTTTCTCTCATGTCAAAACTTTTAATACCTTATGATTTTACCCTTTCATAATCAGCTCTTCCACGGTAGCTATCATAAAGATATTTATGAGCCTCCCTGCATCTGCCAGCCCAACATACATGTTCATGAAAGTTCGCCAAAATAATACTTTGGTCTGCAGGCTTCCCTAAGCATCACAAATAAACAACATAAAGCAATATAACATATGTATTGGCTATTAGGTAAAAAGAGAACACAATAATCCCCTGCCATATTTTTTTTCCTGCAAAATCCTCTAATAAAAAGAATTACACACAATGAAAGCCAAAAGAACAAACAGATACTACACTCAATCTCACAAACTATGTTGCTTTGAAAACATTAAAGAATAAGATATATGTGCATCACCTTTAGCTTGCTTTTTATGGATGAGGAATTTGGTAAAATGGAAAACCTTCTTATTATCTAGTGCTATCAAGATAAATACGTGATAATATGTAATTGGTCAGAATTTCGGCTGTAGTATTATAAGAAGCAATTATTGAAACATAGAGAAAACAAACAATAAAATAATAGAAAGTAGGTTGTAATGTCATAGCCGCAATAGCCGCGCGCAATTGTTGACAATGAGAGAATACAATAGAAAAAAAAAAAAAAGGAAGCAAAGAATATATATGTTGCGGCCGAATGATAAAAGTAATAATAATAAAAAAAAGAATAGTGCTAAGAATGTATAAAAAGATAATTTTATAATAATATGAATAGTATAGTGGTAGACTGCTAGCAATACAGTGAGGCGTTGCGCGCCAATATAAAACTGTAGGCCGGTACTACTGGAATCACCAACTTGAGAGACGTAAAGAAATTATATGATACTAGTCCTATTGCCGGAGTCGACTAAATCTGATTTATGTAAAATATAGTTTTTTTTAGTTTGGACCAATATTCTTAACTACCACACAGCGTCTCAATATACTATCAATGAAAGACTAATACCCGCTCATGTTTAGGAGCAAATTTTATAAATTAAATAAGAATATTATAAATAATAAAGAAACATTAAGAAAGACATTGAAATTGAGAACACATGCATGATCTGATGAAAACCACCAATAAAATAAAAGCTGTTATATAAAGTTGAAAAAAGATGATGCGGGTTCTATTGTGAATGTCACTAAAGTTCCCGCAGGAGTAATTGCGCAGAGAGATAAAAATATAAACACCAATTTAAGGATGCTTCTAATACTCGTTGGTGCGAAATGACCAAAACAAAGAAGACAACACAAATAAAAAATGACAAACGTAATATCATGCAGGTTTTGATGAAAATAACCAATAGAATAGAAGCCACTATACAGAGTTGAAAGAATATGATGGGGGTTCTATTCTAAATGTGGCTGAAGTTCCTGTCAATAAAAATTAAATTATAACTATGAATTAAATAAGATGATTATAAAATTAAAAAAGAACATTAACAAACACATTGAAATTTAACATCCATAGATAATAAAAAGAAAAAGTCTAAAGAATTTTAATATCATAATCCATATTCATGCAGAGTTGTGTGAAAACCCAATAAAATATAAGCAACTATACAAAGTTGAAAGAAGATGATGCAGATTCTACCGTAAATGTGGCTGAATAAGTTCTCGTGGGAGTAAATGCTAAACTAAAGATAAAAATACAAATACCAATATAAGTATGCTTCTAATATTCGTTGGTGCGAAATAACGAAAATAAAAAAAGACAACACAAATAGAAAGTGAAATACGTGGGTATCATGCAAGGTTGGATGAAAACCACCAATAAAATAGAAGCACCTATTCAAAGTTAAAAGAATATAATTGGAGTTCTATTGTAAATATAGTTGAAGTTCCCGCAAGAGTAAATATCTATGACATATTATATATTGCAAGACAGAGAATCAACTTTCAGTAATGATGAATTAAATACTGAATTTAAGAATGTTTGTCATATTCTATATATTCATTAGGCTAAATTATAGTTTTGGTTCCCCTATTTTCAAAAATTTAGACATTTGGTCCCCCTATTTTAAAACTCAGACATTTGGTCCCCCAATTTTAAAAAATCAAAGACATTTAGTCCCAAGAGGAATTTTCTGTTTTTTATGGCTAATAACCAAAGACATTTGGTCCCTCAATTTTAAAAAATCAAAGACATTTGGTCCCCCTATTTTAAAAAATCAAAGACATTTGGTCCCTCTTTGGACTAAATGTATTTGATTTTTTAAAAATGGGGGACCAAATGTCTGAGTTTTAAAATAGGGGGACCAAATGTCTGAATTTTTGAAAATAGGGGGACCAAAACTATAATTTAGCCTATATCACTATTTATAATCAAGTACTAAAAGCGAGACTAAAATAAACATATAAACACCAATTTAAGTATGCTTCTAATACCTGTTGGTGAAAAAAGACCAAAATAAGGGTTATAAAAAGGGGGTTGGTGGGAGCACCGACTAAAAGAAGAAAAAAGGGGGGACGGGGGAGTGAATACTCGCAAAAAATAAATATAAAAATGCAAATATAAGATAAAGAAGTATAAATATTAATTAATATTTTAAAGTAGTAATATTGCATTTTATATAAATTAATTTTTTCACGGTTACAATTTTTCTGAACGCATATAGTACTCCAAAACACATTGTTTAGCATCACACTTTTATTATTTTGCAACGAAATTAATTTATATTTCACCGAACCGGCAATTAAGAAACGAACTTGCCTATAAAAAAAAGGAATGAACTTCACGTATTTGAACATCTAATTTTTTTTCCAGTCTCTAAAGTACCTTAAAACACACTGCTAAGTATGGCACTTTACGTATTTTGTGACAAAATTATTTTTTTCGCCAATTCGGTTATTGAGGAAGGAACTTCAAGTATATGAACATCTAGTTTTTTTGGATTTCTAAAATACCTCAAAACAAACTACTTAGCATTGCACTTTACATATTTGTCACGAAATTGTTTTTTTTCACCAAACTGTTTATTTAGGAACGAACTTCACGTTTTTGAACATTTAGGTTTTTTTACAGACTCTAAAGTATCTAAAAACACACTACTTAACATCACACTTTACATATTTTATCACAAAATTAATTATTTTTTCACCAAATCGGTTATTGAGCAACAAATTTCATGTATTTGAACGTCTAATTGTTTTTGGACTCTAAAGTGTCTCAAAATGCATTGGTTAGCATCACACTTTACATATTTCGTCACGAAATTAAATTTGTGTGCACCAAATCGGTTGTCAGGGAACAAACTTCAAGTATTTAAACTTCTAAATTTTTTCCTGAACTTTAAAGTATCTCAAAATAAACTACTTAGCATCACACTTTACATATTTTGTCAGGAAATTAATATTTTTCTACCAAACCAGTTATTGAGAAACCAATTTAACGTATTTTAACATCTAAAATTTTCTACGGACTCTAAAGTACCTTAAAATACACCGTTCACCATTGCACTTTATGTACTTTGTCATAAAATTATTTTTTTTCTTCACTAAACAGGTTATTGACTAACAAACTCTACATTTTTTTTACCAAAAACCTCACATATTTGTATATAAAAAAAAGGGTTTTAAAAGACCTAAAATAATAATTAAAATATAAAAAATTAAAAAAAATGCCTTTAAATTATTATTATTATTATTATTTTATTATTAAAAGGGGAGGGGGAGCGCGTAACCCCAACTGCAGAATAACTGCAGGACGTTGCGCATTGATAATAGGATAATAGGATATGATATGTTATTATATATGATTAAAAAACAGAGTATGTCATGGATAACTCCTAGGGAGCGACCCTAGAGTGATATTAAATTGCATTAAGTCCACTAGTGGGTGGTAGTGACTTTGTAATGTATGACAACCTTATGATAAATCACATAGCTACAGGTAGTCACTATAAGATTTGAATTAGTCTATGTTATGATGTTTCTGGTCTTTCTGGTCAGGGTTGTCTCAAACAATTTAGAGACATTGTTTAAATCTTAAAAAAATGGGTCCCTAATTATACTTTTATCAAATGAATCACTAAAAACTCAAATTACTTTATTTAAGTCGTAAATAACATCTCAATACACCTTCAAACTAGGGTTGGACAAAAAAAAGTAACCGATCAGAAACCGAGGTATCCGAATAAATTAGTGTTGTTTCGGACGGATTTCAATGGGTGTCGGATATTTAATTGAGTGAAACAGTTATTAGTGGGTTTGTTTGGGCGGGTTCGGTTTTACAAAAATATAATCAGCAATATCGGAACCCGCATGTTGCATTACACTTAGCAAAGCCTGGTGTTTGGATCCTCTCATTCCCTCCTTTCTCTCCATCACAAAATATAAGAGTGGGAGGAGAGACACTACAAGAATAAGCCCCATTTCCTGCGAAACTTTCCGACGAACTCTTATTCGTCGCAATTTCCGACGGATTTCCGACGAAAAAGTCGTCGCAAATGCTCAGCAGAAGAGGTGCTAAAATTCCCGCTCACGTTTGCGACGAAGTTGTTGTCCGTCGCAAATTTCCGACGGATATTTTTGTCGGAAACGTCTAAAAGTCCGTCGCAAAGTAACAGATCCAAAATTAAATGGATCCTCTTCCCATGAAGAGTCTCATTTCACGCATCCACTCTCACTTCTCTCTGAGTCTCTGCCTCCCTCTCGTCTTTCACCTTCCATCTCTGCCTCCGCCATTGCTCACTCCGCCGCTCACCACCACCAAATACACCACGCGTTCATCATTTCCTTCTTTCTATTTCTTTCTCAGACTCCCTCTCCCTCTCTGAACTTCCCTCACTTTCACTCTCACGTCTCACTATTTCTGCCGCTCTCACTCTCGCTCTCTGCCCTCACTCTCACCTTCCCTCAACATCAACCCTCCTCCGCCATCCTCCAACTTCCTCCACCGTCACTCTCTCATCAGTTCACCGCCACAAAACCTTTCCTTCTCCCTGGACCTCCCTCTTTTCTGCAAACCCTAACCTCCATTCCCCTTCTCGAAATCTGTCGCGCCTCCTCTCCTCCTCCATGCCTCCTCCGTCATGCCTCCTACGTCATACCTGTCGCGTTCGACTCTTTTACTCATCTCTGCTCACGTTCACATCCAACAAGCAGCATCACATTCTCTGCTCATTTCTTCTACCGCCCAACAAGCAGCGTTCTCTCTTTTGTCCTTTAGGTTTTTCACAAACAGGTAAGCACATCTCATTCTCAGATGAAACTTGCAAATTTATTCTTTGATTTTCTTGAATGTGCTATGAAATCCCTAATCTGTGTTTGTCTAATTTTGAAATCCCTCGTATGTTTCTTACTTTCACAACCCCTTTTTTTATTCGTTGAATTTGAACCGTGTTTGTGGAATTTTAGGATCGATGCTCAAATTTTGAGTATATTCTCCGTATCTAGTGGTCCTTTGTCGAAATTTCCAATCTTTCGTTTTTTCTTTTATGTTAGTTTTAATAGTTCGGATTTTGTTTTAATCTGAACTAAGATTTCAGAAATCATGTGTTGAATTTGAAGATTAGTGCATGCTTTATACTTAATTTTAGTAATTCTTTTCCAGGTTGGTGATATTATCAGCAGATTTGAGAAGAAGGGTTTCTACTTGAAAGGTAATTCTTTGATACATAATAGAATACTGACTTTTAGTGATGAGAACATGTTCGGTTTAAATCCTGTTCTGTTATTCCTGATCGATGAAATAAAAACTTTGGCTTCCATAGTTCTATTTGGGATTTGTTTGTCATACTTATATAGGAATTATTAGACTTGTTATTTCAATATGGATTTAATTTATATACACGGTCGGTGTAAGAGATATTTAACAAAGTCAGCCAATTACGAAATGAAACAAAGAGACGTCATACAAAGAAAATTGACTTTATCTGAAATACCTTAAAAGTCACACATACCCATTGATTGGGTGATAGTGTACAATTTTTTAGTGATGGTTTCAACTAATTAAACCTTTTCAATATTGAGGCCTTGTATTAAATATTAAAATTTTGAATTTCTACTATTTAAATTGCATGGACACAAATTGTGATCATTTTTTTTATCTTGAAGAAACATTTCTTAATGGTTTTCTGTTATAGCTTGATTTCAGGTTTGAAACTCCAAAATGTGGAGCGTGCTTTTGCTGAGAAGCACTATGCAGACTTGTCTGCAAAACCTTACTTTGGTGGTTTGGTGGAATACATTGTCTCTGGCCCTGTTGTTGCTATGATTTGGGAGGGAAAGAATGTTGTGACAACTGGCCGAAAGATCATTGGAGCCACTAACCCTGCTCAATCCGAGCCCGGAACTATTCGTGGTGACTTTGCTATTGATATTGGGAGGTATAAACATGTTTACATCATATCACTCTTGAAGCAAGTTGTTATTTTTTAATCATCTTCTGAACTGCATTGAGGTGTTTCCATTGTTCTTATCTTCCAATTCAGTAAAGTCAATTGTAGGTTGACAAAGTAGAAAACCCCTTTTTATGTTATTTTTTTCTTTTTCCTTCGTTTACACACACATTTTTATTTTTACAACTTTGGTTTCTGTATCCCGTATTTTGGAGGCAAGAGTATCCTAAATCCTTATTTTTATTCTTATAATAACATTGTTACCACATAATTTCCATGATATTGTAAACTGAAAAACTTTTATGACTCGCACTTTTACTATTTCATCATGAAAATTACTTTGAGCTTTGAAGCTAAATTCACACGTGCACTGGAGTTTGAAACGAAAAGTGCAAGTGATATGTGATAACATGAATGCGGAAATTGAAATCCTGGGTGCATTCTGACAAATCCATGCTTTTGAATCTGATCAAAATGGCTAGTATGTGAACTTTGTAGTCTTTGTTATATGAAACCTCGTTTAAAGTTGTGTCATGGCATTGAATCAAGTTACGTTTGATGCAGGAATGTCATTCATGGAAGTGATTCTCTTGAAAGCGCTAACAAGGAAATTGCATTGTGGTTCCCTGAGGGCCCTGCTAACTGTAACATCCTCAAAATAATTAATCGAATTATTTGGATGTTAACCCAATTGAATTAATTTGGTGCTTAATTGGTAAAATTATTGAGTGCTAAAATTAATTATTGGCTGTCACAGGATCGTTGACCGAATAATACGGACCAAGGGAGTTTTGGAATCGAAATAAGGAATTAAGATCAATACGGTAATTGGACCACGCTACCACTTATTTATTAATTAAATAAGTATGTGTGTGTGTTAAATGAAAGAATAAAAGAAAGAAAGGAAAAAGAAAAGAGAGGAAGCGCTGGAAAACAGAGAAGAGAAGGGAAAGAAGAGAAAGAAGAGAAAGGAGAGAAGAGAAAGAAGAGAAGAAAGAAGAAGAGATTGTGGGAGCATCACTCATCCCCAAGGTTCCAAATTCCATCACCATCGTCATCTCATCCTTCTCATCAAAACCCATATCTTAGGTAAGCCTCTCCTCCATTTTTCCCCCTTCTATTTGACTTCGAAAATTGAGGGTTTGTGAGGAGAATTTGTTGAAATCGAGGATTAATAGGTTGTGTTGGTGATTGGGTTATGCTTAGGATCGAAGCTAGGAGCGGATTGAACGCGATTGGAAGCTCGGAACGAAGTTAGGAGCGGTTCGGTGTTGTTTGGGTTCGATTCGGTGATTTCGACGTCTCGGCAAATTCGGTTCGATATCGGCTCTCGCTTCAAGGGTGAGTTTTACTCACGCTTAGGATATTTTTGTGTCTCATTAGTTTTTACGTCAATTGGTTTCGAAAGATTTTTGGAACGAAAACCGTTATTTGAAAATATGTCGCGTTTTAATACAATTCGTTTTGATTAAGTTTTTGATTGGATTGATTGATTTTGTGGTTTGAATTGGACTCATTTTACTGGTTGTCAAATCTGTTTTTGATCGGAACAAAGATCGGAATTGAGCGGAATAGCGGATTTCGCGAAAATCGCAAAATCTGTCTTAACAGACCCCCCGTTCTGCCTGTTCGCGCCTCACCTGCGCTCCAGGCGCGACTTCAGCGCAATTGGACAGAACTTTCTGCCAGTTCGCGCGTAACTCGCGCGCCAGGCGCGACTTCAGCGCAGTTTGACAGAATTTCAACAGTTTTTCACTGTTTTTCGTTTCGCGATAACTTTTGATCCGGGAACCCGATTGAGGTGTTCTAAGATGCGTTGGAAAGCTTATTCAGAGGCCTAACTGAATATTCTATTTTTAAGGCAAAATGATCTGTTTTTGATATTGAAAATTGTGTCGAAAAATGGTCAAATAGAGTGCGAGTGTGAACTTAGATTTTTATAAAACGTGGAATTAAAGTGTTTCATTGATTGTCTGATTTGATGGACCGTGGGTTCATAGTGCTGTAGATATATATATATATATATTATATCGAGTTTGGGTGACGACCCATGTTGACATACTAGGCGGGGCAGTCATGATCCCTTACCCTAGGCTCTGTGCCATTAGGAAACACTATTGGCTATGGGGTTCGCCGCAGCTTAGCGTTCGCGCAGTCGGTGTTATGTTAAATTGTTGTTGTGCGATACACCGCAGCTTAGCGTTCGCGCAGTCGGTGTCGTATAGTGCGGTTCACCGCAGCTTAGCGTTCGCGCAGTCGGTGCCGTACCGGGTTATAACATGTTAGCCGTAGCTTAGCGTTCGCGCAGTCGGCCTTATATTTAAAGTTAAAGAATGGGGTACACCGCAGCTTAGCGTTCGCGCAGTCGGTGTAACGTTCAAACAATCATAAAATTGGACCGAGAGTGTTAGTAGGGGTTCCGGTAGAACTCACTGAGATTGTATCTCACTGTTTAATTGTTGTTGTTTTACAGATAAACAGGGACAGAAGAAATCTCAGAGGCACGAGTAGGTGGCCCCGGGAGGAGAATAATGACTTAGCTTTATGTTCAAGTTTATTTTCCTTCTGTTGTCCATGTATTACAACACTATGGCATTAGTGTTTTGTTTATCCCTTTTCGCTTTCTTGTATGACTCTGATTACCACAGTTGCTGACATTTATGGTCTGAGTACCGTATGATCTTATTTGTGTATAAGATGGTTATGTCGTATTTCAGCAAAAATTTTATGTTGGTATTCAGTGTCTAAACAGGAATTTGTTATCTCTGATGTTTATAATTTGGAACGCTTTGGTATTTTTACAAGTTAATTATACCGGGGTGTTACAGTTGGTATCAGAGCGGTTCGACCTAGTCGGACTTAGCTGTTAGGGTCTTTACTTTCTCCAGTCGTGATTTTCTTAGTATGCTATTAGACATTGAGCTTGATCAACTTAATACTTTGTGCATATTTCGCAGAATCATGGCCAGAAGAGGTAGAGGCGTTCCTCCTCCTGTTGATCCAAACTTTGAATGGATGCAGAATATCATCGAGAATCAGCAAAAGATGATGCAGGATATGTTGCAAATGCAGCATGACCAAATGGCTCTGCAGCAGCCCAATGTTCAACCCCATCAGGAAGATCCTAACCGGGCATATTTTCAATTTCAAAAGATGAAGCCCCCGACTTTCAAGGGAGGATCAGATCCAATGACCGCCTACTATTGGATTGATTCAATGGAGAAAATTTTTCAAACCTTGCAATGCGGGGAAGAAGAGAAGGTAATATTTGCGGCAAATGTGCTCGATGAAGATGCCCACACCTGGTGGTGTAATGCAAGGCATATGATGGAACTCCAAGAAACTCCCCTAATTTGGGACAACTTCAAGGAATTGTTTCTGAAGCAATATTTCCCTTCGGTAAAGAAGCTGAGTAAGCAAGCAGAGTTTGTAAATCTTAAGCAAGGTGATATGTCGGTTGGGGAGTATGCTGCAAAATTTGAAAGACTGTCTCAATTCTATGAGTTGGGGAGGTATGCCCCAAATGATATGTGGAAAATGCAAATGTTCAAAGAAGGTCTCCGAGCTGATGTGAGCCAAGGACTCAGTTCTTACACCTTGGTTAATTATCCTGCCTTAGTGCAACAAGCCTATGTTGCTGAGGAGGATCTGAGGAAAATGTATGCTGAAAAGAAGGACTATTGGAAGGGTAAGAAAAAGGTTGCTGAATCTTCTACTCCATCCAGGCCATTCAAGGGAAGTAATTATAAAGGGAAGCAGGTGCAAACGTCTGATCCTCCAAAGACCAGAAATTGTACAAAGTGTGGAAAGTATCACAGTGGGGATTGCGGGCGAGGACCGAACCGGTGCTACAATTGTAATGAAGTGGGTCACTATTCAAATGAGTGCCCAGCTAAGAGAAACTTCCAAAGGGCGCCTAATGCTCCTAGTCAGGGACGAATCAACACATTGGATGCACGAACCATCACACCAACAGATAATCTTCTAAGGGGTACGGGATCTCTTTTTAATAACTCAGTCAATATTTTATATGATTCCGGTGCAACTCATTATTTTATATCGCAAGCATGTGTCGATCGGTTGGGTTTAGCATTGTCTGAGCTATCCGAACCGATAACTATTTTAACTGCTGCCAAGGGTCGCGTCCAGACCCAATCGTTGTGTGAAAATTGCCTACTTGTCATAGGGGACAGACAATTTGTTGTGAAATTTATTTGCTTGCCTATGAGAAGTATGGACGTTGTTCTGGGTATGAATTGGATGGCTGAAAATCATGTGATTATCAACTGTGCTGATCGAACCATTAGCTTCGCCTCCGAATCCGTGGGGTTGACACAGGCAAATTTTGAAGCAACGATCTCTTACACCGAGGCAAGCCAGTCATTATTCCAAGGTGCGGAAGCTATTCTTATTATGTTGTCTGCATCTACTGAAACGGGTTTAGACTTGTCGTCTGTGCAAGTGGTAAATGAATTTCTAGATGTCTTTCCAGAGGAAGTTTCATCCTTACCTCCTGACCGAGAGGTAGAGTTCTCAATAGAATTGATTCCTGGTACAGGATCAATCTCTATTGCTCCTTATAGAATGTCTCCCTTAGAATTAAAGGAGTTGAAGTCTCAACTTGAAGAGTTAATATCGAGGAGGTTTATCCGACCGAGTGCTTCTCCATGGGGTGCTCCGGTATTGCTAGTTAAGAAGAAGGACGGAAGCATGAGGTTGTGTATTGACTACCGTCAACTCAACAAGGTGACGATTAAAAATAAATATCCATTGCCAAGGATAGACGATTTGCTTGACCAACTTCGAGGTGCAGTGGTATTTTCAAAAATTGATCTTAGATCAGGCTATCATCAAATAAAGGTACGAGCCCTAGATATTCCGAAGACAGCTTTCCGTACGAGGTATGGACATTACGAGTTCGTAGTAATGCCCTTCGGTTTGACTAATGCTCCAGCGGTATTCATGGATTACATGAACCGAGTATTCCATACTTATCTCGATCAGTTTGTAGTAGTTTTTATTGATGATATCTTGGTGTACTCTAAGACCATTGAGGACCATGTCCAACATCTCCGCATTGTTCTGGGCGTACTCCGAGAAAAGAAATTGTACGCCAAGCCGTCGAAGTGTGATTTCTGGATGGCGGAAGTAAAGTTTTTGGGACACGTGATTTCCCAGTCGGGAGTTGCTGTGGATCCCAGTAAGGTGGAAGCTGTATTGAACTGGGAAAGACCGACATCTGTTACTGAAATAAGAAGTTTCTTGGGTCTAGCTGGTTACTATAGGAGGTTTATTCAAGGTTTCTCACAACTGGTTCTTCCACTTACCCGGTTGACTCGTAAGGCCCAACCGTTTATATGGGATGCCGATTGTGAGGAATGTTTTCAAGAATTGAAGGTTAGGTTGACTTCTGCTCCAATCCTAATTCTTCCAGATCCGTCTTTGGAATTTCAAATTTTCAGCGATGCTTCTGGGAAGGGTTTGGGATGTGTCCTCATGCAGAACCAACAAGTTGTAGCCTATGCCTCTAGACAGTTGAAGACTCATGAAGAGAACTATCCGACTCATGATTTGGAGTTAGCAGCTATTGTGTACGCACTGAAGATTTGGAGACATTACCTGTATGGGTCTCGTTTCGAAGTCTTCAGTGATCATAAAAGTTTGAAATATTTGTTTGATCAGAAAGAGTTGAATAACAGGCAGAGAAGGTGGGTGGAATTTCTGAAGGATTATGACTTCGAATTGAAGTATCATCCGGGAAAGGCTAATGTTGTAGCCGATGCACTAAGTAGGAAATCCATTCACGTAGCAGAGTTTATGATGCATGAAATGAAATTGTTGGAATCCTTTAGGGACTTAAATTTGGATGCAAGATCAAGGAAGAACCGGTTAGTGCTGAGCCACATGAGGATCTCTAGCTCATTAAGGGATTCTATTCGCTTGGCACAGGAAAATGATGTGAAGCTGCAATCGCGGAAATTGTTGCCAGACTTTACGGAAGATAGTGATGGGGTGATCTGCTTCAACGGTAGGATCTGTGTGCCCGATAATGAAGATATTAAAAAGCAAGTGCTAGAGGAAGCACACCGAAGTCTATTTTCTGTACACCCTGGATCCACCAAAATGTATAGAGATTTAAAACAGATGTATTGGTGGCAAGGAATGAAGTTAGAGATTGCTGAATTTGTGTCAAAGTGCTTAACTTGCCAAAGAGTTAAGATAGAACATCAGAAGCCTGGTGGTCTGTTACGACCATTAGATGTGCCAGTGTGGAAATGGGAAGACATTTCCATGGATTTTGTAATGGCGTTGCCAAAGTCTCAGGCCGGTAACGACTCCATTTGGGTAGTTGTAGATCGGTTAACCAAATCAGCTCATTTTATTCCGGTCCGTTCTAGCAGTAAAGTATCCAAGTTAGCCGAGGTGTACTTGAAGAGCATAGTAAGGTTACATGGGGTTCCTACCAGTATAGTGTCGGATCGAGATCCGAAATTCACTTCTCGATTTTGGAAAGCTCTGAATGAAGCATTGGGAACTAAAATACTTCTTAGTACCGCTTATCACCCGCAGACAGATGGTCAGACTGAGAGAACTATCCAAACATTAGAGGATATGCTCCGGGCTTCGGTACTTGATAACGGAAAGAAATGGGAGGATCATCTTCCATTGGTGGAATTCTCATATAACAACAGTTATCATTCCAGTATCGGAATGGCACCTTTTGAAGCCTTGTATGGTAGGAAATGCAGGACTCCATTGTGTTGGTGGGAAGTCGGTGAGAACCGATTGTTAGGACCCGAGGTGATTCAAGACACTACTGAAAAGATCCGCCAGATCAGGGAAAGAATGAAAGCTGCTCAAAGTAGGCAAAAGAGTTATGCCGACAAAAGGAGAAGGCCGTTAGAGTTTGAGTCAGGTGATCATGTGTTTTTGAGATTATCACCAACAATTGGAACAGGTAGAGCATTACGGGTGAAGAAGCTCAGTCCTCGGTATATTGGACCCTTCCAAATTATCGAGCGTGTTGGGCCTCTTGCATACCGCATCGCCTTGCCTCCTCCATTGTCAAGTTTGCATGATGTATTTCATGTGTCTCAGTTGCGGAAGTACATTCCCGATCCAAGTCAACCGTTAGATTTTGAAACGATTGACCTCCGACCGGATTTGTCTTTCCAACCTAGTCCGAATTACATCATGGAACGTGGCGAGAGGACGTTACGGGCAAAGTCAATTCCCATTGTCAAAGTGGTTTGGGATGGTTTCTCCGCCGAGGAAGCTACTTGGGAGTTGGAGGACGACATGCGGACTCGGTATCCGTACTTGTTCTCTTGAGGTATGTTATGATTAATTTTGAGGACAAAATTCTTTCAAGTTGGGGAGAATGTAACATCCTCAAAATAATTAATCGAATTATTTGGATGTTAACCCAATTGAATTAATTTGGTGCTTAATTGGTAAAATTATTGAGTGCTAAAATTAATTATTGGCTGTCACAGGATCGTTGACCGAATAATACGGACCAAGGGAGTTTTGGAATCGAAATAAGGAATTAAGATCAATACGGTAATTGAACCACGCTACCACTTATTTATTAATTAAATAAGTATGTGTGTGTGTGTTAAATGAAAGAATAAAAGAAAGAAAGGAAAAAGAAAAGAGAGGAAGCGCTGGAAAACAGAGAAGAGAAGGGAAAGAAGAGAAAGAAGAGAAAGGAGAGAAGAGAAAGAAGAGAAGAAAGAAGAAGAGATTGTGGGAGCATCACTCATCCCCAAGGTTCCAAATTCCATCACCATCGTCATCTCATCCTTCTCATCAAAACCCATATCTTAGGTAAGCCTCTCCTCCATTTTTCCCCCTTCTATTTGACTTCGAAAATTGAGGGTTTGTGAGGAGAATTTGTTGAAATCGAGGATTAATAGGTTGTGTTGGTGATTGGGTTATGCTTAGGATCGAAGCTAGGAGCGGATTGAACGCGATTGGAAGCTCGGAACGAAGTTAGGAGCGGTTCGGTGTTGTTTGGGTTCGATTCGGTGATTTCGACGTCTCGGCAAATTCGGTTCGATATCGGCTCTCGCTTCAAGGGTGAGTTTTACTCACGCTTAGGATATTTTTGTGTCTCATTAGTTTTTACGTCAATTGGTTTCGAAAGATTTTTGGAACGAAAACCGTTATTTGAAAATATGTCGCGTTTTAATACAATTCGTTTTGATTAAGTTTTTGATTGGATTGATTGATTTTGTGGTTTGAATTGGACTCATTTTACTGGTTGTCAAATCTGTTTTTGATCGGAACAAAGATCGGAATTGAGCGGAATAGCGGATTTCGCGAAAATCGCAAAATCTGTCTTAACAGACCCCCCGTTCTGCCTGTTCGCGCCTCACCTGCGCTCCAGGCGCGACTTCAGCGCAATTGGACAGAACTTTCTGCCAGTTCGCGCGTAACTCGCGCGCCAGGCGCGACTTCAGCGCAGTTTGACAGAATTTCAACAGTTTTTCACTGTTTTTCGTTTCGCGATAACTTTTGATCCGGGAACCCGATTGAGGTGTTCTAAGATGCGTTGGAAAGCTTATTCAGAGGCCTAACTGAATATTCTATTTTTAAGGCAAAATGATCTGTTTTTGATATTGAAAATTGTGTCGAAAAATGGTCAAATAGAGTGCGAGTGTGAACTTGGATTTTTATAAAACGTGGAATTAAAGTGTTTCATTGATTGTCTGATTTGATGGACCGTGGGTTCATAGTGCTGTAGATATATATATATATATATATATATATATATATATATATATATATATATATATATATTATATCGAGTTTGGGTGACGACCCATGTTGACATACTAGGCGGGGCAGTCATGATCCCTTACCCTAGGCTCTGTGCCATTAGGAAACACTATTGGCTATGGGGTTCGCCGCAGCTTAGCGTTCGCGCAGTCGGTGTTATGTTAAATTGTTGTTGTGCGATACACCGCAGCTTAGCGTTCGCGCAGTCGGTGTCGTATAGTGCAGTTCACCGCAGCTTAGCGTTCGCGCAGTCGGTGCCGTACCGGGTTATAACATGTTAGCCGTAGCTTAGCGTTCGCGCAGTCGGCCTTATATTTAAAGTTAAAGAATGGGGTACACCGCAGCTTAGCGTTCGCGCAGTCGGTGTAATGTTCAAACAATCATAAAATTGGACCGAGAGTGTTAGTAGGGGTTCCGGTAGAACTCACTGAGATTGTATCTCACTGTTTAATTGTTGTTGTTTTACAGATAAACAGGGACAGAAGAAATCTCAGAGGCACGAGTAGGTGGCCCCGGGAGGAGAATAATGACTTAGCTTTATGTTCAAGTTTATTTTCCTTCTGTTGTCCATGTATTACAACACTATGGCATTAGTGTTTTGTTTATCCTTTTTCGCTTTCTTGTATGACTCTGATTACCACAGTTGCTGACATTTATGGTCTGAGTACCGTATGATCTTATTTGTGTATAAGATGGTTATGTCGTATTTCAGCAAAAATTTTATGTTGGTATTCAGTGTCTAAACAGGAATTTGTTATCTCTGATGTTTATAATTTGGAACGCTTTGGTATTTTTACAAGTTAATTATACCGGGGTGTTACACTAACTGGTAAAGCAGCCTCCACAGTTGGATCTATGAGTAAAAGATATATTGCCTCAGTTGATCATGAATTATCCTTAGTTTGATTTGATCCATTTCTGGAATTTTGTTATAGTGTGGTGGGTGCCTTGGTTTGAATATTAAGTCTAGTTATGTCGTTTCTGTTGAGACATTTTCAGTCTTATAAATCAAATCCGAAACTAGTTTTGCTTCTCCATAAGCGGCGTTATAACTGATTGCAGTTAAATTTTGCTCTTTTCATCACTCTTCTAAATAAGAAATTGGCAGTTACTAAATCTGAAACAAGTTTCAGTATTTTATCATTTGATTTCGATATGACGATAGGAAATTTAACACTTAAAGAGTAATACACTAGTTTCTTCATTATGATTCCAAATTTCAACACATGATTAAGTTATAATATTTTCGGCAGACATGTGATAAGAGTTATTTCTACTGCTTTTTGTTCTTTGTACACACTACAAAGTTGATTCCTAGACTTATTTATGTCTTTCTTGTGCATTGCCAATATTTATGAATCTAATTTACAATTTCAGGCTGAGCATGGCCCTGATAGTCAGGTTGTTCTTGTGATTGCTGGAGATGGTGTGGATCTGAATGCAATACAGGAGGAGCTCAGCAAGCAGTGCCAGAGTCTTCCAAGAGGAGAGTTTGCCTCTAAATGGATCAGAATGGATCAGAATGCAAGTTCAGATTACTACATTGTAGCAAGTGCAAGGTTTGTGAATGAGTCACGTTGGAAAAGAGTTACTGGAGTTGGTATCTTGCACTATACAAATTCTAAGGGGGATGCAAGAGGTCCTTTACCACCAGGTCCAGATGATCAATACGATAAAACTTACTCAATGAACCAAGCAAGATCCATCAGGTATCTTCATGTTTCCATTAGTCCTTTCAACTATATTATATTGTTTCTACTTATTCAGTGGTTAATTGCTACCCGCAGGTTGTGGAGATCACTAAGGGAGGTAAGGTCAAATATGAACTTGACAAAAAGACTGGAATGATTAAGGTTCACTTAGCTCCTGGACCCAATATCAATAACTATGGCGTTTACTGTTGTTAGGGCTTGGGATCTTCTAACTTGGGTGGCAACTCATGGCTTCTTTTCTCAGGTTGCAGGCTTAACTATGGTCTCTGTACTATGCTTCACATCTAGTTCCTGTGTTGAACTTTTGACAGACATTGATGTATGTATAAGTTAACTGCATACAATAATTGTTCTTTTTTCCTTGACGACAGAAGGTTCAAGATCTCCTGAACTGACCATCACATTATTATTTTATTATTGCAGATGCTGCATCACTGGCATCAACAACGTCTGAATGATGTTTATACTTCTCTTCTGCTGATGATTTTGCATTATTTTGTGGGTATGTGCTGTTAATATATATATTTATCTCCTCATAGTTCAGTTACAGGAATCTTTTATTCATTTCCTTTTTGCAAGTAATGACAGTATTTGAAAAAGTTTTACTTGGCCTGCTGCCTAATACTAAGTTTATGTTTTCCATTTAACTTTAACATTGTATACCACTCGTGATTGCTTTCTAAAATGGTTTCCCCCTAAATTTTCTCTTATTTTTCTAATTTCTCATGTTTTTTGAAGCTAGAAGATATTCACATAGCAAGATGGAAATGGTATATCGTTGAATCTGGAATCAATGTTTTGGCTTTCATCATTTTTAGGTTGAAGCTGGAACGATTCTTTATTTTTATTGTTTTCGTTTTTGCTTTTTCTTTTTTTCCTTCATTTACAGATGTTTGTGTGTTTCGTTCATCGATTTTGTGTTTTTCGTTTTTGCCTTCGTTCATCGATTTTGTGCTTTTTGTTTCTGCCTTTCGTAGTTTAGTTGTGGTATCGTGAATGGGTTTTTCATTTTTGCTTGTGACTTTTTCAAATTTTTTAGGTTGAAGCTGAACTGAAGAACAACATGAGATATCCATAAAGAAATTACAAGTTGCAAGAAATAAAAAGGCTAAGTTCCTGAACTTGTTTTCCTCTGTATTTCTGTTTTCTTATACTTGCTATTGCAGCAACTCTTGATGATTTTTGGTGTGCTTAATTGCGATTACAAACCAATTTTTAAAACCCTAGTTCCAGGATAGCCAGCCTGGTATAATATCCAATTTATGCCTACTGATTTGTTCATATAACCTATATTTGTATGACTGTTACAGGAGTATAGAAGGAAATCTATTTTCAGAAGGGAGCAGAAGTGGACCATAGAATAGAAGTAATTGGTTTTTAGGAGCATTCACTTTGATGAACTTGCACAAGGTAGCTATCTATCTTAACTTTTACCAATCTTTTCTTCCCTCAAAGTTCTTTTCTTTCTTCTTCCAAGAATATGACTATTTCCAATTCTAAGTGACCTTTACTGTGTTGAATTTGATGAACTTTTTTCCCTTTTCTCTGTGAAAGTATCCATTGCTATCTAGATGTGGAAAGATGAACAGAATCATATACGATTCTCGCGACCCCGAATTGAATAAGATATCTATGGATGAACTCCCTGGATGAACCCCCAAATTAGGATTGATCACTTTGTTAGAGTCATTACTGCTATTAAGGTAAAGGGTATGAGATTTGAATTTATTGGTTCTGGAATAATGCATTATGCTACTAAGTGGTTACCAGGATTGTTAAATGAGACAGCAATCCAAGGAGAGGAAACAAGCAATAGCAGTAACAGTAGTTATGGTAGTGGTACTAGTAGCTGGAAAGGTGGACTTCATATGATAGTTTCTGGAACTAAAGATGAAAATTCAAGTCTTCAAGCTAAGGATCAAAGAATGGTTATTGAAAGCCTCATCAGCATAATTCCACCACAGAAGGATAGTGTCTCATGTAGCTTTCTACTTAGGCTTCTGAGAATGGCAAACATGTTAAAAGTTGCACCTGCATTGATTACTGATTTAGAGAAAAGAGTGGGAATGCAATTTGAGCAAGCTACACTAGCTGATCATATAATTCCTTGTTATAATAAGAGTGAAACTGTTTATGATGTGGATCTTGTTCAGATGTTGTTAGAGCATTTTCTTGTTCAAGAGCAGACTGAAGGTTCTAGTCCAAGCAGACAATCCTTTTCTGATAAGCATGTGGGAAGTAACCTTAATGCATTATGAAAGTCCCTTTTCAATTTAATACAGTATTAGCACATGTTTATTATATTTGAATGATGTTATAGTTGTTTGAATTGAGCTGTTGATGCAAAATATCACACCATTAGGCCTTGAAATTAGTCTGGTTTTATTAGTTGTTAAACTCATTTGTAAAATTGATCATCAGTAGCGATTCTATAATTGTCTTTGTAATTTTCTCTTTACTGTTGACTTCCTTTAATTGCTTCAGTTTGATGCGTGCTAGACTGCTAGTATATAATTCCTTTAATCCAATGAAATGATTATTTAGCAATTGAGCTTTTAGTTAATAGTTCATTGTGGTTGTAAAAAATTTGCATAAAAGATTTTGATTTTATGATAATTACTAGTGTATAAGAGAAGGAATTGTAATAGAAGTTTGGTTTAGTGAGGGTGTAAGGACGACTGTTGAATTTAATTTTTTTTTAATTTTTTTTAAAAATTTCCGACGGATTTCCGACGGATTTGCGACGAAAATGTATCAGCATTTGCGACGACTTTGCCACGGATATTTGCGACGGGTTTTCGACGACTTTGCGACGGAGACATTTGCGACGACAAAATCCGTCGGAAACGATTTGTGACGAGCGATTTTGCGACGAAAATTTGTCCGGCGGAAAGTCCGTCGGAAACGTTAATTTGCGACGAAAATCAGTGCGTTTCCGACGGATTTTGTCGTCGGAAATCGTCGATTTTCTTGTAGTGAGAGAAAATGACTAAAAAATAATAAATAATGATGAGAGAGAATGAAATTAAGAGAGAGATAGAGAGGATGGAGGGAGATGTAGGGTTAGTGGGAAGGAGAGGATCCAAGTCCCAAAGCCTCCAGTTCTGCCACACATTGCAAAAACAAAAGATAAAGCTACTGACACCACATATCCCCTACATGCAATCTTCAAATCAATATTATATATATATATATATATATATATATATATATATATATATATATATATATATATATATATATATATATATATATATATATATATATATATAAAAGTCTTTTATCCGTAATCAATATATATGAGTTAAAAAAACCATTGTTTGCCTTTTCAAACAGAAAAAACATAGTAAAAAAATTTTCTTTTTAAAATAATTATTTTTTCTAAAGGAAAAAAAAGAATCCCCCGTACATATTGTTGTCTTCCTCCCTCATCTTTCTCTCTCTACCCAATTTTCTTTGCAACTTTCTTTTCCACCAAGCTCTCATCTTCCTTTGCGGAAATGTGAGGTACGCCGTTCAGCAGCCTCCAAGTCTTTCATATTGTATTGATTTGTAGGCCAATGGTGGTGGTTGTCGAACTCAGACAGAGGGAGGGTGAGGGTTTGTGCATCTCTATCACTGTTTGTGAGAGGGATAGGGAGGGGTGTGCGTGATTCGTGAAGTGAGAAGGTGGGAGGAAAATAAATGAATATTTTTTCATGAACCACATACTAATATTTTTTCGGGGCCCTAAAAAAATTGGATTGGACTGAAGCTATGTGCAGTAGCTCATCCTGCACAGGCTAGTTACTAGCTCTGGTTGCGGTGGATATATTGTGAACCTTAAGTATTGGAGTTCATAAGGAAACTCATCCCTTCTTATATGTGTATACATCATTTGTTAATGTTAGATTTATTTGAATCACCGTTGAAATAAAAAATGGAAGCTATAAAGAGTGAGTCTGGGTGGCAATACTTCAGCCTATGGGTGAACGAAACAGCTAGAGTCTGTGGTCTTCAATGGTTTATGATTCTCACCCAAATCAGGAGATACATGAAGTCAACTGGAGTCACAAGAAAGGGGGTTTGAATTGTGATCCTTTAAGAAAAATAGTTAGACTAACTTCCTTAAGAATAGAGTGATAAGAGCATCAGAAGATATTTACTATCTTCTGAGTAAAACATTCATCTGAATGAATATGAATATAGGATGGAGAGAGTAGGTCAGAGTTCTAAGAAGATATAGGTAGTGTATTAACTCTGATATAGGTATCTTCTTAGAGACAGAATAATGTAGAGAAGATAAGAAGGTAGGGAGATGTATTTGAATCTTCTCACACTAGTGATGATGTTGTGTATAATGAGGAGTGTTGTTATATATTGAGAGGATAGCTCAATATGGTTCATCTTGAGAATGTAAGATAATTCTTACAATAGAGTAGAAGAGGTCTTTCTTTTAGAACATGTAGCCATAGAAGATAGACTTATAGGAATGCAGTAAAGAACACACATGAAGTATAGTGGTTCACCGAAATCACATGGGCTACACCAACTCCTCACATCCAGTGATAATTGCACTATTTCCAATAGCTTACACTTTACAACTCATTCTAGGCTTAAAGCAAATGATAGTTTTCTTCTACAACTCTATCAACTGTTCCACTAGTTTTCTTCTACAACACTAGCAACTGTAAGACCCCTAAGAACGTCTTAGGCATATTCACTAACACCCCAACATCCCTATGTCATATTAGGAAGGTACAAACCCCTAACAACCTACTTAGGCTTCTTCATTAACAATCCAGCAAACATATTCCTTGTTAAGAAGGTAAACAAATAAGGTAGTGTTTGGGTTTGGTTTGGGAATTACACTAGCTTGGATGGTGATATGTTTTCTAACTTAATACAATATCCAAAGCTATTAAATACTCATAAATCTTCCCATAAAAACTTTGAAGAGCACTCAGTATGGTTGAGAGAAGAGAGGTGCTTTAGAAGCTACTTGAGAAGCTTCCTTAGAAGCTATATGATAGGAAATATTGACCCAGGCTTACCGCCAACTCTCACTAACTTGAATGATGTCTTCCATAAGGAATTTATAGAGGTTTTAGCCCAAAAGAGTCATTGGAAATGATCTCCAAAGACATTATATCCGTTTATAGCCGTTGGGACCTTTTTTCAAAAATCTGCTGCACTTTTCTGCACTCACAGCACTTTTCTGCATTCTGCAGCACTTTACAGCTGTTTCTGTACTTTCTGCAGCACTTCTCTCATCTTTTGACTTAGACCTTTTGAATGTATCTTCTAATGTATCTACTGAATAATCTTCTAAAGAGTCATCTAAATTATCTTCTGAGGAGTTTTCTGAACAGCCTTCTAAACAATCTTCTGAACTATCTTCTGAGATGTATTATCTTGAACTTTTTGAAGATTGTTTTGATGCCTTCTCATGCTTGTGAAACATCATGGTCTGTGTCTTCTTAAGGTTGCTGAAGCATTTTGACATAGCTTTTCTTATCATGAGAGGATATATAGATTGGGTCTTTTCATTTTGAGAAACTTTTTACTCTTGCCATCTCTTTTTACTAGGCTTCATGAAGAACCATCTTCTCAACTTGAGAAGCAATATAGCTAGTGTCTTATTTATCATAGAAGCTTCTTACTACTACCAACTCTTCTTGAAGAAACAACTTCTCATCGTAAGAAGCCACTGTAGCCATCTTCTTTCATCCATCTTCTTACGACTCTTGACCATCATTCTCATCTTCTAAAGGCTTTACTAAGTTTTCTTTCTTTATGAGGCTTCTTGAGGAGGGTCTTCTTAATTTGTGAAGTCACTATAGCTTATGTCTTCTCATCAGGGAAGAATCTTATTATACCATACTCTTCTTGAGAGGCTTTTTGAAGAATGCCTTCACATATCAGAATCCATTATAGTTGTCTTCATTCTTCTATCTTCTCATGATCATGACCCCAAAGCCTTCATACTTTTCTTCTAAGGCATCAATTATGCCTTCTTATGTGGTGCTATCTTAGCACACTGTCTTCTTGAGATTTGATTGAATGGTTCCTGCACTTTGATCACTCAAGAAAATCCATTAGATCACTAATGAATTAGAGAACTGAAACACTTGTCAAAAAGGTTTGTTTCCATCAAAACTTATCCAAGGGATTTTGCCTCAACAATACTTAGCGGACTTAGCTACCCTACTATCGCTCTAAATTCTCACGATTAATGAGAACATGAGATACCAATTAAGCAATCACCATTGAGGCACTCTTCTTCAGTAGACTAGACATGTCCTCCTAATGGCTAATAGACTTCCATGAGTTCTAGATTTTATACCACGTGCATATGGAGTACGGACGAGATTAGGTTTATGTAGTCCTATGATATGGTATGCTCGTCGGCATGGCAACAAAACCCATACCCGCGGGGACCGACCCAAACCCGCCTGATTTGATGGGTTTTCCCCACTTTGACTGAGTTTGGGTTTGGGTTTGGGTTTTTCCCGAAATCAAAATACAGGGATGGGACGGGTAATGGGGATATAGGTCCCGTCCCCGAACTCGTCCCCGAATGAATGATGGGGGTATTTCACTACAAAAAATCGGGTAAATTCGGCGGTTTGAGAAGGGCGGTTCCTTTTAACCGCCATAATCTCTACATTTACATCTTGTGGTCTTCTCCACCTAGGATTGCCAACTCAGCATGGCGCCATTTTTCTCGCCAAACCCCGCCAATTTTCCACCAGTGTGGCACCGGCGTGTGGCTGTCGTTGGTTCGCTACAGTCAATCACCTGTGTGGCGCCGCCATGTGGGCTCTGTTGGCTCCCATTGATTTGCTGTTGCCAGTTAGGATTTGGTTTATTGACAGTTAGGATTCACTCAGCCAGCGAATGCAAGGGTCATTGAAGAAAGAAGTGGGAGAAATCGAACGTGGTGTGGTGGTGTCAGCGAAGAATCGGGTGGTAACAGAGTGGGAGAAATCGAATGTGATGTCGTGGTGTCAGTGAAGAATCGTGTTGTCAGCGAAGCAATTAGGCACACGAGATTTCTTCTCGTCAGCGACGCAATGGAAATGGCGTCAAAGATTTTGTTTCAGGTTTGTGAATCCACGTGTATTGTGTTTTTTGGTTTCCCCTGCTTAGTTTCTTTCGACATTGCTGCATTTCTATTGTGTTCCTCTTCGTTTTCCACATGTGTCTGCCTTTGTCTTGCTTTACTGTGTTCTTTTCTTCTTCCAATTCCCAATGCTTCCAACTTTATTTAATTAAGCTAAGTTTCTGCATACCAATTGTTTATAATCATTGTTTCCCTCTTCCAATTGATATCTGTACCGTGCCTCATAGCTTGGATTTACATAATGAAATCAATATTCTCCATCCCAATTGTTTCTAAGCATGATTTCGCGCTTCCCATTAGCCTAATAATCGTCTAATTTCTTAGCTCTAGCCACTGTTAATCGTTTGGCTTCCTTCTATATAAACCCCCGTTGTACCCACATTTCTTCTCACCATCTTTTAACTTCTTCTACGGTTGTTCTCTCAACTTGGTTCTCTTTCTCTTTTGTTATTTTCCCTTTTCCTCTATTCCTAATTATTTGCTCTGTTTTCCTTTCTCATTTCTTATTTCAAACAATTTCTAATATTTTTTTTTCGTAGGCAATTCCTTCGAATTTACTCTTACTTCGAGTTCTGGTTTTTGGGAGGTATGCTTCTTCTTCTCTTGCTATATATTTTTGCTTTTTCCCCTTTAATAACTCTTAACTTTCGCTATTTTGTAGTCTGGTTTTCATTAAGTGGTGGTTGTTTGGCATGTTGATTTGATAATTATGTGAAGTTTTTGGTCTTGAACTGTATATGTATTTATGGATGATGGGAATTTTTTCCCTTTGCTTACTTACCTACGTTATTTGTTCTTCTTTTTTGATGACTTATTCTTCTAATTAGTTTCACCATTTTGTTTTGTTGTTAGTATAGTGCTATTTTACCTTGCATTCTTTGTTTGCATTTTTGACTTGTGCCTCTCATAATCTATCTACTTTGCTTTTTAAATTGCCTTTCTGTATAGGGTGCTTTTAGTTTCTCCTAAATTTTTATTTAATTTTGCTTTTGTTTTTCTCTGGTTATCTCCTTTTGGAAGGTAAGTTTGTTCTTTTCTCTCTTGCACCATTTTGTAGTTTTTTTGTTAACAGTCTATATCTATATTTGAATGTCTCATTATGTTTTTTTTTTCATTTGTGTGTTTTGTTTTATATTTTTCCCTATTTGTCTCATTCCCTTCTTCTAATGTGCTATTCTTGATTGTGATTACCAATTGTTCCATTGTTCCAATTTGGTTTTTTACCTTTTTCATGCCTGCTATATTTCATTCTTTTGTCTTCCATTCCCCACTTATACATTTGGTTTTTTTTCATCTGTTGCATTTTTAGCTAGATGGATCCTTTTCCTGAATTGGACAATGATCAATATGTTCAGCAGTGTCTTTCCAAGTACCATACATATCACTTTGAATATGTACCTGGCTTTGTGAGTTGCCTCATCTTTTGGTTAGCCAAGATTTTTATGTGTCTTTGTTTTTTGTTCTTCCTTTAATTATTTCTTATTTTCTTTCACAGACCAAACAACAACTTCCAGTTCTGTTTTACATTGACTTTTATGATAACCTGCCCACTATTGTTCATTTCTTGGATCCTGTGGGGAATCTCTTTATTATTTCAACCAAAGAAACTAAGGGCAGGATTTTCCTCACTCATGGTTCCACCTACATAGGGGAGGTTTATAAACTCATTAGTGGTGGTTGGGTTACTATTTGTCTTGCTCATGCTTTAACTTTCCACCTGCAAGTTAGGGATAGGATGGGGAGGCAGGTCAAATTTCCATCTCCTTCTCGAAGGTTTGGCCTTGGTGAGGTTCCCTTTGGCCTGCCTATTGGTTATGGGGAGGTTGATAAGTTCCTTTTCATTGATGCTGTTCATTTTCACCACTCTTGTGTGAAATATTTGTCTTTTGAGGAGGTTAATACCCCCTATCTGGTATGAATAAAAATCCTCACTTTTTCCTCATTTGCTGTTTCTCTTCTCATTATTTTAGCTTTAGTTTTGAGAAATGGTTTTCCTTTTCCTTTTCAGTTCCTCCATGTTGGTTTTTGCCAAATTGCTTTTCGTCCTCGCTGTACCTCTGTGACTCTGGTCAATTTCCGCGGGAGGCAATGGGTCTGCAAGTTTCAGTGGCATAGCACCAAGTCTGGCTATTGCTGCATAACTGATGGTTTGCCTATCTTTCGTGGTCTGAATGGCCTTACTGCTGGGGATACTCTCAAATTTGGTGTTGCCAAGAAAAATAGGAAGCACCTGTTTGTAAAGGTCCTTTAGGAAGTGGGTTGTTCCTTTTTTGATATGTAACTAGGCCCTCTTGGATTCTATTATTAAAATGTACTTTTGTTTAGCAGTCACAGGTCTACTTTAAGGCATTAGTAATTTATGTTTTTCTATGCATTTGGGGCTCTTTTGTTTTTTAGGTGTTTGGACATGGTTTGTTGGGGATCCTTTTGTGGTGTACTTGGTCTCAATCTCTTAATGAAATTCCTTTCTTGCTTAGCTCATCTTATTTTTTTTGCCCTTTTGTCTCTACTAATGCATATTAGTATTGTTGAGTGAACCTTTGTCTTTTTTTGTGACAAATCTTACTTGATTGGGTTTGAAGCCGTCAGAGAGACAGCCATGTGCCTTTTTTAAAAAAAATAGTATTGTTAAGTGAACCTTTGTCTTTTTTGTGACAAATCTTACTTGACTGGATTTGAAGCTGTCAGAGTGGCAGCCATGTGCCTCGCAGTATATTAGATGTAACAGTATAGTGAACCCTGTTGGCTATCTATTTCATTCCAGTGATGGTTTTGCTTTTTCCCTTTCCTTATATATGTGGGTTGTTGCCCACCCTTTTTACACCTATGTTCCTTTCTCATTTTTGTTTATTTTGCATACTTTATTTGCTTTTCAAGGTTTGCACTCACATTTTGTTGCTACTTATGCTTCCTTTATAAGTTGTTCTCATTTTCCCTTATTTATGTTTTCAATTTCCCCAACTACTTCTTGCTTGCGTTTATGGTTGCTTATTTATCCTTATTTGTGTTTTCAAATTCTTTAGATGTCTCTTGCTAGGACTGATGGTTCTGAGGATGATTATGACTCTGAGCTGGTTATTAAGTTTGACAGATTTTATCTTGAGTTTCTTGCTGAGAATGTAAATACCAACCCCTCAATTTTTCTAACTTCATTTTTGTCCTTATCTTTAACTCCTTTAGCCCCTTACAATTTTTTTATGTGTTCTTATTCTATAGTTTACTGCAAAGTTACCTGAGTTGTTTCCCCAGCTACATGGTAGTGCGGTGTCCTGTTTAGTGATGTTGGGCATCCAGTTGGGAATGAATTCCAACTATTTATCTGCAAATAAAATGGTCACCCCTATTTTTCAAGTGGTTGGAATGAAATGGGGCTTTATTACTGTTTGCATGGGGGGAATAATCTGACTGGTCTATGTCAGGAAAAATAGGATGTTCATCAAAGTTAAAGATAGGTTTGGTAATGAAGTTGCTTACCCAACTCCACCACGCATTTTTAGGTTGGGTCAACCTGCTATTCCAAACATCCATGCTGATCTTGGTGACAGATATCTTCGTTCACTGTCTAGGGTCCCAACTCTTTATCATACCTTATCAAAGCGTTTAACTGAAGTTGATGTAAATTCTGGGAACTTGGTATGCATTTTTATACTCTGTATTGTGAACTCTCAGTGACCGTGTTTTGGAAACTATAATGGTTAACTTAGTTACCTTATTGAATGCAGGCTATTCCTTCTGGTTTTAGCGAGGGTTTAATGTCACTTGGTGTTTATGAGGTGACATTGGTCGATTCCTATGGCTATGGGTGGAAGTGTGAGATGAAATATGATGCAGCAAATCCTTCCCTGTGTGGTCCTTTCGCCATCAGAAGATACTTTTGAGGGGCGTCCATGTTAAGATTTCAGTTAGTGTTGTGGATCTCAAGTTGATTTTGTTTGATTTTAACCGCCCAATATGTTGTTGATCCCTTTTACTTTTTTAAACGAGCTATGAACACTTTTTAATCTTGGGTTTGTTATGTAGCTATTGTGGTCTTGCTGACTATGTTCTTTCTTAATGTAAATCTTTAGAGTGTCTTAGTTATTGCTATGTAGCATAATTATGAAATCGCTAAGACCAATGCCACTTAAAGAGCATTGTGTTAGTTATTGCTATTCCATGGTTTCTGTTATTGTAAATCTTTTCCTATTGTTAAAATATCTCTCATTGTTGTGTTATATATCTTTTTCACACCTACATTCAAACAAGAATTTGGATTTTTCAGTATTATGAATTTGAAGTTTGTGAATTTCAGTATTATGACCCGACGGCACAGCAAATTGATGAAAATTTTTGATAGGATCAAATCATGTAAGGAACAGCATTTTTTGGTCTATGACTTTGATAATATATATATATATATATATATATATATATATATATCATATGTGAATCTCTTGGCCTATTCAATGCTCTGTCAAGTTGTAAATATCTTCATCAAGTTTTTATTTTTTACATCCCAATAGAGCTACGGGATGGATTCCCATTATATGTGCCATGTGCTATTTCTGTCCAATATCTTTTGCCTTATATGGTTTAGCAGATTTCCTGATCTGAAGTGACACCCTAAGTAGTGTGTCATCATTTCTTTTTGTGTTTTTCGGTGTTGTGGCCATTTATCACTCTATATATACCTACTTCTTCTTTTTCACTTTAGTCCTCTCTACTTCATATCCAAAAACATCTTTGCTTGCAAGGTTAGTTTCTCTCCACTCTTATAAATTTGTTGGTCTTATCTATATACAGATTAAATTTGGTTGTTCTTACAATTTGTATCTTCAATGTGTGCAGATGAGCATTAATGGAGATGATTCAGATTGTTTTTTTGAAATTGAAATGAAATTTGACAGATACTACTTGGAGTTTATGCCTGAAAATGTATTTGACTCCTCTTTGCTTAATTTTTGTTCGTAGTGTCCTCATATTTGAATTATGTTTCCTTTGGTTTCTTCCGCTCTTCTAAGTATTGTCTTTGTTTTGGTATGCAGCTGAATGTCAAACTTCCTGATTTGTTCGCCCAATAACATCTTGATCAGGTTTCCTTCTTGGTTATGTTATGTGATCCTGTTGGTAATGAATTTCAAGTTATTGTTAGGAATTTTGATGGAAATGCATACTTTACAACTGGATGGCGTGACATGGGGATTTTCTATTGCTTGCATGGGGGTGAGGTAGTGAGGAATGACAAATGTTTGATCAAAGTCAAGGATAGGTTTGGTGATGAGGTTGATTATCCAACTCCCCCCAGAATTTTTAGGTTGGGTCGTGAGCCAGTCCCAAATAGTGGCTTTGATTCGTTTCTTGGTGAACAATTCCTGCAACAATTGGCTAGAGTCCCTACTATTTACTACACACTCTTCAAAACTTTGACTTTCAATGATCTTCATAGTGGTAAATTGGTATGTTCTTTACATTTTTTTGCTGTTTTTAATGTTTGAATTTCTTTGTATGTTCATGTTACAGATTTCTTAGATAATTTGCATTATTTGTTGCAGTCTATGCCTGCTGATTTTTGTAAACTTCTCATGCCATCTAGTAAAAGTGAAGTTACTTTGGTTGATACCTTTGGCCATAAGTGAATCTGCACTTTGAACAATGATCAAGAGAATCGATCCCTTTGTGGTTTGGAGGATGGGTGGTCTAACTTCTGCTGTGTCAAACTTCTTACTGAAGGCAGCTTTGCTAGATTTCAAGTGTCTGTTAATGATTATGCTATAATCCTCTTTGAAAGAGAGCCAATGTTTGAGTAATCCTCTTTGTTTAGTTACTTTGTTTGGTATTGGCATTAACTTTTGTTTCTTTTTTGTATCTCCTACTATTTGTTTTGGTTACTGTACTCTTTTGGTTGTTACAAATGAAAGTAGAGTTAGGGGGTGGATTCCTATTGTAAATGCCATGTAATGTTTTCTCTAGTAATACGCTCTTTGTATTATATTATGCATCAGACTCAATGCACTATTTGGTTATCTATTATGCATTACTTTAATTGTACTTCGATTATTTAGGTAAATTTATTTTTCATTCTTAACCAAGTGTGCTTTATTTTTTCCTAAAACACTACACCATCTCTGTTTGCGAAGTTTCACTTCGAACACAGGTTTCTATATACAGTGATACAAGAATGGCTATGTGATTGTTTTGATTGTAAGGAATAACAAAAACTTTATATTTGTGTTCTATTCAGACAAAAGAATAAATTCACTTATGGGTCATATGAATAAGTGGTATCACTGATATTGAGTCTCATGCATAATCACCAACTAAGACTATACCATAATAACCCTTACCCGTTCTACTACTAATATTGTCACTAAACTCACAAATGATGCACACCTCATCAAAACAATAGCAAATAGTTTGGAAAGTGAATCATCTTTTTACATTGCCTTTATCTCTGCATCACTCAGTTAGTAGCAGAAATATCGAATTCGTATTAGCTGGTAAACATAATTTCTGAACAACATAATTGGAATGTCAAAGAGAAGAGTAAATGAAGGAACTAGATAAAAAGAACCAAGAAATTGGAAGTTAAAAGCTACTTTTAAACATGTTTATGGTGATGGAAAGGCCAAAATATTATTTGCTTATTTGTTATATTTGGATCTAATCAAAGGAATTAAAACAGATTTAACAGTTAATGCAAAATTTTCATTCATTCTTATATCCTCCCTCAATTTCTTATTCTTGCTTTTCTTATATCTTCATTCAGCTTCTTATTCATTGCTTCAATATATCATCACATGCAATCTATCTATTCTCATTATTCATATTTAAAATGTCAAGTCTAAGTTCTTCTTTCCTACATATCCTTTTGATTTTGCATATTTACATCTTCAAATTTGCATATCTTATACACTGTAGCCATTTACGTCATTACTGATTGCTGGCGATCTTCTAAACGATTTCATTTCTTCCGGTCTTTCTGGTCTTTCTCAACATATCTTTTGACTGCTTTTGCCTCTTCTCTTGACTCTATTCTTTTCTTTCCACTTGGTGCTATTCTTCAGTTTATCTTCCTGTACACTAATCTCTAAATTATGGACCATACTCAAGAAATTCTTTTAAAGGTATCTTTGCATACTCTTTGCAGCATAGATACTGTATACATGTAACATATCTATGATCCATACGCAAGCATATATCTGACTGTATATCTTAAATAATATCTTTGCTAATATACATACTTATGCATATCTCTGTTAGGTACATTATCATTAATTATCCATGATCCATACCATCATTTCATGACTCCAGAATTTCTGAGTGTTTCATATTTATTAATGTGTTTTTTGTTTATGCATCATCCATGTTTGATTAAATGCCAATGAGTTTTCCTGCTATTATGTTTAAAGTGACCATGGTAACCAATTGAATCTCATTGATTTATATTTGCTTTATCAAGTATCATGTGCTAAAACTTTCATTCAAGCTGCTTCATGTATTTTCTAATTCTATAGCAAAATCTATCCAAAATCTATCATTGGAAACATGCAAAATCTATCCAAATCAAGCAAGCAGATTTCCCATAGTTTAACACACTGTTCAGAATTTTAAATTTGCACATTCATCCATTTCCATTTTCTTTCATTTTCCTTACAAGTGGTATGTCATATATCTTCTAATTTTTGGGTAATAGATCTTCTGTGTAATCTGATGTAATCCTATGTTTGATCTTCAAACATATATTTGACTATCATTGGAAACGTGCAAAATCTATCCAAATCAAGCAAGCAGATTTCCCCCACTTATATTTATTTACTACATAGTGTCACACACTGTTCAGAATTTTAAATTTGCACATTCATCCATTTCCATTTTCTTTCGTTTTCCTTACAAGTGGCACATTCATAGGTCATTCCTTTCCATTAGTTACATTTTACTTGCTTCATTTGCTTCACTATTTTTCCCTCTACCTCTTCTATTTAAACCATACTCAAGCTTCTTATACCTCACTACTTTCTTATCTTCTCAGTTGTTTTCATTTCTCATCGAGTATGATTTCATTTATTGTTTTATTTTTCATTTGCTTGCCATAGTATAGAAAACAGATTCCTATTTTACCTTGCCTACCAAGTTTCTTCAGCTAACTAGGCTCTTTACTCTTCCACATTTGATTAATTAAACTCTTTACCTTTTCACATTACATTTGTTGGGTTTATTTGAACTCATTTTCAATTCTTTGTTGTCATGTTTCAACACTTATTTTTATCACTTCTTTTATCACATTCTCCTTTGTTTTTTTTTGCTTTGCCACAGCCACTCCATGGCACCTCGTATTGCATTTCTGAGATTGCTCCTGGAAGAGTTAACTGGAAACTTGAAGTTCGCGTCATAAGGCTTTGGACTCTTCCTGAATTCAACAATCCTATGAACACAAATTCCATTGAAATGATCTTTCTTGATCAAAAGGCAAGCTATTATTTTCTTTTGTGTCAGAGTAGATTTGTTTGTGTATTTGTATGTAGTTTATTGATGATTTTCTATTTTCCTCAGCTTGATAGGATCCATTGTACTGTCAAGGCTTCTCTCCTCTCACCTTTCCAGTCTGTGTTGGAGGAAGGTCGCTGTTATCGTATTGACAAGCTTAATGTTGGTATTAATGATTCAAAGTTTCACACAACTCAGCACAAGTATAAGTTGAACTTTATGAATGTTACCAGTTGTTGTACCATTGAATGTGATGACATTCCTTTGCACCATTTTTTATTCACTCCTTTTCATGATATCTTGGCTGCTCCCAAGGACGACCTAATTGTTGGTTTGTATCTTTTTGGTATTTGTAATTAAAATCTAATACTTTCCATTAGTTCATTTAATAGTTTTTTGTTCTTTTATTTGGCAGATGTAATAGACCATGTGGTTGAAAAGAGTGAAATTAAGGAGACACGCACAAATGATAAGGTGTTTAAATTGGTTAATTTGGTCCTAGAAGATTTAGAGTACGTATAATCATTTCTTTATTTGCTTTAGTGTTATTCTATTGGTAAAAAACTTTTATTTTTCCTTCCATCTAACCACTTTTCCTCAATTTTTCTATCTTTCAGATTCAATAGGCTCCATTGTACTCTTTGGGGCGAGTTTGCTGAAATGATAGCTGCTAATCTTGCTGACACATCCTCTCCAACCACTCATATCATTGTTATTCAGCTTTGTAAGCTGAAAAAATACCGAGGTTCCCCATTTATTACATATGTGTTTTCATGTTTACCTTTTTTTACCTATTTTTACCTCATTTCCTTTGACCATGAACAGGAGTTATGGGCCTTTCAAATGCTTTTCATGGCACTAGGCTTTTCATTAATGATGATTTGGAGGCAGTTGTGGACTACGGATCCAAGTGTGTATTAATGTGATTAGTTTCTTCAACCAATTTAACTTATCTCTTTTGGTGTAATCTAATTCACTATATTTGTTTAGGATGGAGTCTTCTGAACTATCTTTGACTCAGTCCATGAGTCAGCTTACTGCTCCTCCCATTATATTTGCTTTTGATGATTTCATGCAGACTCCCTACAAAACAATATCTGAGGTTTTGGGGGCTACAAGTGTAAGCCATTCTATTTAGTTTTTAGTATCCTATTTATTATTTAGATATTTTTTGATTAAGAAACCTATTAACAATCTTCTTAAAAAACAACATTAAAACTAGGCTGGTTTTGCTGCTATCCCTGCTCAAGTTGTTGACATCGAGACTGCTCATGGATGGTTCTACAATTCATGCCAAAAATGTTTTCGAAAAGTTGTCAAAGTTGGATCCAAGTTCTTTTGCAAGGAGTGCAAACGCAAAGTCACCTGGAGTTCCCAGGTTGTCCTGTCATTTTTATGTTTTGGATAATTGTTCTTCTTCGAGTACATCTTGCCTTAATAATTTTCTTATGCTTTGTTATTTTCATTGTTGTTTATGCATAGGTACAAGGTTGAATTGAGCGTGATTGATGGAACAGGTTCTACAACCTTGGTCGTTTTTGATCGAGCTGTTAACAATTTTCTTGGTATTCCAGCCCAGGATTTAATTGGTCCATTTGATGCCACTGTGGAGGCTACAATGGCTCCTTCTGAATTCCGTTCATTTTATGAAAAAACGCTGTTTTTAAGATAGAGATTGGTGAGTCTAACATTACTCAAGAATGGAACAACTACACTGTTAGAAGGTTGAGTGATGATCCTGGTGTTATTAATCAATTTAAGGAGTTGCATTCCATCAAGGTTTGTTATCCACTCTTTAGACAGCATGTTTATCTTTATTTTTTCAATTTTCCTCTAAATGTAGACTCTGACTATTCTAATGTTTAGGATGTCAATCTTGAAGAAGAACTCTATTTGAAGGACTGCTCTGATAATGCTATTCATAGTCCATTGGTATAATAATATTCTATTTTTTCATTTGCTCTTTGTGTTGCAGCTTCATGTACCTTCATTATCTTATAGAATATTTTAATTTTTTCATTAGGCTAATGTGGATGATGTTGCCTCCAATGAATTTACTGATCCTGTTGTGTTGCAACTCACTAGGACCCCAACCAGCAAGTTAACTTCCAATACACCAGCATCGTCCCCTGTTGTTATTCCAATTGCTAATTAAGGTATCCCTAACCATGTTGCTGATGTTGTTGGTGTTGAAGGCACTGGAACTCCACCTCCGAAATTTGGTACCAAAAGATCTTGAACCTTGCTTGAGGCCACCTCAGTTCCTGCAATCGCCTCTCCTCAGACTTCTGCTACCAAAGAAGGTTCTTCAGGCAAACTGTCCAAGCCCAGAGTTATCAAAACAGGGTGAATGAACCAGGCTTATGCAAAACAATATGTAATCCTTTTTTTAATCTTATCATGTCCTAGCTAAGTAACTATCCACTTTGCTACTTAATAGTGGATTAAATAAAAGTAATTAGGACCTTTGTTGGTTGTTTTGTCGGTTGTTGGATTGGTCCTCCAAGGATTTTCATGTAACACCTTTTGACTTGATGTAACAAAGCAGTTTTTTGTTTTATTTGTTTCTTCATATTCAACTAAAGTCATGGCGTTCAATTTCCTTCATACTATGGAAGCCTGTATGATTTCACTAATAAAAAATACTGTGGATGCAACAAAAAATACAACAAAGGCTGCTTAGGTAAAAAGTCACCCACAAACATGTATGGATTGAGTACCAAATAGTTTGCAATAGAAACAATCTAAATGGGAAATATTGAAGAACATTGAAAGTGTGGCAAAGGAAATAGAAATGAAAAATGAGAGTTGATAGTGATCAAATGAGAAAAGATTCCATGATATCATAAGGAGCATTGCTTAATATGGTTAAACATAATGTAGCTGCTAGAGGTATGCCAGGATATGATGATTGGATCAGATTTCTTCCTGACATTGTCATCAGAACAACATGCTGCCTGTTTTTATCTTATAATAACAGATGACTTATTGATTCAAAAAACTCTCTTCATTTTACAGTGGATGCAACAAAAATACCACAAGTCTTCCTATCACAAAACACATTGACAATAATAAGGATGTCAAATGCTCAAACATATCAGATCCCACAATACAAAACAAAATGATGAATGGTCAGGTTCCACAACCTCTTTGTTTTCCATAAATCTCTTCTATACATAAAAATATTGACCTGCAATGAAATAGTAACTAAGTAAAACATATAAAAATTATTTACAGAAAGAAAGGTGATAAAAAATTAGATTCTGCTAAATAATGCTCCTCAGTTTCTACTTATCTTTCACACTTATCTCCCCTCTGCTAATTAAGCTTCAATAAATTTAAAAATAATAATGATTAACCAAATTTTCTATTCATATTGTTAACCCATTCCCATATTTTTTAAATTCATTCATACAATATAACATTTCTTATGGGCCTAGATAAATTATTTCTCATTATATTGGATTAGGATCTCTATGACATCATTGAAAACTCCATAGTTTTTTTTACCTGCCCTAGGATTTTCCACTTCAATCACTCTCTACATCAAAATACTCTACATCAGTATGACACACATTATCATTTTTTTCTCCTCTCTTACACTCCAATTGTAATTTGATTATCATATTATCCTTCTTTTGCTCTCTCCTCTCTTACACTCCAATTGTAATTTGATTATCATACTCAAGCTTCTTATCCCTCACTACTTTATTATCTTCTCAGTTGCTTCTTATCTCCAAACTTGCTTCATTTTCTTCCCAATGTTATTACTATTTTAGTTTTTTTTGTCCTTTTTGGGGGATAGAAGAATAAGGGGATACAAGTAAACAAATCACAATACTGTCAGAATGTGATCACCTAATCTTTCAGCCAATATGGAACGTAACTCTTCTTTTGTCAAACCTTCTTCAGAATCTCGTAAGCCAGGCAAATCTATTCTGAGACCAAGAAACATTGATCATCAAAGTCCTCCTTCGCATGTAGATGTCTTTGGTATTCAGCCCATCCATTTTCTTAGTGCATTTTTATATTTTGTTCCTACTATTCTTATCCTTTGCTCTCTCTTATAGCTGCATGTACACAACATCCTTTTATCAATACTTTTTCACAGCGTTTTGGCCCAGGGAAATTGATTCTTAAACCAGCCATTCTTCATCAGGAAACTCTTCCTTCAAACTGAATGCCCTTGGTATTCAATCTATTCTTTCACCTCAATGCTGTCATTTATACACATAGTTAATGTTTTGTCTTCTTCAACTCTTGTGCAATTTTAACCATTAATTATTTATTCAATTCTATAGGTGTGAGTGTGAGAAATTTTAATCTTGCTTCACCTAATGATTTTTCAGCATGTGTGGGTGTTTGTCTTTGCCAGCTCTTTTTTTGCTAAATCAGTTATAGATTTTCCATATTAACCAATTTTCCTTTAGAACTTCATTAGAGGGTTTTCCTCTCTATGCTAACCTTTTGCTGTTTTTTTATATGCATCTACACAACATCCTTTTATCAAGCCGCCTTCACAATCTGTTGGACCAAGGAAATTCATTCTTAGACCAGCCATTCCTCATGATGAAACTCCTTCTTTGCATTTGAATCTCCTTGGTATTCAATCTATTCTTTTTTCCTGAATGCAACCTAATCTTCTTTTTTATCTGTTAAATCTACCTTGGTTGCTCTTTTTCACTTCCTTTGATAACCAGTATTATCAAAGTATCATCTAAATATTGTGATTTATATACATAGTCAATAGTTAATAATATTGAACTCGTGTGCGGTTTTAACCAATCATTATTTCTTCAATCCCATAGGTGTAACAGATTTTAGTCTTGATTCACCTAATGGTTGCACTTCTAAAGATGCAATAATTGAATCTACAACTTCTAATTCTATTGGTACACAAGATGTTGGTCTCCCTTCAATAAATTCCAACACTTCCCAGGGTATAGTGGTTGAAAACACAGAATCTAATGCTGGTACTTCCAAAGTTGCAATACTTCAACCCACAGAATCTGTTGAGATGCACTCTAACCCTCTTCAGCCCACAACTTCTAATATTATTGGTACATAGGATATCGGTACCCTTTCATTCAATTCCTACACATTCCAGAGTACAGTGTCTGAAAACACAGAATCTAATGCTGGCACTTCCAAAGGTGCAATATTTCAACATGCACAATCTGCTAACGTGCGCTCTAATCCTTCTCCACCACCCACGACTTCTAAATCTTCTTTGACTTCTCCAACAGCTGGTATTGCCCAACTCCTTTCTCACCATTCTTATTTATATGCACATTGTCAATAAATTTGAGCTGTCACGTTATGTTAATCAATGATATATCTATCTTTCATTAAATGTAGCTATTGATATTCCCTATTGGGATATTGGAGATCCTAAATATGTATGCCAGTTTTGTGGTGCTTTAATGTGGTATGAAGAAAGGATTCAAAAGAAATACAAAGCTCTATATCCAAGATTCTCTATGTGCTGTAAGCAAGGGAGGATTATTTTACCTCTTTATAGACGCCCTCCTCAACCATTATACGATTTGTTTAATAAACGGGACAAGAGAGGGAAATTTTTTCTAGCAAACATTCGATCATTCAATAGCATGTTTGCTTTTACATCTATTGGTGGAAAGATTGATACAAAGATTAATGATGGTGGTGGACCTCCAATTTTTTGTGTTAACTGGTGAAAACTAATGTAGCGACCGAAAAATCCGGAGGAGGGATTCTTCGAAGTTCTTGAAAGGAAGTCGCCACCAAAGTTTAGTTTAAGGGAAAACATTGGAAAATCCCTATTGGGGGGGATAAGGAGGTTTTGCGGACCAGGTTTAGGCTCGGGAGTCGTTTATGCGTAGGGAAGGTATTAGCGCCCTACGACATCCGTCCTAAGGAAGGTTACCTTTTAACTAAATGTGTAAACGCTTATTAATTCAAAAATAATGATTTTACCCTTATAATAATACTAATAAAAAAGGACTCGATAAACAGTTAGTTGTTTTTTGTACTTTTTGAGAAATAGGAGAGAAATGGATTAAAAGAAAAAAAAGGTTTTTTATTAATGCAATTGACAGAGGTCGGTCGCCCTTTGCTCCTACGTATCTCCTGGTAGAGAATCAAATCACACGTAGTTCTTGGGTAGAAAAAGTTTGTGTGTTTGGTGTTTTTTATTTATTTTTGAAATTGGGAGAGGTATTCGTAATGACCAAACAAGTAAAACTCAGAGTGGTCATCACTCATAGCTCGTTTGAAAACTAAAGCTGTTATTAACGGTCAAACAAGCTAAGCTCAGAGTGACCATTAGTAACAAACCATTTTTGTGAATAATTGTTAAAAAAAAACTGGTTTGGAAGCATTATGATGTAATAATAAAAAACTAAATGAGTTGTAATAGAAAAGGAAGTGTAATTAACAAGGGGGTTGTGTTATTAAAAAGGGGGTATGAATAGCAACAGAGGCTGTATTTAAAAAAAGGGGGTGCAAACAGCGAGCCCATCTGGTTTTTGTTTATGGATCTGGGCCTTAGGAGTAGTGGGCTTTAAGGGGTGGTATAAATGAAAAAGAGGGGTGCAAAAAGTGATCTGATTAAAAATTAAAACAAAATTAAAAATAGGCGAAAACCTAGGTATATTTTTTTTTTAAACAAAAAGGTAAGGAGCCTCGTTAAAACCTTCTGATGCAAAACCCTCCTTAGGGATAAAAATACCGAGAAGAAAAGAGTACTCCCCCCTATTTCATTAAAGAAAAAAGCAAACTACAAAAAGCAAGGGCGGACATAAACCAAAACCCCTGCAAACAAAAATTACAAAAATTACTGTCTGAAACGAAAAGAAGGAAGACCAACCCTATTACGGTTAAAATCATCCTGAATAAAAGGGGGAATAGCATTCCACCATTGGAAGCCAGACAGGGTAATTCCATGAGACGCAAGCTTATCAGCACAGTGATTTCCTTCCCGAAAAATATGAGTGCAACTGAAAGTCATGGATTTTAGAAGACCCATGCAGTTAAGCCAGCGGTTGCGGATACTCCAAGGCACTATGGAATGAGACGAAATGGCCATAACAGCAAGCTGAGAATCACTCTCAATCCATAAACGATGCCAACCTTTATGGAAAGCCACTTCAATGGCTACCATGACTCCAACAAGCTCAGCATGAAGAGCGTAATTTGTACCAAGAGGAAGCATGAAACAACCAAGAGATTCAGCATTACTATCGTGAAAGATACCCCCACAAGTAGCTAAACCAGGAGAACCCCTAGCAGCGCCATCTGTATTACACTTAACCCACAAGCAAGGAGGGGGTTTCCAAATAACCTCTATATTTGTAGGAGCCTGACGAGGCTTGCAATCAACCGAAAAAGCCTTAAGAATCAAAAAATCCTGCATGGAGTTCGACGTGGAGCCCTTGCTGAGATTACCAGAAATGCTCACGTTTGTCGTGATCAAGTTCTTCATGTGAGTTGGCAAGATCTTCTTGTTGTCAAATCGAATCTGATTCCGAGAGTGCCAAATAGCCCAAAAAACGTTAATAACAGCGGCGGTAACAACATCTTGCACCTGGGCAGACCAAGGGCGCTGACAAACCTCAAAAATCATCTCCGGGGAGGAAACTTTAATATTAATTGAAAGCTTACCACTAAGCCAGTCCCATAGCTGCTTAGCGAAAGAACACTCACAGAAAAGGTGCAATGATGTCTCATATTCTGCTTCACAGAGACTACACATGGAAACAGTTCCACAACCACGGTTTCTAAGCCGCTCATCTGTAGGCATACGGTTATGAAGGATACGCCAGACAAGAAGAGATTTGGAAGGAGGGATCACACTACTCCAAATATTTTTGAACCGCCTAATAGGCTGCCCCATAGGCCTATAATAAAGATAAGCATTCTTAAAAGTAAGCATTCCATCTGTCGAGTTTTTTCAAATCAGCTGATCCTGAGAGTCAAATGCAGGCAGATCTCTTTCACGAAGGAGCGAAGCCAGTTGAGGAAAGATATTAGAAAGAGATACTGGAATACACCAGTGACCATTCTGAATGAAGTCACAAACCCGGGCTTTTAGATAGTGCTGACGATTCTCAGGGACATTGAGATGATTTACCAGAGGGTCCGACAGCCACGGATCCATCGAAAAGTTGATACAGTCACCTTTACCAATTTGCGATATACAATTTTCATGGATATCGGACAAATGATCACGCAAATTACCCCACAAAGACGAACGGATATGATAAGAGATCGTAGTCCTATTTCTGAAAACCAGGGACCTTAATAAGACCGCCCAGCTATTCTGGGAAATGCTGAGTTCCCAGCTAAGCTTAAGACAGGCTGCCTTATTTATGTCTTTAAGGGATCTAATCCCGAGACCCCCCTCAGATGTTGGTTTACAAACCTTATGCCACGCCACTGTAACCACTTTACGCTGATTGATGTCCCCAGACCAAATGAAATTTCTGATCCAAGAATCCACCGTATTCAACAGAGAGGTAGGCCATTTGTATATCAGGAAGCTATACACTAACATACTTTGAACAACCGACTTGACAAGCTGCGCTCTTCCGGCAATAGAGAGGAGAGAAGCTTTCCAAGCTGATAACTTGGCTTTAATTTTGTCAGCAATAGGCATTAAATAACTAGCTTTAGGCTTACCTTTGAAAATGGGGATGCCCAGGTAGGTGAACGGCAACTGGCCAATAGAGAATCCCAGCAGATCGGCAATGTGACACTGTCGTTGATTGGAAACAGTGCCCAAATGAACGGTAGATTTACTGGAGTTAACAGTCTGACCAGAAGTCTCCCCATACTTGGTAAAGAAGTTGAGGAGACTATGAATATTTTTCAGCGAAGCTCTGCAAAAAATCATGATATCATCCGCATAAAGGGTATGAGATGGAACCTGAGTGCCTCTAGGACCACTAATTAACTGGAGATCCCCATCGTGCACCAACTTGGAAATGCCTCTGCTCAAAACCTCCTCAGCCAAGCAGAAAAGAAGGGGGGAGAGGGGATCCCCTTGATGCACACCCCGCTTGCAGCTAAAGTACCCAGAAGGCTTACCATTGACTGAGATCGAAAGCTTTGCAGAATGTAAAAGAGCATTAATCCAATCACAGAATTTGCTATTAAACCCAAAAGCCTTGAGGACTCTAAGAAGGAAATTCCAATCCAGAGTATCAAAAGCTTTCTTGACATCAACCTTGAGGGCCATATTACCACCAAAAGCCCTATTATGCAGCATATTAATGGCTTCCGAAGTTAAGCATATGCAGCCCGATATATTTCTACCGGGAATGAAGCCACGCTGTTGAGATGAAACAATACGGGGAGCAATTTTGGAAAGACGGTCAGCAAGTACCTTAGTAATAATCTTAAACTTGAAGTTCGCAAGGGCTATAGGTCGAAACTTCTCAATACTGTCAGCTCCGTTGACTTTAGGAATAAGGACTACCAAATTAGAGTTGAAGTTCGGGAGCATCCAACCCTGTCTGAATAACTGCTGAACTGCGTTCACCGTGTCCTCCGCAATGATGTCCTAGAACTGCTGAAAAAAGAAAGCACCAAAGCCATCCGGCCCAGGGGCACCGTTAGAATTCTTAGCAAAGATGGCCTGCTTGATCTCTTCCCTGTTAGGAACATTGGTGAGCATATTGTTCTCCTCACCTGTAACAAGATTAGGGATAATCTCCTCCACCATACCATTATCAAGACACTGGTTATTAGAGGCGAAAATATTCTCAAAATAATTAACAACATGAGATTCAATTTCATTCGGAGAAGTAAGAAGAACATCACCATGTTTTAGGGCAGTTATTTGCTTGGTAATATGTCTAATCCTGACCATCTGGTGGAAAAATTTTGTGTTGCGATCCCCATGTGAGTGCCAGTTTAGTCTAGATTTTTCGAGCCAAAAATCCTCTTGATATAAGGCTAACATGACAAAAAAAGAAACCCTAATTTTGTTTCACTCTCTCAGCGCCGCACTCTCCCTCAACCCTACCTCTCCGTTCTTCTCTTTCTCAAGCCGATCCACCTCTCCTCCCTCTCTAACCTAATTTCGTTTTTTTTTCTCTCCTCCTCACCAATCCTCACTTCTCATCCCCCTCAGCCGATCCTAGTTTCTTCTTCTTCCCCCAAATCCAGCGCTACTTTTACTTTCAATAAAGAGAGAGGAAGATTTTCGGTGAGAAGGAGAAATAGGCTTCGCGAAAATGGTGAAGAAGAGGAAGAGTCGAGATATGGTGGTTGCGTTGCGTGGTGGTGGTGGTGTGAACGACGGCGAGTGAGAGAGAAATACGACGGGGAGTGGCTGTCACCGGAGAAGAAGAAAACGAAAGTGAGACCCTCTGGCTCTGGTCCGGTTCGAAAGAGATGTGTTCTGTCTCATCATTTTTGTTTTGCTTCCCTCATCTATTCTTTTCTATTTCTAATTTATGGTTTTGATGGTTTTTGGTAGTGGTTCGCGGTGGGGGGTGGAGTGACAGAGGGATGGAAGGGAAGGCGACGATAGGTGGTGTTGTGAGAGCGACGAAAAGGATTACACCGGAGGGAGCCAAACACAGTGGGGAGCCGTGGAGGCGCCAGCGTTGTGGCAGCGTTTCAGGGACGGTGTGGTGGTTCACGGTGGCCAGTGGGGCTTGACAGTGGTGGTGGTGGTTGTAACACCCTAAATATTTAATTAAATTATTTAATTAAGTATTTAGGAATTTAAATTAAATAAGTGGATATAATTTAATTATTAGAAATTATATTAAAAGGTGTAGGGGGTATTAGAAGATGGAGGTGCCAAATTAGATGGACTTGGGCTTAAGTGAGAAGCCCAAGCCCATGATTGAAGTCATATGCGAAGTAGCAAGGCACAAGGGGTTAGGGTTCCCTAGCTATCTTTTGCGAAAGTTGAGAAAGAGAGAAAAGAAGAGAGGAGCGTGAGGAAGAGAGAGAGAACAAGGGGGCGGCCAAGAGGAGAAGGAGGAGAGGATTCGAAGATCAAGAGGAAGGGATCTCCGTTGTTGCTGTGGCTCTGTAGGTGACTTCTCCTAGGGCATCGAATTCTTCTTCTTGAAAAGGTTAGGGGAGCTCTATCATTCTATCTAATAATTCATATGATGGGTTCTAGATCTAGGGCTTGTATTAGAACCGTATGTTTCTTGATGTTCTTGATATTCTTGGTTTGCCATGGTGATGATCTTTATATATACGTTTATGTGTTGCCATATGCGAATTGACTTGATGATTGAACCTTGAGATAATGCGAATTACATATGTGTTTGGATGATTTTGACATTTGTGCGTCTATGGACTTATGATTGGTATGTTGGAATGATTGTGATTTTTCGCATTTTGGATGAATGGGTGTATAGGCGCTTAGGTGCCAAAGTGATGATGATGTTAGTGCTCCAAAAGAATTTTATCAATTGATTAAATTAAGCGTTATTTTGGGTGTTGAAAATTATAAGGTTTTTATGAGTTAAATTGCTAAAAATCAGTTTTTAGTGTTTTGAAAAATTGCTGGAAAAATGGTGAATTTCAGTTTTAGTGTTGAAAAAATTGTTGGACAAAATTCTGGGTGTGCTGCTGTTTTTCTGGGCGCTAAGCGCCTGTGCTGGGCGCTGGGCGCCTGATGGCGTGTGCGCTGTGCGTGTCTTGCGCGCCTGGGCGCTGGGCGCCTGTGGCGTGCGTGTTGCCTGCGTGTTGCGTTGTTGCGCCTGGGCGCTAGGCGCCCGTGTCCTGTTGTGTTGCGCTGTGTTGCGCGTTGTTGCCCTGGGCGCATGGCGCCCGTGTTGTGTTGCGTTGTCTTGCGCGCCTGGGCGCTGGGCGCCAGTGCACGTGTTGCCTGGTTGCCTGGGCGCCTAAGGCGCCTGTTCCCAGGATGTTGCCTGATTTTCCCCAAAATTATTTTTATCATAACTTTTGACTCAGACGTCCGTTTTGAACGATTCGAAAAGTGTCGTGAAGCTTTTTACGTTGTCTATCTGTGGGTCAAATTTTTAAAATGAAAAATTTTTATTTTCTGATGGTTTGTGGGCGCCCAAGTGGCCGTCCCCGGTGATCGTCCCAGTGACATTGAAAAATGATATGAAGCTCTTTAAAAATCCCTTTCGGTGTATAAACAACAGTTTTAGCGAAGTAATGTCAAAAATGATGATTTTGACGATGATGCCCTCGGGGCTAGTTAAATGACTGTCTCGCCCTTAGTGGCTATTTATTATTAGTTATGACGTGTAAAACACTGTTTTGCCCCTAGTGGCCAAAGTTGTAGATAATGGTGTGTAAATGACGAGGATGCCCTTGGTGGTTAGTCAAATGACGTTTTTGCCCTCAGTGGTTATTGTTTGAGTTGATTGATGTTATGTGTGAGTGACGATGAAAAACCAGTGATGTTTGGGGTCCGAAGGGCTAAGTGATGTTAAGGTCTAAATGGCCAAGTGACGTTTTGTGTTGATTATGAATTGACAGGTGCTGTGCTCTTTGCGAGTAAACGGGTAAGTGACGGGTCACATAGTTGACTATGAAATGAACAATTGTGTGTTTGTGTATTGTGAGTGGTGCATGTCATAGTGTCTCATGCCCATATGCATAAACCCAGTGACGTGTTTGGGGCCTGAGTGGCTAAGTGACGATGAGGCCTTAAGGGCTAAGCGACGTTTTGTGAAAAGGTACCTCATGCATATATCCGCGAGTGGGTTGCATTTTCATAAGCCTACATGACATGAGATGAGTTATTGTAAATGATGTGAATGATGACTGTGATGTGGATGTTTAGTGTATTGAATATTGATTGTTCTAGTGTGTAGCCTACGATTAGTACTTATCATATTCTCTATTATATGGATTGAAATGATGCTCACCCTTTCCTGTTTGAATGTTGCCCCCATGTTGGTAACGTGCAGGTGATTCTTAGTGAAGGCCTTTAGCTTCACTTCTTGAGTCGAGTCGTCATGCTCTGATATGTAACACTAGGGAGGGGGATGAATGTTGTTTAAGTCATTTATGACTGTTGTGGTTATCGGATTTTAGTATTGCAAGCCTGGCATAGTGTAATGGGTTTTATAACTAAACTATTGAATTTTCGATGTGAAGTGGTATTTTAATTGATAATGACGTTTTGAAGTTATTATAAGACTGTTTTCGAAAAGCGAGTTATTTGAAGAGTGACGTTTAGCGAAGTAAGTGTGACATCCCTTGTGGTGTAAATAAATTTTGAAAAACTCGGATATTTTTATTAAACAAATTACCGCGTAGAAAAGGGGTGTTACATCAGTGGTATCAGAGCAGTTCGGTCTGTCCGGCCAAGTCGTCCAGTGTGGAGTCTAGCTATCTCTCGAGTCTTGGTACTCGTTCTAACCATAATTTGTGTTGCAGTGATTAGCTAAATTGGTCAGACGGTATGACTGCTATTGTTGATACTGGCGCTGCTTAGTGTCTTATTGCTGCTATGTGTGTGTTTACTCTGAGTACTTTGTGTATGACTGTAATGTGTTGCTTGGTGTGTTTTCTGTGTCTCTCGTCGATTTTCGACGAAGACTTTGTGGTGAATTTTGTTTGTTTGCCGTTGGGTGTTTTTAGTATTGCTGTGATTTGACGAGTAGGTGTAAAATCGATGAGGAATTGAGTACATTGTGATGTTGATGTTGTCACGTGTAATTTCGTGCCTTGATGTTTGATGATGATTGAGGTTGAATTAAGATGAGGAGTATGATGTGTTATAAATTTTTTTTAATAATTAATTTGTATGTTTTGACGTGTGAATACAATGAGTTGAGACGTTTTAAAAGGAAAATTAAAATGTTTTGAAAGTATGTATTCTATACATCCCCACGGGTGTATAGGCGCCAAATTCTAATTGTGTGTATGTGTTGCTGTTTTGTTTTAAAAATAAATAGTGTACTGTTTTTACACTGTTTCGAGTTGCCGTTTTGTTTGGAAACAATGGTGTGTTGTTTTTACATTGCTTAAAGTGCTGTTTGTTTTTGAAAATAATAGTAAGCTGTTTTTATGTTGAAAAGGTGTTGCCGCTTCATTGTTTAAATTAGATATATGAGCTACTGTAATTACAAGTAAAGGGGTTGCTGTTATTCACTCGGTTTTGCATGCTGTTTCTATGCGCAGTCTTGTTTTAAGCGCTGTTTTTGTAGGTGCTGTTTTTCCTCAGCTTAGAATGTGATGTTTCCTCCATTTGAAATGTGGTATTTTCTAAAAGAAAAGAGTGTATTTTTTCTAAAATATAAAGTGATGATTAAATTGAATCGAATTGAATTGAATTGATACTGGTTCGTAGAGTTGATAATTGGATTTGATGTTTTCAAAGAAATCAAAGTTACAATTGTATTTAAAATAAATGGTGTGCTGTTTGACAGTGTTTCAGGTCGCTGTTCTATTTTTTTTTAAAAATGAATAGTGTGCTGTCTTATATTGTTCAAAGTTGTTATCTTGCTTTTGAAAATAAGAGGGGGATGTTTTTATGCTGTGAAGAGTTGCTGTCTTGCTGTTTTTTTCAAAATAAAATGCTGCTGTTTTGCTACATAAGGGTGCTGCGGTTGCTTAAAAAAAAAAAAAAAAAAAAGAGTTGCTGTGTTGCGGTTTATTTCTGTGAAATGAGTTGCTGTTTTTATGGAATAATCGTATTGCTGTTTTACGAAAATGAAGCGCTATTTTTATGTTGTAAACGTGCTGTTTCCACTGTCGTTGCACGCTAAAAAGAAGTATTATTTTCACTCCGTGTTTTGCTGTTGTTGCGCGCTAAAAGACCACTGTTTACACCTTATTGTTGTTGTTGTTCTTCTTGGTCTTGCTGTTGCCGTTTTACTCAACTAATGTGGTTGTTTTCACACTGTTTTGTTGTTGTTTTTGATGATGCTTTGCGCTAAAGGGCGCCTTGCCGCTGCTCTTATAAATTTAATGTACTGTGTACTCATTTTCAAGCACACTGTTTACCCAAAATTTTACGAGGATGTTTACAAAAATTGACGTGCTTTTCCCAAAGTTAAAGAGTTGGTTATATTGTTTACAGTTGCTGTTTCGTTTTGAAAATAATAGTGCGCTGTTTTTATATTGTTTAAAGATGCTGTTTTATTTTGAGATTAATAGTGTGCCATTTTTTTTTATGTCGTTAATGTTGCCGTAATTGCTGCTGTTTTCGCACATTAAAGTGTACTGTTCTCTACAATCTAGAGTGTTGTTTCTTCGACTTAAATGTGATGTTCACTCAAATATAACGTGTTGTTCTCTTAATAATTTAAAGTGCCGAGTTCTTAAAATTAAAATGATGTTTTCTTGAATCAAGTGGGCCGTTTCGTAAATTTTGAAAAGGGCTGTCTTCCTATTTTCTTTAGTACTGTTACTGTATTGTGAGAGGTTGCTGTCTCGATTTTTTTTTATTATTATGTGTTATTTTATTTTATGTGCTGTTTGGTCCCTATGTACGTTGACTTAGTCCTTTATTGACAAGGGAGTCGCGTAATCAATTGTGAATGATGTGGTGTGTGCTTCACTTTGGTGAAGTTATGATGTGTTGTTGATGAGTCGGTCCTATGAAGGACCTAAGGGGGGAAATGGGAGTTGAGGAACTCTCAGCGAAAAGACGTCGTGGTTGGTGTTGTCACTTTCGTTGAAGTACTTTAATGGGTGTCGCGCCAATTTCAAGTGAATGGGTGTTGTAGTCGTAGCTAAGTTCGATCATGGTGTGAGAGGACCAAAGAAACAAGAAGATGAAGGTTAGGTGTGTAGGGTGGTTGAAGCATAAAGTGCCTAAGTGCAGCGTATGGGTGGCAAGGAGAATGATGGAGAACCGAAGTAGATGTAACCGAGGTAGTTGTAGAGGTGAGTGATGATGAGGTGTGGTTGCCTAAGTGAAGTGTCGCGGTGTTTGAGTAGTTGAGTATGACTTTGATGACCTTCAGATTAGAACATCTAATTAAGAGTAACAATGTGGAGAAGGGTGATGGGCGGGAATGGTTGGAAGTGACAAGAAGATTTGGGTTTCGTTTCGTGAGTTGGAGTAAATTTTCGAGGACGAAAATATTCTAAGTGGGGGAGAGTTGTAACACCCTAAATATTTAATTAAATTATTTAATTAAGTATTTAGGAATTTAAATTAAATAAGTGGATATAATTTAATTATTAGAAATTATATTAAAAGGTGTAGGGGGTATTAGAAGATGGAGGTGCCAAATTAGATGGACTTGGGCTTAAGTGAGAAGCCCAAGCCCATGATTGAAGTCATATGCGAAGTAGCAAGGCACAAGGGGTTAGGGTTCCCTAGCTATCTTTTGCGAAAGTTGAGAAAGAGAGAAAAGAAGAGAGGAGCGTGAGGAAGAGAGAGAGAACAAGGGGGCGGCCAAGAGGAGAAGGAGGAGAGGATTCGAAGATCAAGAGGAAGGGATCTCCGTTGTTGCTGTGGCTCTGTAGGTGACTTCTCCTAGGGCATCGAATTCTTCTTCTTGAAAAGGTTAGGGGAGCTCTATCATTCTATCTAATAATTCATATGATGGGTTCTAGATCTAGGGCTTGTATTAGAACCGTATGTTTCTTGATGTTCTTGATATTCTTGGTTTGCCATGGTGATGATCTTTATATATACGTTTATGTGTTGCCATATGCGAATTGACTTGATGATTGAACCTTGAGATAATGCGAATTACATATGTGTTTGGATGATTTTGACATTTGTGCGTCTATGGACTTATGATTGGTATGTTGGAATGATTGTGATTTTTCGCATTTTGGATGAATGGGTGTATAGGCGCTTAGGTGCCAAAGTGATGATGATGTTAGTACTCCAAAAGAATTTTATCAATTGATTAAATTAAGCGTTATTTTGGGTGTTGAAAATTATAAGGTTTTTATGAGTTAAATTGCTAAAAATCAGTTTTTAGTGTTTTGAAAAATTGCTGGAAAAATGGTGAATTTCAGTTTTAGTGTTGAAAAAATTGTTGGACAAAATTCTGGGTGTGCTGCTGTTTTTCTGGGCGCTAAGCGCCTGTGCTGGGCGCTGGGCGCCTGATGGCGTGTGCGCTGTGCGTGTCTTGCGCGCCTGGGCGCTGGGCGCCTGTGGCGTGCGTGTTGCCTGCGTGTTGCGTTGTTGCGCCTGGGCGCTAGGCGCCCGTGTCCTGTTGTGTTGCGCTGTGTTGCGCGTTGTTGCCCTGGGCGCATGGCGCCCGTGTTGTGTTGCGTTGTCTTGCGCGCCTGGGCGCTGGGCGCCAGTGCACGTGTTGCCTGGTTGCCTGGGCGCCTAAGGCGCCTGTTCCCAGGATGTTGCCTGATTTTCCCCAAAATTATTTTTATCATAACTTTTGACTCAGACGTCCGTTTTGAACGATTCGAAAAGTGTCGTGAAGCTTTTTACGTTGTCTATCTGTGGGTCAAATTTTTAAAATGAAAAATTTTTATTTTCTGATGGTTTGTGGGCGCCCAAGTGGCCGTCCCCGGTGATCGTCCCAGTGACATTGAAAAATGATATGAAGCTCTTTAAAAATCCCTTTCGGTGTATAAACAACAGTTTTAGCGAAGTAATGTCAAAAATGATGATTTTGACGATGATGCCCTCGGGGCTAGTTAAATGACTGTCTCGCCCTTAGTGGCTATTTATTATTAGTTATGACGTGTAAAACACTGTTTTGCCCCTAGTGGCCAAAGTTGTAGATAATGATGTGTAAATGACGAGGATGCCCTTGGTGGTTAGTCAAATGACGTTTTTGCCCTCAGTGGTTATTGTTTGAGTTGATTGATGTTATGTGTGAGTGACGATGAAAAACCAGTGATGTTTGGGGCCCGAAGGGCTAAGTGATGTTAAGGTCTAAATGGCCAAGTGACGTTTTGTGTTGATTATGAATTGACAGGTGCTGTGCTCTTTGCGAGTAAACGGGTAAGTGACGGGTCACATAGTTGACTATGAAATGAACAATTGTGTGTTTGTGTATTGTGAGTGGTGCATGTCATAGTGTCTCATGCCCATATGCATAAACCCAGTGACGTGTTTGGGGCCTGAGTGGCTAAGTGACGATGAGGCCTTAAGGGCTAAGCGACGTTTTGTGAAAAGGTACCTCATGCATATATCCGCGAGTGGGTTGCATTTTCATAAGCCTACATGACATGAGATGAGTTATTGTAAATGATGTGAATGATGACTGTGATGTGGATGTTTAGTGTATTGAATATTGATTGTTCTAGTGTGTACCCTACGATTAGTACTTATCATATTCTCTATTATATGGATTGAAATGATGCTCACCCTTTCCTGTTTGAATGTTGCCCCCATGTTGGTAACGTGTAGGTGATTCTTAGTGAAGGCCTTTAGCTTCACTTCTTGAGTCGAGTCGTCATGCTCTGATATGTAACACTAGGGAGGGGGATGAATGTTGTTTAAGTCATTTATGACTGTTGTGGTTATCGGATTTTAGTATTGCAAGCCTGGCATAGTGTAATGGGTTTTATAACTAAACTATTGAATTTTCGATGTGAAGTTGTATTTTAATTGATAATGACGTTTTGAAGTTATTATAAGACTGTTTTCGAAAAGCGAGTTATTTAAAGAGTGACGTTTAGCGAAGTAAGTGTGACATCCCTTGTGGTGTAAATAAATTTTGAAAAACTCGGATATTTTTATTAAACAAATTACCGCGTAGAAAAGGGGTGTTACAGTGGTGGTTTGGCGTTAGGATGGCTACTGTGGTGTTTGGTGGCGGAGCTTCGGTGGTTGTTTGGGTGGTTTTGCGATGCGTACGGTGGGGGAACTGACAGGGAGGTGGAGGAAGGGCGCACTGTTACGGTGCCCGAAGGTGGTGACCACCACAGGGTGGTCGGAGCTTCAAGCTCCTCCTTTTTCTTCCTTTCTTCTCTGATTTCTTAATTTTGGGTTTTTGATCCCTGTTTTTTCTGTGTTTCCAGTCACTGTCTCTGCGAATGTTTTCCTCCCCCTTACTGTTCAGTATTGCTTGGCTGAGGGAAAAAAAGGACAAAGGACGAGCTGGCTGAGGGAAAAAGGACAAAGGACCAGCTGGCTGAGGGAGGAAGGACAGCATCAAGGGTGGAGGCAATTTGGGGTACTGTACTGTTTTTACTTAGTATGGGAAAAGCAAAAGGACGAAGAGAAAGCATATAGAATCTCATTCTCAAAGCATCCTTCAGCTAGGGGAGCCTCAAGGGAGCTGCGCCCCCTCCCCCTTTAATTTTAACTTTTGTATTATTTGTTTTTTTTGTTTTTGTCTATATGTGTAATAACTTGGTTATATGTAATAATAAAAACTTTGACTATTCAACTTGAGATGTTTATTATATGTTCAATTATGTTTCTATCTTTGTTATAACAACAATAATAATAATAACTTCAATATCAACAAGCATCAAAATAAATCCTCGCACACGATGAAGAGAGGATACGTGCACGATGAGCGTTAAAGACACGCACACGATTAAAATGATACGTGACACAACGAGAATAAAAACTTTTTTTGATTTTTTTAATTAGCCGGACAAAATTAGGGTATGACAGCTGCCCCTCTTTATTTATATTTTACTAGGAAACATGAAGGGTTTCCACATTTCTCAAGTAAAATAGAAATAAAGATAAAAAGACACTAATTTTGTCAAGACTATGGTTTTTTTTAGAAACTCTTGAAAAAAAATGAATTGACATAGAACGAAAGTGAGTAAGGATCACTGGGGATCTGAAGGAGCATTGAGGCTCTGATGGTCTAATTGTAGTTGATGCTTGGCGCATTGATTGGCGTTAAACTGAAGGACCGCCGGGGTCTGAAGGGCATGCCTAAGCCTGATGGACCAATGGGTCTGATGGAGCGCAAACTAGCAATGGTACTAGTAAAACGGTCTGCTTGGGGGGTGGCCTTTTCGAGCGGCCATGGGTGGCAAGGTCAGGTCGTTGACCTGATTTGCTCACCTCAAAGGACGTGCACTGTGTTTTTTTAGGCGGACACAGCTAGTCTGAAGGACCTGGGGTCGGATGATCCGTCGGTTGCTCGATAACGCGACGTGCGATCTGGATTGAAGGACCATTGTTGGTATGAAGGAGCGCTTGGGCTCTGAGGGACCGCTGGGGGTCTGAAGGAGTACTGAGATTCTGAATTGTGATATGGGATTAGCGCTTGGAGCACTGATTTTTGAGGAACGGGATATAGGGATCGATACTTGAAGTCGAAAAGCAACAGATATTATGCATATGACGTGCATGTAATGTACGTATGTGCAATGATTGCTTTTGAGTGGAATGATGAATGAAATGTAATAGATGACTTTTGCCCCCCTTTTTTTGCTTTTCTGTTTTTTTTTTTGCTTCTCTCTTTTTTTTGGCTTATTTTCTTGGTATAAGATGAGTGCATGAAATGCGAATATGAATATAATGGAATTGTAATGCTTTGATGCAAATGCAATGGTGGATGATAGGAAAGCACACGAATGCATGGCAAATGATATGATTGGTGTTGTAGAAAGTTTTTGGCGATGATAAGACCCACGCGTGGTACGTCTATCGAAGCAAACAAATGTTATATGCATTCGTGCAATGTGATGAATGTGCAATGCAAAATAAAATGGACTACAAAAGCCCGTGAATTGTGGGTACTGGAGTTGGCCGGAAACAAAAACTGATGAGTTGTGTATGCGCATGCCGATAACATGTGAATGCAAATGTAATACTTTGATGCAGGTGTTATGGTAGCTGCATAACTTGATGTTGAGATATAATGTATGATGCAATGATTGGATGTTTGTTGGGATGTGGAAGGATTTTTTGTCTTTTCGCTTTATTGCCTTTTTGGTATTCGATGCATGCATGAAATGAGAACGTGGATATGATGAATATGTAATATTTTGATGTAAACGCTATGGTGAATAAAAGGAAGTGCATGAATGCATGGTGCGATGACATGGTATGATTGATTGGGATGCAGACAGACTTTTGGTAATGATGAGACCGACATTTGACATTTTTATTGAAGCAATACATGTTATGTGCGGGTATGCATGTATGCATACGCAATGCGTAATGCGAAAGAAACAAAAGTGTGTAGGCAAAAACAAGTGGAATGTGAATGCATGTACAATACTTGCATGAGAGAGTTGTGATGAGTATGATCAGATGCAGGGTTTAATTCTAGCATAATGAGGACATGTCTAATGCATGATTTGTTTTGGTAACAACATGTTTTTTGTAAGGGTACAAAAATGTTTGATGAGAAACAAAACTTTTGATGCTGGAAACAGAGAGCTGAACCTTTTGAATTGATCGTTCCTTGGAAGAAAGATTTTTGATGGCTTGGACTTGAACTTTGGTAAGCTCAAGGTTGTCACCTTGAAAAGTGTGGCTTGCGGCAATGTATTAGTGCCCTTTCTAGAGATTGAGATGTGTATTTGCAGACTTGTTCAAATGAGTTCTCATTTGGTTATGATGACCCATGATAGCTAAGCTTTCAAGTCTAAGATGTTAACTTAGAGGGATTGTCATTAACATGTGTTTCTCTCTTTGAAGCATTTGTTTAATAAATATGAAAAATGGTGTGAATGCAAATGAATGTGCCAGTTGACTCAGGGTTCAAGAAATGTAGGGTATATGTCACGTGAGTGGAGTGAAGGATGAGGTTTATTGGCTCAAGCCTATGAGAGATAAGCTTGCCCCAAGGTAAGAAATGTTTGACTGCCCCAATTTTGACTTCAAATAGTGGGGAGTGAAACAGTCTGCCTTTGTCTAGGGAGGACAATGACAACTAAGGACATAGACTGATTGAGGGATTGGGAAGTATGCTGGTATTGAGGGTGACAAGTGACTAGGAATGAATGGAATGGGAGGCAAAAGGATTCTTTCGGCCCAAGGGATATGATGCCCCGGTCTATAAGAGGACAAGGTTACCCCAATCCATGAAAGATGAAAATTGCCCCATCTCGAGTGGGATTGTGACAGGGTGCAAAGTTAGAATAATGGTTTGGAAATTGGTCTGGTATGGCTATATGGGTGTAGAACGGGATGAAAGGTGAGAGTATTTTGGAGTTGTTGAAAAAAAATTCCTGAGTTTGAGTGGAATGAAGGGCGGGGTATTGCCTCATTTTGATATGATAAGTCAAGTAACTGCCTTAGTAGGGATTTGTGGTTTTCCTTGGGAAGGATTCCACAAGCTAAGATAGTCAAGAGTTTTTGGTTCGATGGAATTTCACTTTGTTGATGATCACTGTTATTTTCCCTTCGAGCGTGCAAGCCCTTTTAAGTTTTTTTTAGTTTTTTTTTAATGATTTTTTTTAGCAAATAAATTATTCTGATTACTTTGTCCTAAAATATAAGCTTTGAGAAAAATGGAAGTTATCAATCGTTGATCAGAATAGACCTTAGAATTGTAATATGGCCAATGGTTAAGGATTTATGAAGGAAACGACTACTTTACCCAAAGAAGTGGTTGAGGGTTTATTTTAGACAAGGATCTTTTATGCGCTTGATGGTGTGAAGTATCAACTCGCAATTTCTACCGCCTTGGTTTTTTCTTCTTTTTCCAAGATTTTTCGATCCTCTTTTTTTTGAATTTCACTTTATTTTTTTGCGATTTTTTTTTGGGCTGAGCGAGGTGATAAAGGTGGTACATCGTCGTTAGATATGGGATTGATCCTTGTATAAGGTGATTGGAGGATTGATGATTTTTTGGCTCAAAATGGGTAGCATTTCTCTTTTTTTGGATTTTTGGAAATAGGAAAATGGCCAAACTCCACTTCAAATCATTATTGCTTATTTTCTTGAAATTTCAAGTATAGGACAAAACTTCATTTTAATATATTTGCTTTTCTTTATTTTTTCCTTTTTTATGCCCTAATTTTTGCTTAGATTGCTCTTATGAGTTTTCAACCTAACGGGCTTTTCTTTTTTGGATTTCTTTTGTTTTTTTTTACTCAAAGGACTTGCACGGGTGTTTAGAAAGCTAGCAAAAAATCTTAGTGATCATTACTCTGCCCCAGTATGGAGCGTACAAAGTGTTATTCATGAAGTGAAATACTCTTGTTGGGACTGGGCCTTCTATGGATGGTTGGATCTGGTTTTGAAAATGAAGAAAGATGGGATAGTACAACTGACTAAAACAAGAGTAAATACACATGTCGTACTAATTTATTTTGCAAATGCTTCGTAGAGAGAGAATACCAGTTAAAGTAGAACAATTTAAATTTCCAAAACAAGTTAACAAAATAGACATTTAAGCTTCTTATCACGGGGTGAGGTATATGTTGGCTGATGCCTTTGGTGAGGCACGCAGCGGCCAAGGGTCGAGCCTATGGGAGGAAGGGCTTGAAATGATGCGGTCAATATTGGAGTGACCATGATGGTGAACGAGTTATTGGTGAATTCCATTGAAGGGTTAAGTGGGTGGATGGTTTCCATAAATGTGATAGGTATGAGTAGGATGTATATGGGGTGAAGGGTGAAGAACTTAATGTTGGTGAATCAAGTTAGGTATTTTCAATGACAGAATTTTCCAAGGGAGAAGAGTCAATTCAAATATATTTTGCAAGAATGCATCGTTTCTCGTCAAACAGTGTGTCAAAAAAGATCTTATGAGTTTTATTTTTTTGAAAAATTATTTGAATAAACTAGAATGCATGAACATATGGATGTTGTTGTACCTGGACAATGATGCAGATAATGTACAATGATTGCTTGAATGTGATAAAATGATATCTTAAATGGCTAAAAAAGATTATTGGATGGTGGATGATTCAAGAATAGAAGAAAATGAAGCAATTTCTAATTTTGTTTTAATGCATGTGAGAGGATTAATGCCCTTGAGATGGATGTGAGAGGATTAATGCCCTTGAGATGGATGTGAGAGGAATAAATGACTTTCGTTTTTGTTTTTTTATGACGCATGAAGGAGATTACTGTATTTGAGATGCATGGAGATGAAGGACTTTTGTTTTTGTTTCTTTATGATGCATGAAGAGGAGTAATGAAATAATGAATGAATGTAATTTTTTTATAATACCAATGTGATATTTATTATTTTTGGTGTATGGAAATGCAAGATGATGCACTTTGGATGAGATGAATGATATTTTTGTTATTTTCTAGATGATAAGATGCATGGTAGGGGAATGATAATGAAATGCTTATTATATGTTTTCTTTGAATAAAGTATAATGCATGAACATATGAACGTTTGTTGTACATGAGCGACAACAGAGATGAATGAAATGCGTGATGATTTTTGAACGTGACGGAAGGATACTTTAAATGGGTATGGTTTACCCCCCCCCCCCCTTTTTCTTATGCTTCAGCTAACAAAAGGCTATTGGATAATGAAGGATGCGATAATGGAGAAATTTCTGATTTTTATTTTGATGCATATAGGAATAGAAACTTTTACTTTGGTTTTTTATGGCACATGGGAGTAATGCCCTTGAAGCGGATGTGAAGGAAATAAATGACCCACCTTTTTTGCATGAAGAGGGGATAATGCATTTAAATGAAATGATGAATGAATATATAATATTACAGTGATGTTTTTTTTCGTGGATATGCAAGATGGACAAATAATGCAAATGATATTTCTGTTATTTAGAGATGATGAGATGCATGGTGGCGAGATGAGATGCGTATGAAAAGAATGATCTTATTTTGGTACAAATGTATAATGAAGATGTAAGTGCATGGAATGCACATGATTGTTTGATTCCAATGACATGTATAATGTTCAAAGAAATGATTATTTTAAATGAGTTTATTTTTTTTAAGAGGTCATGCAACATGCAAAGTTACAAATTCTCATTTATTTTATTGGATGATCAATGATGTATGAAAAGAGTAATGACATGTTTTTTGTTTTTTTTATCTAGAACACGACACATGCAGGGAAAATGATTGTTTAATTCTAATGGAATGCTATGTCAAGTGTGCGAAGAAAAAAAATTATTGTAAATGACCCTTTTTTAGAGAGGCAATGCAACATGGTGATGATGCAAACACTCTCTTTTCATTTGATGATGATTGATGCAAGAATAAGAGAATAAGGTTATGATTCTTGTTGTTTTTTTGTTAAAATGTAATGCATGAATGAACACCTAACAAATGTATATTGCATGATGAAAATGCAAATACATGAAATGCTGAAGGAATGTTCACTTGGAAAACTCAGTTATTCTAAATGATTTTTTTTAACATTGCAAAATATAGGTGATGCTAACTAAAATATATATTTTGGATGATGAATGGGAAGAATAATGACACTATTTTCTTTTTCTTTTTATTTAGAAATGATGTATTTGAACTAGGATGACAATAAGAATGAAATGATGTATGAATGTCACATATTTAACATGCATTCCATCATTATGTGAAGCCTGCACTATTTGATGATGATCTTTTAATATTTACAAATTATGAACATATGATAATTGGATTGATGATGAGATGTATGGTGGGGAAATGGTAACGTGATGCATGTTAAAAGAATGATTTTATTTTGTTATGAATGCATGATGATTTTTGTATGATGGATGGAAGGAGTGATGTCGTCTCATGTGCATGCAAATGAAGGAAGCATGAAATGTTTTTTTTGAGTGATTTTATTTTGGAGAAATGCTAACCTAGATTAATAGAGAGAGTAAGTATAATGCCCCTGTGTCCTAGGTGGGTCATGTCTAAATTGGGATTTTCAACATGGTCTAGGGTCGCTTATGTGATCAATCTCTCAGGTGGCTCTATTCACTTCCTCACAAAGGTCTCCAGAGCTAAATCCCCTTCATGATATGATCCACCACAATAGCGAGCTACCTGGTGTGGGATACCATGAAAGAGCGTAGTCTGGCTGAGACTTTCATGAGAGTCAGACAGATAAAATCCAGAATGACTGTCATTAATAATCTCCACTCGTCCTAGGTTATTTGCAGACCCGGGTATAGGGCCCCACTCAAAGGTGTGTGCAAAAGTGTAAGTGAGGTGTGTGATGAGGGCAAAATACCTAAACTAACCAAGCTGGACAAGATATACAACAATAATAACAAAAAAGTCGTCTACCGTAAGGTTCAATAATATAAAGAAATGCTAATAAATAAGTAACATAAGTATAAGGGCAAAAACAAAATATAAAGCTAATAAAAACTTACACATTTAGCTAACTAGGCTTGACTCTCTTAATTTGTCCCTAGTGAAGTCGCCAGCTGTTGCGACCGAAAAATACGGAGGAGGGATTCTTCGAAGTTCTTGAAATGAAGCCGCCACCAAAGTTTAGTTTAAGGGCAAACATTGGAAAATCCCTATTGGGTGGATAAGGTGGTTTTGCGGACCAGGTTTAGGCTCGGGAGTCGTTTATGCGTAGGGAAGGTATTAGCACCCTACGACATCCTTCCTAAGGAAGGTTACCTTTTAACTAAATGTGTAAACGCTTATTAATTCAAAAATAATGATTTTACCCTTATAATAATACGGCTTAAAGGTCATTTTGGCCCCTGCAAAATACACATTAATCATGTTAAAGGAGTTCAATCTTTTAAAGATATAAGAAGAGTTGAAAATTTTGTTCACCCAAATTTTAAAGATGCTTGCTATGCAATGGGTTTGTTAGATGATGACAAAGAGTATATAGATGCTATTAAATAGGCAAGTCAATGGGGCATTGGATACTATTTGCGTAAATTGTTTGCAATATTATTGGTATTCGGTCAAATGACAAGACCAGAAGTTGTTTGGGATGGTACTTGGTCCTATTTGAGTGATGATATTTTGCGTAGAGAAAGATCGATTCTTCAATTTCCAGGTATTGTTTTTCATATTTCCAAGTTTGCAATTCTTAATTTCTTTTTCTTATAACAACAAATAACTTTTCCTTTATCAATTGTTGTAGAGTTGGAACTTTCTCCTTATGAACTACAAACCTTTGCTTTAGTAGAGATTCATAAATTACTCCAAAGTAATAATATGAGTCTTTCTGATTTTCCTACAATGCCTCAACCAGACCAAGACTTACTTTCAACCAGTCAAAACAGGTTAGTTTATGATGAGTTGAATCATGATAGAAAAGCTCTTGAGGTAGAAAATAGACAATTGGTAGCATCAATGACAGATGAGCAAAAAAGAATAAACGAAACAACTATGGCAAGAGTAGTTGAAAGAAAACCTGGTTTTTTTTCCTAAATGGATATGGTGGGAGTGGGAAAACTTATATTTGGAGAGGATTGACTACAGGTTTAAGATCACAAGGGAGAATAGTTTCGGCAGTTGCATCAAGTGGGATTGCATCTCTTTTGATTCCTGGAGGTAGGACAGCTCATTCTCGGTTTGCAATTCCACTTAATGCGGATGAGACCTCAACATGCAATATAAAATAGGGTAGTCATTTAGCAGAATTGATTCGTAGGTGTTGTTTGATTATTTGGGATGAAGCTCCAATGACAGATAAAAATTGTTTTGAAGCTCTAGATCGAACTCTACGAGATATTTTGAAGCTTCCCAACGAATCAAATCTAGATCTCCCTTTTGGAGGCAAAGTTGTAGTTTTTGGAGGAGATTTTCGTCAAATACTTCCTGTTATTCCAAAGGGAACAAGACAACAAATTGTGCATGCTACAATCAACTCTTCTTATCTATGGAATCATTGTGAAGTTTTGACATTAACTAAAAATATGAGATTGTTACATGGCACCTCAAGTGCTGACATTGCTGAAGCAAGGGAATTTTCACATTGGGTTCCCAGTATTGGAGATGGTGCTATTGGAGAAGTAAATGATTGTGATATAAATGTTGAAATACCAGATGAATTGCTCATTAAAGAATCACCTCAACCAATCCAGGATATCATTGATATGATATATCCATCATTTCTTAGTGAAATGCATGATCCTTCATATCTTCAAAATAAGGCTATTTTAGCTCCTAGAAATGATGTTGTGGATATAATCAATGATCATATGTTGTCCCTGATTTCAAGTGATGAAAAGACATATCTGAGTTTAAATACACCATCTTCTAATCAATTTAATGCTGACACCAGTGTTTTAAAACTCGGCTCGGCCCGGCCGGTCGGACCGATCGAATCGGGAATCGGGATCATGACCGGCTCGAGCAGCAAGTTAGATCGAATATGCCAGTGGCTCGGTGGAACTCGTCTAACTCGGCCAATTTTTTCGAAAAACCAGCAACTCGACTGAACCGGGTGACTCGGTCGCGGTTCTAGAAAGACATAGAGAAGCTTCGCAATTTAAGCAGTTTTCCTTCGCTGGAGATGCTCTGGAAGTAGCTGTCATGGAAGAAAAAAAAAAAGAAAGAGCAGAAGATAGACGATAAGAAATGAAAGAGAAGACAAGATGACACATTTTGGATTCTTTGTATCTATTTTAAATTGAATGAAGTTATTAAAATGATTGTAAAAGCAAAACCTTGAGCAATGTGTGATTAGACGGGTGTGTTGGAAAAAAAGCATCGATTAGTGTGCTAAATTCTTGAGAAATGTGAGAAGTAGTATAGATAGGCATAATAACTAGTCTAGTGTTACGCGTAAATCCAAACCTCATCACCAAACAAATTTCTAGTTAACCCACCTGGTGGACTTTTGTTACACTTTTCTAGGCATGATGTTTAATTTTAGGAAATTAAGTTTTACAGGTACCAAATTTATACTATATGAGTCTTAAAATTTGCTAAATAGAGACCGAGTCTGAGTCATTCGATCCCGGTTTTGGTCATGCGGTTCAACTGTCGACCCTTTGGTCCGACCCTTGACCCAGTGACCCGGTACCTTCACCGAGTCGGTCACCGGTCCTAAAACATTGGCTGACACTGCTGATGAGATACACACGCCAGAATTTTTAAATACAATAGTTGCTTCTGGTCTCCCAGCTCATTCATTAAAGCTGAAAGTTTGTATACCAATTATGTTGTTGAGAAATATTGATCACTCTTCTGGATTGTGTAATGGAACTCGACTTATTCTCACAAAAATGGGTAAATATGTTCTTAAAGCAATTGTGTTGTCTGGAAGCAATGCTGGTTTAAAAGTCTTTATTCCCAGGCTATCATTGACTCTGTCTGATCCACGAATTCCATTTAAATTTCAAAGAAGTCAGTTTCCTATAGCTGTTTCTTTTGCAATGACAATAAACAAGAGCCAAGGACAATCATTAAAACACGTGGGTGTTTACCTTCCTCAACCAGTGTTTTCTCATGGGCAGTTATATGTTGCAGTTTCAAGAGTCACTTCCAAAAAAGGCTTGAAAATATTGATAGCTAATGATGAAGGAAATTCCAAAAATACTACCTCCAATGTTGTTTACAAAGAAGTTTTTCGACGGTTGGTCCGAGGTATTTTTTTATGCTTATTTTTTTTCCATTTTTATATGTATGCCCATCTACTATAAGCCCAAACTATTTTTTTACATTTTTTTCAGGCTCAATAACAGTCCAGCGCAATTCTCATTCTTGCCCATTTTCTACTCTGTACAGACTACACTTCACGCCACTCTCATCTCATTCTCGAATACCTACGAAGTCCATCTCAACACTGATTCCATCTTTCTCTTCTCAAGGTAAGCACGCTACTTTTCCTTCGTTTTCACTTTGATTTCTGTTACTTTCTGTTGTACATACTCATTTCGTTTTCAGCGAATTCGGTTTTAGGACACCCACAGTCCTTTAACAGGCTTTTAGGTTACATCTGTTTTCCCCCTTTTTTGAAGCACCTCAGATTTAATTTTCGAGAGTGAGTTGTGTGCATTACTTTTGTTGTTAATAGTTCTTACATTACTGTTATCCCTATTATCCCTATTACTCGTGGTTAAGGAAAGTGTATCTTGGGCTATTTTTGTATTAGCATGGTTATACCAAAGATATTTTTGTATCTTCCTGAAACTAATATCAATTCTATGGTAGAAATAGGTCCTGGGACATCCTATCATGCCTTTGTTTTTGTGGATGAACATAGTACTGCTTATCTAGACACAGATACTGATCTTATTATGGAGGTTCTCGGAACTGATGGTTTGTATGGCACACCTAGGAGTAGAGAAGCTCAACTTACTTATTTAAGTTCAAAGGATGTTTTTACCATACATTGCGCAATGTCAACTGAACGACTTCGTCCAAGGATAATGCGTCGTCAACCACCACCTATTCAGGTTGACTACCCTAACCATGAAGATGTCCAGCAAACCGTTGAGGGCAGCTCTTCTTATGCTCAAGTTTTTGAAGATGGGTTTACTCCTGATAACCCAATCATTATGTAATAAGCAACTTTTCTAGAATTGTTGTTTATTTTAATTTCTGAAGCTTAACTTTGTAGTTTGTATGGTTTTAAAATTCTACTAAACTAATTTTAATTCATGCAATAATTATGTAATCTCTAAAGCTTTTTCCCCGTGCAATGCATGGGTGACGACGCTAGTATATAGTAAAAAGTGGCGTTTTCTAGTTGCACGGGTGACGACGCTAGTATACAGTAAAAAGTGGCGTTTTCTTGAGCCGCGGAAAAGGAAAGAAGATATTGGCGGTCTCACCCGCCGTAATTAACAGATTCCATTTACTAATCAACGCGTTCTCTAATTGTGTTCTCCGCGCCTCTTCCACTTTCACGTCTAACCCTAAATCTCTTCATTTCACTCTTTTCCATTCGGTGCATTCCTAAGTCATGAAGCCTATTCATTTCACTCCACGTGAAAGCTGCGGTTTCCATTGAAAACGAAGACTGCTCCATCAACGCCAAGACCCTCGCTGAAGACGAACAAACCGTTGAAGACGAAGACCGCTCCATCACTACTTCTATTGATTTTGGTTCTGGTGAGTTTCGTGAGTGGTATTTCCCTTTCATCATTCATGAGTGAGTTTAAGTTCTGAATCCCTAATATTTACCTTGGATCTGACGTTCTTTTGATTTATCTTTACATATGGGTTCTTCGATTTCTATTTTTCTATTTTGCCCAATATGTTCTGAATCCCTTTCATATTTTGTGAGTGAATTTCAGTTATGAATCCCTAATATTTACCTTGCATCTGGTGTTCTTTTGATATATTTCTATTGCTTTTGGGGTTCTGGTATATTTCTGCAAAAGACATAATTACATTAAGCACTTTGAATTGTGTTCTAAATGGGGTTGGTGTTTCTATTGCTTTTGGAGTGTTAAGTGAACAAACAGAATATGCTACCCTGGTCCCTGGCTTCCATGTTCTCATCTGTAAACTTAAAGGAACAAGATTTATTGAAATGCTTCAATATAAGAGATTTTGAAACCTGTTTCAATGAAACCTGTTGCGGTGGGGGTGGGTTGTGGGGCTGCTTCATGTGAGACTAATTTGAATGCTTGTTGTCCATCTTCACTTGTTGAAAAGGAAGGGGAAGTAGTGGGGTGTAAAAGTGCTTGTTTAGCTTTAAAATCTGAAAAGTATTGTTGTACTGGAGAGTTTGCTAGTCCATAAAGTTGTAAACCAAGTGTGTTTGCTAGTGCATTTAGTATAGGTTTTTGTAAGACATTATTACCTTGTGTATTCCATTTGTATAGGACTGTATGACATTATTTAGTATGACATTGTGTATTCCATTGAGTAGTACACCTTTTACTGGTTTAATTTGCTGCTGATTAAGTTTCCTCCCATTCTTTTTTGCGGCTTGTGCTTGTTGGTTTAAACACAATACTATGCTATTTGAACTAAAGGAATTAGAACTTCAGAAGCCCTTCCCCGTGTTGAATGATGCCACAAAAGTGAAGAGATCAATTTCTGCAGAACATGCTACTGATCATGGTACTTATTCTAGTGCAAAAGCTTTCCTTTTATACTTTAATTACTATTAGTTGTTAATTGTTACTGTGGCTTGTTGGTTGTTTATGTGGTCAATATGAATTTGCAGTTGTTTACCTTGATGCGGACACTATTGTGGTTAAAAATATTGATGATCTTTTCAAGTGCCGGAAATTTTGTGCAAATTTGAAGCACTTCGAGAGGTTGAATTCGGGAGTCATGGTGGTGGAGCACTGGAGCCATCTGCAACTGTTTTTAATGATATGGTGAACAAAATAAAACAACTGCATCTTACACTGGAGGTAAAACAATTTTTTGGGGATAAATGTTAAATTCTGTAAATTCGTTCCTTTGAATTTATTTGTGTGATTGTAGGCTAGATGTTGATTTGAACTGGATAGCTTTTTAACAATTATCTTCATCTGTTTGTTTCCCTTTGACAGGAGATCAGGGATTTCTCAATTCCTATTACTCTGAATTTCCCAATGCACATATTTTTGACCCAAACTTGCCCCCGAGGTGTTGAAATCCAGACCCATCCCTCAAATGGAGTGACTGTCAACACTGTATAATGCAGATGTTGATCTTTACATGCTTGCTAACAAGGTACTAGAATATAGGTAATGAGAGGATAGTTCTTTCCTCTTAAGTAATTAGAGTCAGTGAGTGAGGCAAGAGAGAGATATATGAAACTTGAATAATGAGTATGTGTGTGTTATTTCGATATATGAAGACAAGTTCAGATGAGTCTCTTTGAGAGGCAAGATATATATATATATATATATATATATATATATATATATATGAAACAAAGGTTTACCCTGTTGAATCTTGAATAATGAGTACTATGCAGATGAATATATGTGTTTGTCTCTGAGCATTCTTTCATTTTGCATCTTTCAATTCAATTATCTAACATTTTAACTATACTTGCTGATCTATTCAGTGGATGGTAGATGAGAAAGAACTCTGCGTGATTCACTATACACTAGGACCCCTTAAGCCTTGGGACTGGTGGACGTCTTGGCTTTTGAAACCTGTTGATGTCTGGCAGGTATTTGTGCAATTCATTTTCCTCATTTGGTCTATTATTAGTATCTAACATTTCTCAAATTTATAAAGAGACTACATTGCCTCAGTAATCATGTGATTCATGTCTACCCACTTGAAGCTTAAGATAAAAGAATGGTGATTTAATTCTTCTTACCTTGATGGGTTTCTTCAGGATGTAAGGGAAAAGCACCAGGAATCCCTTCCTGGAACAAAAGGTGGCCAAAATCCTAATAACAAATTTCTTGTGAATTTTCTCTTTCTGCTCCCAGTTTGTGCTTTACTCTTCTACTGCTATCTTTCATTTCTAAAGGTCAGCTATAATGGATTGATATTCTTGTCCAATCTAGATTCTAGAACATTAGGCACACAGGGCTTCAAATAAAAGGCCAATTTGCCTGACTTGAAATCTGTTTTTTGCATTAGTGATTTAATGTTTATTATTACTTGATTCTTTGATCTTTACGTGCATATATGCCAAATCGACAACCATATACCTCCTAGTTCATCACAGCGGGTATATAAATGAGTATTCACCTTTAATACTTGTAGCAGTTTTTTTTGTGTTACATGCTAGTTGTAGTAGTAACAAGCTTGTTGCGATCTGATCAAATAAAAGGTTTATTTTTGATCTGATCAAATAAAAGGTTTATTTTTGTGTAAACCATGACAGTGACATGCGATGAGCCTTTAATTTTTCTACTTCAACTTTTAAAGAAGTCATTGGTAATTAATCTGTCTTGTAGGCACCTGATGATGAAAGTTGGAGTTCATCCAAGTAACGTTAGAAGATCATCAAATGGAAGCAACGAAAATTAGTGGATCTCTCAAGTGATCCTATATATCAAATTTTGACATATAATCTAACTTTTGAATTGTTAAACACGTGTATAGACTATTGAGTTTAATTATTAAATGAGTAATTTCCTTTTTTTTAAACGTGATATTTATAGTTGTTATATTTATAATCATAGTGAGTGGCTGTGAATGCAACAAATATCAGGGTCTTTGTGAGGATTAAAACATATTTAAATGTAGAGGATTAAAGCAACTAATAATGAAATGAAATTGTAAAAAATAAATAAAAAATGCAAATATTGGCGGGTGAAACTGCCATTTTTTGCATACAATAACAATGCAAATACCGCCGCTTTTGAATAAAATGGCGGTTCAAACTGCCAAAATTTGCAAATTTAACCGCTACAATTCTCCGATTTTTTTGTACAAAAGGTTAGCTTTTTTTAGAAAAATAGTTTTTTGGTCAGAAAACTAGTTAAGAAGTATTTGGGCCAAGCCCATTATCGTAACCCTAATTTTGTCTATAACCCTAGTTTGTCACTTCACTTCTCTACTCAGCAGCTGCACTAACATTCGTTTTTTATTTTTTCTTCTATCTATTGCGTACTTGTGTTCATCTTCAGATCTTCTCCAAAAGCATGAAACTGCATATCTCCTTCTTCTGTCTTTTCCTTCACGTTCTTTTTCCAACTCGGTCCTGCCATGAATCGTGGCTGCTAACACTGCGTCTACTTTTGCAAAAACAAATTGGGTCGCGCAAACCCGACCCTTTTCTACCTTCTTCCTAAGCTTTGATTTTGCTGGAAAAATCGAGATTTTGTTCGTAACATCGTGCGATACTGCGAGTATCGTCCGATTCTACTAGATTTACGATTCTATTTAGATCGTGAATCGCTGAGGGCTAATGTGATGTCACTTTACACTTGAATCTTTAAGGAACCGAATTGCTGTCAAATTTTTAGAGACTTAAGGAGGCATCCTCTTAACCTTTAAAAGACCAAATTGATGGTTGATTCATAAATTCAGTATTTTCCTTGTGTGACTAGACTTGCCTTTGATCAATTCATTCAGAAACATTTTCTTGATTATCTTACTAAATGATGGGGACTCTGCATTTTATGTTATGTTAAATTTTGGTTTCGGGATGGGTTTGGGGTGGGATCGGGTATGAGATAATATGTGGGATTGGGTTCGGGTTTGGGACTAGTAAAAACTATTTTTTTTATTTAATAAATTGATTTCACCGCGGGGATGGGGTTGGTTCGGGGATCCCCGAACCCATTGGGTACGAAAATGGGAATCAATAATTCATCCTCGTTGGGTTTGGGTAGGAGAATAGGGAACTATATCGGATTCGGGGATGAGGATGACCCATCCCCACCCCCTTTATGTTCGTGTTTTTCTTGTGTTCTTTCTTGATGCTCACATGTACACCAAAGTTGAGGCTAGTGCTCAAATGAGAATATCATGTTTTGTTTGATTTTCAATTTTGATGTCATTCTGACTATATATTTTACCCTGCTTCCGAATTAAAGTTTGGGGTACAAACCGTGATACCCATGACATTGTGAGGCTATGTTAGCCAATGGCGGACTCGGGAGCTTTTTCTAACACACACATCTATAAAAATATAATAAAAATAATACTTTAACACGTTCACAATTTGTGTTGCACTCAACCGACACAAATTAAATAACACTAACAAGTTACTAAATACAAATTAAATAGCACTAAAATAATCAACATACTAACAAAATATAGAACAAATTCAAATTAAATAGACTAACATAATCAAAATAAATTAAATAGCACTAACACAAATTACAAATTAATTAAATAGTATTAACACAAATTTTCAATTAAATAGCATTAACAGAATCAAAATTAGGACAATAAGAACAAGAACCGATTCAAAGAGAGATAAAAACTTTTTTAAATAAAATATGTGAGAGTGTGGTGTGTTAGAGTGGTGCAAAACTAGGAATTTGAGTGCAAAAGATATTTTTCAGGGGTGTAAAACATTTTTTCCTAAACTATCGGTGCTAATTTTATTTTTCTGGGGATTCGCCTGACCCCTGGAATACATGTAGGTCCGCCTATGATGATAGCATGTAACTGCTTGGAATTTTTTCCTTCACCTCATAATGAATTTTGTTCGTGCCCTAAAAAGAATACTAAGAACCAAAAATAGTGATTTCAGGTTTTAGAGGAATGCAACATCAAACAAAAAGCATTTTACAATATTGGAATAAAAAATCCCCCCCCCCCCCAAAAATAGCATATTTAAGTAAAAATAACTTAATTTCTAAAATTTCTTTTACCCGGATCCTCACTATAGATACTAATATAAATAAAATATTGGCTTAAATATGTTTTAGGCCCCTGTAAATATAGGGTGTTTTGGTTTAAGCCCCTGCAATTTTTTTTAGTTTTAAGCCCTTGCAAAATGACGTGTTTTGTTTTAAGCCCTTCTGTTAGTGAAGTGTTAGTGTGACGTTAACAAAAACCTACGTGTCTGCCAAGGTGTCTTAAAAATGCTGACTGTAAATGCTGAGTGTTTTGTTAAAAGTTCTTGCAAAATGAAGTGTTTTGTTAAAAGCCCCTTCATTCATCTTCACCATCTTCACCCATGGCTTCTTCTTCCTCTCTACGGGAACCACCACAACCATGGTTCTATCTCCTTCTTCGTCCTGTTCTCGAATCGACCACCACCACCACACGACTTCCTTTTCACATCACTCTCTTCTCTGGTTCTTTTTTCTTCCTGTTTATGGGTTTGTGTTTTGGGGTTATGGGTTTGTTTTGGGGTTCTCGCAAGGTTCACAGAAATCAGAAGGGTGGTTGTGGTGTGGGTGAAATTTCCGAGCCACCATAATAGTGGATTATATTATTGGGTTATTTATTTCTTCTAAGATTTATAAAAAGTAAGAAAAAATTGATTCTTGAGCTTGAAATTGGTTCCCAAAATTTCCAAATTAATCGAAGAGAAGCTTTTGATTTCATGGCGGTTCCGGATCTCAACCAGAACTTCAAAGAAAAAGCGAGAAACCCATATTACCAGCGAGAAACCCAGATCTGAAATCGTTGGGGTTGAAATCGTTGAAACCCATAAGAGCGATTTACAGGATTTGAGAAAGAAGAAGAAATGATATTCGTGGGTTTGATTTTCTGGGTTTGAAGGGGATTTGATGTTTAGGGTGAAGAAGAGGATCATATTTATTTGATGTTTAGGGTGAAGAAGAGGATCATATTTCCTGGGTTTGATTTTCTGGGTTTGAAGGGGATTTGAGAAAGAAGAAGACAGGCTGTCCATTATTTAACGTCACACTAACACTTCACTAACAGAAGGGCTTAAAACAAAACACGTCATTTTGCAATGGCTTAAAACTAAAAAAAATTTGCAGGGGCTTAAACCAAAACACCATATATTTGCAGGGGCCTAAAACATATTTAAGCCTAAAATATTTAGGTCCTAACTTACATTTTTTTTCTATCGGACAAAAACAACGAATATCACTAGTCTCTTATCCATAAAAAATAGTATTTTACTCATAAAAAAAAGTAGTATTACAAATACATAAAAAGTATTACTATAATAATTAAAGTTTTTTATGTCAAAAAACTAATTAAATTTTTCCTAAGAAAGTAACACATCACCCAAAGGCAGTAAAATTTAATTAATATTTTATACCCAAAAAAATTAATTAATACTTAGATCATTTAGCCCCCGTATCGGCCAACAGATTTACCAGCTGTAGAGGTAAATCCGTTAATCATTAATTCCGCATTAAATTCGATGTCAAACGGAAGTAAACGCTAAAAGATACTTTCGTCATTGACTTTAATTTAAAAACAGAAGTATCTCAAAAGAGCTACTTCTGTTTGTCATTTAATGCCGTCAACGACGGATTTAGCTCTAAATACTTATTTCCGTTTTCAAAAAATTTCAACAACGGATATACTTTTTTAAAACTTATATCCGTTATTTGTTATTTAACAAAATGGATTTATCTTTATATGCATAAATCTGTTTTGTAAAAAAAACAAAACTGATTTATGTATATATTAGATAAATCCGTTTCATATTTTATTTATATTATGTGTTAATTTTTGTAACTGAAACATATATGGATACAGAGTCACAGTTAGTTTCGGCCGAGATAGATACATCAGGGTCATTCAACATGGAGACGGTATATTTAATTAATTATTTTTTCAAAACATCTATGTCGATATTTAATTAATTAAGTAACCAATAATTGTCTATTTTGTAGCTATTTCCTACACGTGACGATGTTGTACGTTGTGTCAGAGACGTTGGGAGAGGCATTGGAGTTGTGGTTATCATTCTTAGATCTGACAAATATGTAGGTAACAGCGGGACGAGAGATAAAATTATTTTTGGCTGCGAGAAGCATGGGAAGTTCTCTAATAATTCTAAAGTCATCGGGTCAAAGAAGCACAATTGTCCATTTAATTAGTTGAGAGCTACATATACGGTTCGTGATGGGGGTTGGCGTTTGAATTGAAGGTTAGGTGTGGACTCCACACACATGAGCTACTTACTACCTCGACCGGGTCTGCAATGTTTGGCCGTTTAACGAATGAGGATAAGGCTATGGTTGATGAGCACACTGCATTGATGGTTGCCCCAAAAGATTGTCTGAATGCTTTTAAGAATAAATTTCTGGGCAATGTGACTTCTATGCCCCAACTATATAGGCAGCGTTACAACTACAGGTCTTCTTTGAAGGGTCCTAGAACTGATATTCAGGAGCTGATGAGATTGATTGAATCTGAGAAGTATTTATGTTGGAGCAGGAAAGTTGAGGGGACAGATGTGGTTAGTGACATCATGTGGGCACATCCCACTTCTATTAAATTATTCAGGTTGTTTTCGAAGGTTCTTATTCTCGACACCACTTACAAGACCAACAAATACAGAATACCTCTATTGGAGATTGTAGGAGTCACTTCAACCGAGATAACCTTCTCGATTGCATTTGCATATCTGACACATGAGCGTGAGTCTCAGTTTACATGGGCTTTATAGATGTTGAAATATTTGTTTGATATACACGACCTGATGTGTTCTTAACTGACAGGGATCTTGGTCTTATGAGTGGCATTCATTATGTATTTCCGTCCTCTATAAATTTGCTCTGTGTTTGGCACGTAACTAAGAATGTGAAAGCAAAGATTAAAGAGTATGTCCACGTGGATAGGCAAGAGTCAGTGATCTCTCTTTGGCACGATCTTATTAATTCACTTGACGAGGTTGAGTACTCACAGCGGCTGAAGATATTGGAGGACTCATGTGTCGATTTATCCCCTCTTCTTAAGTACTTGAATGACACATGGTTGACTCCTCATAAGCACAAGTTTATTTTGGCATGGACTAACCGGGTGGCACACTTGGGGAATACAACCACCAACGGGTATGCTTAATTTTTTTGACTTTTAAATTGTTTTATACGAATGTTTATTGTTGTTTTTATTTAAGGGTTGAGTCGGCTCACTGGGCTTTGAAGAGGGCGTTGGGGAATTCCGGAGGAGACCTATGTAGGTGTTGGGAATCTATGAATGGTATGCTTAGGATTCATTTTGATAAGGTTGTTGGCTCTTTCCAAAAAAGTATCAACCGTATTGAAGTGGCTCACAATACTCCTTTCTACAAAAAGCTACAAGGTCTGGTATCTCTAAAAGCTCTGAATCATATTGCTCTTTAGAGTATGTGAAAACCACCTCAGGTGTGGGATATGACAAAGCTAGTTGTGGGTGTGTGATTAGAACGACACATCGGCTGCCTTGTGCTTGTGAGCTTGGGGTCTATCATGTCTCTAGTACTTCTATTCCGTTGGAGGTTGTTGACGGTCATTGGTCTAAGCTGAGTTTGGATTCTTTGGATGAGGATGTGTCTCAAGAGAAATATGCTGAATGTGACATTACTTATTCTATGGAGATGATGTGGGCGAGATTTAATTCTATGACACTTGAAGAGAAGTTTGTGTTCAAGAAACAGATTGATGAGTTGGCATTTCCTTCCACATCTTCAATGGTTCTACCACCATCTAAAATTAAAACAAAGGGTGCGCCAAAGAAGAAAAAAAATGTATGATGTGAAACGCGATCCTTCTTATTAGGAGCATGTGAATGAGGCGGTGAAAAATACTCAAGAGTCTGGGACTTCTAATAAATTATCACAGCGGTTCTCACAGTCACAGGGGACATCTCCTAAATTATCACAGCGGGCTTCAAAGAAATTATCACAGCAAGGGACTTCTTCTAAATTATCACATTGGGCTTCAACGAAATTATCACAGCAGGGGACTTCTAAATTGCTATTACCGTGGGTTCCTCTCCATTTCCATCCTTACGTTGCAGATATTATTGATGTGGAACCGGATGGTAATTGTGGATACTGAGCAGTTGCTATTGGTCTTGGTCTTGGTCTTGGTGTGGAAAGTTGACCGTTAATTCGACAAGAACTAATCCAAGAAATAAACTCACATTATGAGCTATATTCTGAAATATTTGAGGTTGAAAGGCTTGCAGTTATTAAGGAGTCACTATTTGTTAGAGGTTTTGGGAGGCAGGAGAAGGACAAGTGGCTGAGCATACTTGAGATGGGGTACATTATATCTACCAAATATAATATCGCCCTAGTTGAATTATCTTTGGGAAACACATTTACGTATTTGCCTTTGAGAGGTTCTTATTCATCAACTAAGAGTCGCAGCATCATCTCCATTCTTCACGTGAACCACTGTCACTGGGTGCATGTTGCGCTCTTGCCTGAATGTCCATTGCCTCCAATTGGTCTTCAATGGCAGCGCTTTACATCTACTGAATCTACTTCATGGTTGGATCCTTATACCGGGCGTTTCCAACTATGGGGTTCTTTGGCTCCAGTCATGCCACCACCCCTCTCATTCGCCCATCGTTGTAGACTTAGCAGCTGATTCAGATTGACGTTTGATATACTTATTTTGGTACTAGTTTTTTTGTAATTAATATTCCATATTTATTATTTTTAGAGCTTATATTTTAATTTGCTGGTTTTTTTTTAAAACGATTTATCTATATAATAGATAAATCCCTACGTATAAAATTATAAAATGGAAGTATCTAATTGAAGATACATCTGTTATGAAAAATTAATAATAACAGACTTATCTATCATTTATGTACTTCCGGTTTGTAATTTTAATACTAACGGATTTATGTTTAGTCAGTTACTTTCGTTTTTCAAATTTCGTAACGTATAGAAGTAACAGATTAAAATGTAAATCCGTTTATGTTTTTGTCTATAAACGGATTTACCTGTTAAACAGGTAATTCCGTTAAAATCAAATTTTCAGGGGTATTTTCGGGTTATCATAATAGTGAAATCAAATTTTCGGATTATCATAATTTCAGAGATATAATGTGAAACTGTGGGGTAAAAAAAAACCCAAAGATAAATTGATGTCGGAAAATCCTTCTTAAACGTTAACAACACGGGAAACCAAAAAAAAAAATAGAGGAACAAAAGAAAAGAAGCGAGAGTTAACACTGAGAGGAAGAAGCGTAACCTGACAAGTTCCCAAGTCGTCTTCTTCTTCTTATGTGCTGATAGTTATAAGAGTTCGCAACCAAAGAACACCGTTCTGAAAACGATTTTGTTTTTCAACCAATCTGAAACTCAGAGTCAGATCTGATCTAAACAAAGATGAATATTTTCAGATTAGCTGGGGATATGACCCATTTGGCTAGCGTCCTCGTTCTTCTTCTCAAGATCCACACTATCAAATCATGCGCTGGTATCTATTTTTCTCTTTTCTTCTTAACATTTTTATTAATTGTTGTTTTTTTACTCTTGTTGTTGTTGTTTCAATTTTGGAGCAGTTACTGTCAATGGATAAGATAGATATGATTTACGGTTGTGAGTGACCTGGGGCTGGGAATGGGGTTTAGTTGATAAGAAATGAACGTAATTTTGGGCATTGCTTTGATTTTGGGATTGCTGTTGTGTGGAGAAGTATTTCTAGTTATTGTTATTGTAGATTTCTGTTTCTCGGCTTAGTACTTTATGCATTCTTCACTATTGCTTAGAATAAACCCTCAAATTTAGGTCCTAAACTAAAACTCTATTTTGTCACTAAACTATATAAAATTAATAATTAGTCCCTAAAGTTTGGGAAATCCATATCATTAATCCCTAAATTTTTGTGAAATCTGATACTTATAAAACTTTATGAATTAGTTAGCCAAATTTACAAACTTTAGGAACTAATTATTTTCGTACACTTTGGGGATCAATTAGGAGAAATAGTGTTAATTTAGATGCTAAATTGAGGGTTTACTCCTATTTATTATGATTTAAGGAACTTTCAGAGCCTTTTCTTTGGATGATTATATTTTGTTTCATTCAATGGGAAGGCCCACTAGACATTTTATGTTATAATATAAGGAGTCATGTTGCATCTTGACCCCATTCTTGCCCTTTTCTAGAATAGATACAATGCAACCTAATTTTCTGAAGAAAGAAGTTTGGAGTTTTTTTACTTATGTCCAACAAATGTCAATGATCAATAGACTGCAGTAGGAACCATTACATCAATCTCAAAATACAATTCGACAAGTTTGAGTAATTTTTGTAAATAGCACGTGTTAAAATTATGAGCAACCTTTAGCTTTGTCTGTTTCTCTTTGAGCTCGAAATTGAAAGTTGTTCAAAGTTCTATACATGGTTAGAAATTGAAATTTGTTCAAAGTTCTATACATGGTTTCATTTGTAAAATTAGATCGCTGTACTGTACTGGAATACATGGTTAGAAATGTAGATGAATGAGGAGAGCTGTATGTCTTTTGTGGGTGGTGGAGGATAAGGGTGGTCAATTATAATTATATGTTGGACTGCTTCTCAGGATATTGTAGTTCACTGTTTTGCCATCTTCTGTAACTCAAGCACTGTTCATGTTTCCGTTGTGCTAAAGTGCTTTGGCATCCTAAACCAAGCTTACGATATAGCTATTAAAACTACTTTTATCCTGTAGCAATAAGTATTTAATCCCCCCCCCCCCCCCCCCTGCATTTCTCTCTGTTTAGGGAAGAAAGAACAATGACTTCATTACCAGATGAAGGGAAAATAGAGTAAAAGTGATAAAGAATAAAAGAGTATTCATTTAGAAGAGTATATGCCTACTTATTTTTATATTTGGGCATTGATTGACTGGCTTAGTCCAACTTTTATTGTGAAAGACAATTGTAAATATTTTTCTCTGACTTTGGATACATTTTATATATATGCAGGTGTCTCGTTGAAAACTCAAGAACTCTACGCACTTGTTTTTGCTGCTCGCTACTTAGATATCTTTACTAGTTACATATCTCTATATAATACCATTATGAAGTTGATATTCTTGGGAAGCTCATTTTCTATTGTATGGTACATGAGGTACCACAAAATTGTTCGTAGGTCATATGACAAAGACCAGGATACCTTCCGCCACTATTTTCTTATATTGCCCTGCCTACTGTTGGCCCTACTTATCAATGAGAAATTCACATTTAGGGAGGTTAGTTTGCATCTGTCGCTATTTATTATCTGTAACTGTTGTGCTACTTACCATACATGTTTCACGTTTTCAAGAGCTGACTTTGCATTACTTTAACTTTTGTTTACTTTTCCAAAACATATGCATGGAATAGGTGATGTGGACATTTTCCCTGTATTTGGAAGCTGTAGCTATACTTCCTCAGCTAGTACTGCTACAGAGAACCAGAAACATTGACAATTTGACCGGACAATATGTCTTTCTTCTTGGGTAAGCTATGGTCCTTTATCCAATATAAACAGTATTATATGTTTCCATGATTTCGGTGGTTCTTGTATTTACTGCATTAATATTGGAATTAGCATCTATTATCTTTTTGTACTTACTGCATTAGTATTGGAATTAGCATCTATTATCTTCTCAAACTTTTTCTTTCGCCTACTGATCATCAGCCAAACTAGAAGATATTATCTATGTTGCTATTTGTTCCTGATCAGAATGAGCTTAGTAATCGTTTAGTGCAAGATGAAAATGTAAATGGGAGTTGTAATTCTGCATAGTTCTTGGTCATTGAAGTAATACTCTTTAAATAATGATTCACATGAAAAAAATCGTAGCCTTTCATGTACTGTACGGTACCGATTCCAAAATAGTGTTTTCAACTCACCTAGATTAAACAAAACTGATGCAGACAACAAAAGGAATAGAGAAATTTAGTTTGTACTTTGTATTTGTAGTGTATATGGGCCAGCCTGTCCAGTGGCTTCATTGAAAATCATCAACAAAAATAGCCTTTTATTATGATCTTCGGCCAAAAGTTGTTATCTGTGGGAAACCTAAGTTCTGCATGATTATGGTTCCCACGTTTATGCAACTAGCTATACTTAAGTGGTGTGTTACTGTAAAATGTTTTGGCGCTTAGGGTTTGATACCTAAGAACTCTGATCTGAAAGTTATTAAAGATGTCTTTGATTTGTGGAAATGTTTTCTATTTTCACGGTATGTTTTTACTTTTACTAATAACAACTAAAACAACATCTTTGTTTTCATTTTATTTCTGTTTTCAAAGATTTGTTTTATATTGCTTTTGTTTTTCTTATTTTATATATAAATGTTCATGGACAGGAAACAAAATATAAACATGGTGACATTTTTGTAAATTTTAGTCAAAATGACAACTATAAACATGTCCTTATTTGATAGAACCGAAACACAGAATTAAGAATAAACTAAGAAATCCTTGTATTAATTCACCAAAACAGAGGTAACTGCCTCTGTGATTACAATGAACAGTGAAACCGTATGGTTGGAAGATGATCTCCCTTGAAGAAATGGATAAAAACAAGAAAAGAAAACAGAAATCATATTCCCAAAGGAATATCCCCAACTGAGATGGGGATCACCCTCACTACTCAGCCCCAAACCACTCAAATTAATCCCTAATTTTCCGATATCCTCTCCATTCTGTTAACTCTTTCTTATAGTCACAATTTTCCCTCTCAATATTAATAATGGGCCTACAATTAATAGTGGGCCTAACATTATCAATCAAAACGCCTACCTAAATTTCTCTATGTTTCATGAACTGTTCATAACCCTAAGTATGATGTACAGGATTTTAGCGCTTCAATCAGAGCCAAGAATGAATGAAACAGTGCTCCTAATTCCTATGTCTTTTTCCTGATTCAGTTTTCCACAGTTAATGGAAAGAGTGCAACAAAGACTACTCATAAACTTTTGTGAGGTCTTATCTCTGCGAGACTTGGGTTTTTACCAATACACCCTTCACGCTCAATACTATTGGGCTTAGTACGTGGATACTGGATAATATCAGGTTCGGCCCAAGCCCAAAGCACCCCAAGCAAGGGCTTGGGGCCTCAATTGTTTTTTATTTTTTTACCAAAGAAAAAGGGCCTCCATTATATTATGCATATACGGCAACATTGTGTGTGTGTAATTGCGAATTCCCTGACTGTCTGTTTTCCTCTCCTTTAAATGATTCCTCATTCTCCATTCAATTTTTTTGGTTTCTTCAATTTCAATGTTCCAAGTTTTATGCGCCTATTAGTTTTTCAATTTCATATTTATGGCTTCTTCTTGTATTCTTCTTCACAGTTTTATGCGCCTATTAGTTTTTCAATTTCACATTCAAGTCTCTACATTGCTTCTGCTGCATTTCAGATTCTCATTTTGCAATCTCTAATTCTCTATCTCTATTCAATCTCCTCTCATAATCTAATCTGATTGTGTTTCCACTGCGAGACAACGATCTGCGGCTTCTTTTTCTAAATTGAATAATTCATTGTTTAATCATTAACTGAGTTTAAGAGTTTTTTGTAAACTGTAATGTGGAATCAGTTTTCTTTTAATCATTCACTTAATTTATTCTATCGGTATATGTCTTTTAGATTTTCTTACAACTTTGTGTTTTGTGTATTAGTGTGGACGTGTGTGAACAATTGCATTTTCGTGAGAGTTTGCGATTAGCATCAAGAAAAAAATTTCGTGTGAAATAATCTCTTCTCATTGATCTTGATTTATAGTTGTTTAATTTAGCTGCTTTTATTTTAATTTTATTGTATATTTAGAATTGATTTTATAGTTGATTCTATTTGAATTCTATAGGTTTTTGCCTTGTTGATTTATATAGCCTTTTCATTGTTTTTATTTGAAAAAATAAAAATGTGAACTCGAAAGTTTGAATCCGGTTGTGTCAAACGTAAAAAAAGCAAAGGGCCTCACAAAAAGCAAGAAAGATTAAATTTAAATTAAAAAACAATTTTACAAAATAGTATCACTGAAATATAAGGGGCCTCATTTCAGAGCTCGCTTTAGGCCTCACTATTGGGCCGGCCCTGGATAATATGGTGGATGGCCAAACAAAACAATGATCTAGGATAAACTCTGATACCATATTAAAATTTTGGGCATAACTCATCTTTATAAAATCGACTTGAAAGGTGAGGGGTGCCACATGTTTATAACCTCTTGTTAAGCGTTACATCTAGCCTATGTGGGATGTATGTTTTTCCCAATAACCGTTTAAGTCTGTTGATAATTTTTATCAGCTTGTGGTTTGCATTTTGCTTGATTCAAAATAAGAAATAATTATGGATTCCATCCATAATGGAATTTGTTTGTCAACTGTCTGAGGGGCTAATGAAGGCCAACATTTTAATTCAAGTTCCACAAATCTTTTGCTAGGTTAGATATTTCAGTAGTCTGTATATGATTTTCTTTGTTTCTAACATTTTGCTTACAGTTTCCCTGTGAATACTTGTATATATGGCCATGTGAATCAACTCTAATAAGCTTGTTCAACTCATTTGCAATTAATTTTGAAGCCCACTGGTTATAAATTTTTATAACATGATATTATTTTGTCTGCCAAATGCAGTGCCTACAGAGCTCTCTACATTCTCAACTGGATCTATCGCTACTTTACCGAGCCCCACTTTGTCCATTGGATAAGTATGGTTCTCTTTCTATGGTTATTATTGTTTTTTGCTTTTAGAATTACAATAAGTAACGACACATTTTTTGCATTAACCGCCACGTCTTGTGCTTTGGCATGTGTACCACTTCACTGCATCAGTTTTCATACTAAATAAATATGCATTTGTAGCATTGTTCTAATCTAAGATGTTCCTTATCATTTAAACAACGGTAAAAGATGCCCGGTTGTGCAGGCCCTTTAAAAGATTTACCAAATCCATCATGTATTCATTGCATAGAATCTATCATAAAAATATTCATGAAATGGGTTTTGGTTGTAATATATCTTTGACATATCAACTGAGTGACCCCATTTTCACTTTTGATATTGAGTCCATTTGATATGCTCCTTTGCAGCATGGGTTTCTGGGCTTGTTCAGACACTGCTCTATGCTGACTTCTTCTACTACTATTTCCAAAGGTAAATTGACCTACTTTTCAGGTCCATTTCATTTGTGTTAATACTTTATAGTCATTGTTTATCCGAGTTTTGAACACTTGAATATTGTACCATGCAGCTGGAAGAACAACCAAAAGCTTCATTTGCCTGCATGAGTGTATTCTCTCCACTTCTTGAAAACCAAAATTCTCATGTCATGTGGACAATTAACAGTGAGCAGAGAGGATCCAAGTTCTGTATGGACAATGGTTTCTGATTTACAATTCCATATTTTGTTCGTTCTTGCCCACTCAAATACTATTGTACTAATTACAAGATTATAGATGAAAGAGCTTCAAATTGTTTGTGACGGTAATCATACGACTAAAATTATTGATATTTAGATTTAGATGTGGGTACAATACTTGTTTTTATCATCCTTTCCTTTGTACTTTTCTCCATCTATCTTAGGTATGGGTGGGATGTTTCCGAATGTCGTACATGGATCAACTGTTATTATGCTTACATTCCATGGTTAAGAAAGTAGGTAATTGTAGTGGAGGATTCTAAATAGGCGTGGAATTTGTTGGAAGGGTTTTCAGTTACTTCTAATTGGATGGTCAATAACTGATAGTAACTTGATAGGTTCAGTTAACAAACTATCTTTATGGAAGAGAATACTTTAACGACCTTGCCTTTTTTTTTTAATAATACTACAAACTATATTTCTACATACAAATAGCATATTCAAATTAAGCATTCTTATGATTCGTTGACCGCTCTTAAGTTTATTAATCAGGGGGTTTCTACTTCCCACCTCCAAAACAACCATGGAGTCTATTTATGGAACAATTGTCTATCAGCCATTTCTTTATCTCTTCTGCAGATGCTTTAGGAGTTGCCAGATTGAGACTCTAGTTTGGTTGGTTGTTGTTTTTTGTTTTCTTATTGATAAAAAATTAAGTATTCTTAAATTAAATGACTCTCTAGCTTGTTTTTTTATCAGTGAGTTTTATATTTTCTGAATTAACATTATGACAATTGACATGTGTTTTGTTTGGATGAAGTATTTTTGGGGTATTGTAATTTTTAGGAGGAATTAAAAAATTTAGTTTAAAATTTTAAGGTAAAATATTTCAATTCTTCCTAAAAGTTACATTACCCTCAAAAAATCTTTCATCCAAACATAGGGACATGGTTAACAAAATTAATTGAATTTTTTGTTCAACTTTGATTTAGATGTATTCTACAGTGGTAATAGTTGATAAAAAAAAAGTTGTTTTGAAAATGCTATATCATTGAAAATCTTAGAAACAAATTTTGTCATGGTTTTATTGTGTTTACCTGTATATGCTATCTCATTGTTCTTACAAGAATCGCTTCCAATTCAATACTAAGCAAATCAATTTTCTTTGAAATCGCGTTTGATAGACCACAAAAATAGACTCATGTTATAAAAGGAGCTTCTTCTCACCATTTCATCCAATCAAATAAGTAGAGAAAACAATCTACTTTTCACTTTTTTAAAATATGGTATGAAAAACAATAAAAAAATACTTTGAATGAAAAAGTTAGGAGCCTTTATTTGTACTAGGACATACACCCGTGCTATGCACGGGGTGGTAACAATGACGCGGCTAAGTGAATTCACCAAAAAATGGCTGTGTACTATTGGTGTTACAACATAGAATAAGAAAGGAGGAAGAAGAATTGGCACAAAATGATATTTTGAGTATTTAACCGGTTAATTTTTTTTCGAACACCGAAGTGTCTCAAAACACGTTGATTAGCATCACACTTTATGTATTTTGTAACGAAATTATATTTTTTCCCACTAAACTGGTTAGAGGTACAAATTTTGCATATTTGAATAGTTGGATTTTTTGTGAACACTAAAGCAAAAAAAAACACACTATTGTGAATACTGAAGCATCCCAAAAATACTACTTAGCATTGTACTTTACTGATTTCGTTATGATTTTTTTCACCAAACAGGTTACTTATTTGTCACGAAATTTTGAAGCATCCCAAAACATACTACCTAGCATTGTAATTTACTCATTTTGTTATGATTTTTTTTCACCAAACACGTTACTAAGGAACAAACTTTACATAATTTATCACGAAATTTATTTTCATTTTTCACCTATTCGATTATCGAGGAACAAACCTAATATATTTATAGATCAAATTTTTTTCCTAAATTTTTAGGTATTCCAAAAAAAAATGAGAAAAAGAAGAACAGGGGGTAGGGGGGATTTGATTTTTTTTTCACCAAACAGGTTACTGAGAAACAAACTTTTACATAATTTATCACGAAATTTATTTTCATTTTCCACCTATTCAATTATCGAGGAACAAACCTAATATATTTATAGTAAAATTTTTTTTCTAATTTTTTATGTATTCCAAAAAAAAATGAAAAAAAAGAAGACGAGGGGGGTAGGGGGGATAGTGGGTGGGGGGGGGGGGGGGGTAGAGGGGAGGGGGGGTAGGTATGTATTCCAAAAAAAAAATGAAAAAAAAGAAGAGGGGGTAGGGGGGAGGGGGTGTTTTTGACGTTCAATTGGTGTAAAGTAGATAGTGTATTAATATATAGGGTTAGCATTGTACTTTACTCATTTCGTTATGATTTTTTTTCACCAAACAGGTTACTGAGGAACAAACTTTACATAATTTATCACGAAATTTATTTTCATTTTCCACCTATTCAATTATCGAGGAACAAACCTAATATATTTATAGTATGTATTTCAAAAAAAAATGAAAAAAAGAAGAAGCCGGGGGTAGGGGGGGGGGGGGGAGAGGGGATGGGGGTAGGGGGGGGGGGGGGTATGGGGTGGAGGGTAGGGGGGGATTTGGTGCTCAAATTGGGAAAAGTAGACTTTGCATTAATAAATAGGATATTGATTTTATTTTATATTTTAATTTTGCATGGGATTTAAATATTCACCCGTATAAACATGATATAATAAACATTATATAATAGTTAAAACTTACTCTATCCGTTGACTGCAAAAGAATAAAGCGATTAAAGTTACGAAAAGTTCATTGCTTATGTATAAAATTTAGCAATATAGCAAGTTATAACAATAGCATAATAATGTGAGTCTGTCAAGACATAGAAGTTAAACTGAGCTGAGATGAATCACATATTTGTTTTGGGTGCTATCATAGTATATAGTTTAACTGCTTCTCTGCTGTCAAAATGTATATCCACATGGTCTATATGGTTTATATATGGAGTCATAAACATATAGTATTACTTGCTCAGAATAGAAAGTTACATTATTGAACGTAAGCCAAAGAAAAATGAGATTTTGCTTCCATGAAAAAAGAACATTGATATACCCCTTGATAATGTCTTACTTCTGTTGTGTTATGACTGCTCAGAACTCCATAAATAACATTAAAGGACGTTGATATTCCCCTGCAAATAAAATCGAATTCACACAAACACGTAAGGATGGTGTCTCAAGTAGGAAAAATGAAAAGAAAAGCAATTTTTCTAATAGAATGTATTGTTCAAAATTCCACTAAAAGTGAACATTCGCCTTAGGATTATGGCATTGAGCTTCAAGTAAATTACCATAATTTCAAGACCTTGCACGCCAGAATACTACCACATAAGATTCCTATTTCCATCAAAATTAAAATAATCTTTTACTTAGAAAAATATCCCTACTTTATCACGGGTTTGCACTTTGCATCGTGTTTGATATTACGAATGTTTCTCAAAAAGACAGTAATGAATATATGTAATATTTAGAATCACTCATTTGATTTAGTTTGATGATATTCAACAACTCCCTCATTGGTTAAGAGATTTCAAACAAATCTTTTCACATGGAAGATAATAAAACTATATTGACCAACTTCAATGTTTTTTTTTTGACAAACCAACTTCAATGTTAGTTACTACTAAAGAAACAAATGCAATGTTTTAATTTACAACATCTGACAATTTTATTATTCAATCAACACGTCTAACAAATTTAACGAAAAGAAACTTACATAATGAACGCCATTAAATTAGATTCTTTGAGATATGGTAACATTTTAGTCCCTCTCCTAATCTCAAACATAAATCCCCAAAAATCAGCACAATTAAATTGACAGTACAATTAAAAAATCAAATGCAAAATTTTGATTCCTCAGTTGCATTTCTTTCTGCCCCTTTATCTCTATCAAATGTGCCATTAAATAGAGTAATGACTAATGAGCATGCCTGTATATGCTTTTTGGTTGATTTGGGCATTAAAAAAGTCTGCAGAAGTTGGTCCTATCATCAACAAAAGTAATTCTGGTTTTGTACTTGCACTATATCACAAATATAAATCCGGGCATGGATCTGAAAAAGTATGCACTCAGTGGTTCATATAACAATGAAGTAATGCATTTAAGTGTTTAAATTCACATATCAACAAGGGTTCACATCCTCTCTATTTACTGGACAGTTCCAGTAGGAGAGAGATATACTCATGGAATAAAATAATATTATTTTATTTGATGTGTCTATCTGCCTCCTACAACTGTCCAGTAAATGGAGAGGATCTCACTCCTATCAACAACATCAAACTAATGATGACGGTCCAGTCAATTCAATTATGTCCTGCAATGTGTGGGGAGCTAATATAAAGTGGAACACATAATCAACTACTTGTAGATATAAAGTGAAATGCATAAGCAACTAATTCAATTTTTCTCTACTCTAGCCAATTGAAGACGTATTGTCAATTTTCAAGATAATGGCTTTACCACTATATAGCTGCATATGAATAGAAACAAGAGCACGAATAGATCCAAACTCACCATAAGGCTACATTAAACTCTGTAGAGGTACTAATAGTCAATATTCTTACCAAATCCATTCTATGGAAAATGGGTACTCTCCTTCTCAAATTCAAAGATGGAAACCTATAAATGAAAATGAAATATTAGAAAGAGTAGCGTTATACCTCTCTCTTTGTTTCTCAAATTAATCAAAAAGAAATCAGACTCGTGTCATGATGATTGCAAACATAAACAAATCAAAGATTACGTTTTCTCTCATTCGCTTGTGAAATGAACAAAGAGTTGTTCTTTTCTTGTTCAAATTATCTATTAATCCAAGTACCAAACCTGAATCAATAACAAAAAAAAGTTGATGTAAATGAAATCGGAATAGGAAGTTACATTATTGAACGTAAACCACAGAAAAATGAGATTGCTGCAAAATAGGAAATTTATATTTGCTTCCATGAAAAAAGAACATTGATATACCCCTTGATAATGTCTTACTTTTGTTATGATAGCTTGGAACTCCATAAATAACATTAAAAGACGTTGATATTATTCCCCTGCAAAGAAAATCAATTTCAAATTCGAACTATCAGAAATCGGAGAATCCAAATAACATAGTAAAAATTCATCAAGGTTCATGCCAAGAAGAAGTCCATTATAATCGATCAAAAAAAGGAGTTACTTATCGAACATGAACTTGAGAATGTGAAAGGTTGGGAATTCTTTCTTCTTCATCGACTTGTGGGAACTGCGAAGATCTACTTCTTTGAAGGTCTACATCTGTGAAGGTCTGCCTGGGCGAATGTTGTGCGAAAAGTAGATGTGCAAGTATACACAATCGCAACAAGTAATAGAATGATAAGTAAAGATCGTTCCCACGGAGGCTGTTGAGTTTACTTCTATATTTAAATTAGTAATTTAGCTAGTGAGAAAAACAAGTAACAAATACAAGTTATCAACAAGTATTGTCATTGTGATTAACATAAATGTAAATAAACAAGTAAAAAAAGTTCAGGAGTAAGATAAAGTGAGTTGGACTGTTCATATGTTATATAAATTCCCAAGAGTAGTGTTCTATAATATTAGACGCTGTAGCGTTAAAACAAGGTCAACAGACGCTGTAGCGGCATGGTGGCGTGCCTTTCAGCCACTATCGTTAGGGCTATGTTACAAGTCCTATGTCTAGGCTCTAAATAAGTTTTACCCCTGTATATTAAGATCTTACAGCATGTACCTTATGAACTATTACTCCCCTATGTCTAAGGTAATTAAGTAGTACTTCCTTTAAATGTCTTTAAAGAGTTTTCATTCATATCATTCCTTGAGTTCTTATTCATAGACCATGTCTGTACCTATGAATCTACTTATTTCAGTTGGCCAGTCCCAAAACAACTTTGAAAGCATTATGACACAAGAAATAAAACGCAAACATCATAACATTACATAAACTTTACTCAAGGTTCATTACAAACATAAGAACAATCCAACCATAAAAGTTTAGCTCATGGCAAGCTTCATCAAAACAACATAAACTAAAAAGATTATGTTATCGTATGTGAGCAAGAGAAGGATGTTTACAAAAGATGCACTCCAACAATCCCAAATCATACAGTTGAATGATGCTATGGCGTGAGCAAACAGTAGGTGAGATAATAAAACTAAACTAAAAATAAAAGCTTCAAGAATGGAGGAATACTAGGTGTCAAGTAGTTTTTCTCCAAGTAACTCTCCTTATTCTGAATTCTAAGTTGTGAGGAAGATGATGAAGTGAGATAGATATTATCCACAGCTCATAAAGTGGCTTTACAAAAAGGTGTGATGATTAAAATCACCAACTATCACATGAGCTTCAATTAGGAGGCGCCAAGTGTATTATTGCATCCACTTGGAGGCTGAAATGTCATGCTGAGAAGAAGAAGATCAGATTGATGACTCATCAAGTAGCAAGTGGCTTCATAAATATCCAAATGTCCCACTGTCATATAGCGCTGTAGCGCTTACCGCTGCAGCACTCAACAGAGACATTAAAATACTCAAAAAGGCACCAAATGTGTCAAATGATAACAAACAAGCTCCTAACCCTTCTTTCCTCTAAATAACTAATATTTACCTAATAAAGCACGAATATTACTTGAGAACTTGTGTTGATTTAAGTGATAAGAGCATAAATAACACATCTAAATATGAGTCATCACACCCCCAAACTTAAACCATTGCTTGTACTCAAGTAATGACGCTTGACAAAGAACAACAACACAACAACAAAGAAACAATTACATAGATTAACTGCACAAACAAGACAACACAATATCTTTTTCTAATAAAAAAAATTTATTATTACTTCAGAACTCGCATTTGTTTAAGTCTAGAAAGCATAAATAACTCTTATAGATAAGAGTTATCACACCCCCAAACTTAAACCATTGCTTGTCCTCAAGTAATGACACTTTACAAGGACAAACAAACTAACTTAAAATAAAACAATTACAGCATAGAAAGACAAGGTCAGTTGCATCCCTAAATCAAACAATTTTTCAAAAATGTTTTTAGTGGGCCAAACTTTCAGATTCACATCCAACACACACACACACGCCATTGCTTTTCACAACATATAGAATTATTACTGCTCAATTGTAAGTGTGTGACTACTAGGCTTAGTTTCTCCTAGCCTTGGAAAGAGTGGCCTTCTTTTGGTTTAGCCAAAGAATTTTTTCAAAAGAGAGAGTAGACTAACAACTTCACATAAGACTTGAGGGGCTACAAAGCACAGCAAAGGGCTTTGATTAGGCAATTTAGATCATTGGTCAGTGCAAAAGGTTTTAATTTGGTGATTTCTCAGACGCTGTAGCGTTTAGACGCTGCAGCGCTGTCAATTTGATGAACAAAACTAGTTGCTGCCTTTATTACTGAGCTCCTTATTTGCATTTCTTTTTCTTTTCATGCATTCTTGGAACAACTCAGCAAATTATTTTAGACATTTTGCAACTTTTTTTTTCAAGACCATTTGCACACTTTTGTTTCGTTTTGCATTGACCAAACTATCATCTTTGTTCCTAGCCTTAACATAACCGATGCACCCCCAAACTTAGCTTCAAATGCTACTTTCAATTTTTAGTAAAAACTTGACTAAACCTTATCATTCCTAGCTAACTAGGTTCTTTGCTAAGCCTAGAGTTTTGTGTAGGAGCAGCAATAAGACTAGTCATTGTTCAAACAAGGCTACTCTACTCAAAACACATAATCATCATTAAATTTAGCCCAGGAAGAAACATATTCTATTATGGAAAAACTAGGAATTGCAACTGATCATGCTTTTTATTCAACAAACATAACATTAAACACATAACATTAACATTTCACATATAACATTAAACACATTTAAGGTCCTCCCCCCAACTTAAGACCTAACAATGTTTCCACTACTCATGCAATTCTAATGGGAGAGGCCTATGACTAAAACTCAACAGAATTAAAAACAACAGAAATAAAACTCTAAACATACTGTTAGATGCAAGAACAAACACTATAGCACCTAACAGGTTTAATGAAAATAGACAAACAACATTTTTTTTTTAAAAGAAGGGTTTAGAGTACTTGTCTGCTAACCTAGATTTGAACCTTTTGCTTGCTCTGGTGGGCACTGTGGTGGCTCTGCTACTGGACTTTTCTTTGCTGCCGCTACAGCGCTAGGCGCTGTAGCCTCACTCTGGGGATCCTCTGCTTCCTTGTAAGATTTCATCTCAGTCAGCTTTTCTGCTGCTTCCCTCTCTGTAGAAAGATCAAGGGTATTCTCCTCAGATGCAGGTTTGTGCGGGGACTGGGCTTTAGGTGCTGTAGCATCAGCCGCTACAGCGCTAACTAGCATTTCTTCTTGTGGAGGGTCATCTGCCAACTTGGTCCCAGGGTTTCTCCTTTGGTGGCTTCTTTTCTCACTTCACAAAATTCACTCTTGCACAAAAGAAAATTTATAAACACAAAATTGTTAGTTTAAGAACCTTGGGTTGCCTCCCAGGAGCGCTTTGTTTAAGAGTCCTCAGCCAGACTAAGTCTTGTGGTAGGTATCTTTGGCTAATGGCGGCTCTCGTAGGCACCCTTGGCCTCTTTTTGGATGTCCACCATTTTCGTTCTTACAACTTTCTTTGGTGCTATAGCAGGTGCTGCAGCACTGCCTTCTGATACTGATACTGTAGCGCCACTTGTGATAGCATTCATTCTCTGCACTTTAGTTTCCAATAGCATTGGTGGTTGCTCTGTGGCAAGTTGAGTTTTGGGTGGATTTTTCTTCTATGAGACTGAGATGATTTTTGTTTTGGTGAGAGAAGTTTCTTAGGAGACGGGGACTTGTGTGGAGTGGGTTGTTTTGGAAGTGAAGAAGGTATTTGAATAAGGTTTGATGGTTTGGCTTGAGGTAAGGATAGATTTATGGCTGGAAATGTGAGAATTTGGAGGTGTTATAGATGGAGGGGATGGTTCTTTGGTTGGTGATGGTTTAGGTGAAGGTGTGGTGGAAAGGTTTTGGGTGGGTGGTGTGATTTGATACTTCCCTCTTCTTTCTTATTATGCTCTCATTCATCTTTCTCATCATCTTCTTTTTAACTATATTAACCACATTCTCAACACCTCAGCTACGAGTGCTATAGCACATGGTGATACAACATCAGAATTCCGCATAATTGACAGCACATACATACCACAAGTCTTCTTATTCATACCTGTAATAGTAAAAACAAAAACACACAAACTATAATTAGTCTTAAAAATCTGGGTTGCCTCCCAGTAGCGCTTTGTTTAAGAGTCCTTAGCTAGACTTGACATTCAAAACCCTTGTTAGGGTGGATAATAGGACAAGAAGAAAATATCATCCTTCCGCTTTCTCTTTTTGGTCAGAAATCTCATGTATTTGGTATAGGGCAGCAAGTGTTCCCATGCCCCAACCAATAAACATTTGGGATAGGAATTCCCCTTTTTTTGGAAAATTTGAAGCTCATCTTGCGGAGGGATATTTTCTTTAAGTACCAAGGGTTGAGTCTCACTTGTCACATGACGTTTTTCATTCCTCAACCTTGGTTACTCTTCCTTGTCACTATTTTTGAATTTTTCTTTTTCTACAACTACAAAAAAAATTGTTTTTCTTCCACAATTTCCACATGACCATATTCAAGCTCATACTCTACATTCTCTTTTTCTTCCTCTTGTTCAACCAACTCAGTAGATTCAATGGATTGAGCAAAAATTTCTTTAAAATCAGAGTTGCCCAAATGATAACAATCATCTTCAAACTCTACACTTTTTTCTTTCTTTTGCTCAACCACCTCTTCAACACAACTCTTTTCTTCTAGATGCTCCATTATAGTCTTAAAGTGAGCCTCTATATTCTTACATGAAGCTCCAAAGTTGTCATTATCCTCTTTGCTATCTTCAAGGAATTGAGCTAAGAGTTCTTTTAGATTAGAGTTGTCCTCATGTGATCCTTCGGTTTGAGCTTGAGAATATGAATCTTGCTCACGCACAACATTTTCCATGCCATAATCCAAATTTTGGGATGTCTTGGGCATGAAATTTGTCTCATAACAGCCCCTTTCATATTCACTCCCATGGAAATCACAGTTGACAAATTGTTGTTGAGCATTCCTTGCTTGCATGGGGTAAAAATTCCAATGGTCCATGCCATAAAGTGGAATTTTTTTCTTTCAACTAAACACAAATAACAACAAAGAGAAACACACTACAAACACAAAACCTAATACAAAATAAAAATATTGCTGGAAAAACAGAACACACTAAGCAAAAGAATCTAAACTAACTAAACTTACTAACTAAACAATAGAAATTAACTTTCACAATCCCCGGCAACGGCGCCAAAAATTTGTTGTGTGAAAAGTAGATGTGCAAGTATACACAATCGCAACAAGTAATATAATGATAAGTAAAGATCGTTCCCACGGAGATTGTTGAGTTTACTTCTATATTTAAATTAGTAATTTAGCTAGTGAGAAAAACAAGTAACAAATACAAGTTGTCAACAAGTATTGTCATTGTGATTAACATAAATGTAAATAAACAAGTAAAGAAAGTTCAGGAGTAAGATAAAGTGAGTTGGACTGTTCATATGTTATATAAATTCCCAAGAGTAGTGTTCTATAATATTAGACGCTGTAGCGTTAAGCGCTGTAGCGCTACAAGGTTAACAGACGCTGTAGCGGCATGGTGGTGTGCCTTTCAATCACTATCGTCAGGGCTATGTTACAAGACTCCTATGTCTAGGCTCTAAATAAGTTTTACCCCTGTATATTAAGATCTTACAGCATGTACCTTATGAACTATTACTCCCCTATGTCTAAGGTTAAGTAGCACTACAAGAATAATTGATTTTTCCGGCCAGGACTTTCCGGCGGATATGGATCCGCCACAAATTTTCCGGCGGATTCTAGGCATTTCCGGCGGATTTTATCCGCCGCAAAGTTACCGACGGAATAATTGACGTTTGCGGCGGATCAATATTCGACTTGGTTTTTGTGGCGGATTTATCGGTTTTTGCGGCGGATTTTTGGATTACAAAAATTTATTTATTTTTACGAGATTTTAACAATCCGCCGGCAAGGTTATTTCAGGCGGATATTTGCCACTTTTGAATTTCAAAAACCGCCGCAAATACCCCTCCGTCCGCCGCAAATCCCCTAATCCGCCGCAAATCCCATAAATCCGCCGGTAACTGCCATTTCCGGCGGATCTTGCCTTTTGACCATTTGACTTCGTTTCTCCTATATAAACCCCTTCTCCCCTTCTTCTTTTTCACACCTCTACCAATACTCTCATTCTCTTGATACGGCACTCTCTTAATACGACACTCTCTTGAGCATTGTCGGCAGCGGCTCCAATAGAGTGGCGTATGTCTCTATTTCTTTGTAAAGAAATTTCCACATTGTCATGAACACCCCTTCATCTTTTTCGTTAAAAGTAACCCCTTTATCAGCAAAAAGCTCCTCCTCATTATTTCCACCACAAGAGACATATACGCTCATCAAACGCTCGGTATCATCCTCCAACTTAACAATCCGTCCTTGCAGTTCCTCAAACTTTCTATTTAGAGATTCAACCATCTTTTCAAAAGATGGTTTCTTGTGAAACTTTCTATTTTGAAAAGATGGTTGAATCTCTAAATAGAAAGTTTGAGGAACTGCAATGACGGGTTGTTAAGTTGGAGGATGATACCGAGCGTTTGATGAGCGTATATGTCTCTTGTGGTGGAAATAATGAGGAGGAGCTTTTTGCTGATAAATGGGTTACTTTTAACGAAAAAGATGAAGTGGTGTTCATGACAATATGGAAATTTCTTTACAAAGAAATGGAGACATACGCCACTCTATTGGAGCTGCTGCCGACAATGCTCAAGAGAGTGTCGTATCAAGAGAATGACTGTTTAGGGGTAGCGGACATTAAATATATAAATGATAAAAAATAATAAAAAACCATAATACTCATAATAATACAACAACATATCCGACACTAAATTAACGGTCAAGATCTTGCCGACACTAAATAGTGAATAGTGCAGCGTGATTATTGAATAATGAATAGTGATTAGCTTGGACACTAATTAACGGTCAAGATATTGCCGACACTAATTAACGGTCAAGATCTTGCCGACACTAAATAGTCAATAGTGATTAGTGTCGACACTATTTAACGATCAAGATCTTGCCGACACTAAATAGTGCTACGTGATTATTGAATAGTCAATAGTGATGAGTGTCGATACTAATTAACGATCAAGATCTTGCCAACACTAACTAAATAGTGAATATTGAATTTGGTTATTTACGGCGGATATTTGGGTATTTGCGGCGGATATTTGGGTATTTGCGGCGGATATTTTGGGTATTTGCGGCGGATTTTGGGTTCTTGCGGCGGATATTTGGGTGTTTTAAAAAAAAGCGCGGTGTTTTAATTTCAAATATCCGCCGCAAAGACCCACAATCCGCCGCAAATCCCCGTTTAAAAAATAAGCGCGGATATTTAATTTCAAATATCTGCCGCAAAGACCCAAAATCCGCCGCAAAGACCCTTTCCGGCGGATATTTCCTTTTGACCGTTGGCTCCATTTTGCTATATATATCCCTTCCCCACTTCTCATTCCTCACACTTCTAACAATCCTCTCATTCTCTTCTTAAAATTTCTCTTTTACTCTCTCCAAATTCTCTCATTCTCTACTAAATCTCTTCTTGAAACTCCTCACTTCCTCCCTACGAATTGTCTTCTTCTCTCATTGAGAAATTTCTTCAAGGTATGTTTTTGATATGAGTTAATAGTTTTAGTTTTTAATTTTTTTTTTGATATTCGTTTTAAATTATTTTATAATAATTGTGTTCTTGAAACTCCTCACTTCCTCCCTACTAATTGTGTTGTATGGATATTTTATTAATTGTATGGATATTTTTTTGGTGATAATATTTAACTGCTTTTCCCAATTTTTATTTTTTTAAATTAAAAATTAATTAGTTATTGGATTTTATTTTTTTATCAATAATTAAAAAATTAATAAAATAATATATATTTTTAATTAAAACGATTTTTTTTAAAAAAATAATAATTTTTTTTTTAAAAAAAAGGGTACTTTGCGGCGGATTTGTGTCCTTTGCGACAGAATTTTAAATAAAACGTTTTTTTTTTTAAAAAATTATATTTATTTTTTTTAAAAATAAAACGGGTACTTTGCGCGCGGATACTTTGCGGCAGATATTGCGCACTTTCCGGCGGATATTTTGCGGCAAAAATTTGTCCCTTTTCGGCGGATTATCCGCCGCAAAGTTCTGGCGGATTTTGCGGCGCCACTAAATCCGCCGCAAAGCGTTTGCTTCGAGTTGGCTACCGGCGGCAATATTCCGCCGCAAAGTCCAAATATCCGCCGCAAATATGGCTTTTGCGGCGGATTTTGCCCGCCGCAAAGTCCAATTTTTCTTGTAGTGTAGTGCTTCCTTTAAATGTCTTTAAAGGGATTTCATTCATATCATTCCTTGAGTTCTTATTCATAGACCATGTCTGTACCTATGAATCTTCTTATTTCAGTTGGCCAGTCCCAAAACAAGTTTGAAAGCATTATGACACAAGAAATAAAACGCAAACATCATAACATTACATAAACTTTACTCAAGGCTAATTACAAACATCAGAACAATCCAACCATAAAAGTTTAGCTCATGACAAGTTTCATCAAAACAACATAAACTAAAAAGATTATGTTACCGTATGTGAGCAGGTGAAGGATGTTTACAAAAGATGCACTCCAACAATCCCAAGTCATACAGTTGAATGATGCTATGGCGTGAGCAAACCGTAGGTGAGATAATAAAACTAAACTAAAAATAAAAGCTTCAAGAATGGAGGATTAATGGAGGAATACTAGGTGTCAAGTAGTTTTTCTCCAAGTAACTCTCCTTATTCTGAATTTTAAGTTGTGAGGTAGATGATGAAGTGAGATAGATATTATCCACACCTCATAAAGTGACTTTACAAAAAGGTGTGATGATTAAAATCACCAACTATCACATGAGCTTCAATTAGGAGGCGCCAAGTGTATTATTGCATCCACTTGGAGGCTGAAATGTCATGCTGAGAAGAAGAAGATCATATTGATGACTCATCAAGTAGCAAGCAGCTTCAAAAATATCCAAATGTCCCACCGTCATATAGCGCTGTAGCGCTTACCGTTGCAGCACTCAACAGAGACATTAAAATACTCAAAAAGGCACCAAATGTGTCAAATGATAACAAACAAGCTCCTAACCCTTCTTTCCTCTAAATAACTAATATTTACCTAATAAAGCACGAATATTACTTGAGAACTTGTGTTGATTTAAGTAGCATAAATAACACATCTAAATATGAGTCATCACACCCCCAAACGTAAACCATTGCTTGTCCTCAAGTAATGACGCTTGACAAAGAACAACAACACAACAACAAAGAAACAATTACATAGATTAACTGCACAAACAAGACAACACAATATCTTTTTCTAATAAAAAAAAATTATTATTACTTCCGAACTCGCATTTGTTTAAGTCTAGAAAGCATAAATAACTCTTATAGATAAGAGTTATCACACCCCCAAACTTAAACCATTGCTTGTCCTCAAGTAATGACACTTTACTAGTTGCACTTTTCATTTTTTCTTCTTTGTTAACTTTTCGTTCATATTCAAAACAGAAAAACAAAATAATCATTTTCCTCCAAAAATAAAAATCTTATTTTCAAAATAGGGGACTAAGTCGACTGTACAGTCGGGTTAGTCTGCTTTTTAGGTCACTAATGAACCGTTACGGATCATGGCCTAAAATCTCTATTTAAAACAAACAATTTCTAAATTAAAATAAACACAAACATATTTCTTTGTAATATCCCCTATTTTCGCTATTTGATTATTTGGCATGAAATTATTATTGAGTGATTTATTGAGTTATTGGCACATAAAATAAATCTTTGCTTGATTGATTTATTATTCAATTGTGTGTGATTGGTAGTTAATTGTGTCAGTTAAAATGTTTAGTGTTGTTGGGAGTCAATGGGAATAGAAAGTTTAAGTGAAGGGTAAGAGTGTCCTTTCACATGTAGTATATATATGTACCCTCCAGCTGAAACCAAAGAGAACCCCCTTCATTTTAAAAAATTTCTGAAACAGCAAGATTGGGAGGGAGTGAAGGGAAGAGCATAAGAGAGAAAGAGGAGTAGGGAGGGGCAGCCAAATCCTTGATGCATGTAGGATCCAAGACTTGCCCAGAATTCCTGTTGTCTTCCCATTGGTATTTCTTTTAAACACTGAATCTCCTCCTCCATAAAAACCCCCCTTGAAGAACACCTTCAGCTCACCTTAGCCAAACCCAAAATCTGTCCTTTGCATGTTATATTGGAGGGCATTAGAACCAAGTTCAGGAGCCATATCTCGAATTGGATCAATCAAGGAGTCATTTCAGTTCTGAGTTCAGAGTATAACCTTAAGGGAACTGGGTTTTCGGTTTGAGTTGTTGGAGCGAATCCGGGAAAGTTCGTAGTCCATTCGTCCGCGTTCGCGAGGTTTCGGTGTCGGGTGTATTGTCGTCACGAAAAGGTGAGTTCTATACTCATTAGGATTGAGTGTCATATTTTATATAATCTGAATCGAGTCAATGGATTAATTTGATGCTTGCTTGGTGTTGATTGTTTAGCCAATTTCACTGTTTCTGAATGTTCTAGAATAGGTTCAGTAATTTTATAACTGAGAATGATTTAGGCATCCAAAAATTATATAACTTACCATTTTAGAAACTAGATTTAATACTTGTCATTTTGGCTTTGGAATGGTTGCATTTGGAATTGTGTAGCTCAAGATATGAGCATCACAAGTTAGGGTAGAATTCTGGAGACAGTTTGAGAATAGGTTCGGTTTCTGGGTATCTGGGGATGATATAGGTATCCAAAAATTATGTGGTCAATTGTTTTAGAAACTAGACTGAATGCTCGTCAATTTGGTCCTGATTTGGTTGAATTTGGAATTGTGTAGCTCAAGATATGAGCATCACAAGTTAGGGTAAAATTCTGTGTAAATTCGCGTCGCGACCCGTGGCCGTCGCCTCGCGACCAAGTATAAAATTAGCAACGCAAAACTTTCTGTCACTTTTCGCGTTGCGACGGTATGTGTTCGCGTCGCGACGGTTTGCAGTTTTCACTAAAAAGTCCCTGAACTTGTTTTCGCAATATCTTTTGATCCGGTGGTCCGATTTCAGTGTTCTCAGATGCGTTGGAAAGATAATAAAAAGGCCTAACTGAATATGTAATAAAAGTAGTGCTATTATCTGTTTGTGTGTAATTGAGATTGTGAATGATGTTAGTTGATGTTATGAGATTGTTATGCCTAAGCTAAGTTCATGTTATGAGACCGATTATCTTGTTGTGGTTATGCTAAGTGTGATTGGTGTATTTGTGCTGGACTGACTGGATTAGCATCATGATAAGTTAGGTTAGTAAGCCTTAGTAAGCCATGTGAGATCACTTAATTATAAGATTATGTTCAGTTTATTGTTATGTTATTGTTATGTTTAAGTTCATTGTTGAGTTCAGTTCAGGTATATCTTCATATATATCTTTTAGTCGGGGTGACGACCCTATTTAGTTTAGTGTGCTAGGGGAGAGGCAGTCATGAGCCATATGAACCTAGGCCCCGTTAGGGACCCAGCCGATTAGTGGGGACGGGTTCAGCGGAAACTTATTATGCCAAGTGACCGGTGACACGCTATAACTTTAGTTAGTGTTGTGTCTTGTGACCGGCTTGAGGGTTATGAGGACAACATTTAGTTAGTTAGCCACATAGTCAATTTTGAGGACTATGATTTATGAGTTAAGTATAATGAATCAAGCATAATTGAACCGAGAGAATTAGTAAGGGGTCGCGATAGAACTCACTGAGACAAGTTGTCTCACCCAATCCATTGTTGTTGTTTTTCAGTTAAGCAGGGAAAGTTGAAGACCGTGAGGCACGACTATGGAGACGCTTGAGGAGCGGACGCTATCTTTATTTCATTATGTCTTGTATTTCAGTTTCCTTTGTATTTCTGTATTTTTATTCAGTATCTTAAGACTATTCGATTGTACGGCTTATGTCTTTCAAGTTGTAAATCGCTTCCGCAGACTTTCGGTTTTTGAGTATTGAACACTAGTTGAGGGTGTAAGGACCGACTTTATTTATATTCTGTTCAGTTATGTAAGTACGTTTGATGAGTAATTCATCGAAGTTTAGTATGTGTTCAATATTTTGAAAGGAAAGTCACTCTGATGTATGCCAGTAGTGCATTTCGGTAGTTTCTACAAGTTAGAAATTATCGGGGTGTTACATTCTTTCTACAAATCTAATTTTTAAAATAGGGGATTAAGTCGGCCGTACGGCCGGGTTAGTCACCGTTTTAGGACGAATGAACCGTACGGATCAAGAGTCCTAAAACCCCTGTTCAAACAAAATCAAACCACCACACATCAAACTATCTTCCAAACTTCAAAAACTCCATTTTCACAAAGTAGGGGACTAAGCCGACTGTACAGTCGGGTTAGTCATCATTTTAGGACAAATGAACTGATCACTCAGGAGTCCTAAAGTCCTTAAATAAAATACACCAGCAAACAAAGTTTTCTACCAAGAACTACGTGTGATTTGATTCTCTGCCAAGAGATACCTAGGAGCAGAGGGCGGCCGACCTCTGTCAATTGCACTAATAAAAAACGTTTTTTAGTCTTTTCCTAAATAATCCTTTTCTTAAACTCAAATAAAATATCGAGTTTCTTCTTTCTCCTTAATTCACAATAAAAGGGTAAAAATAAATGTTTTCAAAATTAACCTTCACTTCTACAACTAATTAGCACTTTTGCACACACGTGAGAAGTCCTGTACCCGGACTGGAGAATAACCTAAGTTAGAACGAGACTGCGTAGTGATGGCCTACTGGATGTGCGTCCTGTTAGGTGGTCACGAAAGTCTCACCTAGAGTTTGGTCCCTCTTGAGAATACTGGCACTCCTAATAGCTTGCCTATTGTTGTTGATCAGTGTTCTTAACTGGGGTCGTTGGCTCTTGGAACCTTATGTAGGACTCTTTAGAGCTACCCTTTGAAAGGTTCACTTAACAGACAAGCCCTAGACCTATTCTCTAAGGAACCCTCGTAGGACACAAATGAGCCTTATACCTCTGCATTCAAACAAACACTGATACAATTTTCCAGTCTTCTAAAAAGAGAAAATTCAAAAAATCATATTTTATTTTTTAGAAACATATCTCATGCATTTTCATTTGCATCATTCATATCCATCATCATGTGTTATTAATCCATTACATTTTATTTCATAATTTAAAAAAAAAAAAGAACATGAGCATACTTTTTGAAAAAAAAAAATGATGAGAGATGAGGCGTTCTTGCAAATACATTTTAATTGATTGTTCTTACTTGAAAAAGTTTAACCTACTAAATTTCAAACGAGGTCGAACATAGTTGCAAACTCAAGTTGTTTTCAGACACTCAATCTTCAAAAAAGAATAAGTTATTCACTATTTGCAGCTCGTCCAAAATTTTTGTCAGCAAAGCGTTGCATCTCATCCATCCCATGATAATGATCAAAATAGTCCATTTTGTTAACTAATGTGTTATCAAAAATTCTTCTATCATGTCTCTAACTATGTTAACTCTCTGTGAAGCATTCGTATAGTGAACTTGTATGCGATGTGCATTTGCTCTTGTTTGAGTCAGTTAGTGTCCACACATTTCCATCCTATCATCACCATTGTTCATGTCCAGTCTCACCCCGACCACTCCATAAAGTGCATATTCTCCACACAAGTTCTTAGTTGACTATTTGGTTTTGTTCCCAATGATGAAATTTCATAAACTAACACTTGGATTCTCCAAACTGGGGCAAATTTGTAATCACTAGATATCTTGTCAACATTGTATTCCCTTGGTGCAAGTCTTTTACAAAAAAATCAAAAAAGCCCGTTAGGTTGAAAACTCGCGAGAGCAACCTAAGCAAAAATTAGGGCATATAAAAAGAAATAAAGAAAAAGAGCATATATAAAAATAAATAATTTTTTGTCCTTGAGTTAGTCTTTGATAAAACAAGCAATCTTGATTTGTAATGAAGTTTGGTCATCTTCTCACATCCTCAAAAAAGCATAAAAAAAAATATCCTTTGCAACCCACTTTGAGCCAAACAATCAAAAAATCTTTCAATCACCCTAGACAGTGATCTATTCCCCATTTAAAGATGGTGCACTACTTTCTTCAGTTTATTCAGCTCAAGAGAAATAGGCCGTCAAAGAACGAGAATCATATTTCAAAAAAAAATGACAAAAATCTTGAATAAAAAGACGGCATAAATCTTTGAGCTGATACATCATATCATGAAGTGCACCGCTGAATAAAAAGATCATTTGTCTCATCAATCCCCAAACACTTTGAGCCCAATCACCCATTCTTTCATAAATTATCAACCACTAGCCACATTGCACCGCAAATAAAAAGATCATTGTCCAAAACCCCCAAACACCCCCAAACACTTCTTTGGGCTCAATTATCATTTCTTTTCATACATCCCTGTCCATTGGTACATTACCCCCAACCATTGGCCCCATTACAAACCTTTTCTTTCATGAATCCCTAACCATTGGCCACATTACCAACCCTTTCTTACATAAACCCCTAACCGTTGGCCACGTTACAACCCTAAACAAGTCCATTCTGATCGATGACTGATTGCTTTCGTTTTCTTAAAGTTTTAATTTTAGGACAATTGAGTTTATTTATTTACAATATGTTTGCTCAAAAAAATATATGACAAAAAATAAAGCTAAAAAAAGGCAAAAAAAAAGGCTTGCGCTCCAAGATTATTCAAGTTGCACTGATATCAAGACAAGGTTTAGTGATCACCAAGTGAAATTTTCATCATATCCAAAAATCAGGACTATCATAGTCTATGGGATTCATCTTAAAAGAACCAAAAGTTTATACTAGGACCATCACCTAGATCCCAAAGTGGGGCAGTCCCTTCACATTTCATGCTTCTCGGACTTGGGGAAATTTTCCAGCGTCCATCCCATTCATATACCACACCCAATCCATATAGCCATACGACCAATTCCAAAAACCCACGACCCTAACTCAGTCACCTTTCACAACCCCATTAAAAGCAACCATTTGAAATACCATTCCAAAGTAGGGCAATCCCGTCGCCATTCACTCCACCTAAAATCGGGGAAGTCCGTCCTACACCCATCTCATCCCCTTGTCTTATTCACATCCATAAAACCACACCGGGGAAATTTCTCAACCCACCATCCTAAATACAGCTTTTCGCAAACTCTGGTCAGGGCAACCTTGTCCTTGTCATAGTTGGGGCAACACCAAACGCCATGGGTTGAGACAAAATATTTTGCCTTCCACCTCTCATTCCAAAGTCACGGCATTACCAATTCATAATTTCCTCTACACCCCTAGTTGTTGTCACCACTAGACAGGGGCAAGTTATGCATTCACCATCATCAACTATGAATTAGGGCAGTTCCACATTTCTAGAGTTAGGTAGAACCTACCTTTCATGACTTTGGCAAAAACCTATCATTCATCCCCTCACGTGTCATATCTGTCCATACCCCGAGTCAACTGACTCATTCATCTGTATTTGCACTACTCTACATGTTCACTAACACAATGCTTCAAAGAGAGAGAACACAAGTCACTAATATGAAGCTGGAAACTCACTCAGTTAACTTTGTGGACCTAAAATTCAATCGTCATGGGACATCATAATCAAATGGAAGACCAATGTGAACGAGCTTGCAAATGCATTCAAAAAATTTTGTGTATCAGTGCATGTGAATCACAACCTTGAGGTTGCCACGTCTAAGTTCAAACCTTTTTTCCAAGGAATAATTACTTCTCTGCCTCTCGCATAAAAAGTCTCATCATTACAAAAAAAAAATCTCTCTGCATCATCAATAAATCATAGCATAAATCATTCCATCATGCAATCATGCATCTACCATAGCACCTGCATCTAAGCAATACATTTGCATTCACATGTTATCTGCATTCGCATACACGGCTGATCAATTTTTGTTTCCGACCAGCTCTAGCATCCACGATTCATGGGCTTTTGTAGTTTATCTGCTTTCACATTGCACATTCATCACATTACACGCATGCACACATATAACATTTTGCTTTGATAGACGTGCCAAGTGCCGGTCTCATCGTTGCCAATAACTTTCTACATCACTAATCATATCATTATACCATGCATTCGCGTGTTTTCCTTTATCCACCATGGCATTCGCATCAAAGCATGATATTTGCGTAACATTCGCACATTGCATATCATACACTCATTACATAGTAAGAAGAAAAGAAAGCAAGAGCAAACCATTCTATATTTCGTTTACCATCCCGCTCAGCATCAATCATTACACATGCATACATTGCATGCATGTCATGTGCATAATACTTGTTGCATACCGACCTCAAGTGTCGACCCTTTCTAGTTTTTTTTAAAAAAAGCCAACGCGACAAGCGTTGATCTCAAATTAGCAAATCAGATCGTAATGTTAGCACCGAGTCTAGCCCCAATCTTCCAGACCCCCGGAGGTCCAATCCAGATCGCACGTCGGCATCGAGCACCGACGGATCATCCGGCCCTAGGCCCTTCACACTAGCTGGGTCAGCCTAAGTCATAGTGGACGTCATTCGTGATCAGTTCTAGACCTGATCTTATTAACGACCGCTCGAAAAAGGCCACCCCCGGACCCCGGCAGTCCTTTAAAGCCCCAGTGCTCCTCCTGACCCCAAGTGGTCCTCCAGGGCTTAGGCAACCCCCTTGGAGCCCCAGTGCTCCCTTAGAGCCCAAGTGCTCTTTCAGAGCCCCAGCGCTCCCCCAGATCCCTAGTGATCATTCCTTTTGTTCTCGGTTAACATCCAAGTGTTAATCGTCCCTCTTTTTCCTAACTCATCTTCCCCCTAAGCTGACAAAATTAGAGTCTATTCTATCTTTATTTTTATTTCTACTACGAAAATCTAAAAACCATTCACCTTTTCTAGTAAAATATAAATAAAGAGGGGAAGCTGTTATACCCCAATTTTGTCCGCTCTTTTTACTACAATCGTCGTTATTTTTACCAGTTTGCAGGTCCTATTACCGTGAGTTAGCTTTTGAGCTTGTTCGGATGCTATCTCGTTTTATTGGGCATGTGCGTAGTAATTCACTTTATTGGACCTATGTTAGATTTTTCCGATCGGGCTTTGGCCCAACTTGTTCTTTTTTAGATTTATCTTTTAGTCAAAAATAACCTTTCATATTTAAAAAAATAATAAGTTTTTAACTATTTTACAAAAAAAATAATTTTTGCTTTCATTTGTAATCACCAAAATATAAAAGAAAGTTGCAATAGCAAAAAATCAAAATTAATAGGAAAAAAGAAAAATAATAAAAGGGGGGTGTCAATAGCATCAACCTGCTTGCCCAGCAAGTCAACTTGTCCACTTTTTACCTTACCCTTCACTTATAAAAAGAGGCTCTGTCCACAGTGAAAAACACACCACAGTGATTCAACAAGAACACTGAACGCAATCTCTCTCTCTCTCCCAGCGAAGTTCTCGCTCTCTCTCTCTCTCTCCCCCTCCCTTTTTTATTTTATTTTTCTTTTAATTAGTTTATTTTTAAATATTATTGATAATTATTTTTCACTAGTTGCACTTTTCATTTTTTTTCTTCTTTGTTAACTTTTCGTTCATATTCAAAACAGAAAAACAAAAAAAACATTTTCCTCCAAAAATAAAAATTTTATTTTCAAAATAAGGGACTAAGTCGACTGTACAATCGGGTTAGTCTGCTCTTTAGGTCACTAATGAACTGTTACGGATCATGGCCTAAAATCCCTATTTAAAACAAACAATTTCTAAATTAAAATAAACACAAACATATTTCTTTCCACAAATCTAATTTTTAAAATAGGGGATTAAGTCGGCCGTACGGCCGAGTTAGTCACCGTTTTAGGACGAATGAACCGTACGGATCAAGAGTCCTAAAACCCCTGTTCAAACAAAATCAAACCACCACACATCAAACTATCTTCCAAACTTCAAAAACTCCATTTTCACAAAGTAGGGGACTAAGCCGACTGTACAGTCGGGTTAGTCATCATTTTAGGACAAATGAACTGATCACTCAGGAGTCCTAAAGTCCCTAAATAAAATACACCAACAAACAAAGTTTTCTACCAAGAACTACGTGTGATTTGATTCACTGCTAAGAGATACGTAGGAGCAGCGGGCGGCCGACCTCTGTCAATTGCACTAATAAAAAACCTTTTTTAGTCTTTTCCTAAATAATCTCTTTCTTAAACTCAAATAAAATATCGAGTTTCTTCTTTCTCCTTAATTCACAATAAAAGGGTAAAAATAAATGTTTTCAAAATTAACCTTCACTTCTACAACTAATTAGCAGGTAACCTTCCTTAGGAAGGATGCTGTGGGGTGCTAATACCTTCCCCACGCATAACCGACTCCCGAACCCTTATCTGGTCTCAAGGACCCTTATCCATTCCAAAAGGGATTTTCCAATGTTTGCCCTTAAACTAAACTTTGGTGGCGGCTTCATTTTTGAACCTTCGAGGAATCCTCACCCGGATTTTTCGGTCGCTACATACACGTTGAATGATGCTATGGCGTGAGCAAACCGTAGGTGAGATAATAAAACTAAACTAAAAATAAAAGCTTCAAGAATGGAGGATTAATGGAGGAATACTAGGTGTCAAGTAGTTTTTCTCCAAGTGACTCTCCTTATTATGAATTCTAAGTTGTGAGGAAGATGATTAAGTGAGATAGATATTATCCACACCTTATAAAGTGGCTTTACAAAAAGGTGTGATGATTAAAATCACCAACTATCACATGGGCTTCAATTAGGAGGCACCAAGTGTATTATTGCATCCACTTGGAGGCTGAAATGTCATGCTGAGAAGAAGAATATCAGATTGATGACTCATCAAGTAGCAAGTGGCTTCATAAATATCCAAATGTCCCACCGTCATATAGCGCTGTAGCGCTTACCGCTGCAGCACTCAACAGAGACATTGAAATACTCAAAAAGGCACCAAATGTGTCAAATGATAACAAACAAGCTCCTAACCCTTCTTTCCTCTAAATAACTAATATTTACCTAATAAAACACGAATATTACTTGAGAACTTGTGTTGATTTAAGTGATAAGAGCATAAATAAAACATCTAAATATGAGTCATTAGCGAACCGTAAAGACCTTTGTACTTCCCCTCAAGCTATAGTACGACTGTGTGGTGTGTTCCATAGACCACTAAGATTGAGCACTGGAAATTTAGGGTTACAGTACAATTAGTATTCTCGATGAATAACAAATGGTTTGAAATTGAAATATGTGATTGCTTTTTTGATTGTGAGCGTTATAACAAAGCTGCTAACTAAAATATTATAAATGAAATTAGTAATAGTCAGGTATAATTTTATTAAAAATTCAAATCTACATCAACACAAATCAATTATCAATACTCCAAATCAGTTTATCACATTTTAACACAATTTTGTTAGACAATTTCAAATCAATTTAAATTTTAAATCATTTTCAAATCAGCTTACATTTTATGTTCAAATAAATTTATGATCACCTTACGTAGTGAATTTTTTTTATTACAATACAATTTCAATTTAATTTCAAAATTCAGACAGATCATCGTTGTTTGTTATTGAACGAAAATTCCAGCATATGCTTATTGAAGCAAGAACAGAGCAACGAAGCAGCAATTCAACAATCGATTTCAATCACTAAGAAAAAAAATAGACGAAGCAATGATTAGCGTTACCTTAGAGGAAAACACAGATGTGCGACATGGCGCACGCAATAGAAAATTCTTTCAAATTCCAAATCAATTTATATTCTTATAGGAATTCCAAATCAATTCCTATAAGAATATAATTCGTTAAATGCAAAAGAATATAATTGATTTTCTTTGATTTTCAATTTATTCACATTCATTATATTGTTACATCGACCCGTTTACGTATTTTAACTCATGTAACTTATTAAAAGTGAAATAAAAATATAAAATTAAAGTGATTATTACACTTATATTTTTTTTGCAATGACCTACTGTTATGACCTATTTGTAAAAAAAAGTACCTTTATAAATATATCTATGGTGAGCATATCAAGCGAGAGCTAGTACTCCCGTTGAGAAATAAGAAACTCTTAATTGTAAGATTAAAATTAACGGCTTAAATTACGTTATTAATTACAGGATCTCGTACTATTGTTTCCTTATATAAATTTTTCGGTAACCATTCACTTGTGCTGAAAAGACATTTAGCATCGGTTATCCGACGATGCTAAAAGTGGGACATTTAGCATCGGTTAAATAACCGACGCTAAAAGTCACATTTAACATCGGGTGCTCAAATAACCGATGCTAAATGTCCATTTCATCACAGTTTTTGTTGTCTAAAAAATGACTTTTAGCATTGGGTGTTTGAAACAACCGATGCTAAATGTCCTGCCAATGAATTTTAGCAACGGTTATTTGAAACAACCGATGCTAAATGTCCTGAAAAATGACATTTAGCATCAGTTGTTTAAAATAACCGATGCTAAATGTCTAATTTAAAAAAAAATAGAAATTTAGCATCGGTTGTTTAAAACAACCGATGCTAAATATTTATTTTTTCACATCTTACCACACACTACTATACCTCCCCCTCAAGATAGTCCAAATGAGTTTAGTTCATCTAAATAGCAACACAATAAGTAAATTACACAACAACAGAGTAATGTTCAGAATTTAAGATTGAGCATTCATAAGCAAACAATAGATTGACAATATTAAGATATAGCTCACAATAATCCTAACATTTAACTCAAGTAACTAAGCAAAAACAAATGCATGAACAGAGTAGGTAAGCATGTAAGCATGTAAAATACAATAATATTCTTTCATATCACCATTTCCCCTTTATAAGGTATTATTACTTCATATCTAAGCACCATAACAGAGTAGGTAAGCATGTAAGTAGCATTGCAGCAGCATAAGTACCAGATAAGTACCCAGTAGTATCCATATTTGAAGTCCAATGACTGAAACAAGTGAAACAATATAGAAGGTGAATAAAAACGTTCTGACTCAAAAATAACAACAAACACAATTATCAGAATAATATTTACACAAATGATTCAATAAATATGACACAAAGACTAGGAAACAAATAAAAATAAATTCTTTATAACTCAGCAGAAATTCATCAATAAATAACCATAAAGGCGCACCTCAGGACAATGAAAAAAAAGTTGAAAATAAAATAAAATTCACGATTGACCTCTCTCCTGGACCCTTTGTCATCCAATTGTCTTTGATTCCTCTTGTTCTGGCAGTAGTGCCTATTGAAATGTTTTACCTCTTCACTTGAAAACAGACCCTATTGAAAATGGAATCATGGCATAGCCAAAACAGAGTGAAGAAACATATTATAAGTAAATAAAAAAAACTAATCTCTATAGAGCTTAGAAATCAGTGAAGGACTACTTATGAAGAAGAAAAGCTAATAATTTTTTCTTGATTTATGCTCTCGTTCTCGCGAGTTAAGTCAAGATCATCATCGTAGAGAACAATGTCTTTTAAGGATTTCCTGAAAATGCTAGCGAAAACACAGTCTTAAGTCAGCACTAAGCAATACAGATATGTGAACTTGCATTAAAGGTCACTGAAATATAACTGAAAGAAGTATAACTAATAAAAGAAGTTTAATTGAAAGAATCTACAACCTTCTAATAAAGTATAGAGACAAGTTACCAATTTGCTTACAATGAAAACATAAGACAAGTAACCAATTGAAACTATAGAGACAAAAAGAACAATGAACAATCAAAGTAGATATAACTTTTCATAGAAACATTAACAAAGACAAGACTAGAATATTGAATATCAATGAAATTGCATATCTTAAAACTCACCGGAAGTAACTTCTTTTTGATGTCACCTTTTGCAAAATATAGCCTCCCACACCACATCAATTCTCACAACATCCTTTGCCTCAGGAATTGCATCACTGTTGACTCCATCAATGGTCGCATTAACGCTCGTTGAGTCATGGACCTGAAAGCAAATATAACACAAATTTCGATTCTAGTTAAGAATCACCAACAGATTCAAAAATTATATGAATAGAGGGATTCTTCATGTCTCACTGACCTCCCAGCTAGTTGATAAATTTTAACCAAGACAAATGAAGTATAATAGGAATTGAGTGAGCACTGTGTAACACCCCCTTCTAATAAGCTAATATTTAATTTATAAAATCAGAGTTTTCGGAAAAACCTTTCAGCGCAACCCAAGAGGGTGCTACATTTTCACCAAATAAAACATATAAAACATATAACAACATCTGAAACTCATAATACAATAAAGTATGTGATACATAGCACATTGATCGGGACGAACCCTAAAACACTTGTTTAGTTACACCACAGTTTACATAATCACCACGCAGCGGAAAATAGCATGTTTCATAAACATATTTAAATACATCATCAAATACTAGTTTGAACAACTTTCATTAAACAGTCACTAGACTAATCGCCCCCCGGTGCTACGTATCAGAGCAGACACAACCGACTAGAAGAAAGCATGTGAATACCTTCACTCGCTATCACCTGCACGTTGCCGACATGAGAAGCAACATAAAGGCAGTAGGGTGAGTCTCTTTACATAAATAATAGCATATATGATAAGCATTATATTAGGGAAGGCAGCTAGAAACACTAATTCACAACAATTACAACATACATCATTTAGTTTATAATCATCAAGAAGCATCACCAACACGTCAACTCATAATCATCAAGGGTCATCACCAACACATCAACTCATAAATCATCAAGGGTCATCACCAACACATCAACTCATAATCATCAAGAGTCATCATCAAATGCATGAGTATATGCATGAATGCAATATGCATGTGGATCCATTCTCACCACTTTAAGCCTAGAGGGCATCACAACACTTTGGGCCGAAGCCCCACCACTTTGGGCCGAAGCCCCCACCACTTTGGGCCCCCACAACACTTTATGCACATGGTTTATGAGACGCCATGACAATGCACCACAACACAACACATACACAACAATGAGTAATAAGCAAACTCACCAACAATCATTAGATTCACCATTATTATTACTCAACTCAACATCATCAACAACATAAGCCTTGAGGGCACTCACCACTGGCCGAAGCCTACATCACCACTTTAATTACCTCAACAATAGATACACCTCAACTTATAGCTCTAAGGCTAGCATTTAACTCAACAAATACATCACCTCACAGTTATTGGACCAGACTGTCACACAAAGACCAAATTGACACTCCAAGGACCAAACAGTCACACCGGGACAATACACAAGGGCATGCCACACTTTAGCGCCCCACAACCAAGCACCCACACACGAGACACGGACAGGCAAAAATGAGCGAAACTGAACTTAGGCACTTCGGGCAACATCGGGCAGCACTAGTGCAGAATTTCCTACAGCAGTGCACCTACTTCGGCGAATTAATTAAAATAGCAAACGACATCGGATTTTAACAAAAGACCACTCATTGGAAAGCCCTTTAAGTGTAGTTTCTGCCTATGTATTTCATTTTTCAAAATAAGTACCCAGTTAGTACAGTTTTTCAAAACACTACACAGGGGTACCAAACTTGGACAGAATTTCTTGCTCAACTTGCAACCAAATTTTGTTTCTCGTTTCTTAATGAAATTTGATGAAACCAGTGCCTACTTTGTAGAGAATTAAGTCTATTTTCCAATGAAACAAGAATCATTCAAAACGGAGTTCAATTGAGGACACAAAACCTTCAAAAACCGAACCCACTCACAGTGTGATTCCAAAAACTTGACCTAACTTGAAACAATCATAACTTGAGCTACACAACTCCAAATTAAACGAAACCAGTGGCAAAACGACCGGCGTTCAGTTTATTTTCAAAAAGAATAAACCACCTAATTTTTGGACCCACTAAACAGTACCAGTTTTCAGAAAACCGAAACAGTGTCAGAATTCACAAAACCGTAAATAAGTAAAACTCATCAAAACATCCCAAATGACAACATAGTGACATAACACCTCAAACACCAATTTCAACACCAATTCATTTAGGCAATTTATCAAACATCTTGCAACCAACATATTTTCATATTCAATTTCATTGAAACAATTTATCAAACACATTGCATGCATAGTTAACAACTTATTCATTTCCAACATCAAGTAACATGGATTCACCAAATTAAACCCAAACACAACAACAACCATGAAATTAATACAATAATCAATAAGTTAAACACCCTAGAACCTAACCCACACATAATACATATCATACAACTATTATAAATGAAAGAGCGCCCCCTAACCTTTGAAGAACTAAGGAACTCCAAGCTAACACCAAGAGCCACCAAAAAGGAGCAAGCTTTCCCTTATTCCTCTCCATGAATTCTCCATGCCAAAACAGCCCCCTCTCCTCCTTGAGCTTCACAAAATCCTCCTCTTCTCTCTCCCTCTAGCTTACGCCATCCCCTTTCTTTTTCTCCTCTCTTCCTTTCTTTCTCTCCTTCTCTTCCTTTTCTTCTTTTCTTCTCTTCCTTTTTCTCCTCTTCCTCACTCACGCGGCTGCTCTTCTCTCCCTCACTCTCTCTATTTCTTTCTTTCTAGCTTTGACACAAATGAGACCCCTTTCCAAGACCCCTAGGTTTTAAGACTAGAAATTGGGCCTACTAATGGTCCATGGGCCTCACTACACCTCCCCCAATTAATTTAAATACCTCATCTATTATTCCCACCATTTAATTACTTGATAACACCACTCCCTTGATTTAATAAAATACCTTATTATTATTTCTAATAATTTTCCACAACCTAACTCCCTTTAATTAATTCACTTGAATAAATATTGTAAGCCTTAAATAACTTAATTAAACAATTAATTAAATTATTTTGGGGCGTTACAACTCTCCCCCACTTAGAATATTTTCGTCCTCGAAAATTTACACCAAACTCACGAAAACAAAACCCAATCTTCTTGTCATCTCTGACCATCCTTGTCCATAATCTATCGAATACTTAGCATCAGACCAACCATTCTTCTCTACACCCTTATTTCTAATTAGATGTTCTAATCTGTAGGTTATCAAAGTGCTACTCAACTATTCCAATACTATCAAACCCATATCGAATTCCATAAGGGCACATTCCCAAAAGTTCTTATAATGTATAGTCTTACTATTCTTCATGAGTCTCAACTTAAGGTATTAATCCAACCTCTCATACCACATAACTATCTACTTTCAATCCAAGAACAAACTGATACCCAAAACTCAATACAGGCACGAAATTTTAAACAAGATTTAATTAACCTTCTATCCTCAAGGACCATACGCAAAAAAAATACATAATCATTTATACGACCCACAAGTTCTAAAATGAATAACAAACTTGTAGTACTATACGTGACTTCAAAATCAAGCATTCTTCACAACGTCACATATTGAGAACACTTATATATATGTACTAAGTAACATGAAGTCAAGTATGAGCACACCACTTAATTAATCAAATCAAAATTAGCACATATATCCAAACTTAATAATACCATGAGTTATTGTCACCTCTTTCATTGGAGATGAGTTATTGGGGTGATCAATCCCTCCTACTCATACAACCAATTAATTAAGGTCACAACAACTACAATCTTTCACATTTACACATACCACACTAAAAGGCTTTCAACGCGGTCTAGAGTGCGAAGGCGTCGTCACGACTCCCACTCTTTTGACATCGTTAAAACTCTTTTAGTCACACATATCTAAACAATCAACAACACAACGTTGTATCACATCAACTAGTCAGTTAAAAAAGGAACAAGCAAACACATCAAACTCCACAAGTTCAACTAATCATGTATAACCACATAACAAGTTCATGCAAGACTAAATTTTAATTTAGCCACCTAAGTAAACACGTATGAGAACATATGACAACAAGGTTAGTATTCATTTATTAAAAATGAATTTAATACTCACATTAATACCCAATCATAAAAATTGTTTGCTAACGGTTCGCAAGCAACCTCAAAAATCACTTCGTTTTTAAATTACTAATCCGCAACGTACCAATGTCAAGGTTCAAAACGTTTTTGCTAATCTTCATAAACTCGAGTGCAGAAAATTCTGTAACTATGCGCCTACTTTGGCTACAACCCAATTAAACCATCAAGACCCCCAAATTCACCCAACCACCAAAATACCCATTTCAACATCACATACTACTTAAGCATAGTAATTTCACCTTCAAAGCTCTTAGGGTAATATCATCAAAACAACTTGTAGGCAACATATGTTCATAGTTCCCTCAACACCAAACACCACAATTTCATCATTTATAAACACACCATCATTAGATACATTGTCATATAATTCACCAATACACTATTAGTTAACCCGAGAACAACAACATCAACATTTGGTCTTATTCGACCCAACACAACAACAACAACGCTTTGGTCACATTGACCCAATCAACAACAACAACACCGCTTTGGTCACATTGACCCAACAACAACAACAACATCACAAGTCATGGACAAAATCCAAGTCAAATAACAATCACACAATCGACATATCAATAAATGTGACACCTCTACCCCAAAAACATTTATAAGTAGAAGTGCGAAAAATGAGTGAGAATTGTTTTTCAGCACAATCAACATTTTAGTTTTGGAAATGATTTTCGCAAGTGAAAAGTGTCATCCGCTCCTCAAATCATGTAGTAATTGTTTATAAGAACGTTAAAGCCTAGAGCGGCAAAATATCTCTTTTAACATGATAACTAGGATGACCTGAAATACAATCTTGACAATTCATCCTAACCCTAATAATATTTTCCTTCGGTTTCAAAAGAAGTAACTAATGCATCTTTCGAAAACCAAGCATTTTCCAAATCAGCAGAGAAATCAAAAACAAAAGACACAGATTTCACACATCGGAAACACAATACAGCACACATCATCAGCAGGGGTATCTCCCCCACTTATTCACTTACCATCAGCAGTACTCGGTTTGCCCTCTACCTGCAGGAACATCACTTACTACACAAACAATTGTTAGAACTAATCTAGTACTACTCAATCATTAAGGACACTACGACTAGACGACTTGGCCGGACAGACCGAACTGCTCTGATACCACTAATGTAACACCCCCTTCTAACCAACTAGTATTTAATTAATAAAATCAGAGTTTTCGAAAATCCTTTCAGCGCAACCCGAGAGGGTGCTACATTTTCACCAATAAAACATACGACAACACCTGAAGCTCATAATACAATAAAGTATGTGATACATAGCACATTGATCGGGACGAACCCTAAAACACTTGTTTAGTTACACCACAGTTTACATAATCACCACGCAGCGGAAAATAGCATGTTTCATAAACATATTTAAATACATCATCAAATACTAGTTTGAACAACTTTCATTAAACAGTCACTAGACTAATCGCCCCCCGGATCTCCCCCACTTATTCACTTACCATCAGCAGTACTCGGTTTGCCCTCTACCTGCAGGAACATCACTTACTACACAAACAATTGTTAGAACTAATCTAGTACTACTCAATCATTAAGGACACTACGACTAGACGACTTGGCCGGACAGACCGAACTGCTCTGATACCACTAATGTAACACCCCCTTCTAATAAGCTAATATTTAATTTATAAAATCAGAGTTTTCGGAAAAACCTTTCAGCGCAACCCAAGAGGGTGCTACATTTTCACCAAATAAAACATATAAAACATATAACAACATCTGAAACTCATAATACAATAAAGTATGTGATACATAGCACATTGATCGGGACGAACCCTAAAACACTTGTTTAGTTACACCACAGTTTACATAATCACCACGCAGCGGAAAATAGCATGTTTCATAAACATATTTAAATACATCATCAAATACTAGTTTGAACAACTTTCATTAAACAGTCACTAGACTAATCGCCCCCCGGTGCTACGTATCAGAGCAGACACAACCGACTAGAAGAAAGCATGTGAATACCTTCACTCGCTATCACCTGCACGTTGCCGACATGAGAAGCAACATAAAGGCAGTAGGGTGAGTCTCTTTACATAAATAATAGCATATATGATAAGCATTATATTAGGGAAGGCAGCTAGAAACACTAATTCACAACAATTACAACATACATCATTTAGTTTATAATCATCAAGAAGCATCACCAACACGTCAACTCATAATCATCAAGGGTCATCACCAACACATCAACTCATAAATCATCAAGGGTCATCACCAACACATCAACTCATAATCATCAAGAGTCATCATCAAATGCATGAGTATATGCATGAATGCAATATGCATGTGGATCCATTCTCACCACTTTAAGCCTAGAGGGCATCACAACACTTTGGGCCGAAGCCCCACCACTTTGGGCCGAAGCCCCCACCACTTTGGGCCCCCACAACACTTTATGCACATGGTTTATGAGACGCCATGACAATGCACCACAACACAACACATACACAACAATGAGTAATAAGCAAACTCACCAACAATCATTAGATTCACCATTATTATTACTCAACTCAACATCATCAACAACATAAGCCTTGAGGGCACTCACCACTGGCCGAAGCCTACATCACCACTTTAATTACCTCAACAATAGATACACCTCAACTTATAGCTCTAAGGCTAGCATTTAACTCAACAAATACATCACCTCACAGTTATTGGACCAGACTGTCACACAAAGACCAAATTGACACTCCAAGGACCAAACAGTCACACCGGGACAATACACAAGGGCATGCCACACTTTAGCGCCCCACAACCAAGCACCCACACACGAGACACGGACAGGCAAAAATGAGCGAAACTGAACTTAGGCACTTCGGGCAACATCGGGCAGCACTAGTGCAGAATTTCCTACAGCAGTGCACCTACTTCGACGAATTAATTAAAATAGCAAACGACATCGGATTTTAACAAAAGACCACTCATTGGAAAGCCCTTTAAGTGTAGTTTCTGCCTATGTATTTCATTTTTCAAAATAAGTACCCAGTTAGTACAGTTTTTCAAAACACTACACAGGGGTACCAAACTTGGACAGAATTTCTTGCTCAACTTGCAACCAAATTTTGTTTCTCGTTTCTTAATGAAATTTGATGAAACCAGTGCCTACTTTGTAGAGAATTAAGTCTATTTTCCAATGAAACAAGAATCATTCAAAACGGAGTTCAATTGAGGACACAAAACCTTCAAAAACCGAACCCACTCACAGTGTGATTCCAAAAACTTGACCTAACTTGAAACAATCATAACTTGAGCTACACAACTCCAAATTAAACGAAACCAGTGGCAAAACGACCGGCGTTCAGTTTATTTTCAAAAAGAATAAACCACCTAATTTTTGGACCCACTAAACAGTACCAGTTTTCAGAAAACCGAAACAGTGTCAGAATTCACAAAACCGTAAATAAGTAAAACTCATCAAAACATCCCAAATGACAACATAGTGACATAACACCTCAAACACCAATTTCAACACCAATTCATTTAGGCAATTTATCAAACATCTTGCAACCAACATATTTTCATATTCAATTTCATTGAAACAATTTATCAAACACATTGCATGCATAGTTAACAACTTATTCATTTCCAACATCAAGTAACATGGATTCACCAAATTAAACCCAAACACAACAACAACCATGAAATTAATACAATAATCAATAAGTTAAACACCCTAGAACCTAACCCACACATAATACATATCATACAACTATTATAAATGAAAGAGCGCCCCCTAACCTTTGAAGAACTAAGGAACTCCAAGCTAACACCAAGAGCCACCAAAAAGGAGCAAGCTTTCCCTTATTCCTCTCCATGAATTCTCCATGCCAAAACAGCCCCCTCTCCTCCTTGAGCTTCACAAAATCCTCCTCTTCTCTCTCCCTCTAGCTTACGCCATCCCCTTTCTTTTTCTCCTCTCTTCCTTTCTTTCTCTCCTTCTCTTCCTTTTCTTCTTTTCTTCTCTTCCTTTTTCTCCTCTTCCTCACTCACGCGGCTGCTCTTCTCTCCCTCACTCTCTCTATTTCTTTCTTTCTAGCTTTGACACAAATGAGACCCCTTTCCAAGACCCCTAGGTTTTAAGACTAGAAATTGGGCCTACTAATGGTCCATGGGCCTCACTACACCTCCCCCAATTAATTTAAATACCTCATCTATTATTCCCACCATTTAATTACTTGATAACACCACTCCCTTGATTTAATAAAATACCTTATTATTATTTCTAATAATTTTCCACAACCTAACTCCCTTTAATTAATTCACTTGAATAAATATTGTAAGCCTTAAATAACTTAATTAAACAATTAATTAAATTATTTTGGGGCGTTACACACTGCTAGTTGATAAATTTCTGTAACATTACTAGTTAAGGAATGTAATATAGCTAATCGCTTCTCCAACTTACCCATCAGAGCAATATCCTACTACTGAGTCTCACTTCTATCTAATAACTTTTTTATAACATAATAACTAGTTAGAGTTGTATGTAAAATAGCTAGTTTACTCGTGTAGTCGCATTAAAATGAGAGCGACAAGCATGGTTGTTCCTTGACCCCATGGGGAAAGAGAAATTGGGTTATGAACTAGGCATACTACTTCAATTGATTTTCATATATTCACAGAAGTTGCAACTGAATCATACCATCACTCCTCTCTGCATTAACTGTTGCTTCTTGTTAGTCATCCTCGAAATCCTACAGTAAGTAAACATGTCATCACAATTCAAGCCACACAGAATCCAAAATAATAAATTTTCTGTAAAATATACACTTCCACTTGTCTTTTAAGCCCTTTAGAAGATCTTCTGCTTTAGAAATTTCACCAATCTTAGCCAAAGCCCAAACTGTCAATATGTCAAGGTGCCACTCCATATACCAGTTTTCCTATACACATAAGAGAAAGCAATGAAATGTATGAGAAACATTTAGCATTAATATCCTTAACTGCAAAGAGTTATTTGTTCCAACATGATACTTGCAAGTTGCAGCAGTATGCAGAAAATACATCAAAATAATCATTAAGAAACATGGATAGTATATTTTTGTTTTTTATATTTGAACTTCAAGTTTTATACGTAATGTACATTTCCAGTTGGAAACTATAAATTAATGTACTTAAAAATAGCTCGATCTTGTTTTATATATCTGTTAAGTTCACTGAACATCTCATACTATTTGATGTGGGACTTAGGCACCCCATAATACTCAAGTCCCTAATGAGAAAGTATTAGAGTAACAAAGTTAATGCAATAGCATACCTCTACAACCACAACATCAGTTTTGTCTAACTCCTTTCATATATAATTGTCATACTTTTTGTGTTGAAGCATTGCCTTCTAAGTAACAAAGTGCAACATGCCACCAGTTGTGTGTCAACCTGTAAGAACAGCAACTCTTTATCCAACTAATAAAAAGTGAGACAAAGGCATGGCCACCAGAATAAAATAACAAGAGCTCCATGACGACGAGCATTCTTCCATGAACTTAACAGCTTCTCTAAATTGGCACTCATATTGAAGAACATGGCATAACTGCAAAACAAAACATAAACATTTCAAATGAAATATCGAATCAAGTTTGAAGGTACACGAATAGAGGGCCAAAAATCAGTATACCAGCAGCAGCAGCTCAGGTACCAGTAACAAATCACTCCCAATCAGTTCTCCCTGGGTCATCAAGATGTACGTGCCTGCCACATTAATTTAATTGATATTTTGAAATCATGTTGGTAATGAAATTCACGTTTCCCCCTTAAGAAAATAAAGCATGAGAAGATGAATTGCACATCTTACACATCAATCAAACCAGGCATGATAACAGCTTCTCCATAATCAATCACTTCTTGTACAGAACTCCTCTGCTTATTATATCCTTCCACAATAGATACTGTAACACCCCCTTCTAACTTAACTATTATTCAGTATATAAAATCAGAGTTTTAAAAGAATATAAACCATTGAAGGAAGTGTCACATTTCAACGCTTATAAAAATCAATTAGTTTATAATTAAGTGACATGAAGTCAACAGTCAATAGCACGATATATAGCACGATAGTTTAGGGACGGGCCCACAACACCTGTTTTAGTTTACAGCACATAAATAAAATATTTCCTCAACACAGCGGATGACCTCAAATCTAGAGTTATACTCGGTACATCACCATAACAGTCTAACACATCAAAAATAACATTAACTAGTATTACTACGCCCTCCCCCTGGTGCTACATATCAGAGCTGACACGACTACTAGTAGAAGGCACAAGACTGCCCTCACTCGCGATTACCTGCAAGTTGCCGACATAAGAAGCAACAAAAGGCAGTAGGGTGAGTCTCTTTATACAAATAATAATAATTAAGAGAAGCGTTATAATAAAGAAGGCAGCAATAACACCCACTCACAATTAATAATAGCATTCATCCTTTAAGTCATAACCATCAAGAAACATTATCAACATTTGTATGAATATATGCATGTATGCAACATGCATGAGGATCCATCATCACCGCAATATGCCTTGAGGGCACTCACCGCTTTGGCCGAAGCCACCACACCGCTTTGGCCGAAGCCCACACACCGCTTTATGCACATGGGTCATGAGACACTATGACAACGCACTTCAATAATTATTAAACTCACCGCTTTTTATTTCTCAATTCATCATCATCAACATATAGGCCTTAAGGATATCACACCGCTTTGGACCGAAGTCCCACACCGCACTATTTAATTAAAAACAGCAATACTTACAAAACGCAACAGCAAGAGCATTTTATAAAAATCTCAACCTTAGCTTCATAAAAACTGCAACGTTATCCCTTAAAACGAGCAACACACATTTATTTAAATACAATAGTAGCTTTGGTTTCTTTGAAAACAATAACACCAATTATCAACACCACGAACCATTATCAATTCGATTCAATTCAATTCAATTTAAACATCACATTATGTTTTAGAAAACACCCTCTTTTCGTTTAGAAAATACCGCATTTTACTTGAGGGAAACATCACAATTTAAGCTTAGGAGACACCATATTTAAATTAAGGAAAACCTCACATTTAATAGTGGAAATATCACATTATGTTTAAAAAAACATCCCATTTAAAGCTGAGGAAAAACAGTGTGAAAACAGCCACAAAACAGTGAGAAAACAGCACTAAACAGTGAGAAACAGCAACTTGCGCTGGGAGGCGCGGGTGAGGCGCGACTTCAGCGCGATTGGGCAGAAATTTTTGCTTGGCAGCGCAGCGCTCGCGCTTGGAGCGCGACTGCAGCGCATACGAGGCGCGAAATGGCAGGAAGCCTTCACACACTGAAAACATCAAAAACTCAGTATTTTACTCAACACGATCTCATCATCAATCCTTCCCACCCATTATCAAAACACAATTTTACTCATAACCATATTCATCACTCCACATGCTTCACCAAAATAATTCAACAAATCAAACTAACTCAATATAACAACAAAACAGTAGCATAATATCCACCATTCCACTAACTCAATTCAACAACAAGATATTAACACACATTCAACAATCCAACTCCTATAACCTAACCTACACATATCGCATATCTTAAGCATTATTATAGGTATAAAGTAGAGCCCCCTAACCTTGATGATTGAAGAATTCAGCCACGCATAAGCCACCAAGAAAAACGCAGCAGCCCCTCCTCCTCTCTTTCGCAAACCGTAGCTATACAAGGGCCATGGAGAAATAACAACAATGGAAGGTGAGGATTGAAACTTCAACACTTGAAAGAGGAAGAAAAATGGAAGGGAAGGATCAAAGAAACACATTACCTAAAGCCAAGATGAACAAACCCCCTTCTTTCTCTCCTTGCTAGCCGTCGCGAGTTTCTTTCTTCTCTCCCTCTCTGATCAGTTTCTTTTCTTTCTTTGTGGAATGCGCAAATGAGACCCTTCCATAGGGTTTTGGGGTTTTAGGAATGGGCTTGGGTCACTAATTGACTTGGGCCCTATTTGCACCACTCTTCTTAATTCATTTCACCTCCTGAAATAAAACCAATTCTAATTTAATTATTCCACTCAAATAAATATTGTAATCCCTCAAATAACTTAATTAAATAATTAATTAAATTATTTTGGGGCGTTACAACTCTCCCCCACTTAGAGAATTTCGTCCTCGAAATTACCTGAATCAAATAACTCTGGATAGGCTTCTTTCATCTTACTTTCCAATTCCCATGTCATGCTCTCGCCCACGGCTCCCAACCAAACCACTTTCACTAAATTGATCTCTTTGCCTCTTAACACCTTTACCTCGCGGTCTTCAATTCTAACTGGCATAGTCTCCACGGTGAGGTTCCCCCTCACCTCCACATTATCCATCTGAATTACGTGCGACGGATCAGGTACATACTTCCGCAACTGAGATACATGGAACACGTCATGCAGATTAGACAGATTAGGTGGCAAGGCCACCCGATAGGCAACTTTCCCAACTCTTTCCAAAATCTGGTATGGGCCAATAAAACGAGGGGTTAGCTTCTTAGATTTCAAGGCACGACCCACACCTGTCACCGGAGTGACTCTCAAGAATACATGGTCACCAGCTTGAAACTCTAGATCCTTTCTCCTTTTATCATGATAGCTCTTCTGCCTACTCTGCGAGGCTTTCATCTTCTCTCGAATCATCTTCACCTTCTCTGTTGTCTCCCGCACAATCTCAGGGCCTAACACCACACTCTCCCCCCATTCATACCAACACAAGGGTGTCCTACACCTCCTACCATACAATGCCTCGAAAGGCGCCATCCCAATACTCGCATGAAAACTATTATTATAGGTGAATTCAATCAATGGCAAATGGGAATCCCATGAACCTCCTTGTTCAAGAACGCATGCCCTCAACAAATCCTCTAGTGACTGGATAGTTCTCTCCGTCTGCCCATCTGTCTGGGGATGATAAGCGGAACTCAATCTCAATTTAGAACCTAAGGCCTCTTGCAAGCTTTTCCAAAATTCAGAAGTAAATCTAGGATCCCGATCGGACACGATACTCAAAGGAACACCATGCAGCTTCACAATAGTCTTAACATAAATATCTGCCAACCTCGGAACCGGATAAGTCATATTAATCGGCAAAAAGTGAGCAGATTTCGTCAACCTATCCACAATTACCCATATAGCATCAAATCCTCTCACTGTATTCGGCAACCCAGTTACAAAATCCATGGAGATACTATCCCACTTCCATTCCGGAACATCCAATGGCTGCATCAACCCTGCCGGCTTCTGATGTTCTACCTTAGATTTCTGACATGTCAAACAAGCATACACAAATTGGGCTACATCTCGCTTCATGCCAGGCCACCAAAACAATTTCTTCAAATCTTGGTACATCTTTGTGGCTCCTGGGTGGATACTCAACTTACTCCGATGACCCTCTTCAAGGATTGCCTTCTTGATTTCTTCATCATCAGGAATACAAATTCTTCCACGGTGTCTCAACACATCTTGTGCATCTATCTCATAATCCTTACTCTCGGAATGATCAATCCCAACTGCCGCTTCAACTAACTTAATATCTTGTTTCTGAGCCTCTCTAATAACATCTAAAAATTCATTGTGAATCTTCAACATTCCCAGTCTTACACTCTTAGGCGTTACTTCACAGACCAAACCCAAATCCCGAAACTGCTCAATCAATTCGAGCTCTTTCACCATCATTGCTGACACATGAAGGGACTTCCTACTCAAAGCATCGGCTACAACATTAGCCTTCCCCGGATGGTAATTCAAACTAAAGTCATAGTCCTTCAATAATTCCAGCCACCTCCTTTGTCTCATATTGAGCTCTTTCTGATCAAATAAATACTGCAACCCCTTATGGTCGCTGAACACCTCAAACTTAGCACCATACAAATAGTGTCTCCAAATCTTCAAAGCAAAGACAATTGCCGCAAGCTCCAAATCATGAGTAGGGTAGTTCTTCTCATGAATTCTCAACTGCCTAGGCGCATAGGCTACTACCTTACCATCTTGCATCAGCACACCTCCTAAACCCATCTTGGAAGCATCGCAATACACTACAAACGGTTGCTCTGGAACAGGCAATACCAAAATAGGAGATGTGGTCAACCTCTTCTTCAACTCATTGAAGCTCTCTTCACACCGGGCATCCCACACAAAAGCTTTCCCTTTACACGTCAATTGAGTCAACGGAAGGGCTAGCTTGGAGAAACCCTCTATAAACCTCCTGTAGTAACCAGCCAAACCCAAGAAACTCCTTATCTCAGTCACTGACTTTGGGCTCTCCCACTGTAACACAGCATCAACCTTGGCTGGGTCTACAGCTATACCGTCACCAGAAATCACATGGCCAAGAAAACTCACTTTATGCAACCAGAACTCGCACTTTGACAATTTTGCATAAAGCTTCTTTTCCTTCAATACTTCTAGCACTAACCTCAAGTGCTCTGCGTGCTCTTCTTCCCTCTTGGAATACACCAAAATGTCATCTATAAATACCACTACAAAACGGTCCAAGTAACTATGGAAGGTACGGTTCATGTACTCCATAAACACCCCGGGTGCGTTGGTAACACCAAACGGCATTACAGAATATTCATAGTGCCCATATCTAGTTCTGAAAACCGTCTTCTGAACGTCATCATCCTTCACCTTGATTTGGTGATAACCCGACCTCAAGTCGATCTTGCTAAACACCTTAGCACCCACCAACTGGTCCATCAAGTCATCAATTCTCGGAAGCGGATACTTGTTCTTGATTGTCACTTTGTTCAACTGTCTATAGTCCACGCAAAGCCTCATGCTTCCATCCTTTTTCTTCACTAACAACACAGGTGCTCCCCAAGGCGACACACTAGGCCTTATGAATTTCTTCTCAAGTAACTCTTCTAGCTGTTTCTTCAATTCAGATAATTCGGACGCTGACATCCGGTACGGTGCCATAGACACAGGCCTCGTACCCGGCACAAGATCAATAGCAAATTCAATCTCCCTTTCTGGCGGAACACTCGGAATCTCATCAGGGAACACTTCCGGAAACTCGCACACTACCTTCAACCCCTCAATGATATCTTGACTTTCAACAGACAGAGACGCCATCAAGGCAAATAGATGAACTTCTTCCTTCATTAACCTACGCAATTGACCAGCAGGCAGCAAGGCAGATTCTTCCTCCTCAAGGACAAGGAAACTCACAGATCTATTGAAACAATTGATATGCACATGGTTATCAACTAACCAGTCCATACCAAGGATAACGTCCAATCCCTCCAAAGGCAAACAAATAAGATTCACAAGAAAATCTCTGCCGAAGACTGACAGAGGACACTTAGCACACACTAGGGAGGTAGTTACCGACCCCTTAGCTGGAGTGTCAATAACCATCTCCCTCATCATAGAAGACAATTCAAGACCCAATTTTTCAGCACATAATGTAGCAATGAAAGAATGAGTAGCACCGGTATCTATTATAGCAATCACAGGAATACCATAAATAAGGCAAGTACCTCTAATCTCGTTAGCATCTTCGGATCCTGCCAGCGCAAACACTTTCCCCTTAGCTCTCTCCCTCTTGGGTTTAGGACAATTAGCACTCACATGCCCCACTTCTTCACAATTATAGCAAACAATCCCTTTCTTTTCACAGTTAGCAGCTTTATGGCCCTTCTGACCACACTTGAAACAATTGGCCTCGGGGCACTCATTACTCTTATGACCAGGCTTCTTACAAGAATAACACACAATATCCGAAGGGGCACCTCCCCCACTTGACTTCTGACCAGCACCTGCTTTCCACTTACCTTTACTTCCAGCAACATCATAGGGCTTTCCCCTAAACTGAGAATTCCTCTTTTCCTTCACAGCCTTGTAAGCAGCAGAACTGTCTTCCTCATAGATCCTACACTTATCAACCAATCTAGCAAAATCCCGAATCTCTTGATACCCAATTGCTTTCTTTATATCAGGGCGCAGACCACTCTCAAATTTGACACACTTGGAGAACTCCGAATCGGCATCATTGGCATAGTAAGGACAGAATTTGGCCAACTCCTCAAATTTGGCGGCATACTCAGCTACCGTCTTGTTTCCCTGCTTCAGCTCTAGAAATTCCACTTCCTTCTTAGCTCGCACATCCTCAAGGTAGTACTTTCTCTTGAACTCCCTTGTGAAAACCTCCCAAGTAACTTCTACACCAGCACTCTCTAACCTTTGCGACATCCCCAACCACCAGTCGTCAGCTTCCTCTGCTAGCATATGGGTTCCCAATTTCACTTTCCGAGCAGCAGAACACTCCATAACACGGAAGATCCGCTCTATCTCCTTTAACCAGGCCAAGGCTCCATCGGGGTCATACCGACCCTTGAAGGTGGGTGGATTTTCCCTCTGGAACATTGCTAAGTTACGAGCATTAACATCAGCAGCAGTGTGCTGATTCCCAACAGCTTGAGCTATGGCTTGCAGAGCAGCAGCCAAAGCAGCATCATCGCGTCTCGCCATCGAATCAAATTTCTACACGAATAAACATCATTAGATACAACAGACATAACATCTAGACACTTGGTCGGACTGACCAACTTCAGCTCTGATACCACTATGTAACACCCCCTTCTAACTTAACTATTATTCAGTATATAAAATCAGAGTTTTAAAAGAATATAAACCATTGAAGGAAGTGTCACATTTCAACGCTTATAAAAATCAATTAGTTTATAATTAACTGACATGAAGTCAACAGTCAATAGCACGATATATAGCACGATAGTTTAGGGACGGGCCCACAACACCTGTTTTAGTTTACAGCACATAAATAAAATATTTCCTCAACACAGCGGATGACCTCAAATCTAGAGTTATACTCGGTACATCACCATAACAGTCTAACACATCAAAAATAACATTAACTAGTATTACTACGCCCTCCCCCTGGTGCTACATATCAGAGCTGACACGACTACTAGTAGAAGGCACAAGACTACCCTCACTCGCGATTACCTGCAAGTTGCCGACATAAGAAGCAACAAAAGGCAGTAGGGTGAGTCTCTTTATACAAATAATAATAATTAAGAGAAGCGTTATAATAAAGAAGGCAGCAATAACACCCACTCACAATTAATAATAGCATTCATCCTTTAAGTCATAACCATCAAGAAACATTATCAACATTTGTATGAATATATGCATGTATGCAACATGCATGAGGATCCATCATCACCGCAATATGCCTTGAGGGCACTCACCGCTTTGGCCGAAGCCACCACACCGCTTTGGCCGAAGCCCACACACCGCTTTATGCACATGGGTCATGAGACACTATGACAACGCACTTCAATAATTATTAAACTCACCGCTTTTTATTTCTCAATTCATCATCATCAACATATAGGCCTTAAGGATATCACACCGCTTTGGACCGAAGTCCCACACCGCACTATTTAATTAAAAACAGCAATACTTACAAAACGCAACAGCAAGAGCATTTTATAAAAATCTCAACCTTAGCTTCATAAAAACTGCAACGTTATCCCTTAAAACGAGCAACACACATTTATTTAAATACAATAGTAGCTTTGGTTTCTTTGAAAACAATAACACCAATTATCAACACCACGAACCATTATCAATTCGATTCAATTCAATTCAATTTAAACATCACATTATGTTTTAGAAAACACCCTCTTTTCGTTTAGAAAATACCGCATTTTACTTGAGGGAAACATCACAATTTAAGCTTAGGAGACACCATATTTAAATTAAGGAAAACCTCACATTTAATAGTGGAAATATCACATTATGTTTAAAAAAACATCCCATTTAAAGCTGAGGAAAAACAGTGTGAAAACAGCCACAAAACAGTGAGAAAACAGCACTAAACAGTGAGAAACAGCAACTTGCGCTGGGAGGCGCGGGTGAGGCGCGACTTCAGCGCGATTGGGCAGAAATTTTTGCTTGGCAGCGCAGCGCTCGCGCTTGGAGCGCGACTGCAGCGCATACGAGGCGCGAAATGGCAGGAAGCCTTCACACACTGAAAACATCAAAAACTCAGTATTTTACTCAACACGATCTCATCATCAATCCTTCCCACCCATTATCAAAACACAATTTTACTCATAACCATATTCATCACTCCACATGCTTCACCAAAATAATTCAACAAATCAAACTAACTCAATATAACAACAAAACAGTAGCATAATATCCACCATTCCACTAACTCAATTCAACAACAAGATATTAACACACATTCAACAATCCAACTCCTATAACCTAACCTACACATATCGCATATCTTAAGCATTATTATAGGTATAAAGTAGAGCCCCCTAACCTTGATGATTGAAGAATTCAGCCACGCATAAGCCACCAAGAAAAACGCAGCAGCCCCTCCTCCTCTCTTTCGCAAACCGTAGCTATACAAGGGCCATGGAGAAATAACAACAATGGAAGGTGAGGATTGAAACTTCAACACTTGAAAGAGGAAGAAAAATGGAAGGGAAGGATCAAAGAAACACATTACCTAAAGCCAAGATGAACAAACCCCCTTCTTTCTCTCCTTGCTAGCCGTCGCGAGTTTCTTTCTTCTCTCCCTCTCTGATCAGTTTCTTTTCTTTCTTTGTGGAATGCGCAAATGAGACCCTTCCATAGGGTTTTGGGGTTTTAGGAATGGGCTTGGGTCACTAATTGACTTGGGCCCTATTTGCACCACTCTTCTTAATTCATTTCACCTCCTGAAATAAAACCAATTCTAATTTAATTATTCCACTCAAATAAATATTGTAATCCCTCAAATAACTTAATTAAATAATTAATTAAATTATTTTGGGGCGTTACAACTCTCCCCCACTTAGAGAATTTCGTCCTCGAAATTACCTGAATCAAATAACTCTGGATAGGCTTCTTTCATCTTACTTTCCAATTCCCATGTCATGCTCTCGCCCACGGCTCCCAACCAAACCACTTTCACTAAATTGATCTCTTTGCCTCTTAACACCTTTACCTCGCGGTTTTCAATTCTAACTGGCATAGTCTCCACGGTGAGGTTCCCCCTCACCTCCACATTATCCATCTTAATAATTTATGATTAAGTTGTAAAATTTTAATACTATAAATGGGAAGACTATTAGTGGATTTGAGTTTGATTTCGTGTGATTTTCAATTTTTTTAGCTATTTAAAGTGTTGGAATATCATAAAAAAGTGTTGTTTTTTTATATTTTAGAAAATTAATATTTTAGTTAATAACCCGTGAGCCCAATCCAAACCAACCCGTCAAATATCGGTTCGGTTTGGTTCGGATTTTGGAGAAAAAAATGTAAAATCCAAACCAACCCAAACCAAATAATTCTAATGGGTTCGGGCAACGGATTTAGTCAAATCCTATCCAAACCGACCCGCGAACACCCCTAGCTGAGAGAGTGGATGAGAACGCGAGAGCAAGAAAATAAAAGTGGACTTTTAGCATCGGGTCTTTTAACAACCGATGCTAAAAGTGTTTGACATACACATTTAACATCGATTGTATAAATAACCGATGCTAAATGTCTGACCCAAGTACTTTTAACATCGGTTGTTTAAACAACTGATGTTAAATGTAGGCGCGAAAATTGAAAACTTCCATTTAATTGCAAAATTGCCACCGCGTCTACATTTAGCATCGGCTGTTCAAACAGCCGATGCTAAATGGTGCTTTTTAAAGTCAATTTTGCACTAATGATTATACAAAACTCCAATGGTTAGTACATACTAACTACAATTTAGTTTTTCTGTGGTTAGTATATGCTACTAACCATTATACAACAATCCAATGGTTAGTACATATTAACCACAATTTAGTGTTTGTGTGATTACCGAATTTTTTCATTGATAGGAAAATGACTATTATGCCATTTAGTAAAAATTACTAAAGAATTCATTACTACTCTAAAGAATTCAATAGTACTCTAAGTCGGACTCGGATTAGAAGATAGAGAGAGACGTGTATTGTAGAGGCTTGAATATGTCTTAGCATTAAAGAGGGAAATGAAAGAAAAGTTATGCTGATTTTCACATGTTATGTGGAAGCCAGTGGCGGATCTTGACAAGATTTGTAGGGAGGGCCAAAGCAGTGTTGGAGCTTGAGAGTTTTTTTTGTTACATTGGAGCTTGAGAGTTTTTATTGAGGGGGGCCAAATAATAAAAAAAATTATTTATGAAAAGGTTAAAATAAAAAGATAGATAATGAATTTTCTTTTATGAAAAAGATAGATAATGAAAAAGTTAAAAATTTATGTTTTATTCAGATAAAAATGTATTTTATTTTAGTTAATTAAAAAAAAATAATGAAAACGGAAATATTATTTATATCTCTGTAATATAATCAATATATAATTTATGTTTTTCATCTTTATTCAATCTTTTCACTAAAGGAAAACGGAAATATTTATAGAAGTTTGTCATAATTTTTTCTCACTTATTTATTTTTATAGAATGTTGTTCATTGTCAAAAAAAAAGAATGTTGTTCTAACATCAACAAAGTGCATAATTAGAATTGCAGTGAGAAGAATGTAAGCTTCTAATAAAAAAATGCAGGAATCTAATAAAAGAATTGAGGAAAAAAATGTCTTTTGTATAGCACGTATGGAAGAAATTTAATAGAAGAAAAGGTGTATAGGAAAAAAATTCATGAAGACTCTAAACTCAAAAGCGTGAATGAGTTCATTAATCAATAATCATTCACGCCTAAAGAAAATTTTATACAATGATGGGATTCAAACCCAGGTTCAACAACTTGCATTAGGTAGATGTTGCCACTGCGCCAGTTTGAAAGATATGTAGTCAATCTGTAATGAAAGATATATATATATATATATATATATATACACACAATGAAGAATCCATATTTTTCTACATAATGGTTACAATTTTTTTTAAAAAATTGTTGGGTGGGCCATGGCCCTGCCCATGAGAAGATCCGCCAGTGTGTGGAACAAGTTGGTTACGATAGAATAAATATATTGACCAATAACAAGGGTAGTAGTGAATTTTCACAACACAATTAGGATTCCCCCTAGCTTGGAATACAAACCCACGTTACCCACCCCTCTCTCCTATGTAAATAAAACGTAGGATTTGGGAAACTTTGTTTCCAAGGAAAATATACCCTCAGGAAATTAATTTAAATCTTTTTTTACCAAACATAGGAAAATACATTCCCATCCTATCTCAGGAATTTCTTTTAAAGCCAGGAAACAATTAGGATTCCCCCATTTGAACGGGTCCAAAATTCCTTCCATTTGTAATGTAAGCGGTTTTACTAGGTAGGGCCTCTATTTTGCTTTCAGTCTCGTTCCTCACCTGCTGCCGCCATGTCTTCGCGGCGGTCAATTCCAACCACGGATAGAATCAGCGCCCTGCCAGATTCACTAATATATCATATCCTCTCATTTCTCCCAACTAAACTAAGCATCGCCACCAGTGTTCTCTCCAAGCGGTGGACCCAACTCTGGAAATCAGTCCTCACTCTTGATTTTAACGATCAAAGTTTCACTGACTTCAGCAACTTTCGTCATTTTGTGTATTCAGTCATTGTCTCACGAGACATTACGCTACCCCTCCAATCATTCCGCATCAGCATCAAATGTCAATCTAACTTTGACCCACGTGATGTCAATAGATTTGTTCACGCAGCGGTTCAACGAGGAATTCAAAATTTGGACATCGATGTTGTCCCTTCATGGGAAGCGGAGGAATCAGAGGAAACAGTTCCCGGTCTTTTTAGGGTTCTGAGTTGCAGGACCCTTGTGGTTCTTATATTGAACGCCTTAACATTTCATGATGTTCCCCAATCGGTCGATCTTCCTTTACTTAAAACACTCCATTTGAGTTGCATCCTGTGTTATAATAATGGAAATTTTATGAATCTTCTTCGTGGGTGTCCCATTCTAGAGAATTTTCATACAACTAATGTGGGACTATGTCAGTTCTCCAATGACTTGGCGGCAGAGTTTAATGGCTTCCCCAAATTAGTCAAAGCAAAACTTTCTGAGCCCGGACGAGAGTTTCCATTTGTGTGGTTTCGTAATGCAACATTTCTGCATGCAGAACTGGTATGTTATGTTCTCTGTTTAATTTTACGAAGTTGGACTTGGCTTCTATTGTTTTATTTATATTTGCATCTCATGCAGGACTCGATCTATGAGTTACGTGTTCCCACGTTTCATAATCTAACCCACATGAAGCTCATCTTTGCCACCGCCTCGGATGAGGTTGAGAAGTGGAAGTGGAAGTGGGTAACACGATTGCTTCAACATTGCCCTAAGCTTCAAAATTTTATCATTGAGGTTTGATAGATGTTGTTGATGATAATATTTTTAGAATCTAGTTCCACACGTATTTTGATTATTTACATTGAATTTTTATGTCTATTTTTATAGCGTTATTGTCTTTATGGACCGCCAACCATAGACATTGATTGGAATGACCCAGAAGTTATCCCGGAATGCCTTTCTTATCAGCTTAGAACATGCTCGATTAGAGATTTTTATGGCACAGGGTGTGAGCTTCAATTTGTTGAGTATATTTTACTGAATTCAAAACTACTTCGCACCATGACAATAAAGAGCCATAAGAGCGTAGGTGGACATGAAACTCACCAAATGCTAGTGAAATTGTCGTCGTACCCAAGGGGTTCGGTGACGTGCAGACTTTTATTTGCTTGATGATGGTTAGTGCTTATCTGTAATAGTTCTTATCTTCTTCTAACTTTTATATTAAACTCTACGTAGTAGGATTTGATATTTTGAAAGACATAAACTCTGTTTTACTAGATCCTTTATGTAATTTATATTTTAGATTTATCATTGTTTGAGAGTTCAGCTAAAAACTGATATAATGCTTAGCAACGAGGGACCAAGGGTGTAAATTTTCAGTTTGTGTCTATTATGTTTCTGAATTATGTACTTTCTCTATGTTATAAAAAAACTATATTTTGTCTTTGGACAGAATTAAGGTTCTGACCTTTGTGTATGTGTATGTCTTTCAACTTTGACTAGAACTTCTTACATAAGCTTCAAATTTGGATGATACCAGCTTATTAAATTTTGGATTCACGCCTGCGCTTGTATCTTGTACATTGAACAAATTTATTGTGGACTCCTGTGAAGGAGTCATGGATATCAAAATTTGCAACTAATAGACTAGAGGATTAGAATGCTGGCATGCATTCAATGGAAAACGGGTGGTATGGTCTCGGTTTGTGCTCCACTCTAAAAAATTTCATTAATAATAACATCTCAAAATTTTGTTGCATCTGCTTACTTGACTAATTTGAATCATGACCTATGACAGTTGGGGAATGGTTTCTTTTCCATTGATTTGAACATCAGTTTACAATGAAAATCATTTATACTGCGAAGCTTCTTTATTAACATTATTGAGGATAAGTAAAGAAAGCTTAAGATAAATGAAATATTCTTTGGTCGGATGTTTTTACTCTCTTACAATTCTTTTATTGAGCTGTGATAAATTCTGTGTGTAATTGAGTTCTTGCTAGCACGATGCAAAGCGGTTCACATTATTTGATAGTACACTACATTTGGGCCATGGCCCTATAGAGGGGCAGAATAGGGAATTTATAATGACGTGGCAGTATGTGTCATTTGTTACGATGGAAGGGTTATAAGAGATAGAGGAGAGGAGAATGAGAGTCATTGAGAAGTTTGTTAGAAGGTTGGCTTGTAGAGATTCTCTCTCTGGTTTATGAATTATTGACTTTGGTTTCCTTCATTCTTTGTAGAGCTTCTGCTCATATTTTCATCAATACAATACAATGTTTCATCTATTGATCTTCTGGTTTCTATTATTATATTGTAGCACATAATTGTTTGATTCTTGAAATGCTATTTATTTTAGCAATTGTCCAAATTTTATAATCTTTCTGGGAAACCTCCTTGTACTAAGGTCAATGCTGCAAATATTTGGCAGAGCATCTATGTGATAGAGGGGAGCCATTGCTCTCCCAAGAAACTTATATAATAGTAAGTTAGTAACATTATGCATATTGAAACTTATATAATAGTAAGTTAGTAACATTAGGCATATCATGTAAATTAAAAAGAGTGATGTTCTAAAAAATTCTTGGGAAGCTTGTTTTCTATTGTAAAATTAGACGGCTATACTGGCATACTTAGTTAGAAATGTAGATTAATGAGGAGAGCTGTATGTATTTTGTTGGTGATCGACAACAAACAGTGACGGATCCAGAAATTTTTATCTGTGGGGGCAAAAAAATAGTCTATAAAAAAATATTGTAAATTTTTTAAAAAAACATAATTTTATTACAAAAAAATTTAAATATCTAAATTTCTACAAATTACATGGCTAAAAAGGTAAAATTAGTACCAACTTATTCTCTTTTTATTTATCTCTTGTAAATTTCTACATTTAATTTAAAAAAAAATGATCTTATGGGGTCAACCCTTATTTTTTAATGGGGGCAAAATAAATTTGTTATATATATTTCTAATCAAAATAATTTTTTAAGTGGGGGCAAATACCCCCAATTTAATGTGAATAGATCCGTCCCTGACAACAAAGGTAGTCAATTATAATTGTTGGATAGGCTTAAATATGTTTTTACCCCTGCAAATATGTTGCAAGGAGTTTTTTAAAAAAATAAATTTTGTAGGGGGTAAAAGCAAAACACCCCATATTTACAGTAGGTAAAAGCGTATTTAAACCTCGTTGGATATGGTCATTCCCTAACGATAATTATATGTTAGTGTCAACTGTCCGACGGCCTAATGAAGACTAACATTTTAATTCAAGTTGCACAAATCTTTTGTTAGATATTTGATGTTTAGTAGTCTGTCATTGGTTTATAATTTAATTTTTTTAATAACGTTATGCATACAATTTCCGTGATCTGTACTTGGATATATGTGCATGTGAATAAACTTTAATAACTCCACTGGTTATAAAATTTATAACATGATCTTATTTTATCTGTCATATGCGGTGCACAAAGGTTCATTTCACTTGTGTTAATAGTCATTGTTCATCTGAAAAACACGAGTTTTGAGCATTTGAAACTTGTACCATGTAGCTGGAAGAACAACCAAAAGCTTCTTTTTCCCGCATGAGTGTATTCTCCCCACTTCTTGAAAACCAATATTCTCATGTCATGTGGACAATTAACGGCGAGCAGATCTCTGAGTATCTGTCAGGGCAGTGCACTACAAGAATGTGCTAATTTACCTACCACATATTTCCGAGGGATTTTTTTTTGTCGCTAATATCTTCGTTTCCGACGGATAGTTCCCTCGCTACGTGTTTAGTGCATTTCCCGCTTATATTTCCGACGGAATTTAAATCCCTCGCTACTTTCCGAGGGAAATTTCGGTCGGAAATGAATGAATATCCCTCGCAAAATGTTTTTCACTTAAAACTAAAAAGAGTCTTCATCGAGACTCACTTTCACACTCTCACATTCACTCTTACTTTCACTCTAACCCTAAATCCTCTCCACTCTCTACCCCCACCTCTCCACTCTCCGCTCTCTAGCAGCGCCGTAACCAACCCTTACCCACACCGCCTAAACCTAACCAACGCCGTCTCCCCGCCGTCGCTACCATCAACCACTTTGCGCCAATAACTCACATCAGAGTTATCTACAATCTCACTATAGTCAAGCCAACGTTGATGGAGTTATCTACGATCTTAACGACGACGCCTATGTCAAGGTTTTCCTCTGCCTAAATGCAGCAAAATGTAAACAGGCTGTAAACACTAAATTTTTAGTTTGAAAATGATCATTGTTGTGTTTGCTGTAAACATTACATTTTTAGTTTGAAAATGATCACTGTTGTGTTTGCAAAATGTAAACAGGTTGTTGTAAACATTAAATTTTTTGTCTTGTGTTTGCTGAAAATGAGTACTAGGATATAATGGAGGTGCAAATGCAATGAATATGAATATTCATAGTCATAACAACCTTGCTTCTTCTATTGAGTCTTTGAGTTCTATGAATCAGGACTTGCACTGGAAGCTGCAGCAGCAAAGATTAGCTACGCTTTTTGGAGGAGAAAACTAGAAAGAAAACAACAGTGTTTCACTTGAATGGTTCTTTGGGAATTCTTATGGTTCTGTTACTCCTACACCTACTGCTAGTAGTGGTGGTCCTGGACCTGCTCATGATAATGCAACCAACTGGAGTCTTATGGTACTTAGGAAGATGAAATTAATGAATAGGCCAACTCTTTTAATTATTTGTCTCAGACTCCTTTAATAATATCTTAGTTAATTATGTATTGTTCTTTACAGTGGACAGTGTTTTGTTATTCATGTTTCTTTTTATATATAAGTTATTAGTGGAATTGTTTATTGGATCTAGTCTTATGTGGGTTCTATGCAGTTACTTATTGTACCCATTGCATTATCTTAAGTGCTCAATTTATGGTCGGTTGGACTTTTCGACGTATTTGACATTTGAAATGTTCAAATGGTTATTGAAATTTTCTTAAGTTTAGGATGATACCTCTTTCGATTTCATCGATCTTTGAATTAATTATAGGCTAGTTACATTTGCTGAGTCTGAATTGGCAGGAAAGTCGTATTGCAAAATAGAATGGAGCTGTTTGAATGTAATGGAAGGATTTTGGAAAATTATTTATCACTTCGTACCGACGGAATTTCCGACGGAATTTTCTTGGAAATTTCCGAGGGATTTGCGAGGGATATTTCCGAGGGATTTGCGAGGGATTTACGACGGAAACGTTTCCGAGGGAATTTTCCGTCGGAAATCGTTTGCGAGGACCGTTTATCCCACGGAATTTTGTCCGTGGGAAATCCGTCAGAAACGTGAATTAGCGACCGATTTTCCTGCTTTTCCGAGGGATTTTTCCCTCGGAAATCACCGAAATTCTTGTAGTGGTGGTTTATGATTTATGAATTCACATTTGTTTGTTTTTTCTCTCTCAAAGACTATTGAACTAATTACAATTTACAAGAAGATTATAGATGAAAGGGCTTCAAATTGTTTATGATGTTAATCATGCAACCAAAAGTATTGATACATCGTGACCGAGTCACTTAATAATTGAGTCATTTACTATTTATTAATTACTAGTTATTTTACACCAATGATCGTATTCAATGATTGTATGGTTTATTTAACCAATTGCTGAAATCAATGAAAATATCAATCATTGCACAATTAAATCTCTCTCTTGTTATACTCTCATTATTACAAGGATAATATCTATCCTAGATTCATCTTCTCCTAGCATCATTCCACCATTGGAGCCCCTAGAATGAGTCATTGACGGTTCTGGTTTATCCCTTACAGTCGGGGTATCAAAGCATCGGGTGTCGGGGTATCAAAGCACTCGACCCGATGCTTTGCTTCCATGGAGGAAATGCTGTGAAATCAGGTTGGGAACGCAATAGGGTTTCCAAAGTTCAATGGATTTCAAGTTCATGAATGGCTACACAAGTGTGAGGAGTTTTTCTTCCTGAACAATACTCCCCTTGAATCTAAGTTGAGGCTGGTTTCCCTTTAACTTAGGGACTTGCTCTACAATGACACTTGAATTACATGAGGTTGAAGGATCACTCCCATCTCCACTGGTATGAATATATCGTGGGAAGGGGAGCAGTACTATTCTGCTCAAGAAAATCAACTGAGAAGCTTGAGAAATCACCAAATCAAATGTGTTATGGCTACGATCCAAGCAAGGGTTTACCATCTCTACAAAACTTGCGACCAATCTGCGATTCGACATGAATTACACAACGAAGTCAAGGAGCCACCATCGCAATCTGTTGACAGCTTGCTTAAGGAAGGACATCCGTTGGTCGTTAAATTTGAATCGGAGGTCACTGCTCCTTTAGACCAAAATGAGGGGTCTGATGATGAAGCTTAGAAGGTACACAGAGATGAAGGTCTGATTCCTAATCTTGGTCTTACCATTGAAGCCCCAACCATTGCTCCGGTAGAAGTTCTTTTCTCCAACCATTCAAATCGATTGATCGGTGACGGCGGAACAAAGAAGTCTCTGGTTGAAGAAAGGAGAGTGAACGATGACGACTCGTTCATGACCGTTGTGTTCGAAGGCACGGTGCCATCATCGTCACCAAGGCTCTACCCACCGTCAGAAGTCCAGAACCACCCGATTAGAGCGCTGCTCCAACACTGGCACCCCACACGTTTCTCTCGCATACCACTTCAAGGCATTGCACAGCAGCACAAAACCCAGGTATTGTTTCCTTTAAATCGATGCCAACACAACACCAATTGTTCAGCAATAGCATTTTATCCTCCTGTTTTTGGTCTAATCAATCGCTCATTTGGGGATTGAGAAAATGAGAAAATTGTTTGGGAAATCTCTTATTGTTAATATTGGTTTCTCTGGTGGTGGAGCACTTGATCCTGTTGTATACGCCCAAGCCAAATCCCTATTGCTACCGAAACCACCTGTCAGGTTGGCCTCTCTAACACCCTCACTCAATCTATTTCTGCTGCATAACACCTCAGAGTGCTTCACAACAACACAACACCCAAGTCTCGTCCCCTATGTGTCAATCCCAATTACCCACCAATTGTTTGAGGCTTAGGGTTTAGGGGTCGAATTCGTGTTCATCCAAGACTACTCAAATGGAAGATTTTACCTCCAAAACATGGTAATTGAAAATATTCATCCTTTAGGACAATGATGTTTGAAAGGGGGAGCATTGTGACTGAGTCACTTAGTAATTGAGTTATTTACTATTTATTACCAGTTATTTTAGTGTTGGTACCAGCTGATAGTACAAGTTGCTTTCCCTTTAGCTCTTATTTTGTACTACACCTTCGAAAAGGTTGTACTAGTGTACTACTAATGATTGCACTCAATGATTGTGCGGTTATTTAACCAATTGCTGAAATCAAAGAAAATATCAATCATCACACAATTAAATTCTCTCTCTTATTATACTCTCATTATTACAACGATAATATCTATCTTAGATTCATTTTCTTCGGGCATCATTCTACCATTGAAGCCCCCTAGAATGAGTCATTCACTATTCCGGTTTATCCCTTATAGTCGGAACCATCACATATATAGATGCAAGGTAATTGTTGTTGAGGATTCTAAATGGGCGCATAATTTGTTTGAAGGGTTTTCACTCGCCTCTAACCGGAACTTTGCGTGTGATTGGTTTAATGGTGAGTAATATCATAATTGTTTTTATTTCATCTCAAACTCGATTTGAATAAAAAAGATAACTAAATGCAATATATGTTTATGAAAAGCATTCTAGATTTTTTCCCATAGATAGAGTGATAAACTATTAAACTCCACTGGTGCATGTGCAACGTGGAGATCTCTAATTCAAACCCAGACAACGACGATAAATGTCCAGCTTAACAATGTGGGTTTTGCATGTTATGCTAGGTCTTATAGACAAAAACATTCTAGATAACTTTAATGCCCTTAGTTATTTTTTATATAAGCTATTTCAAAGCATACTTAAAGTAAGAATTCTTAACATATATTGCATTAAAGTTATCTAGAATGTTTTTGTCTATAAGACCTAGGAAGACCGAGGAAGAATTGCATTAAAGCTATTTCAAAGCAGTCTCCCCTAGTTTTGCATCTTTTTCGTCGTTGTAGTGTGGCACAATCGGTTTGGCAGCAAGTATTTACATGGCTGAGTGTGGCTGTAATGACCGAGGAAGAATTGCCTTCTCATTTTGTGGCTTTTAGGAAATTGTTTAAAGGCAAGAAACAAAAGAGGGTGAAGCATTTAATTTGGTTGGCGGTTATATGGAACATTTGGTTGGCACGGAACAAAGTTATTTTTAAAGGGGAGATTGCGTCAATTTCGTTTATGGTTTCGGGCATCAAGGATTGCGCATGGGGGTGGTTCAAGGCTAGGCAAGGAAGAGCTTCCAGGGTGGGTTGGTCGGATTGGTATAATTATTCGTTGGGTGTTTTGTCCTCATTGTAATATTCTCTTATTGTAATGTTGATGTACTATGTAATGTAGTCGGGGTACTCTTTTTCCCTCTCTGGGTCTTTTTTCCATTGTGTTTTGGCCCTCGGAGGTTTAACAAAACCTCTAGGTATAAGGGGTTAGTGCACCCCTTGTGCGCCCCTTAATACAATTGCTTATCTAAACAAAGAATTTCTAAATGACTCATTACCGTGTTTTTAATCAATGAGTTTTATATTTTGTGAATTGACATTTTGGCAAGGAGTTAACGTGTGATTTCTAAGAAAATTTTATTGAATTTTTCAATCAACTTCAATTTTTTTGACAATCATTTTTAATTTGTATCAACTTTAATTTTCAATCAACTTTAATTAAGTTGTATCTTATGTGTTTCTTGCTTACGGTATAGTTTTGTTTGTGGAAAATCCTATACAAATTTTGACTTGTTTTTTTGTGCTTTTTATTTTATTTTTATATTTTACGTATTTCATTGTTTTTACTATAAAATTGTGGCTTCAAATTCAATATTAATCAAATTAATTTTCTATAAAATTGTGTTTGATAGACGCACCAAATTGTGTTTGATAGATACAAATTGTGTTTGATAGATACAATCTCAGTGAGTTCTTTCGAGACCCCTCACCTTATACCCTCGGTGTTTTACTTATCTTTTCTCTTTCTCTTAGCATAACCCGTGTAATTACCACACAATTTGTTGAAGAACATGGCAATACAAGCACGCAGAGATTGAAGCGATGTGGAAATCTTGAAGTGTATCAATCTAGAAAACTTGTGAGGAACAGAGTTAATTTCGACATCAATTAGGGATTAAAGAAATTCACACTCAGAGAATTAGAATTGAGACGATGAATCAGAAGCAAGATCCAAAACGAAATCGAACTCAGAAATGATGAATCCAAAGTGAAATCGGAGTTGGTGATTCAAAGATCAAACCGAAATCAGAAAGGAATTCTAGGTCAAGAAGAACGAAACAGAAATTCAGAGAAAGGGAACTGAAACGGAAAAGCAGAAGATGAATAGATGGCAAATCAGAAGGTAGCAGAGATTGCTTACGATTCAGAAGAAGAATCAAGAAACCGCAAAACTGATATTTGCAAAATACTGGACGCAAACGGAAAAAAATCAAAAAAAAATGAATTAAAAAAAACAAATAAAATAAAGAAAGTGGCCTAGATGCAGCAGAGTTCATGGAGGATACCATGTTTGCTCTGATACCATGTTGAAGAACATGGCATCCATGGAAGAGTAGAGAGAAAAGACTAAAAGACTCTAATATTCATCAAGTAAAATGGAATACAAATGAGAAAATGTTACAAATAAAATGACTACCTAAGCCTATTTATCGGCACTTACTACTACTAACAAACTATATCTCTAATATAATTCCCATGGAGAACCCACCCAAAAATAGCTATTGCTGAGTAAACATGTCTTGGGTCTTGGCTTCGGGCTCATGACTTCCTTCCACCAAGTATGCTATTAACTCGGGATCGTCATCCCAATGGTGTCTTATGTATGGACTTAGACTCTTGGTTTTTCTCACTCGATAAACATATTGTTTAAGATATACCGTTCAACTTAAGCATTTATCATATAATCAAAACTTCGGTAATTTCCATCAATTAAGCATCAAACAAGTCCAATCATACTTAGAATAACTTGGATTGGATTAGATAGGAGAAGTACCATTGGATAGGTGAAATTGGAATATTTTAGTTTTAGAAGATTAAGAGAACACATTATGGGAACAGATTCACCATTCTGGGAACAGATTCACAGGGTGGGAACAGATTCACCATCAGGGAACAGATTCACAACCTGGGAATCAATTCACAACATGGGAACAGGTTCACAACCCGGGAATAGATTCACAGCCTGGGAACAGATTCACAACCCAGGAATCGATTCATAAAAAGGGGAACAGATGCACAACTTGAGTTGTGGCAGAAACTCAGTTTCTCAAGTGTCTTAAAGTGTGTCCTTCAATTCCCTTGTGTTCAAACCTTTCCCCATCCCACTCCCAACATCAAAATAGTCATCAATCATCATTACAAACATAAGTTGAGGTAACTTAACTTACCAAACCACTCTCAAACACAAAAGCAAGCTTGAATGCAAACATTCATAATGGGACTCAACATCTGATTCTAACTTCTATAAACGCAGCAACTAGCTCCAAGTTCTGTTTGGCAGCATCTGTAAGCAATTTTGCAATGCGTATAACTAATTAAATTCTTAACCAAAACCATCAAACCCAATTCCTAACATGAAGGTAATCTTGTCTAGTTTCTAAGGGTTTAGGTTTTAAACTGATACAACAAGTATTGAGGGAGTTATGACCAAAACAACGTGACTAGGTAATGTCTGTCACTGTTTCTAACAAGTTACGTGTTTGAAATTACCCAGAACTTGGAAAAATTTAGAAAAGAGAGAGGGTTAGGGAAAAGAAAGAGAGCTCCAAGAAGAGGGGAGAATGGGAAACCATGGGTGAATCATCTCACTCTTTCCATTGAAGTTTTGCTATTCACCATCCCTTCATTATTTCCTCGTCTTCTTTCCCTCTCATTTGTGAAAAACCTCAAAATCTGTCAAAAACCTCAAACTCAAAGTAGTCATGAGAAACCATCTTGCATGTTCGATTTTTTGGGAGTTAGAGAGCAATAGGAACTGTCCCAAGACTCCCATTCTACTTCTCTAGGAATGTTGAAGCTCACATTGCATTTTGAAGCTTTTCTTTTGTTGGGGAACTTTGGGTTTTTCGATTAGCATCTTTTGTTGGGGAACTTTGGGTTTTTCGATTAGCAAGGTAGAAGGAAGCGGGGTCTTCAAGTACTTCATTTAAGCATTGGGAGATAGAGACTTGTCTTGGTGAAAGCTTGTGTAACACCCTGAACTTTAGACGTCATAAAGTCTAAGCTGTTAACCATTTTAACCAAATCAGAGTTCTAACCCGTTTATGGATTTGAATGAAACATAGTCCCGAGTGGTATAAATACCAAAAAGGATAACTTAAATGACATAACTGAAACAGTTTACATTATGTCATTCCTTAAACATAATTCAAATCCAAAGAACGATTTAGACTTTATACATTAACTTAAGGTTTACATGATCAAATACTAGGGCATCTAAACCTATAATACATAACCCTTAACTAGGGAAACGAACAATAAACTTAGATCTCAAAGGATCCCTTAACTCGATAGCCAAAACAACTGCTACTTTTCCCTTTCCTCGCTTGATCTTAACCTGTCAATCTGAAAACATAACATAAAGGGTGAGATTACAACTCTCAGTGAGTTCTTTTGCGACCCACACCGGACCTCTCGCTGTCTTTTACTTAATCTTTTCACATGTCATAACTTAGCATAATCCAAAAGTAGTTGAACAACGTCAATCACAGCGGAGAACCTAACCCGGCCTTGGCCGAATAACCATAATGGGCCTTGAACCCAGGAGACATGACCTCCAATTTCAAGTATGCTACTTAACCTCTGGATCGTCATCCCATAGTGTTTTATACTTTCAATTACTTTAAATATTTATACATGTGTACTTATATACATACTACATAGTTCGTCACACTCGTTTTCAAAAACAATGGTTTTCTATTGACACCCAAAACCGTTTTAATTGCCATTTCGAACACATCAAATTTAGTAACAAGGGAAGGAACTTAAACTTTCACAAATGACAATAATAAGGACAACATCATTTATTATATCACACAAGGTATGGTTAGTTTTGGCCATGAAGAAGTTATAAAATCGAGGGAAGAAAACCAACAAATAGCAAAATTCAGCAGAGTTTAATCTATTGAGTTAATCCATTATGATAATTGATTACCCTAATAGATTAAGAAGGTGACAGTTTTTAGAAAACGACTCCAGAAGTACTCTAATCAATTAAGGGGGCGTGTTAATCGATTAAGACCTGTTGTTTTGCATAAAAATCACTTCAAAACCAGTTTTATTCATTCCAAAACCATCTCCCTTCAATCCAAACTCAATCCAACCAAATCTAACTCACAATTTGTGATCAAAACCAACATATATACAATCAATTAGCATTCTTGGGCAACATCAAACACATAATCAAGTTCAACAACAAGGCACACATTTCATCAATTTCTTACATCAAAACAACTTGTATCACCACTCGTTGTTCATCTTAACATAATTCCACACTTGGGGTTTTCCTTCAACATAACATTTCACAAATTTCAGAACCAAATCAGTGCATGCTTTACAATCAATTCAATACAATCATCATGCATGAGCATAATCATCAAACAAAACAAAATCCGTCAAAGAACTCACCTCAAAGAAAATGTCACCATTGCAAGCAAGATTGTAAGCTCCTATCTACTCAATCAAGCTCTTAGCACCATCAATAATCGACCCTAACCTCCCATTAATACCCCAACCAGCAGCTCCCTTGCTCTCTTAACCTCCATTACACTAAACTAAACCCACATGCAAGACCATAATTAGCACTTAGAGCTCCAACAAATAACATGCAAATCGATTGGAGCTCATAGAATGGTGTTGGTGAAAAACTCAAAATTTGGGTTTCCAATCTCTCCAATAATTTTGATGGTGATGATGATGAGATGACGAGGAATGTGTTTTTTCAAAAATGGGGACAGAGTAATTGAAGAATACATCAACAAATTTAAGGAAGATTTGAGGTTGGATGGTGGGAGCAAGATGAATGGCTCTATTTTTCTTTCTTTCCTTCTCCCTCCCTAAGTTTCTTTTCTTTCTATTGCTAATTTACATTCAGCTGATGGGGTGTGCTTTTATAATATTAAGTAGCTCAAGGGAATGATTTGGTGGACTAAGGTATATGGTGAGGTATGTTCCATGAGTTACTTTTGGAAAATTTATATTTCCACCCTCATCTCTTTATTTTATGTCCCACTTCTACCCAATAATTCCCCAATTTCACTAATGCATCCAATTATCAATCCAAACAATTCAATGATTAATTCAAAATCACACAATTATCAACAAGCATTTATCAAATGAACCAACAATCAATTAAAATAATTAAAACAATTATTTTGGGAATGTTACAGCTTGCATGGTACATTGAACCTTAGGGAGGCTAGATTGGGGTCATCTCATAATTTTAGAGTGTCAAAGTTCAAGTTTTGATGACTATTTGGTGGTGTTGATTGCTTTAAAGATTCGTTTGCTTGTGTGGTGCTCAACTTCCAAGTGAGTTCTTTACCCTTAGGGTTTTCAAAATGTTTGTGGTTATGAAAATGAATTTGCATGTGGGTTTGAACTGATTGGGGCTGTTTAGATGGCCTAGAGTTTGAATTAGAAACACATGTGATGCTAAGTTTTGGTGAATCTATGATTAGTAGTTTTTCTATGAGATTGCATGCTTAAAAATGTTGTTATGTTTGTATTCAAGTTGCTATTGATGATTGAAGTGTAATTATGACTATCATTGGGCTGTTAATGATATATTTCGAGTTAAGGATTGATTGGGAAAGAAACCGGATCAAACGGGTTAGCGGATTTTGAGAAAAACAGAGTTTTTGTGAAACTGTAGACTGGGGCCGGTCCGTGCGCCCTAGAGGCCCAGTCCGTGCAGCAGTTTCTGCCACCCTTTTTGAAATTTTTTGATTTCGTTTTCCTTTTGTAACACCCTGGTATTTTTATTTGTTAAAAACACCCAAGTGCACATTAAACATACATCAGAGATATTAAATTCCTGCATAAATACTGAACACTGCAAAATAGTTTTCACTGGACAACAGCCAAGCAGTCTTAATACACATAAGACCATAAAATTCAGCGAACTATCCTGCTCAGTATCATACAAGAAAGCGGAAATAAAAAGATTTACACTAAAGTCGTAGTGTTGCGGTACATAGACAACAAGAGGAAATGTAAACTTAAACATAATGCTAAGTCATCCGCAACCAGTCCGAGCTCAACCTACTCGTGCCTCTTGGACTTCCTCTATCCCTGTGTCTCTGTAAAACAACAACATTTAAACAGTGAGATACAATCTCAGTGAGTTCTACCGAGACCCCTACTAACACTCTCGGTTCATTTATTAGTTCTTTTATAGCTTAACACGACACCGACTGCAAAACCATGCTAATCCCGGTATGTCGTAAAATAAACAAAGTGCGGCACCGACTGCAAAACCATGCTAATCCCGGTGTATCGCGCAACATAACAAGTACGGCACCGACTGCAAAACCATGCTAATCCCGGTGTATCGCACAATAATCTTTAACACAACACCGACTGCAAAACCATGCTAATCCCGGTGAACTCCCCTACCAATAGTACATTCTCCCATTGGCATGGAGCCTAGGGAAGGGGATCACGACTGCCCCGCCTAGTATGTTACACATGGGTCGTCACCCAACTCGATATACTATATACGTATATCTACAATACTATGAACCCACGGTCCATCAAATCAAACAATTAATGAAACACTTTAATCCATTTTTTTGTAAAATCACGTTCACACTCGCACTCTAGTTGACCACTTTTCGACACAATTTTCAATATCAAAAACAGTTTATTTAGCCTTAAAAATAGAATATTCAGTTAGGCCTCTGAATAAGCTTTCCAACGCATCTTAGAACACCTCAATCGGGTTCCCGGATCAAAAGTTATCGCGAAACGAAAAACAGTGTTTGGTTGCTGAAATTCTGCCAAATGGCGCTGGAGTCGCGCCTGGCGCGCAAGTGGCGCGCGAACAGGCAGCAGGTTCTGCCAAACTGCGCTGGAGTCGCGCCTGGAGCGCAAATGGCGCGCGGACAGGCAGCAGGGGGTCTGTTAAGGCAGATTTTGGCGGTTTCGCGCGAAAACCGCGATTCCGCTCAATTCCGATTTTAGTTCCGATCGAAAACAGATCAAACAAACAAAAAAACAGATTCAACCAATATCACACAATCATTCAAATCAATCAATGTCTCAATCAAAACGGTTTTTATCAAAAACGACATATTTTCCAATTAACGGTTTTTAAGTCAAAATCTTTCGAAATCAAATCACCAAAAATTCCATTTCAACACGACACAACTCGAGACTCGCTCCGATCGATTCCTAACCCGAAACAGACAATATCCAGAATTATTCCAGTCCAGCGAAAGCGATAAAACAGTTAATTAATTAATTCAAAACGTAAAATCCTAAACGTGAGTAGAACTCACCTATCGTGATGAAAATCACGAAACACCGAGACTTTCCGTGAAAACGCTTTTCTGGCATAACCCCACGAACGCTCCCCGAATCAATTCCACGCTTCGGCGACATCCGTATCCGCTCCCAAAGCTTCCCACTCGACCTCGAGAAATCTTTCGACCGTAAAACCGAATTCCCGAAATCATTGCACGTTCCGGCGACACACAAAACCGCTTCCAGAGCTTGAACCTACAATCAATCACAAAACTTCCATGGAATTACTATTCATTATCTCCAACCTCCAATCCCCCATATTCACATATAAACCCAATTTTTGAACCCTAACCTTTAATTCTTCATAAACCCCAAATCGGACTTCAATATTCGCGTAATCCACCTTGAGCTCGCTCCCAAACACCATCCAAAGCTTTCCTTTGAGCTTGAACAACAAAAACCTCCATTTTGCTCTTAAATTCGAAAATGGCAAAGTGAGAGAGAGTGAGTTGATGATGAAGATCTTGGTACCAAAACGAAGAGGAAGTAACGCTAAGCATTTTTCGTGTTGGAAGGAAGTCGTTTCGTTGAGCGGAGGTACTCCCTTTTTCCTCTTCTTCTTCCTCCCTCTTTCTTTCTCTCTTCTTTTCTTTTTCTCATCTCCTCTCTGTTTCTCGCCTCCTCTCTTCTTTCTTTCTTCTTTTTATTAATTCTTTCCTTTCACACTCACACACATACACGTATATACATATATTTATTTAATATATAATTGGTAACGCGGTCAAATTACCACATTGATCTAAATCTCCTATTTCGATTCAAAAACTTCCTTGGTCCGTATTATCCGGTTAACGATCCGATGACAACAATTAAATAATTTTAGCACTCGATAAATTTACCAGTCAAGTACTAAATTAATTCAATTGGGTTAACATCCCAATAATTCGGTTAATTATTTTGCGGATGTTACACCTTTCGATGCAAATTCATTCCCAATCCTTTCCCTAATTCAACCTAAATTATTCTAAGTATGATTGGGTTCATTTAATGCATATTAAATGGAAAATAATGAAGTTGACATTACGGTTTATAAATTGAACTAGATAATTGATTGTATAAAACATTATCGAGTGAGAAAAAGACCAAGGTGTCAAGTAATTACATAAGATAATCAAAGAGAATGATAAGTTTATCGAGTGGGAAAAACCGATGAGTCTATGTAATTACATAAAACACCAAGGGGATGAAGATCCCGAGCTAAGAGCATACTAGGTGAAGGGAAGTCATGAGCCCTAAGCCTAGGCCCAGAATAAGTTGACTCGGTAATAGCTATTATCGGGTGCACCGGGGGAATCGCGTAGTGATTATCCGGGGTTGTGCTAAGACAAGAGAAAAGATAAGAAAAACACTGAGAGTATATGTGAGGGGTCTCGAAAGAACTCACTGAGATTGTATCTCATTTTTCAAGTTGTGGTGTTTTTCATATAAGCAGGACAAGACGAAGCAAATAGGAGAAGAGTTAGTAGCTATTGAACTGGGTTACTAAAGTTTAAAGGATCCTTAGAGATCAAGTTTACATTTGCTTAGTCTACCCTAGTATTACAATATGTATTATTACGAGATTTTCACGTTGATTGTATAATCAAAGTTATTGTAATTAGCAAACTGTACTTTCGGATTTGAACAAGTTTTAAGTAATGACTCATGTTGAACTGTTATCAGCTATGTCATTAAGTACTCATTTTGGTATTTTATACCTCTTGGAGCAAGTTATGATGGTTTCTTCCGTCAAGTTGTGTTGTGTTCAATTCCTTAAGTAGGTTTGCCACTCTGATTTTTATTGAAATGGCTAACATTCTGGATTTATGACGTCTAAATTAAGGATGTTACAAGAACTCACTTGCAACTTGAGAAACACAATGGATGCAAGAATCTTGATTTTTAACACCACCACACTCCTAAAGTCCCTCAAATCAGTACCAACTCCCTAGCTCTTCAAAATAGCACCCACCACCTCTAAGAACTCGATTCTTTTTCTAAAACCCCACAAGCTATGCTCCAATCTAACATGCAACAAACCCCAGCTCCATTCTAGCTCCAACCACTTACATACAACTTCAAAGTCAACTTCCTAGCAACCATGAAACCCCAAAGCACCCAAGCTTCTAGATGAGCTCCTAACCACAATGTGTGCTCCCAAATCTGGACTTGAGTGTTTGCTACCCCAATGAGAGTTCCAAAGGGTGAGAACTTAGTAGCTAAACTCACATACAAGACCAAAGTTGAAGGTTTTGATGAAGCCCACATGTAAGCGAAAAAGAAGACTAAGGTTGTGTTTGGATGGGGCTATTTTTGAGGGTAATGTAATTTAAGAGGGTAATTCAAATACTTCAAACCAAATTAACTTGTTTGGATAATAAAGGTGGAGAATTTTCAAAATGAATGAATTTTATGAGGTATTTTAGTAAGACTAAATTTATAGAATTTGAAATACCACAAAAAAGTGAAGAATCTGAAATTCCAAATTGGTCTCTCTCTCTCTCTCTCTCTCTCTCTCTCTCTCTCTCGCTCTCTCTCTCAAATGGATGTCCATCGTGAAGTAGTCTCTTTTCAAATTAAAAAAATTGACCTTCACCTTTAGAATATCTACATACCCTTTATTAGTTAATTTTTAAGAGAAGATTTAAAGATGAAAGACTTCACAAAAAGAAGAGTTAATATGCCTCAAATTTTGTATTAGCTTAAAATTCACCTATTATGCTAAAGAATTGTTATTATTATAATTTGGTAGGCCCGAGCCTAGACGAGCTGGATAGTTTGCTTTGCCACCTCTAACTTGGTAATTTGGTAGGCTGGGACTAATCCACTCTCAGTTAGTCGGGCCCAACATCCGGTGTGTCAGTTCCGCCGGTCGTTGAACTCGCATGTCATTTAATCTTTAGGAAAAGTGAAGAATTTTAAAAAATATAAAAAATGAAAAATTTTAATTACTCTATCCATACAAAGAATTTTAAGAATGAAAATTTTTAATTATCCATTCCAAACAAATAATTTTGAAAATGAAAGTATTTCAATTGATGCATTTGAATTGCCAAGAATTTAAAATTCCTTAGAATTTTCAAATGCTCCGTCCAAACGCACTCTAAGATGGAAGTGATGATGAAATTCCATAATTTATGGTATCTAACTAAACCCGAATCGAAGGTTGTGATGATGGTGAAGTAAGATTGTGGTTGTTTTACAATTTGAGGTTGAATGGGAGCTTTGAAAATTTTCTTATTCTCTCCACTTTCTCTTCTCACTCTCTCGTAATCCTTTCTCCTCTCTCACACTCTCTATGTTTCGGGAAAGGATCCTCTGACATTAGCGCGGGAACTGCCTTGTGCAGTTCCCTTGTTGCAAGCCGTTGGATGAATCCTACCATCCAGAAAGTATCACGTGTGTCCCTCTTTTTCTTTTTTTGTTTCTTCCAAAACCAACTTCAAACGTGTCCTTCTTTGTTGTCTCCGTTCCCGTTTTCCTTGTCACCACCACCCCATTGGCTCTCTCCGCCGCCTACCACCATCGCCCATCATCACCGATCCAACGCCCTCTCACTCCTCTGCTCTGCCATGACGTTTCGTCGTCGTATGCTGCCGCCGTGTCAGATTTCTCATCTCACCGCTCCAACGCCGGCGCCGCCGCTCACTTGGTACTGCTGCACCGTTTCCCATGTCACCACCGCCCCACCGGCTCGCTCCGTCGCCTACCACCGCCACCTATTACCACATCTTCGTCATTCCTCTGTTGCCACCATCTCCGCCTCTCCCTTCATCCCCTCTCCCTTCTTTGCTCACGCCACGCATGTCCCCATCTTCGCCTGTGACTTTGTGATTTTGTTAATGATTTTGTGCAAATTGCAAATTGGTTTCAATGATCTGATAATGAGGGGCTGATGTTTTTGTGCAATTTGCAAATTGGTTTCAATGATTTTGTGCAAATTGCAAATTGGTTTCAATGATCTGATAATGAGGGGCTGATGTTTTTGTGCAATTTGCAAATTGGTTTCAATGATCTGATAATGAGGGGCTGATGTTTGAAGATAGTGCAGAAGGATCTGATAGTGCAGATACCATGACATTGAAGATAGTGCAGAAGTGGAGGAAGGACTATAAAGTAATTGTTGAGACTGTTTTAGAAGAAGGATATAATTGCTTCAGTCTTCAGTGTGTAGTTTTTAGGACATAATGAATTAGTTTTTAGAAGAAGGATATCAATAATTGTTACCGACATTGAAGTAGTTTTTAGGACAATGAATTATTGTTTCAAAATTTGTAACTCTTTGATATATATATAAGTTTGACAGATTTTATGCTCCAGCAAAGATGTCTCAAGCAAAGAAGAAAAGGAAGACTCAAGGCTCAAGCATAAATGCATTTGATTTCTTTGTTGTAAAATTGTGTAATGGGATTGTAAAAGGCTTAAGTTGTTGGCTGTAAAACTGTTCCAAATTGAATATGATATTGTCATCTTGTTTCACTTCCTTTTTTGTCTTAAAACTTTAGCATAAAAGCTAACAACCATTTTGCAAATTGTTACTTAGTAATGCTGAAATACTACACAAGCTGATATAGATTTGACAGACCATTTTGCACCTCACGTGTGCATTTAAATTAGGACAACTAAGTAAGTCATCAATTCAATAATGTCTTAATTACCAAAAGAACTATATGCTTGACAGAATTTGTAACTCTTCAGTGCAGAATTTGACAGATTTTGTAACTCCAAATTATGCTTGACAGAACTATATGTATTGTAACTCTTCAGTGCAGAATTTGTAACTCCAAATTATGCTTGACAGATTTTTAAAGTTTGACAGATTTTATAAACATAAGAATAACAATAGAAGTATAAACAGAACTAGAACTATCAATAATTGTTACTGTCAAGTATTATAAAATGTTGGCCAAAATGTTTCCTTAATTACAAAATGTATGACATGTCGCCTTAATTACAAAATATCGCCTTAATAGAAGTATTACTGTCAAGTATCAATCTCATATGCTTGAACTTCAGTTATTTTTCTGTGTGATGCTAGCATGTGTGTTGTCTCCGGATGTTGCAGAGGGTGGTTATGTTCCTCTACAAATTCATGAATGACAATAGCTTGAAAAATCAAGCAATGTTTGGATTACAATTGGCAGTAACAATAGCTTGAAAAATCATTCTATTTCCAGCATCTTCCTTCTCTTCTCACTTACGATTGGTCGAAGCAGCGAGCAACAGTGACGGTGGCAGCAAGTGGCCGTGACAGCGACGACGACACGCGGAAGCGGCGTTGGAGCGGTGAGACGGCAGCATACGACGACGAAACGTCGTGACAGAGCAGGGAAGAGTGGCGGAGGCGGGCGTTGGATCGGTGATGATGGGTGGCGGCGGTAGGCGGCGGAGAGAGCCAATGGGGTGGTGGTGACAAAACGGGAACGGAGAGCAACAGAGAGACAACGCACGCCTCCGTGGTTACGGTTAGAAAGAGGAGGAAATAAAGAAGGTGCCACGTGGCAATTTTTAGACCATTATTTTGATCCAACGGCTTGCAAGAAGGGAACTGCACAAAGCAGTTCCCGCGCTAATGTCAGACAATCCTCACCCCTATGTTTCTTTCTTTAAAACTGAAAATGAGAGGGAGTGTGTGAGTGGGTTTTTGTTTTGAGCATGTCTAAGTGTGGGAGTGAGTGAATGTTTGGAGAGGTAAATACCTGTTGTGCCCTTACACTTCTCTTAAAATTTTCTAATAACCCCCAATTTAAATCAACTAGTCAATCACTATTTACCATCCAAGTTCACATAAAATCATTTAATCATACAAGACCATCTAAGCAGCAAACATGCATATCATTGTCAAGTAAATGGTTTTCTACTTAAGGCAATCAAAGATTACTTTGGGTGTTACACATTTTTTTGTTGTCTTTATTCTTTTCTCATGTGACTTCAAAAGGAGAAATAATATATTGCCAGATTAATGGTTCAGATTGAATAATTCTTTTTGTTTTTTGTCAATTGATTTTAGACTATTTTTCAAATAGAGTATTTTTAATTTACAACTTCAACAAATACTGTGAGCCGAATTATGTCAAACTGTCTTTTAATAATTAGGCTAAATTATAGTTTTGGTCCCCTTATTTTCAAAAATTCGTACATTTGGTCTCACTATTTTAAAACTCAGACATTTAGTCCCCCAATTTTAAAAAATTCAGAGTCCAAAGAGGAATTTTTCAGTTTTTTCTGCTGAGTTGACATTTTGACAATTTTTTTGCTGACGTGGCACTCATTAAATGACATGGCAGCTGACTCAGCTTGCCCAATCATTTAATAAAGCCACATAAGCATTGCCACATCATATTACAATATTTAAACAATTAAAATAAATTATATTATTATTAATAAATTTTAAAAACAGTCAAATAAACAATAAAATTAAAAACGGGGTGAACCCAAACTTCACGATCTTGAAATTGCAACTTCAACAACATTCAACAACATTCCAAAACATTCCACATTCAAAACTCACATTTCAGCAACAACAAATTCCACTGAGAATTGAAAAACAAAATTGAAATTACAATCCCAATCTGCATAACCTTCCAAACCCAGATTTAAGTCGCACTCGCCTCTGTATCCACCGCCTACGTATCCACCGCCTTCGCGACTACCATATTCGTAGCCTCCACCACCACTGTAACCACCACCACCACCGTAGCCTCGACCGTGGCGTTGACGATGACACAGGGAACGAGAGAGGGAGGGAACGATAGAACGAATGAGGAACCATAGAATGAACGAGTCACACTTATTTTCTGGGTTCTACGGAAACGCATTATCCCCAATCTTTCTTCTTCTTCTTCTTGGTTCTACAGAAACCCACAATCTTCTTCAACAACAACACAAATTCGTTGGTTCTTCTTCAACAACAACAGAAACCCACAATCTATCTTCTTCTTATTGATTCTTCATTATCCCCAAATCCCAAAACCTAATATTTCCTCTTCTTGCTATTCTTCATTATCCCCATTATATCCAAATCCCAAACCCAAAATCTTTCTTCTTGAATCTGGGTTCAAAGGTTATGAATATGGGTTTCGAAGCTTATGAATCTGGGTTTTTTTATGAATCTGGGTTTGAAGGTTATGCCGATTGTTATTTTAATTTTAATTCTGATTTTCAATTTAACATTTTATCATTTTAATTATTATAAATAGCATATCTGATGTGGCAATGCTTATGTGGCTTCATTAAATGATGTGAGCAAGTGGAGTCAGCTGCCACGTCATTTAATGAGTGTCACATCAACAATTCATAAGCAAACAATAGATTGACAATATTAAGTTACAGCTCACAATAATCCTAACATTTAACTCAAGTAACTAAGCAAAAACAAATGCATGAACAGAGTAGGTATAAGCATGTAAAATACAATAATATTCTTTCATATCACCATTTCCCCTTTATAAGGTATTATTACTTCATATCTAAGCACCATAACAGAGTAGGTAAGCATGTAAGTAGCATTGCAGCAGCATAAGTACCAGATAAGTACCCAGTAGTATCCATATTTGAAATCCAATGACTGAAACAAGTGAAACAATATAGAAGGTGAATAAAAACGTTCTGACTCAAAAATAACAACAAACACAATTATCAGAATAATATTTACACAAATGATTCAATAAATTTGACACAAAGACTAGGAAACAAATAAAAATAAATTCTTTATAACTCAGCAGAAAATTCATCAATAAATAACCATAAAGGCACACCCAGGACAATGAAAAAAAAGTTGAAAATAAAATAAAATTCACAACTGACCTCTCTCCTGGACCCTTTGTCATCCAATTGTCCTTGATTCCTCTTGTTCTAACAGTAGTGCCTATTGAAATGTTTTACCTCTTCACTTGAAAACAGACCCTATTGAAAATGGAATCATGGCATAGCCAAAACAGAGTGAAGAAACATTATAAGTAAATAAAAAAAAATCTCTATATAGCTTAGAAATCAGTGAAGGACTACTTATGAAGAAGAAAAGCTAATCATTTTTTCTTGATTAATGCTCTTGTTCTCGTGAGTTAAGTCAAAATCATCATCGTAGAGAACAATGTCTTTTAACGATTTCCTGAAAATGCTAGCAAAAACACAGTCTTAAGTCAGCACTAAGCAATACAGATATCTGAAAGAAATGCACTCAATCATAACCAATGTTTTCATTGTAAGCAAATTGGTAACTTCTCACTGATGGTGTCTCCTATTACTTTCTGAATAACTTAATTTTTTTTTAAGCTTAATGTCTTTAGTGGTACATTATTCTCTCATAATTGAGTGCTTCACAACACATGAGTAAATTGCTCACAGTTAAAGATATAAAGCTTAAACAGTGAGCTAACTTTCTTACTGGTTTCTTGGTTCAATTTTTGCAATTAAATATGTTTTGAATTGACCTGATTCCATTTCTTTGATTGAGACTCCGTGCACCAAATGATGAACACCTGCCATCCTATTTTTCATCATATGCACTCTTTATAGGTCTTTGAGTTTGATAATTTGTCCAACAACTATGTAATATTGGTTATTTACTATCTATAAATTTTAACAACTACTGTGCATAAAGTATTTCAGAATCAGATTATGCTTGCTGAGTTGTTCTTGACTACTACTTTGCTTATGCTTACTGAGTTATTTTTTATAGCTGTACTTTTTTCACCTATTTCATTTCCTTATGTTGATCTCTCTCCCTTAAACAAATACTACATGCCTTGTTGTATGTTTGTGTAATAGGGAAAAGCATCAATGCTATATGTGCCATGGCAACAGGACCATTAATAGAGAATGGCAAGTCCAATGTCACTAAGAGCAACACTGCAGGGCACCCGAACCAGTAACCCAGTGCCGCCTTTCCTCAAGCAGCACATGTGCTCACCAAATGTAGCTAAGCCTTGATTAGATTATGTAAGAGTTTTGCTGATGTGGCAAAACTGTTAGATGCAGTTAGGTCTCTAACAGTGTGTAAATACTTGTAATCTGTACTAATCATTCAATCAATGAAATTTTGTTTCTGAGAAACTTTCCCTTTATTATGGTATTGATCCTCTTTTTTTGCTTTCGCTTCACTTCTGTAATCTTTGCTATTCACCTTTCACATCGTCTCAAGCTTCGTTAGTGGCGTCGCAAGCATCATCTGGTGATAGGACCACTCCTTCAGGAACAACATCAACCTTTCAAGGCGCCTTGAAAAAAGGCCCCTCCAATTCATCTTCTTCGCATAACTTCGCCACTAGACCGAAGTTGTCCATCAAACTCGATGACCAAAATTTCCTCTTTTGGAATCAGCAGGTGGAAGACATTGTGAAGATGCACAAATTGCATCGTTTGCTAGTAAATCATTCAATTCCTCCGAAATATGCCACTGAGGAAGATCGTATTTTTGCTTTTATGCAGTCATGTATAACCTGAATGTGTAAGTGAAAGAGTAGGATTCAAGTTATTCAAAGAGCAATTTTTATATACTTATTCCACATCCTAACTAATTGATTTGGATGTATCCTAACTAATTGATTTGGATGTAATACAAGGGTGACTATACCTCACTAAGTAATGATATTTTTGCCATTAAATCTAAATCAACCGTTAGAATGTGTAGTAACTCTATAAAAATTATTACTCTTGGAGTAACTGGAACACTACTCATTATAAAAACTTAAAAAATAACGCACACTTTTTAAAATATCGAGTCATCGGATTTTTGTGGCCCAACCCATGACGGGCCAATCTATTGCGGACCTATAAATTTTCGGACTGAGTTGGGTTGGGCCAAATTATTTTGGACTTATATTTTCTAGCCCAGCCCACCTATTTTAGTAGACAGGTTGGGCCGACCCATCAAACTGGGTTTATTTGACGGCTCTAGCGCAACAATTCGTTGCGTCCAAATTTTCGTACCCCCTCTTTAAACCCCATACCTCTCAATTTTCATTTAATCCTAAAATACCCCTCAAAATTTACCTTATTACTGGAATTATGTACAAAACGTAAATCCGGGACCCTATTTTTTTTATTTCCCGAAAATATGCACTAAACATAAATCCGGAATATATATTTGGCTTCCGGATTTATGTCCCAAAACATAATTCCAGATTTTGTAATTTTTTTGACTTCCGGATTTATGTTTTTGACATGAATCCGGAATTAAAAAATTGCATTCCGGATTATGTCAAAAACATAAATCCGGAATTAAAAATTAAGTGTGTTTAAAAGAATTGACTTTTACCTACAGACATAAATCGTCACTAAGAGTGTGTTTGTTTGAGGTGAAAGAAGGATGAGAGTAAGGGAAGAAAGAGTGATTTTGACATGTTTCGTTAAGGAGAGAAATAGGAAAGAGAGAGTGACGGATGATTAGTTTAGTTATTTTTGTAATCTTTCCACAAGTAGGCATGGCAACGAGGCGGGTTGGGGGTGGGTTTGGCATTCCCCGTCCCCGCCCCTACCTCTATCGGGGTCGGGTTTTGCATCCCCCAACCCTGTCCCAAACAGCGGCGGGTTCCCCGTGGGTACCCGTTTCCGCCACAAATTTATAAGAAAAATAAAAAAAATATATTTATAATAATTAATAAAATAAAATAATAATAATTATACAATGATAAAATAAAGTTAAAAGTATTAAAATAGATTTTTCTATAGGACATAGATCAAAATTAAAAATAAACAAAATTTATAAAACAAAATGAATGAGTAAATATGCATGAAATAAAATAAAATAATTAATTTATGTTTTGTCGAGCGGGTTCGGGGAGGGGACGGGGTGGGTATCGACATCCCCGAACCCAAACCCGTCCCCGGTCAAAGCGGGTTTTCCCTATCAAACTCGGGGCAGGGTCGGGTGGGTATCCATGGGTTCGGGTTATGTTGCCATGCCTATCCACAAGTGAAGAGAAAGTGGAGAGAAATGACTCTTAAATTTTACTTTTACCATTTTGTCATCGGCTAAATTATTTTTACAATGAATAACAATTATTATAATTTATAGGAGGTGATACTTTATAAGTTTAAATTAAATAACTCAAATAAATATGTAACTAATTAAGTTAAATCATTAAAATAACTATTTAGTTAATTTAATTAAAATAAATACTACTTGTCAAAAAAAAAATACTAAGTTAATTAAATTAAAAAATTAAATCAAACACATAGGGGTGTTTTTGGCATGTTAAAACTAGCATTCTTCCTCTCTTCTCTCTTTCGCTCCAACCAAACCAAGAGACACAACTCTTTCTTCCCTATTTCTCTTCTCTTTCCCTTAAACCAAACAACCTTCCTAATCTACTCTAATTCTCACCTCTTTCTCTCTTCCCTCACTCTCTCTTCCCTCTTTCTCTCCTAATCCAAACACACCCTAAATGTGAGGTATCCGTGGGTATTAAGAAGTAGTTAAACAGATTCTGTATATTTCACATTTAGTGATGATTTTGTTCGTAGGTAAAAGTCAAATTTTTTAAATTCCAAATTTATATTTTCGACATAAATCCGGAATGTATTTTTTTAATTCCGGATTCATGTCAAAAACATAAATCCGGAATGTGTTTTTTTTTAAAAAATACATTCCGGATTTATGTCAAAAAAACATAAATCTGGAAAGAACTTAAATGTGGGGGTGTGAAAATTAAAGGGTAAAATTGAAAGTTTAGGTAAAATGGGAGGTATGTGGTACTACACACGGTATGAAAAATCGGTAGCCCAATTCGTTTCAGTAACCTATCTATTATCTAGGGCCCTTTCCAATTTCCAAAGTTTTGAGATTTTAAACGGCTTCGAGTAGCGCTGAATGAAAAATTAGAAACATTCTGAATTATGAACGGCGGCATTTACTTTTTAGTTTCTTCCAAAATCGTTTGTTTGTTGCTCCTGAATCACCCTCCTTCCATATTGCTACTTAATAGCGCTTCTACATTCAACTAATTCCTCCACCGCTGCGATGTCTTTTCGGCGATCAATTCTAACTGTGGAGGATAGAATAAGCGCCCTGCCGGACTCTCTTATATGTCACATCCTTTCTTTTCTCCCAACTAAACTCGCCATTGCCACCAGCATCCTCTCCAAGAGTTGGACCCCACTCTGGAAATCAGTCCTCACTCTCGACTTGGACGAAGATGACTTCAAAGACTACGGCAGCTTTCGGCATTTTGTGTACTCAGTCACCATCTCGCGAGACCCCACGCTACCCCTCCGATCATTCCGCATCAGATGTGGCAACTTTATTGATTTCGACCCAAGTGATCTCAATCGAGTTTTTCACGCAGCTGTGCAACCGGGACTTGAAATTTTTGACCTCGAGTTGTTTCCCATGGAGTATGATTTGCAGAAAGTAGCTCCCAGTGTTCTCAATTGCAGGACCCTTGTGGTTCTTAAGTTGAGGAATTTGACAATAGATGAAATTCCCCAATTGGTCGATCTTCCGTTACTTAAAACTCTCCATTTGGATAGGATCTATTTTGCGAATCATTTTGTACACGCTATGAATCTTTTTAATGGATGTCCTATTCTAGAGGATTTGTATACAAATATTGTACAACCATATGATGATTGGCATGACTTAAAAGAAGAGTTTAAAGGCTTTCCCAATTTGGTCAGAGCAAACCTCCATGATTGTGAGCTGAAATTTCCATTTGCTTGGGTTCACAATGCAAAGTTTCTGAGTGCCGAACTGGTATAACTCTCTCCCTATTGTTAAACAGAAATTAGTGTTAACTCCTAATCTTTATTATTTGCAACACATCCAGTTCCAGACATGGGCACATGAGTACCCAGCGGCATATGAGTACCCAATTCCCACATTTCACAATCTAACCCATATGGAGCTCATCTTTTACCATCGTGACTCATGGCCTGGGAAGTGGGTGATACAAGTGCTGCAACATTGCCCCAAGCTTCAAAATGTTAACATTGTTCAGGTTGTATCGATATTGACGACGATCATTTTTTTAAGTCTAATTCCACATATGTATTTTAATTACTTGTCTAAGAATGTTTTATAACTATTTTTATAGGTGTGTTCCGGAATGCGGGGAATTGAAGATGAAGATTGGAAAGACCCAGAAACTGTTCCGGAATGTCTTTCATCACAGCTTAGAACATGCTTACTTAGAGGCTACATAGGCAATCAGTGTGAGCTTCATTTTGCCAAGTATATTATGATGAATTCAAAACTACTATGCACCATGACAATAAAGAGTATTTGGTTGGTAGATGGCAATGAAAAACACCAAATGCAAGTGAAATTATCTTCGTACCCAAGGGCTTCTCCTAAGTGCAAACTTTTATTTGATTGATGATGGTTAGTGCTTATTTTTTTGCTAGGTCATATTTTGTCTTTTATATCAGACTTTCATAGCAGTGTCTGATGTTTTGAGCTACAAAACTCTGTTTTACTTAATCTTTTATGTTATTTATATTGGGTTCCAAGCAATTAGTTGGTTCTAGCTCTTCACAGCCTTTCTTTCTCCTGCCTTGTTAATAATGATTGTTTGTTTTTAATTATATAGATATAGATGTCTATCATTGTCTGAAAATTACACTACTAGTATACGTAACCACAAGGGAGTAAGGGTGTAAATTCTCATTCTGTGCTTATTATGTTTCTGAATTATGTATATCCTCTATCCCTCACTCAGGCATAGGTTGTGCACCAAATGGATTCTATGCTCTAAAAAGAACTGCATTTTGTGTTTTGACAGAATTAAGGTTTTGAGTGTTATGTATGCAACCTATTTTGACAAGAAATTAGCTTTTTACGAAAGCCTTAATTGAATCATAACATCTTATTAAATTTTGCTTTGTTTCTGTTTTATGGTTACTATTGTTTTATGCTTTTACGATTACAATAAGTAAAGGCACATTCCCGCTATGTCTTGTGGTTTGGAATATGTACCTCTTTCCTGCATCAGTTTACATAGTACCAAATCCATCTTGTATTCAGTGCATAGAATATTACTGAAGAAGTTTTCTATTTGTTTCTATCATGAACATATTGATGAAAAGGTTTGCGGTTGATATACATATCAACTTAGTGCACCCCACAATCACTTCTGAGATTGAGTAGAAGATGGTAAATATCTATCTTCCTGTTCCATCCATTAGGTATTGATAATAACATGCCATCCAAGGCATTCTTCCATTGTTGAGTAACCCTTTAGTATGTACTAAGGCTAATGAATTCTCTCAGTATATCAATTAGCACAAGTTCAGGAGAAATTCCCTAAAACTGGTTTTTTAAATGTAAAGAATAGTAGTAGTGATTAGTTTCTACGTAGACAGCAAAACTATTCAATATTACTTACAAATAACCTCTTCACTTGAAATCAAACATGTAAACATGACAGTAGCTCTACCTTGACCTAGCTGCCTGTCATGGCTTGTTGCAAGACAAGAGTAAAACTTGGCATGATAACTCCTTCACTCAAACACTAGTGGTAACCTGCGCGTTCCCACGGATTGCTTTGCAATGTTTATCTTTTGACTGCAATGTTATTGATGTTTTTTTTAAGTTCTATAAAATAGTTGAGTAATCTATTTGAATTTTTATGCAAACTGAAATTATACCCTGACTAAGATTGTTTAGTCTTATAAACCATAGATACACATAATGGGATAAAAAATTGTACTCATAATAAATGAATTTATGTTTCTATTGACAACAACCGAACCCAACAAGGAAAGGGCACTCCCCATTGTTCTTAATCACACTATTTGTGAAATATGTGTGGTGATGGATTCGTAACTATTTCTTATTTTCTTTACAAGGGTGAAAAACAGAACAAACCAAACTTAAGAAAAATGGATATAGTGACTTACTACCTTGAACTCCATTCTCAGATCGAATGTCTTCGTCATTAAATGTCCACTTGGTGTTGAGAGATATAGAGTAGTAGCAGTTGAATTATTTTGATTTAATATAGCAATTAAAGGGTTGCTCAATATCTGCACTACTTTAACTTTCATTTACGTTTCCGAAACATACTTATGCATGGAATAGGTGATGTGGACATTTTTCTTGTATTTGGAAGCTGTAGGTATACTTCCTCAGCTAGTACTGCTACAGTTAACCAAAAACATTGACAATTTGACCGGATAGTATGTCTTCCTTCTTGACCCTATAGTATGTATTTCTATGATTTCTGCAGTTCTTGTTAATGCATTAGTATTGGAATTAGCAGATTATCTTACTAAAATGTTTATTTTGCCTAATGATCATCAACCAAACTAAAAGATATTATCTGTTGTTATCTGTTACTGCCCAGAATGAGCTTGGCAGTCCTTTAATGTAAGATGAAAGTGCAAATGGGAGATGTATTTCTGTTCAGTTTTTGGTCATTGAAGTAATACTCTTTAAATACTGATGCACATCATTTCATGTGAACTCACCTAGATAAAGGAAAACTGATGCAGACAACAAAATGAGTAGAGAAATTAGTAGTTTGTAGTAGTGTATATGGCTGAGGATTTCTATTACAAGAGCATACACTGCAAAAGTGAAATCAGCCACATGGGTGAGGATTTCTCATTATTTCCATTAGATATCTTCCTTTAATTATTATTCTTATATGAAATGTAGCTATAGAATAATTTGAAGAATCATGAACTGTGAAATGTAGAGTAATCCCAATATCCCATTACCTCAATTTGAATGTTATTGTAGTGTTTTTTTATATTGGGATGAAATCCAACCCAACCAAATAACAGCACACCAGAAGCAAAATTATAATTTGCTGATGGTGGAGAATAATTAATTAAGTTAATCATGGATTCTGGAATGTGCAGCTTCAAAAAAGTTTGATATACTGTCCTCACTCATCTAGGTTGCCAGCCTCTCCCCAAATGATCATGTAACCTTGCTCTCAAAAGGCTATCTAGTTAGACACAAACAACTTCGTACAAAATAAAGATGATCTGTTCCAACTCCTATTCATGCCAACTTTGTTTCCACGGGGTTTGTATAACTCTGCTTGCTGCATAATCATGGTAGAAGAACATGTGATTTAGTCTTTCTGCCACTAATCTATTACTTATTAGGCTCTGATGCTTCTCAAATCTCCATGTGAAAATCCTTTCATATTTGTTTTGCACCTTCCATTTGTTTATAAATTTAGCAACATTGGGGTTAAGGTTCTAAGGTTTAAGAAAAATGAGTTCGTTTAAATCTTTAACGAGGGACCAAAATAGCCAAAAAATAGGGACCAAATGACCATTTTAAAATTGTGCATCACTCATTTAGACACATGTGCAAAGTAACACCCAACTCAGCATTTTAACAGTACATGCCAACAACCAAATGCCTCTTTTTGAACAGAATCCGCTAGGACTGACGTGTCCCTGTTTGTTAAAATGGAGAATAAAAGATTTCCGGAATTATGCCAAAACACATAATTTCGGAAGTCAAAAAATTGGCTTTTGGAATTATATGTTTTGGCATAATTTCGGAAGTATCATGTTTCACTACAAGAATTTTGCCGGAAATCGACACTTATTTACATGGTTTTAACCAATGTATAACACTGAAATCGACACTTATTTACATGGTTTTAACCAATCTATGGATCACTTATTTTATAATGTTTTAACTAATTTATAACTGAAATCGACACTTATTTACATGGTTTTAACCAATCTATGGATCACTTATTTTATAGTGTTTTAACCAATCTATAACTGAAATCGACACTTATTTACATGGTTTTAACCTCACTTATTTTATAGTATTTTAACCAATTTATAACTGAAATCGACATTTATTTACATGGTTATAACTGAAATCGACACTTGCTTTGTTTGTTATTGTAATCTGTTATTTTCAGTCTACAGACGGTGTTTTTAATTAATAAAATAAATGTTTAATTTTTATTTTTGAATTCCGGAAACACCCTAATACGGTATAAATCCGGAACTCAATTTATTGGGATTTTCAGAAATACCCTAAAATGAGATAAATCCGGAATACAATATTTTTGGATTTCCGGAATTACTTCATTTTAGTGTAATTCCGAAAGGTATATTGTGTTCCGGAATTACACTAAAATGAGGTAATTCCGGAAATCCCAAAAAAATTATTTCAGATTTATCTCATTTTAGGGTATTTCCGGAAATCTCAATAAATTGAGTTGCGGATTTATACCTATGGATGTAATTTCGGAAAAAGTTTTGAAGTCAGGGGTAATATCGTTCGTTTCGTCAATTTTGGGGGGGGGGGGGGGTATGGGGTATAATAGGGGGGGGGGGGGGTTTAAAAAAAAACCCTATTTGTTAATGTTAGTATTTATTATTTATTTCTAAGACCAAATTGGGCGGCAAGATTCTTGTTAGAGATTAAAATTGGTAGTTACTCATGAGAATATTATTTAGTTTAAATACTTTTTTATTATTCACAATAATGATGATAATAGTAATAATAATAATCCATCAAGATAATAATAATAATAATAATAATAATAATAATAATAATAATAAATATCAACCTAGAGTAGTAGAATTTTGCATTCTTTCAAGGCAAAACAGGTACAAGACGTATGACAGTTTGGGTTTGGTTTCTTTTCCATTGATTTGGCTATCAGGTACAATGTGCTAAGCTTCTTTATTAACATTATTGGAGATTAGTACAGATTTAATTGGATGTTTGGACTATCTTTCAATATATAACCTTTCTTTTAATGACTTGATAGACCCCTAATGGTCACGACGGTGTTTGTTAAAGGGAAAAGACGGAAAGTACCAGTAGAATAGTGCACGTGCATATTTGAGGTTATAACAGAATGTATAGGGGGGTTAACAGAATGTGTAGGACATCAATGTATAAATTGAAGGAGGGAAGGTTAGTCGAGTAGTTAGACTCTTAAGAGAAATTTTTAGAGGAGAGGCGAGGTACTCTCGATCTCGAAATATCTCAGACTATATAATATGATGTTTGCATTTACATTCCCTGGAGCAAAAATTGACAAGTCTATTATAACAATGCTAGAGGTCCACCAACAATAAGGATTCAAGGGCAAACATGTCATCGAGTTGGGGAGTTTGTTGCCAAAGCGTGGTCAATCTCCAAAGTTCGCACAACTTTATATATATGATTCTGAAAATGAGGCTGAAAACAGAATCCAAGCCTTCAGTATGACTAATCCATTCTTAAAATTATATAATATAATATAACATAGTAGGTACATAGCAGTTGATTATCTAACTCATTCACTTACTTATAACCAAGTCTGAATGAATAATGTCTTGCAATGCAATGCGGAAAACCCAAACATCAGCACCACTATTGTGAAGAGATTGATTTTTTTTTTTTGACAGGAAAGACACTCTCATTCTATTAAGAGAGAAGAAAAGGAGCACAAGGCATCCTCACGTGTTACAGAGAGACAAGGTTCAGGGACATATCCCCACCAAAAGACAGAGCCCAACAGCTTTGCCATTCCTACTAAAGCATGAGCAGCTCTATTACACTTTCGATTAACATAGCTAACACTAACAGTTGGTAAAGTACCTAGCAAGCTATTACAATCCAATATGACATTAGCAATGGAACAATTATCAAATCTGCCAGTCAAACAATTGACAATACATTCAGCATCGGTCTCAATCAAAGTTGCCCCAAAGTTGTGCTCCTTTAACAAGTTAAGCGCCCATCTAAGACACAAGGATTCAGCCAGTAGCGGAGAAACCGAAATGTCCTGCATATGTGTACCAGCACAGAGAACAGCCCTAGTAGAATCCCTAACAATTAATCCCCAGCCCGTGCTACCATCAGGGAAACATCCAGCATCAATATTGAGTTTGACTACACCAAGTCTCGGTGTTAACCAGCAACTGAAATGCCTAACAGAAGGGAAGCAGCAGGGCACTTAAAATTGGCAGCATAATACACATAATACAAGCATAACTCAAGCATTTTCACCAACTTAAAATGCCTAACTGAATTGTGAAGAGATTGATAACCATGTTAGATACACATAATACAAGGTTGATTTTCGAAAATGTTCAAAATCTGAAACTAAGGTTGATTTTCGAAAGAAACATTGATGGAAGAATTTGTAACCTGCCCAAAGTTTCAGAAGTAGCAGCACTGATTGTTGGTGATGTTGACACTGCCTCTCCAAGGGATATCATCATGGAATAAATATGTTGGAATTAGTGTTGTTGGAAACATAATTAGGAATGTTGGAAATAGGATATGATTAATGTTGCACATTTCAAGTACAATTAGAATTCATTGTATCCTAGAGTTCATGCATTTTCTAGATTTATTGTATCTTAAGGAGTGAGTGCTAGTCTTAATTTCTCTTCTTGAAAATTGTACCCGTCATATATATAAATAGAAGCTTTCACCGGGTGTGGTGATAACTCAAGCATAACTCAAGCATTTTCACCAAATATTCACTTTTTTTCACATGGTATCAGAGCTAGTTCTCATCTTCTGACCTCGTCTCAGCTTCAACACCGCCGTCGGCAGCGGCATTTGTTGCCGGCAGCCGACAACACCACCTTTTTCAGTTTTCTGAGAAAGGCAATCTTCTACTGCCGAGTTCCTTTTTCTGACGTGTTTTCCTTCTACCGCTGTGTTCCTCTTTCCGGCGTGTTTTCTGACCATAGCAACCATATACCGTCGTGTTCCTCTTCCCAGCGTGTTTTTCGACCATAAACACCTCCTACCGCCGTGTTCCTCATCCTGGCATGTTTTTGACCAGAACCACTGCCTACCGCTGTGTTCCTCTTTTTGGCGTGTTTTCCAGCAAGAACCACCACCTGTCGCCGTGTTCCTCTTCCCACCACCTGTCATTATGCAATAATTCTTGTTCAATTTCTAGCTTCCTTGTTGTATCGTGTTCTGTAAAATTGTTGAATTCTGAATACTATTTGCAATTCCTACCTCATTGTTTTCCCCAAATAATTTCTAAATCTCGAAGAAAAGACATTCCAAATCAAAATTTGTGTAATGACTAATGACCAAGTGCGTCAATTGATTTTAAAATTTTAGGGGTTATGGAAGAGAAAATTTTGAAGCTTAGGACAACTGTTGACCACGTCATATACCCAAACCAACCAACAAATCTCCCTAAGACCAACTTCGCTTGAGTTAAATTGAAAAACAACTAAATATTAGGAAAATAAACCTACAAGAATAACAGAAAGACAGGTTATAAAAGAAAATGGAAATAAAAAGCAAAACATGGAAAATATCAATTTTTCTAAATTAAATTTTACTTTTGATTCCTTTCTATTTAGTCCCTTATGTATTCTCCCTTAAGTGTAAATTAATACTAATATGGTTTTTCTTGTGTTTTTTTTTTTCCAAAATAGTCCACTGCATTAAAAATTTATACCAATTTGATTTTTATTTTTTTACAAAATATTGAACAATTATAGAACAAAAACAGAACCACATTGGTATAATTTTTGTAACATAAAGAACTATTTTTGAACAAAAACTACAAGAGGGACCACATCGGTTAACGTTTTGCACAAAGGGACTGATTTGAAACAAATAATACAAAAAAGACCAATTGAAGCCTAAAATAAAGATAACAGACCCAAGAAATAATTTAGCCATTTTATATATTCAAACCTTTTTCTAAAGGTGTAGTGTTTCAATTGGGTCTACCCGTGGACGGAAAAGTCGTATTAGGTCATATTGTTTATGATTGGGACGAAGTGTACACACGAATTTTAGGTCGGCCGTGTCCCTCTAATCAGAAGGTGGGGCAAAAAATCAAGATAGGGTGGCTGAGAGAGGAATTTGCCCATATTCTAGAAGACGCTACTGAAGAAGTATCGGGGGGTTGGTAAGCACCTTATGAACACCAACTATTTTTCTCTTTTAATAGATGGGTTGGCGGGGATCTAAACCACACTGATACTCCACATGGTGACCTTGTTGGCTATAGATAAAGGATTGATCACGTGCAACAAGACGAGGTAGGGAAGTATTTCTCAACAAAACACAATTCATAAAGTTTTTGCAGTTGTTGTATCAAGAGTTTAAATGCAAGCTGCCACTCATTGCATATGGAGTGCAAACATATGGAATACAAATATTTCGTTGATCTGTGTAACACCCTAATATTTCTAACTTGTAGAAATGCTAAGATGCACGAAATGACATACATCAGAGTAATATTTCCTGTTTAGATATTGAACACAACTAAAATTTTTTGATGATTAACATCAAACAGTCTTAACATTCATAACTTAATTGAAAACCATATCGGTGTTAGACTATAGTATAACCTTAGAGGGGGGGGTGAATAAGGTTATGTGTAATTCTTGGTTTCTTTTCGAAATAAATGATAAGTTTGTTTAAATCAAATGCGGAAAAAGAGATTTGAACTTATCAGATATATGCAAGTAGGCAGATTAGGCACAATGAGATATTATTCTATATTCAATATTTACAATAAGGTTGTTTTATAAGTAATGCAATGATATTGAATATTGCAGATCTACAGTAGTGATAGAGAAGATGATAAATAAGCAGATCTGTAGTACAGCGAGTATAACTATAACCAGATTAACAGATTCAGATCAGAGTAGGGATATAGTTATACAACCAGATTAACAGATTCAGATCAGAGTAGTGATATTATAAACAGATATAAACAGTAAATAAAGTAAAGAGAGAGGGATAGAGATACACCAGGAATTTTACGAGGTTCGGGATAAAAGCCCTACGTCCTCGGCCTCCGGCTTTGCAACCTTTGGACTTTGCTGATAACCACTATATGAAGAACCAATGTTTTACAAACAATCAACTTCAAATAGCAAATCTCAATTCCCCTGAATTGAGAACCCGAGCTCCCCGCTAAGGATTTCAACCGCTTCAATCTCCTGATTGAACGACCCAAGAGCACCTCCCAGGATTTCAATACCACTTCAATCTTCACCGATTGAAAGACCCAAGATCACCTCCCAGGATTTCAAACCAACTCAATCTCCTGATTGAGAGACCCAAGAACAAATCCCGGGATTTCAGAGTGACCCCACAAATAGAGTAACGAATACAAACAGAGATCTATGATCCAATCACCTCAGATATAATGACAGTATAGTGACTAAGAGATGAGTGATATGGAAAATAGAAAATGATATGAAAGTTGAAGCTCTATTTTCTCTCTTTCTCAGATTTAGAAGATGTCTGTGAGAAGTAGAGAGGTTTAGAAAAATGTGGTGTGTGGTGTGTTTGAAAATGTGAAGCTTAGTTTCCTATTTATAGGGATTCAAAAAAACAACCGTTGAATAATTTTGAAGAAATCGATTATGGCCTTAATGCACAACAAGACATAATCGATTGTTTGATAAAAAAGGAAACATTGATGTTGCTTGTTAATCGATTATGTGTGAAGACAATCCAAGAGATAATCGATTCATTGCCTTTAGAAAATTAAAGGAATCGATTTCATTGTGTTTTAAAAAAGAAGGAAATCGATTCTTGAGACATCCTAAATAGGTAAGAATCGATTTCATGTTTAGTTAAAGTAAGGAGGAATCGATTCTTGGCTTTGGCTTGAGTATATGTATGAATCGATTCTTTGTTTTAACATTGGATAGGGAAATCGATTTCAAGCTTTAAAATAGGATTAAGAAATCGATTTCATGATTTAGAAAATGATAGAAATCGATTTCTAGCTTTCCACAAAATTATTTTTAGGTTTAGGTGCCACCTTATGCATCATGCAATTTTATAAAATATTTTTCACAACTATTTTGATGCACCATGCATGTTTCGAAAAACTCATCTCTCAGCTACTAAAAGTCGTAGACCTTCAGTGATAGGACCTTACACAGTGTCCTAAAGAAAGCGGAAAAACAATTAGGCCTTCATCATCAAAGGTGGCTTCTTCTCCAAGCTGCTCCACTTTAATGCTTCCTGCTTTTTGCTTTATGTCCTGTACTTAATTCAACTTGAACCATTAGTAGATAAGATGTAATTTTTTATCATACAAAACAAAGAGTGTTTGCCCTTGGTTCAACACAAACTCCCCCTTTTTGATGATAACAAATTACATTATGCATAGGGGGTTTGATAGTAATGGAACTTTTTCAAAAAGCTCCCCCTAAGCATATGCATAATAAAATAAACAGTACATCAGCAGGATAGCAGCAATTATTTTCTCCCCTCACATATAACATGCATAATATTCTCTCCCCCTTTGTTTTCATCAAAAAGGAGGTGGGGTGAATACATACAACATAAGCACTTTATAAACTTGCATAAAAAATAAGCACATTGCATAGCATATGATATATCAAAAAACAGTAGTTCATGCTATGCTCCCCCTTACTTGGTGATCCCCCTGATTAATTTTAGAATGCAAAGCTTAGCCAAAAGAGGGTGGAACATCACAGTTTAAAAAAAGATATTTAGAGAAAATAGGATACCCAAGATAATATGCCATACTTGGTTCAACAATATAGGTATCATATTTAACTTAAAAATATGTTGCATCAAAGATCCAGCACAATAGAGAGAAGAAAAAAAACTTTGATGCACACAAAAAATTTATTTCAAATATGTCTCTAATACTTGTTGAGTTATATTTTAATTTCTACTTTATAACACATTTTCAACAGAGGTGAATAAAATTTTACCAATCTAACATTCACCAGTGATTCTTCCTCTATTGTTGTTATCACGAGTCACATGACTGCTGTTTCTGAGTATTACGAATCTTTTTGTGTCTCCAGTTATGAACTTCGAGTCTCTGCTATCAAGGTATTGATCTGACCCCCATACCCTGTAGCACACCTGCACTAAGATCAAGTAGAAAATTTTGGTACCCAATTCTCTTTGGGTCCTTTGGGGTTAGTCATCAAGGGGTTTGTTTTCACAATCCACCTTGGTTTCTCACAAGCAGGTATAAGGGTACCAAGCTCACATAATTTACGGATAGGACATCTAGGTGAGCTATGGTTTCCCTTTTGACAGTAGGTGCATGAGAAAACAATGGGTTTATAACTTGAAGTAGATGCAACAAAAGTTAATTTCTTGTTTAAAATGGAGGAGGTGGAATTACCTTTGTACCCAATTCCTCTCCTATCAACATATTGATGTTGAAAGTGAAGCAACTGAGTCAAGGTCTTTTCACCAACCTCAAACTTTTTCAATGTTTCTTTCAAAAGTTCATTTTCAACCTTGGCATTTTCAAAATTTTGTTTAAGTTCACAAAACTCAAGGTTGACAGATTTATGCAGTTCATTCTTTAATCTATCTACTTCATTTTCAAGTGTCTCAATTTGAGTGAGCATGCTTTTGTTACTCTTTGCTAATTTCTTAGATTTTAACAACAGAGTTTCATGTTCAAAATAGAGAGCATCAAAAGCCTCACTCAAATCTTGACTACTACAACTATCATCAAGTAAATCATCATGCAAAGAGGAATCAGAAAGACTAGAAGAGTTAAGGATTACCTTAGATGAGTCATTTGCCATATGACAAACACCATTTGCAATTTGCTCTTCTTCGTCTGTGTCGCTATCAGTGTCAAGACAATCCCATATAGTAGCCTTAGGTGTTTCACATGCCGTGAGACAAATGGCATTTGCAACCTCCTCTTCTTCACTGTCAGTATAGTTGTTCCATGTAGCCTTCTTAGCTTTCTTGGATTTCTTTGAGTTATTTCTCTTTTCAAGTTTGTTGAATCTCATGAATTCTTCAAATAATTCAGCCATGTCTTCATCATCAGATTCTTCATCAGACTCAACCTCTTTCCTTGCTACCTTAGATGTTTTAGCAGCAAGAGCAAGAGATTTTTTTTCTTTTACCATTTCTGCTTCTTGATCTTTGTTAGCAGCCAATAACCTTAAAGGCTAGAAGTGACCCGATAAGATCTTCTTGAGGCAGAGTACCAATATCTTTGGCTTCAGTGATTGCACAAGTTTTTGGAAAGAACTCACCAGTCAGAGATGCAAGAATTTTCCCATTTATATCTTTTGTAGAATACCTCTTTCCCAGTGCCCTTAAGTTGTTTATAATCAGATTCAGTCTCTGGTGCATAGCTGCGACAGACTCACCTTCTTTCATTTTGAAGGCTTCATATTCAGAAGTGAGGATTCTGATTTTAGTATCCTTCACTTGGCTCGTACCTACATGAGTAGCTTGCAAGCAGTCCCAGATTTCCTTTGCTGTTTGACATCCTTTGACTCTACCATATTCTTCTTCACATAAGGATAAGTGAAGAATATTCATTGCTCTGGCATTTTGAGATATCTTATCCAACTCTGACTTTCTCAGCTCTTTCAGGTCAATGGTGTAGATATCCTCAACTGGCACTTCTTCTTCTTTGCCGGTAGCTTTACTTTTGATTTTCATTGGGATCAGTGGTCCATCTGCAATGATCCTCCATAAGGTGAAATCTATAGCCTGCACATGACATTTCATTCGACTACTCCAATAGTCATAGTTAGTCCCATCAAACAGGGGTGGCCTAAATAAAGACATCCCCTCTTTCAAAAAAGAACCCATAATCACAGATAGATAAATAAAATTTAAATTGCGAGATGTTAAGCTCTATATGCAATTTCTAGCTCTTGATACCACTTGTTAGACTATAGTATAACCTTAGAGGGGGGGGGGGTGAATAAGGTTATGTGTAATTCTTGGTTTCTTTTCGAAATAAATGATAAGTTTGTTTAAATCAAATGCGGAAAAAGAGATTTGAACTTATCAGATATATGCAAGTAGGCAGATTAGGCACAATGAGATATTATTCTATATTCAATATTTACAATAAGGTTGTTTTATAAGTAATGCAATGATATTGAATATAGCAGATCTACAGTAGTGATAGAGAAGATGATAAATAAGCAGATCTGTAGTACAGCGAGTATAACTATAACCAGATTAACAGATTCAGATCAGAGTAGGGATTTAGTTATACAACCAGATTAACAGATTCAGATCAGAGTAGTGATATTATAAACAGATATAAACAGTAAATAAAGTAAAGAGAGAGGGATAGAGATACACCGGGAATTTTACGAGGTTCGGGATAAAAGCCCTACGTCCTCGGCCTCCGGCTTTGCAACCTTTGGACTTTGCTGATAACCACTATATGAAGAACCAATGTTTTACAAACAATCAACTTCAAATAGCAAATCTCAATTCCCCTGAATTGAGAACCCGAGCTCCCCGCTAAGGATTTCAACCGCTTCAATCTCCTGATTGAACGACCCAAGAGCACCTCCCAGGATTTCAATACCACTTCAATCTTCACCGATTGAAAGACCCAAGATCACCTCCCAGGATTTCAAACCAACTCAATCTCCTGATTGAGAGACCCAAGAAAACTTCCCAGGATTTCAAACCAACTCAATCTCCTGATTGAGACACCCAAGAACAAATCCCAGGATTTCAGAGTGACCCCACAAATAGAGTAACGAATACAAACAGAGATCTATGATCCAATCACCTCAGATATAATGACAGTATAGTGACTAAGAGATGAGTGATATGGAAAATAGAAAATGATATGAAAGTTGAAGCTCTATTTTCTCTCTTTCTCAGATTTAGAAGATGTATGTGAGAAGTAGAGAGGTTTAGAAAAATGTGGTGTGTGGTGTGTTTGAAAATGTGAAGCTTAGTTTCCTATTTATAGGGATTCAAAAAAACAACCGTTGAATAATTTTGAAGAAATCGATTATAGCCTTAATGCACAACAAGACATAATCGATTGTTTGATAAAAAAGGAAACATTGATGTTGCTTGTTAATCGATTATGTGTGAAGACAATCCAAGAGATAATCGATTCATTGCCTTTAGAAAATTAAAGGAATCGATTTCATTGTGTTTTAAAAAAGAAGGAAATCGATTCTTGAGACATCCTAAATAGGTAAGAATCGATTTCATGTTTAGTTAAAGTAAGGAGGAATCGATTCTTGGCTTTGGCTTGAGTATATGTATGAATCGATTCTTTGTTTTAACATTGGATAGGGAAATCGATTTCAAGCTTTAAAATAGGATTAAGAAATCGATTTCATGATTTAGAAAATGATAGAAATCGATTTCTAGCTTTCCACAAAATTATTTTTAGGTTTAGGTGCCACCTTATGCATGCATGCAATTTTATAAAATATTTTTCACAACTATTTTGATGCACCATGCATGTTTCGAAAAACTCATCTCTCGGCTACTAAAAGTCATAGACCTTCAGTGATAGGACCTTACACAGTGTCCTAAAGAAAGCGGAAAAACAATTAGGTCTTCATCATCAAAGGTGGCTTCTTCTCCAAGCTGCTCCACTTTAATGCTTCCTGCTTTTTGCTTTATGTCCTGTACTTAATTCAACTTGAACCATTAGTAGATAAGATGTAATTTGTTATCATACAAAACAAAGAGTGTTTGGCCTTGGTTCAACAATCGGTTCCATGTCTTTCGATATCCTCATTACCTAGTGTTCAATACCATCACAAGAAAAGCGGAAACGATTACATAACTTAAAACAAATTCAAGTCATATTATCGAGTTACAAAGACAACAAGGGAACTCAATATCAAAGATAAAAGAACCAAGTCTTCTAACTTCTCCTCAAGTACGTCTCCTACTCGTGTCTCGTCGCTTTCTCCTTTCCCTGTTTCTCTGTAAAACAACAACATATAAAGGGCGAGATAAACATTATCTCAGTGAGCCCTACCGTAACACCTCATAATGACTCTCGGTCCATTTATTCCTTTTCCTTTAATCGTAGTCCACATAGGTCCTACGTGCATATATCTTTTCCTGTCTTGCCATAGTACATTTTCGGTAATGACCACGCCTTTACCATTGAACCTCTCCACTAGCTTACCACTACAAAAAAAAAACGTCATTTGCGAGGGATATTAGCGAGGGAATACTGTTCCCTCGCTAAAACTGACATTAGCGACGGAATTTGCGAGGGAATAAGGGTCCTCGTTTGTTTTGATCATTAGCGACGGAATTGTGTGGGCATTAACGACGGAACAGTCTGTCGCTAAATGTTAGGAGGGAATCTGAAATTAGAACAGCACGGAAACCGAAGGGATTAGCGACGGAAATAAGGGTCCCTCGCTAACTATTTTGATCGTTCCAGTCTTGGTTGGCGTGAAGGGATTAGCGACGGAATGGTCCCTCGCAAATTCCGTCGCTAACCCCAATTAAATTGTATCAGATCCCTCACTCCCTCACTCTTCTCTCTCTGTTTGCTCTTCTCCTCACTCCCTCACTCTTCTCTCTCCCGAACCCAAACTCCCTTCTCTCATTTCCACCACCACCACACCACCACACCATCGCCACCACCACAACCAACTGTCGCCGTCGCTCCTCTCTCTCTCCTACGCGAACGTCGCCCTCTCACCTCTCTCTCTCTCTCTCTCCTACACGAACCTCTCTCTCACTGGAGCTCTCCCTTTTCGCCACCACTAGAGCTCGCCCTCTTCACCACCACTGGAGTTCTCCCTCTTCACCACCGGAGCTCTACCTTTGGAGGTTTTGATTTTTACTGATTTTTATTTTTTATGATATTGTTTTGTTAGGATTTGTAAAATTAGTTTTGTGATATTGTTGTTTGGTAATTTTAGTGAATTTAGTTTTGTGATATTGTTGTTTTGAAAGAAGAAAATAGGATTAGGTTTTGTGATATTGTTGATTGTGGTTTGGGTAGAAATTGAAATTGTGTTTAGGATTAGAAATTGGAATTGTGTTTTAGGTTTTAGGATTAGGTTTAGGATTTATAGAAATTGTGTAGGATAAAAATTTGAAGTTGAAATTGAAATTGTTTGTTGAAATTGAAGTTGTTTAATTGAAAAGTGTTTAATTGTTGTTTGTTGAAATTGAAGTTAGTTATTGAAATTGAAATTAATAGTTGAAATTGAAGTTAGTTATTGAAATTGAAGTTGAAATGGTTTAAGATTGAAATTGTTGGTGTTTGAAGTCTCACAACCGCACCGGAGTGCGCACCGTCACCGAACCACGTACCGCACCGGACCTCAATCTCATAACGGTTAGTTTTCAAAATAAATTAATTGTTGTTTTCATGAACCCTAGGTTAGATGACTGTGTGTTGTTGATGGAAAAGGGTGAGGTGATGTCGTCCCTCACCCCCGTATTTTGCTCGAAATCATCTCCATTGAGATAATTGCGAGGCGATACTAACAATTTTAAGGTTGGGAGTTAGAAATAACTTCGATCCTTCACTACTTATATGGAAAAGGGTTTTGTCTGATTTGTCCTTAACCCCCATATTCGACTTGAAATTATCTCCACTGAGATCATATTGATGCCACTAACTTGATATATTATTGGGAATGTTACGGGAATCTAACACGTTTTCTTAAATGCGTGTAGATGAATTTGTATGAATTTAATCGTGATTGGGTGTATGATCGGTTATATTCGAGAAGAGCGGGTTTGAAGGAATCTTTTGTAATTGGGGTTGAACAGTTTCTTTTGGTAGCGTGGCGACATGAATTGGCTAAACGGGAAAAGGGGGTTAGATGTCCATGCTTAAATTGCAACGGTGTACCTATTAGGACCGATGATGAAATCAGGGAGCACTTGTATCATTGGGGGTTTAGGCCTAATTATTTGATTTGGGTGGACCATGGAGAACAACGACGTCAAAATTTTGAGGTAGGGGCTTCAAGCAGTTCTGGTGTTGGTGTTCCACGTAATGAAATTTTTGAGTCGATGGAAAACATGATTTGTGATGGTCTCAGGGTGAATGTGCCATTTGATGAGCCTCAATATGACGATCAGGATGAACTTCCAAAGGAAGAAGCACAAAAAATTTATAATTTGTTAAGAGATTCAAACAAACAGTTGTTTGAAGGCTCGCCACAGTCAAAATTATCTATGTATGTGAAACTTTTATCTCTCAAGTCCATGAGTAATATTTCTGAGGTGGGTTTAGACTATGTGACTGAAATGATGTTGGAAGCGACACCTAATAAGGATAATTTGCCAAATAGTTATTATGAAGCAAAGATGTTAGTTTCGAAGCTGGGATTGAAATTTAAGAAGATTGATTGTTGTGAGAAAGGGCACATGTTGTTTTACAACAACGAATTTGGTAAAAATGATGGTGAGCCACTTGAATGCAAATTCTGTGGAAAGCCAAGATATCATGATTGTAACACCCAAAATAATTTAATTAATTATTTGATTAAATTATTTAAGTGTTGCATATTTATTAATATATTAAAATTATTAATATGTTATTTTATTTTAAATTTAAGGGGGTGGTGTTGATAATTCCGAGACGATGAGATTGGCCCACGAAGCCCAAGCCCGTTAGCTAAGGCCTAGGCGCTTGGGGGTATGATGCATTCGCATCATTTGTGCAAAGAAAGGAAAAGAAAGAAAATGTAAAAAAGAAAAGAAAGGAGAAGAGAGAAGAGAAGTCGCGAATAGAGAAAGAAAAAGAGAAGAAGGAGATCGCACAAAGAGAAGAGGAAAAGAAGAGCTGTTGCTGTGGTTTTGTTGGTGACTCCGTAGGAAGGACTTCGTCTTCGGTGTAATCAAGGTAAGGGTGGGTCTTACCTTATAATAGGGCTTAGAATGGGTTATATGTGAGGGTTTAGGGTTTATACCATTTGTCTCATAATCCAATTGTTGAATTTGATACATGATTGATTTTGTGAATATTGAGTGCCTCTATGTGTGTGTCCAATGCCTTGATAAATAACCTTGTATGCATGATCATATGTGTGTCACTTCTTGAATAATTGTGTTATGAGATTGATATTTCCCTATGCCCTTGAATCGCTATTGTGTTGCCATGATTTTGATGAAATTCATGTTTGGTTGTTGTGCTGGAAGTGGCGCCCTAGGCGCCCATGCCATGATTTTCTGTTTGGTTGTTGTGCAGGATGTGGCGCCCTAGGCGCCCAGGTAAGGTTGTTGCGTTTTGTTGTTGCTGGCAGTGGCGCCTTAGGCGCCCAGTCCATGAAATTCGTTTTGGTTGTTGCTGGTTTGGCGCCCATGGCGCCTTGTGAATATTCTGTGTTGCGTATGTTGCTGCCAGTGGCGCCCATGGCGCCCAGTGCTGTCTAGCCATGTTGCCTGCCTTGTTTCCTGTTGCAGTTTTTGGGTCCCTATGCCAAGTCCCCGAGCCAATTGTGTTTTGCTTAATGTTTCAGCTGCCGTCTCAGTGTGGAATACCTTGCCTAAATATTCTAAGATGTTCCAATAAGGCTCCATGTTGTTCCAGTGATGTTTGGGAAGGCGCCCTAGGCGCCCATGTACATGTTCCATTGTCTGTGTCACTGGTTCTGGTGCCCCAAGCGCCCAGAACTGGTTGTTATATCATATGTTGTAGGTTGAACCTTGCTCCTGAGCATTTTGGGTACTGTTGTGACATTTTGGTGGGTGCCCTGTCACTGGGCGCCAAATCCTGCGCTGTGTTGCCAATTCTGTGCTGCGCCAGTTTCTGTGTCTAGGCGCCAGGCGCCCTGCGCCATTTTTTGTGTCTGGGCGCTAGGCGCCCTGCGCCAGTTTTCTGTGGGCGCCAGGATCCCCCTACGCCAGTTTTGGTGTTCCCTGCGCCAATTCTGTGTCTGGGCGCTAGGCGCCCTGCGCCAGTTTTCTGTGGGCGCCAGGATCCCCCAGCGCCAGTTTCTGTGTGCTGTTGTTCCCTGCTAGGCGCCCAGCGCCTGGGAGCCATTTTCAGCACGTGTCTCAGTTTTGTCCCAAATTTGTTTTTGACGTATCTTTTGACTCGGGTGTCCGTTTTAAGTGTTTCAAAGTGCGTTTCGAAGCCCGTTCAGTCCTCTATCTGTGTATGCTACTGTAATGTGAAGAATAATTAATTTGGCTGAAAGTTTCTGGACACTTGTATTTTGCTAGTGATGTGGTAAAGTGACGGTGGGTCTACGGACCAAAAATGTTGGTGATGATTTTAGGCTGCGGTCTTGACGTTGTAATTTATAATGATGACTGTGTGTGACTTGTGGTTGTGAAAAATCATGCCTGTTGACGGTTCATGGAGTCACATGCATACATTAGGCTGCGGTCTTGACGATGCATTTTTAGGCTGCGGTCTTGACGTTATTTTTCGGCTGCGGTCGCGACGTGCCCAATTGGCTAATGAGAAGTGATAATGGTACCACATGCATTTTGCACATCATACATGCATGCTCATCATTAATAACTTTGTTGGTATGTGATATGACTGCGTGACCATACATGTATATAAACTGTGGGTAGCTTTATATTTATATTGTGGATGTTGATAAATATACATGCTATGGAAGTTGCTACACATATATAAATATATATAATTAACAATATGAAAATGTTGCTGTGATGGGTGTAATTCTATATTCTAGCATATTGCTTATTATAAGCCTTATTATGCGGTTTAGACTCACCCCTTCGTTGTTTATTACTACAGGTAACCATGAGTGAAGGCTTGTCTTCCTTCATTCCTGCGTCGGTCTAGTGCTCTGATACGTAACACTCAGGGGATGGGTGTAACGCCCCAAATTTAATTAGTCATCTAATTGAATTATTTATTTTAATCAATTGGGGATTATGTGGTGATAGAAAATAAAATAAATATATATGAGGTAATTGGACCTATTTATAAGGTGAGGGCTAGTATTAATTAATTTAGGGTTTTAATTTATTTAGGAGGTGTTGTCATGAATTAGGTGGTGCACATAAAGGGCCCATGATCCATTAGTTGGCCCATGACCCATCATTTATCCTTAAGGGTCGAATATGTAGGGGTTGCTAGAGTTAGTTCATTTTCCCACTTATCACCAAAAGAAAGAAAAGAAAAGAAAAGAGAGAGAGAGAGGAGAGGAGTGGCCGAAGCCCTCAAGGAGGAAGGGGAGAGAGAAACTCGTGGAAGCAAGAAAGGGAAAGAAGAGGAAGGCTGCAATCCTTGGTGTCTATCTCCCTAAGGTTTCTACTCATCTAAATCTAAGGTTAGGGGGCTCTCCTTTGCATCTTTAATAGTGTATGTGATGAGTGTTGTCTAGGTTAGGTTCTAGGGTGATTTCCATGAATGGTTGGTGTGTTTTAATGTTGTTATCATGCTGAAAATGTGTTTGTGCAAAGACTTGCTTGATTGGTGTTGAGTAGGACACAATATGAATGATGCATGCTAGGTGTTTGATGTTATGACCAAATGGTATTTTTTTTTTGGTGGAAAACGTGATGGTTAGCATTCATAGTGATAATTGGTGTGGGGTTTTATTCAATTCGATGAAATTGTGGTGTTGGTGATTGAGTATGATGAGTCTATTCACTTAGGGTTTTGGTGCATTCTGATACTGTTTCGGTTTTCTGAAAACTGATACTGTTTGGTTAATCCAAAAATTATGTGGCTGATTGTTTTCGAAAATAGACTTAAAGCCGGTCGTTTTGGCACTAGTTTCGTTCAATTTGGAGCTGTGTAGCTCAAGTTATGAGTCTCCAGAGTTGGGTCAAATTTCTGGAACCAATCTGTGTATAGGTTCGGTCTTGGCAAGTTTTGTGTCCTCATTCGAACTCCGTTTTTAATGATTCTTACTTAGTTGGAAAGTAGACTCAATTCCCTTCAAAATGAGCACTGGTTTCATCAAATCTAATTAAGAAATGAGAAAGAAAATTGATGTGTAAGATGGGCAAACAGTTTTGTCAATTTCTGGTACCTTAGGGTAGTACTCTGTAAAACTGTACCACCTGGGTGTGTATTTTGAAAAATGAAAATTTTGGGCAGAAACTACACTCAGAGGGCTTTCCAATGAGTGGTCTTTTGTTGAAATCCGACGTCGTTTGCCATTTCAATTAATTCGCCGAAGTAGGTGCACTGCTGTAGGAAAATGCTGCTGTCCCGAAATTAATAGTGTTGCTGTATGCAGTTTTATAAAAAGAAAGTGTTGCTGTCCAGAATTTAAAAATGTTGCTGTATGCAGTTTTATAAAAGGAACATGTGCTGTCCAGAATTTAATAGTGTTGCTGTATGCTGTCTATCAAGAAAATGTTGCTGTTAGTTGATTTAAAATGCTGCTGTATGTCACTTTTAAGTGTTGCTGTTTGTTGAATTAAAATGCTGCTGTATGTCACTTTTAAATGTTGCTGTTTACAGAATTATAATTTTGCTGTATGTCAATTATAATGCTGCTGTTTGTCAATAAAAAATGCTACTGTTTTGCGCATAAAAGGCCACTGTGTAGTTGCTGTTTTTGGACGAGAAAATGCTACTGTTTTGCGCATAAAAGGCCACTGTTTAGTTGCTGTTTTTGGACGAGAAAATGCTACTGTTTTGCGCCAAAAGGCCACTGTTTTCCATCTTCGATTTGTTGCCGTTTACTAACCGAATTTTCTGCATTTTGTAAAAGAAAAGAGCGTGTAAATGTGACTATTATTCTATTACTATTTCTCCGGTTAAAAATGTGAGGTTTCTTCCACTTGGAAAATGGGATGTTCTTCTCAAGTTTAATTGTGATGTTTCCTAAGCATGAAAATGAAATGTTTATCCAAAATTTTAAATATGTTGTTATTCAAAAATTTAAATAGGTTGTCACTTAAATTTTTATGTGTAGTTATTTACATTTAAATGGATGCCCCCTAAATTTTAATGTGTTGTTACTTGAAAATTTAGGAGCATTGTTACCTAAGATTTAAAGATGTTGTTACTCAAATTTTTTGAATGTGATGTTTATGAAGAGTTGTGATATTAATATGGTGACTATGATGAATACACTCTATGAGTGTCTTATGGTGATGATGACGAGTACTCCGGGTGAGTGAATTTGGTGATTGCACATGTGTCCATAGTGTCTCATAGCATGTGCATATTATGACGAATAGGCCTCGGCCTCTTATTGACGAGAACCAGTGACGATGTGCCCAAGTGGCTATTTATGACGAGTATGGTACCATCATGCATTATGCCATTGGTGTTGGGTTGCATCTCATGCATTATTCCATGATTGTTGACGATGATGCCTTAGTGCCTATGTTTATTGACGATGATGTCTTTTGGTGATTATTATTGACGATGTTGCCTGGGTGATTATAATATATATGTTGTAAGATGATGATGTATGCTTATGAAGTTGTGTATTGGTGTTTCTAGTTGCCTCCTCTAGTATGATGCTCATCTTATTTGTTATTATTTATGCAAAGAGACTCACCCTACTGCCTTTATGTTGCTTCTTATGTCGGCAACGTGCAGGTGATAGCGAGTGAAGGTTATTCTCATACCTTCTTCTAGTAGGATGAGTCATGCTCTGATACGTAGCACCGGGGGGGCGTCTTATGTTTACTTGTCGTTTTATTTGATGTTGTTAGACTGCTATTTCGGTGATGTATCGAATTATGTTCAAACTTATTGTTTTCCGCTGTGACGGTGATTTAATTCAGTTGGTGTAAACTAAACCGAAGATTTGTGGGCTTGCCCCTTGGCTGTGTGCTAATGTATCGTGCTGTTATTCTGTGGAAGTATATCAATTCAAGTTGTTTGCTTTAAATGGAGTTTAGTGTAGCACTCTCTTGCGGTCATTTAAAAAGAAAAAGAAACTCTGATTTTATTAACTAGTAATTAAATAGAAGGGGGTGTTACATAAGTGGTATCAGAGCAGTTCGGTCTGTCCGGCCAAGTTGTCCAGTGTCGAGTCTAGCTATCTCTCGAGTCTTGGTACTCGTTCTAACCATAATTTGTGTTGCAGTGATTAGCTAAATTGGTCAGACGGTATGACTGCTATTGTTGATACTGGTGCTGCTTAGTGTCTTATTGCTGCTATGTGTGTGTTTACTCTGAGTACTTTGTGTATGACTGTAATGTGTTGCTTGGTGTGTTTTCTGTGTCTCTCATCGATTTTCGACGAAGACTTTGTGGTGAATTTTGTTTGTTTGCCGTTGGGTGTTTTTAGTATTGTTGTGATTTGATGAGTAGGTGTAAAATTGATGAGGAATTGAGTACATTGTGATGGGTTGTGATGTTGATGTTGTCACGTGTAATTTCGTGCCTTGATGTTTGATGATGATTGAGGTTGAATTAAGATGAGGAGTATGATGTGTTATAAATTTTAATAATTAACTTGTATGTTTTGATGTGTGAATACAATGAGTTGAGACGTTTTAAAAAGAAAAATTGGTCGCAAGTTGCGTAAGAAATTCTGTCTAAGTCGCTGTTTTCCAAACGTTGCTGCTGCTGTTTTGTATGAGAATAATTGTTGCTGTTGCTGTCTTTATAAAATGCCTTGCTGTGCTGTTTTCAGAAAAATGCTCTTGCTGTTGCTGTGTTGTTTTTACCGCTGTTTTGCGATTTAATGTTGCTGTCTTCGAACTGTTTTTACTGCTGTTTTTGCAACTTAATGTTGCTGTTTTAAACGGTTTTGCTGCTGTTGTTGCAAATTGATGTCACCGTTTTCACGTTGTTTTATTGCTGTTTCTGAAAGTAATAGTACTGTTTTTGCACTAGAGTGTGCTGCTGTTTTCTTAAAATTTGAAGAGCTGCTTTCTTCAACTTAATTGGTGCTGTTCCCTTATATTTAAAATGCCGTTTCCTCAATCTAAATATGTTGCTTACTCAAATTTAAAGTGCTGTGTTCTTAAAATTAAAATGTTGTTTTCTTGAAATTAAAGATGTTGTTTCTTGAATGTAAAGGTGCTGTTTCGTCATAGTTTAAAGTGCTGTTTTCCCTATCTCCAAGTGGTTGTAGTTACAATAATTTCTGCCGTCCTTATGTTGCGATGCCCAATGTTTATGACTAATGATAAATATAACGATGTGTCAATTGTGCCAAGTTACCTATGATGATGATGTGGATGTGATGTGAACGTGTTGTGTGTCGATTAAATGATGATGTGAAGTTGATGTGAGTGTGTTGTGTGCGTGCCCGTGAGGATAGATGAGTGAGATAGAATGCAAGTTAGTAGTTAGTCTATCAGAGTGGCGCAGCGGAGTAGAGAGTGAGCCTGATTGTTACTGCTTGAAGTTACCTGGCTGAACAAGTAGGAGGGACGGCCGCCCAAGCACTTACCGCCGGTAATCAAAGCAATAGTAATCAGCAGGATGGATAGCACTAGTTGTCTAGACGGCTTAGTTGGTTATTGGAGGAGTGTTAGCTTTGGCGAGAAGATTTCGAGGACGAAATACTCTAAGTGGGGGAGAGTTGTAACGCCCCAAATTTAATTAGTCATCTAATTGAATTATTTATTTTAATCAATTGGGGATTATGTGGTGATAGAAAATAAAATAAATATATATGAGGTAATTGGACCTATTTATAAGGTGAGGGCTAGTATTAATTAATTTAGGGTTTTAATTTATTTAGGAGGTGTTGTCATGAATTAGGTGGTGCACATAAAGGGCCCATGATCCATTAGTTGGCCCATGACCCATCATTTATCCTTAAGGGTCGAATATGTAGGGGTTGCTAGAGTTAGTTCATTTTCCCACTTATCACCAAAAGAAAGAAAAGAAAAGAAAAGAGAGAGAGAGAGGAGAGGAGTGGCCGAAGCCCTCAAGGAGGAAGGGGAGAGAGAAACTCGTGGAAGCAAGAAAGGGAAAGAAGAGGAAGGCTACAATCCTTGGTGTCTATCTCCCTAAGGTTTCTACTCATCTAAATCTAAGGTTAGGGGGCTCTCCTTTGCATCTTTAATAGTGTATGTGATGAGTGTTGTCTAGGTTAGGTTCTAGGGTGATTTCCATGAATGGTTGGTGTGTTTTAATGTTGTTATCATGCTGAAAATGTGTTTGTGCAAAGACTTGCTTGATTGGTGTTGAGTAGGACACAATATGAATGATGCATGCTAGGTGTTTGATGTTATGACCAAATGGTATTTTTTTTTTTGGTGGAAAACGTGATGGTTAGCATTCATAGTGATAATTGGTGTGGGGTTTTATTCAATTCGATGAAACTGTGGTGTTGGTGATTGAGTATGATGAGTCTATTCACTTAGGGTTTTGGTGCATTCTGATACTGTTTCGGTTTTCTGAAAACTGGTACTGTTTGGTTAATCCAAAAATTATGTGACTGATTGTTTTCGAAAATAGACTTAAAGCCGGTCGTTTTGGCACTAGTTTCGTTCAATTTGGAGCTGTGTAGCTCAAGTTATGAGTCTCCAGAGTTGGGTCAAATTTCTGGAACCAATCTGTGTATAGGTTCGGTCTTGGCAAGTTTTGTATCCTCATTCGAACTCCGTTTTTAATGATTCTTGCTTAGTTGGAAAGTAGACTCAATTCCCTTCAAAATGAGCACTGGTTTCATCAAATCTAATTAAGAAATGAGAAAGAAAATTGATGTGTAAGATGGGCAAACAGTTTTGTCAATTTCTGGTACCTTAGGGTAGTATTCTGTAAAACTGTACCACCTGGGTGTGTATTTTGAAAAATGAAAATTTTGGGCAGAAACTACACTCAGAGGGCTTTCTAATGAGTGGTCTTTTGTTGAAATCCGACGTCGTTTGCCATTTCAATTAATTCGCCGAAGTAGGTGCACTGCTGTAGGAAAATGCTGCTGTCCCGAAATTAATAGTGTTGCTGTATGCAGTTTTATAAAAAGAAAGTGTTGCTGTCCAGAATTTAAAAATGTTGCTGTATGCAGTTTTATAAAAGGAACATGTGCTGTCCAGAATTTAATAGTGTTGCTGTATGCTGTCTATCAAGAAAATGTTGCTGTTAGTTGATTTAAAATGCTGCTGTATGTCACTTTTAAGTGTTGCTGTTTGTTGAATTAAAATGCTGCTGTATGTCACTTTTAAATGTTGCTGTTTACAGAATTATAATGTTGCTGTATGTCAATTATAATGCTGCTGTTTGTCAATAAAAAATGCTACTGTTTTGCGCATAAAAGGCCACTGTGTAGTTGCTGTTTTTGGACGAGAAAATGCTACTGTTTTGCGCATAAAAGGCCACTGTTTAGTTGCTGTTTTTGGACGAGAAAATGCTACTGTTTTGCGCCAAAAGGCCACTGTTTTCCATCTTCGATTTGTTGCCGTTTACTAACCGAATTTTCTGCATTTTGTAAAAGAAAAGAGCGTGTAAATGTGACTATTATTCTATTACTATTTCTCCGGTTAAAAATGTGAGGTTTCTTCCACTTGGAAAATGGGATGTTCTTCTCAAGTTTAATTGTGATGTTTCCTAAGCATGAAAATGAAATGTTTATCCAAAATTTTAAATATGTTGTTATTCAAAAATTTAAATAGGTTGTCACTTAAATTTTTATGTGTAGTTATTTACATTTAAATGGATGCCCCCTAAATTTTAATGTGTTGTTACTTGAAAATTTAGGAGCATTGTTACCTAAGATTTAAAGATGTTGTTACTCAAATTTTTTGAATGTGATGTTTATGAAGAGTTGTGATATTAATATGGTGACTATGATGAATACACTCTATGAGTGTCTTATGGTGATGATGACGAGTACTCCGGGTGAGTGAATTTGGTGATTGCACATGTGTCCATAGTGTCTCATAGCATGTGCATATTATGACGAATAGGCCTCGGCCTCTTATTGACGAGAACCAGTGACGATGTGCCCAAGTGGCTATTTATGACGAGTATGGTACCATCATGCATTATGCCATTGGTGTTGGGTTGCATCTCATGCATTATTCCATGATTGTTGACGATGATGCCTTAGTGCCTATGTTTATTGACGATGATGTCTTTTGGTGATTATTATTGACGATGTTGCCTGGGTGATTATAATATATATGTTGTAAGATGATGATGTATGCTTATGAAGTTGTGTATTGGTGTTTCTAGTTGCCTCCTCTAGTATGATGCTCATCTTATTTGTTATTATTTATGCAAAGAGACTCACCCTACTGCCTTTATGTTGCTTCTTATGTCGGCAACGTGCAGGTGATAGCGAGTGAAGGTTATTCTCATACCTTCTTCTAGTAGGATGAGTCATGCTCTGATACGTAGCACCGGGGGGCGTTTTATGTTTACTTGTCGTTTTATTTGATGTTGTTAGACTGCTATTTCGGTGATGTATCGAATTATGTTCAAACTTATTGTTTTCCGCTGTGACGGTGATTTAATTCAGTTGGTGTAAACTAAACCGAAGATTTGTGGGCTTGCCCCTTGGCTGTGTGCTAATGTATCGTGCTGTTATTCTGTGGAAGTATATCAATTCAAGTTGTTTGCTTTAAATGGAGTTTAGTGTAGCACTCTCTTGCGGTCATTTAAAAAGAAAAAGAAACTCTGATTTTATTAACTAGTAATTAAATAGAAGGGGGTGTTACATAAGTGGTATCAGAGCAGTTCGGTCTGTCCGGCCAAGTTGTCCAGTGTCGAGTCTAGCTATCTCTCGAGTCTTGGTACTCGTTCTAACCATAATTTGTGTTGCAGTGATTAGCTAAATTGGTCAGACGGTATGACTGCTATTGTTGATACTGGTGCTGCTTAGTGTCTTATTGCTGCTATGTGTGTGTTTACTCTGAGTACTTTGTGTATGACTGTAATGTGTTGCTTGGTGTGTTTTCTGTGTCTCTCATCGATTTTCGACGAAGACTTTGTGGTGAATTTTGTTTGTTTGCCGTTGGGTGTTTTTAGTATTGTTGTGATTTGATGAGTAGGTGTAAAATTGATGAGGAATTGAGTACATTGTGATGGGTTGTGATGTTGATGTTGTCACGTGTAATTTCGTGCCTTGATGTTTGATGATGATTGAGGTTGAATTAAGATGAGGAGTATGATGTGTTATAAATTTTAATAATTAACTTGTATGTTTTGATGTGTGAATACAATGAGTTGAGACGTTTTAAAAAGAAAAATTGGTCGCAAGTTGCGTAAGAAATTCTGTCTAAGTCGCTGTTTTCCAAACGTTGCTGCTGCTGTTTTGTATGAGAATAATTGTTGCTGTTGCTGTCTTTATAAAATGCCTTGCTGTGCTGTTTTCAGAAAAATGCTCTTGCTGTTGCTGTGTTGTTTTTACCGCTGTTTTGCGATTTAATGTTGCTGTCTTCGAACTGTTTTTACTGCTGTTTTTGCAACTTAATGTTGCTGTTTTAAACGGTTTTGCTGCTGTTGTTGCAAATTGATGTCACCGTTTTCACGTTGTTTTATTGCTGTTTCTGAAAGTAATAGTACTGTTTTTGCACTAGAGTGTGCTGCTGTTTTCTTAAAATTTGAAGAGCTGCTTTCTTCAACTTAATTGGTGCTGTTCCCTTATATTTAAAATGCTGTTTCCTCAATCTAAATATGTTGCTTACTCAAATTTAAAGTGTTGTGTTCTTAAAATTAAAATGTTGTTTTCTTGAAATTAAAGATGTTGTTTCTTGAATGTAAAGGTGCTGTTTCGTCATAGTTTAAAGTGCTGTTTTCCCTATCTCCAAGTGGTTGTAGTTACAATAATTTCTGCCGTCCTTATGTTGCGATGCCCAATGTTTATGACTAATGATAAATATAACGATGTGTCAATTGTGCCAAGTTACCTATAATATATATGTTGTAAGATGATGATGTATGCTTATGAAGTTGTGTATTGGTGTTTCTAGTTGCCTCCTCTAGTATGATGCTCATCTTATTTGTTATTATTTATGCAAAGAGACTCACCCTACTGCCTTTATGTTGCTTCTTATGTCGGCAACGTGCAGGTGATAGCGAGTGAAGGTTATTCTCATACCTTCTTCTAGTAGGATGAGTCATGCTCTGATACGTAGCACCGGGGGGGCGTCTTATGTTTACTTGTCATTTTATTTGATGTTGTTAGACTGCTATTTCGGTGATGTATCGAATTATGTTCAAACTTATTGTTTTCCGCTGTGACGGTGATTTAATTCAGTTGGTGTAAACTAAATCGGAGATTTGTGGGCTTGCCCCTTGGCTGTGTGCTAATGTATCGTGCTGTTATTCTGTGGAAGTATATCAATTCAAGTTGTTTACTTTAAATGGAGTTTAGTGTAGCACTCTCTTGCGGTCATTTAAAAAGAAAAAGAAACTCTGATTTTATTAACTAGTAATTAAATAGAAGGGGGTGTTACAATGGGCGCTAGTTTTTCTTTGTTTGTTTATTCGAGTTGTTAAACATTTTTATTGAGATTTTTATGTTGAGGCTGCGTTATGTGTGATGAGATCTATTTTTATTCTGCTGCGAGACGTTGTAGTTCCTGTCATGTGGACTGAATAATATGTTTTTGGGAATCCCATTCCATTGTTACGTGTTGCGTACTTTCTTTGATTTATAAAAGAAATTTTATTATGTTATTGATGTTTGTTTGAAGAAATGTAGCATCCCGTTTGAAAATAATTTTTGAACTCTGATAATTTTTATTTAAATACCGGGTAGAAAATGGGGTGTTACATTAGTGGTATCAGAGCAGTTCGGTTTGTCCGGCCAAGTTGTCCTGTTATAGTGTCATATGACAATTAAGAGTTGTTAGATTAGTTCTAAATTTTTGTTTGTGCTGCAGTGATAATTTGAAATGGCTGGGAGAAACGATGCTGCTCTTGCTGCTGCTCTGCAGGCTATGGCTCAGGCTGTTGGGAACCAGCAAAATGGTGCTGAAAATGCCGGGACTCGCAGTTTAGCCACGTTCCAGATGGAGAATCCGCCCATTTTTAAGGGCAAGTATAATCCAGATGGTGCTCTAGCATGGCTGAAAGAGATTGAAAGGATATTTCGTGTCATGCGTAGAAGGTCAGGTATGGCACCCATACGCTGGCAGAAGAAGCTGATGATTGGTGGATGGAGGTTAGGCAGAGGTTAGAGACTGCTAATGAGGAGATAACTTGGGCTGTTTTCCGTAGAGAGTTCTTACGGAAGTATTTTCCAGAGGATGTTAGTGGAAAGAAAGAAATAGAATTCCTTGAGCTAAAGCAAGGAAACATGTCAGTGACAGAGTATGCTGCCAAGTTCACTGAATTGGCTAAGTTTTATCCCCATTATGCTGATGCTGATTCTGAATTCTCAAAATGTATTAAGTTTGAGAATGGACTGAGGGTTGATATAAAGAAAGCTATAGGGTACCAGAAGATTCGGGTATTCGCTGATTTAATCGACAGTTGCAGGATATTCGACGAGGATAGTAATGCTCACTCCAAGGTCATGAGAGATCAGAGGGGTAAGTTTCAGAACCGGGGTAAGCCATATGAGGTTCCTGCTGGTAGGGGTAAGCAGAGGTATGCTGATAATAAGAGGTTTGCTGAGGGTAAGAAGCCAAGTGGGGGAGATGCTCCCGCTAATATTGTATGTTTTAAGTGTGGAAAGCCTGGTCACAAGAGTTTCGATTGCAAGGTGGGGACGAGAGTATGTTTCCGTTGTGGCAAATAGGGGCATATGGCATCTGACTGTGAACGCAAGGATGTGACTTGTTACAACTGTGGTGAGGTGGGCCATATTAGCACCAAGTGTACTAAGCCGAAAAAGGAGAAGTTCAGTGGAAAAGTGTTTGCTCTCGCTGGATCAGAGGATACTAATGAGATTAGAGGTACATGTTTTATTAATGGTATTCCTTTGATTGCTATTGTTGATACCGGTGCTACGCATTCATTTATTGCTGCTTTATGTGTTAAGAATCTGGGCCTTGCTTTGTCTTCTATGATGAGGGAGATGGTTATTGATACTCCAGCTAAGGGTTCAGTAACTACCTCTCTTGTGTGTGCTAAGTGCCCTCTGTCAATCTTCGGCAGAGATTTCCTTGTTGACCTTATTTGTTTGCCGTTGGGAGGGTTGGATGTCATCCTTGGTATGGACTGGTTAGTAGATAACCATGTGCATATTAATTGTTTTCGTAAATCTGTGAGTTTCCTTCCTCCCGAAGAAGAAGAATCCGTTTTGTTGCCTGCTGGTCACTTGCATAAGGTAATGAAAGAGGGAGTTCATCTGTTTGCTCTGATGGCGTCATTGTCTGCTGAGAATCAGGCTATCATTGAAGGGTTGCAGGTAGTGTGCGAGATTCCTGAAGTGTTCCCTGATGAAATTCCGAGTGTTCCGCCAGAGAGGGAGGTTGAGTTTGCTATTGATCTTGTACCTAGTACTAGGCCTGTGTCTATGGCACCGTACCGGATGTCAGCCTCAGAGTTGTCTGAATTGAAGAAGCAACTAGAAGATCTACTTGAGAAGAAATTTGTAAGGCCAAGTGTGTCACCATGGGGAGCTCCGGTGTTGTTGGTGAAAAAGAAGGATGGGAGTATGAGACTTTGTGTCGATTATAGGCAATTGAACAAGGTGACAATTAAGAACAAGTATCCGCTCCCGAGAATTGATGATTTAATGGACCAATTAGTGGGTGCTAAAGTGTTTAGCAAGATTGATTTGAGGTCGGGTTATCACCAGATCAAGGTGAAGGATGAAGACATTCAGAAGACAGCTTTCAGAACTAGATATGGGCACTATGAGTATTCTGTGATGCCGTTTGGTGTTACTAACGCACCGGGAGTATTTATGGAGTACATGAACCGTATCTTCCATAGTTACTTGGATCGGTTTGTGGTGGTATTTATAGATGACATTCTGGTGTATTCTAAGACGGAAGAAGAGCACGCAGAACATTTGAGGTTAGTGCTAGAGGTGTTGAAAGAAAAGAAGCTATATGCGAAGTTGTCAAAGTGTGAGTTCTGGTTGAATGAAGTGAGTTTTCTTGGCCATGTTATCTCTGGTAATGGTATAGCTGTGGATCCAGCCAAGGTTGATGCTGTGTTGCAGTGGGAGAGCCCGAAGTCAGTTACCGAGATCAGAAGCTTCTTGGGTTTGGCCGGTTATTACAGGAGGTTTATTGAGGGTTTCTCTAAGCTAGCCCTTCCGTTGACTCAATTGACGTGTAAAGGAAAAGCTTTTGTGTGGGATGCCCGGTGTGAGGAGAGCTTCAATGAGTTGAAGAAGAGGTTGACAACATCTCCTATTTTGGTGTTGCCTATTCCGGATCGACCGTTTGTGGTGTACTGTGATGCCTCCAAGATGGGTTTGGGAGGTGTGCTGATGCAAGATGGTAAGGTAGTAGCTTATGCGTCTAGACAGTTGAGGACCCATGAGAAGAACTACCCTACTCATGATTTGGAGCTAGCTGCGATTGTGTTTGTGCTGAAGATTTGGAGGCACTATCTGTATGGTACTAGATTTGAAGTGTTTAGTGACCATAAGAGCTTGAAGTACTTGTTTGACTAGAAGGAGCTGAATATGAGACAGAGACGTTGGTTAGAGTTGCTGAAAGACTATGATTTCGGCTTGAACTATCATCCAGGCAAGGCTAATGTCGTGGCTGATGCTTTAAGTCGGAAGACTTTACATATGTCAGCTATGATGGTTAAAGAGTTGGAGTTGATTGAGCAATTCCGGGATATGAGTCTGGTTAGTGAAGTAACACCGCAGAGTGTTAGATTGGGCATGCTGAAGGTTGGCAATGAATTTCTGGTTAGTATCCGAGAAGCCCAGAAGACAGATGTGAAGCTAGTGGACTTGCTAGTTGCGAATGATCAAGCTGCGAATGGGGATTTCAAGTTAGATTCCCAAGGTGTATTGAGGTTCAGGGATAGGATCTGTATTCCTGATGATGGTGAGATGAAGAGAATGATTCTTGAGGAGAGCCATAGGAGCAAGTTGAGTATTCATCCAGGGGCTACAAAAATGTACCAAGACTTGAAGAAGTTGTTCTGGTGGCCTGGTATGAAGAAGGATGTGGCACAGTTCGTGTATGCCTGTTTGACTTGTCAGAAGTCAAAGGTTGAGCATCAGAAGCCTGCGGGGTTGATGCAACCATTAGAAGTTCCGGAATGGAAGTGGGATATCATTTCCATGGATTTTGTGACTGGTTTGCCAAATACCGTGAGGGGGTTTGATGCTATATGGGTGATTGTGGATAGGTTGACGAAGTCTGCTCACTTCTTGCAAATTAGTATCACTTATCCAGTTCCAAAGTTGGCAGAGATTTATATCAAGACAATTGTGAAATTGCATGGCGTTCCGCTTAGTATTGTATCTGATAGAGATCCAAGATTCACTTCTGAATTTTGGAAAAGTATGCAAGAAGCTTTGGGTTCTAAGTTGAGGTTGAGCTCCGCGTATCATCCGCAGACAGATGGTCAGACCGAGAGAATTATTCAGTCGTTAGAGGATTTGTTGAGGGCATGTGTTCTTGAGCAAGGGGGTTCGTGGGATACCCATCTCCCATTGATTGAGTTTACCTATAATAATAGTCATCATTCTAGTATTGGGATGGCACCGTTTGAGGCGCTGTATGGTCGGAGATGTAGGACTCCGTTATGTTGGTATGAATATGGAGAGAGTGCAGTGTTAGGGCCTGAGATTGTGCGAGAGACCACTGAGAAGGTAAAATTAATCCGTGAGAAGATGAAAGCGTCGCAGAGTCGACAAAAGAGCTATCATGATAAGAGAAGGAAGGACTTAGAGTTTTAGGCCGGTGATCATGTATTTTTGAGAGTCACTCCGGTGACTGGTGTTGGGCGTGCCTTGAAATCAAAGAAGTTAACTCCCCGTTTCATTGGTCCGTATCAGATTACGGAGAGGGTTGGAAGTGTTGCCTATAGGGTGGCCTTGCCGCCTAATCTTTCGAACTTGCATGACGTGTTTCACGTGTCACAACTTCGAAAGTATGTTCCAGATCCGTCTCATGTGATTCAGATGGATGAAGTGGAGGTGCGGGATAATCTCACTGTGGAGACTATGCCGGTGCAGATTGCAGATAGAGAAGTGAAGGTTCTGAGAGGGAAGGAGATTTCTTTGGTGAAAGTGGTTTGGTTGGGAGCTGCTGGTGAAAGTATGACTTGGGAGCTGGAGAGTAAGATGCGAGAGTCTTATCCAGAGTTGTTTGAGTTAGGTAAGAATTTCGAGGACGAAATTTCCTAAGTGGGGGAGAGTTGTAACACCCAAAATAATTTAATTAATTATTTGATTAAATTATTTAAGTGTTGCATATTTATTAATATATTAAAATTATTAATATGTTATTTTATTTTAAATTTAAGGGGGTGGTGTTGATAATTCCGAGACGATGAGATTGGCCCACGAAGCCCAAGCCCGTTAGCTAAGGCCTAGGCGCTTGGGGGTATGATGCATTCGCATCATTTTTGCAAAGAAAGGAAAAGAAAGAAAACGTAAAAAAGAAAAGAAAGGAGAAGAGAGAAGAGAAGTCGCGAAGAGAGAAAGAAAAAGAGAAGAAGGAGATCGCACAAAGAGAAGAGGAAAAGAAGAGCTGTTGCTGTGGTTTTGTTGGTGACTCCGTAGGAAGGACTTCGTCTTCGGTGTAATCAAGGTAAGGGTGGGTCTTACCTTATAATAGGGCTTAGAATGGGTTATATGTGAGGGTTTAGGGTTTATACCATTTGTCTCATAATCCAATTGTTGAATTTGATACATGATTGATTTTGTGAATATTGAGTGCCTCTATGTGTGTGTCCAATGCCTTGATAAATAACCTTGTATGCATGATCATATGTGTGTCACTTCTTGAATAATTGTGTTATGAGATTGATATTTCCCTATGCCCTTGAATCGCTATTGTGTTGCCATGATTTTGATGAAATTCATGTTTGGTTGTTGTGCTGGAAGTGGCGCCCTAGGCGCCCATACCATGATTTTCTGTTTGGTTGTTGTGCAGGATGTGGCGCCCAGGTAAGGTTGTTGCGTTTTGTTGTTGCTGGCAGTGGCGCCTTAGGCGCCCAGTCCATGAAATTCGTTTTGGTTGTTGCTGGTTTGGCGCCCATGGCGCCATGTGAATATTCTGTGTTGCGTATGTTGCTGCCAGTGGCGCCCATGGCGCCCAGTGCTGTCTAGCCATGTTGCCTGCCTTGTTTCCTGTTGCAGTTTTTGGGTCCCTATGCCAAGGCCCCGAGCCAATTGTGTTTTGCTTAATGTTTCAGCTGCTGTCTCAGTGTGGAATACCTTGCCTAAATATTCTAAGATGTTCCAATAAGGCTCCATGTTGTTCCAGTGATGTTTGGGAAGGCGCCCTAGGCGCCCATGTACATGTTCCATTGTCTGTGTCACTGGTACTGGTGCCCCAAGCGCCCAGAACATTAATTCAACTGATAGAAAAGAAATGTCACATCGTCATTAACAAAACTCATCAATTGCACCCATCAAGGTTTGTGCAACAAGGCACCCGTCATGAAAGTTAAACTCCAAAAATCACATCACAGCGGAATAAAACAATAACTCACTAATACCACTCAAACACGTCTCACATCATCGACATAATCATTAAACAATTAGTTAATTAATTAACAAATTCCAACCACGCCCCCTAGGTGCCACAGTATCAGAGAGCGACTCGACAGACATCCCAACAGCTATTAAAGAAGGCAGCAGGACCTTCACTCGCGGTTACCTGCAGCGTTGCCACAATAGAGCAACATTCCAAGCAGAAGGGGTGAGAATTTCAACAAAACATAATTAAGCACTTAATAGAGTAATGTGAACAAAGCAGTCATACAACATCGTCATCACCACCAACATCATCGTCATTGAACACTAACTCAAATCACAATTTTTACCACAAGTCATAAATCATGAATGTGCATGGAAATGCAACTCACGCCTGGGTATATGCATGATGGTACCATTCTCGTCATAATTAAGCCACTATGGGCACATCGTCACTGTTTTACGTCAATAAGAGGCCGAAGCCTATTCGTCATAATATGCGCATGCTATGAGACACTATGGACACATGTGCCACACCAAATCACTCACCTGGAGTCCTCGTCATCGTCGTCATAAAAACACTCATAGAGTGTACTCGTCATAATCATCACAATTATATCATATCATCATCATAAACATCACATTTAAATTGAGAAAACAGCACCTTAACATTTAAGGAAACAGCAGCAAAAACAGCCTAAAAACGACAACCTTATTTAATTAAAACAGCAACAGCAAAGGCCAAAAACAGCAACAAAACAAAGTGGAAAACAGTAGCCTTTTCAGCGCACAACAGCAGCAAAACAGCACCCTTTTTATTAAAAAAAAAGACAGCAGAAAATTCAATTCGAAAACAACATCTCATTTTTGTAAAACAGCAACACATTTATTTTATAAATACAGCAGCTCATTTTTCTAGTAAAACAGCAAGACAACAACATGTTTTTATGGAAACAGCAGCATTTTTATGTTTAAAATATTATTTCCGGACTCTCGGTAAAATTCCGGCACAGGCATAAATTTTTGGCGCACGGGGCAGCGCACAAGGCGCGCCCAGCACTACGCAACACACGCACCAGGCGCGCCCAGAGGCAGCGCCCAGCACCACGCGCACAACAGCGCCACACACACACACCCACAGGGACAACTCCAAAATGACACGTGCAAAAATAAAACCACTCGAGCCAAAACGTTTAAAATTGAATTTGGGCACGCGAATGCAAAAGATGGCGCGGTAAAATATGCCCAGAACTCGATGTTTCACCCAAAACACCCCACATGCGCACACAATGGCGCCACAGCAACACCCACCGGGACAACTCCAAAATGACACGTGAAAAAATAAAACCACTCGAGCCAAAATGTTTAAAATTGAATTTGGGCACGCGAATGCAAAAGATGGCGCGGTAAAATATGCCCAGAACTCGAAGTTTCACCCAAAACACCCCACATGCGCACACAATGGCGCCACAGCAACACCCACCGGGACAACTCCAAAATGACACGTGAAAAAATAAAACCACTCGAGCCAAGATGTTTAAAATTGAATTTGGGCACGCGAATGCAAAAGATGGCGCGGTAAAATATGCCCAGAACTCGAAGTTTCACCCAAAACACCCCACATGCGCACACAATGGTCATTTCATCGAATAGTTTACATGCAGCAGAATTTTTTTACACGAAAATCAGCATGATCACATCATAATTCCTTCCCAACCATCATCAAACATCACACGCACGAAGTTACACATAACAACATCAACAATTCATCAAACAACATCATAATTTATTCAATTCTTCATCAATTTTACACGTATTCACCCCAAATCCACATCAACATCAAAAACCCCACAAAACCCATCACATACTCAATTATATTAAATCGAAACGCTCACCCTTACCTCTTAAACGTAGGCTCCGTAGAAGACGATTGAAAGCACCAACGAGTAACTACAGCAACACAACGAGCAAAGCCTGGAACTTGCGCAACTCTTCTTCTCCTTCCCTCTTCTCTTCGCGCCGCTCCTCCTTCTTCTCACTCTCTCAATTCGCAACTCTCTCTAGGTTTTGCGCAAATGAGAGTGTTTTTGCCCTTTTTGGGTTTAAGCTGTGGGCCTTCCCCGCTCTGGGCTCACATCTACACCACCTCCTCCACTCCTTTCACCTCCTACGCACATAAAATAATATTCTTCTTAATTAATTTATATTGCGCCTCCAATAATGTAAATAATTAATTTAACTAATTAATTAAATAAATTTTTGGGGCGTTACACCTTGTGTATGAAGGAGTACTTGGTGGACTAGTTCATTATAGGTGGATGTATCCATTTGAGAGGTAATTATATTTTTCAACATTTTATTTCAACATTTGGTGGAGAGAATAGTTTAATGACGTGTTTTTCGGTCATATGTAAATTAATGGGTGATTATAAACGATCGGTGAAGAATAAAGCTAGAGTTGAAGGATCGATCTGCACATCTTACCTACACCGTGAAACAATTTATTTTTGTTCACATTATTTCAACAACTTTATGTTGTCAACAAATAATAGAAACGAAATGGAGGTTGAAGAAGAAAGACACCCGCTCACTTTATCTTTGTTTAGCAAACCTGGTCGCCCCTCGGAAAAGAAGTCAACCAACTACTTATCAGATATAGAGCATAAATCAGCACATGTTCATGTCTTGAGTAAGTATGCTCCGATTCAGATTTTAATCTATACACCTTTAGAGGCGCTGAAGTCATGATTGTCAGAGAGGATGGTGTGTTGCAATTAAGACAAAACCATAGGGTCGCATTGAAGCCACTGATGCGGGGGATGAGGTTCCTTATCAGGTGGATGAAATTTCGGGAGTAGACGAGGTAATTGAAGTTGAACCGATTGACTCCTTATGTGATGATCGACTCCTAGTTGAAGAAGTTGATGAAGATGAAGAACAAAATGAAGATGAACGAGATGAAGAAGAGAATGAATATGAAGATGATGAAGAAGAGAATGAAGATGAATAATTTGATTAATCTTATGTTGTATTTAAATTTATTAGAGTCATTATTGTTCTTGTGTTTTCTTATATATGTTGTCTACTTATGTTGACTCCTTATGCTGTCTTTAAATTTATTAGAATCATTAATATATCAATATTGTTCTTGTTAATTTACTTTCTTTAACTTATTTATAAATATATATAATATGTTGTTAGTATCACATTTCGTTTCTATTTTTTCATAGATATGGATCCAGGAGGAGGTTCTGACTCACCGAGGCGTCCTAATAAAGGGAAGAAGACTATGACCGATGAACCTCCTAAGAGGAGGCGTAATCGGGAGGAGGCGTAATCGGGAGGTGGTACTTAATATTGGGAATATGAGGGGTCATACGTTTTTGGGCCCACCAGCTACCGCTCCGATTGCCCCACAACCTCCGCCTCCATCTTCCCCAGATGGTATCATTTACCATCACATGGGCATTATATAGGCCCACCAAATGCATATGCAGCAGGGCATATGGGCACACCAGCTGGGTATATGGGCACACCAGCTGGGCATATGGGCACACCAGCTGGGCATATAGGCTCATCATCTGGACATATAGGGCCCACAGCTGGGTTATCTATGCCTACACCGGAGCCCCGGGATGATATTTAGCATGATATTGGTGGTGGTAATGTTGATTTTGAGTCATCGACCGATGACGAGAGAGTGGAGGTAGTTGTTATTAATGATGTCAGACTCAAAGTCATTTATAGTCGTGGCAACGCGTAAGTATTATATTTTTTGTTTATTTTCAGTTATTTATGCAACGACTTATATATATTTGATTGTTTGATATATTTTTCATTATGCAGGCTTCTTCCTGCAAAGGCAGCTTCATCAAGCATCACTCATGTCATCCGCAAAAAATATTTTCAAAAGTTTCATAAAAAGTGGAGTAAAGTCGATGAAAAGGACATGAATGATCTGCTTGACTTCTTTAGGGTAAGTGTCAATTATTTTGTCGTTACTTATATTGTTAGTTTAAATTTTATGTTTAATAACGTTTAATATAATTACTAATACATATTTTCATTTTACTTAATACAGACCAAAGTGACATGAGACATAGAAGATAATGACAATGTCCAGAGACTTTTTTTAAAAGGATGGGCGCTCAAATATCAGATTTGCTTTATAAGTTGCGGTGTAAAGATAAGAAGCCTAACTACATGAGTGATGAAATTTGGAATGCCTTCAAGGGCCATTGGGCTACAGAGACTTTCAAGAAAAATGCTGCAAAAGCCAAGAATAATAGAAACTCCGAAAAGGGTGGCTCGCTTCACTGCGGCGGGTCCATCAACCAGGCTCAACATGCTTCTAGATTGGTAAATTATTTTTAAAATCTGTGTGTTTTTCTACATTAGTTAATTAGTTAGCAATTTTTGAAAATGTGTTTCATTTTACAGAGTAAGAAGGCAGGATGCCCTATCACTGCTTCTGAGCTGCATAGAGCCACTCAAGTGAGGAAAGGCACTGGCAAGTATGTTGATGAGCGCTCCAGGATGACTCAGGTAAATATACAACTTGATTTGTTTTATATAATGTTGCTTTGTCAAAATGGAGCGCTAATTTGCGGTTATTCAAAACAGGAGCAAATAAATGAGATCATGACTCAGCTGAGTCAGGGGAGCTGGGACCCTGAATCACTTGGCCAACTTACTCCTGAGATGATAGATCTGGCAAACCAAAATTGGGAGAAGACGGTAGGTTGGTCTAAGGGTCGCCTGTATGGTACGGGGCCCTTGGCTCCATGTATGGGCCAGTCTGTGGCCGGGAGCAGTAGAAGACGCAGTCGACCAGCTTCTACTCCTGCGCAGACAGAGCATATTAGGCAGCTGGAGCAGGAGCTGCAGTCAACTCAACATGAGCTGCATCATACTCGACAGGAGGTCAGGACCTCTACTGAGGCTATGAAAAAGATGCAGGAAGACTTTGCGAAGGTGTCCTGTAGGCAGGAGCTGATGTTTAGGTATTTTAAGAATATGCACCAAGATGAGGAGCAAGATGAGGAGCAAGCTGAGGAGTCTGGGGAGTCTGGAGAGGTTGGGGAGTCTGAGGAGTCTGATGGCGGCAGCTTTTAGGATTTGTTGTATCAGTTTGACAATTCAATATTTTGTTATAACATTTCATATTAAGTGTTGTTGATTCGAATTTTATGTTATTGAAGAAATGTATTTTAGATTTTATTATTTATTATTAAATTAAACAGGTATAAAGCAGGTTTATAAAAAAAATTCAATCAGTTGGGCATTAGCGACGGAATTAGCGAGGGAACTAGCGATGGAAATTAGACGCGTGGCTGTCAGAATTTAACCACGCCGCTGTCTTTATTAGCGAGGGATTAAAATTCCCTCGCTAATCCCAGTAGCGAGGAGGGAATTAGCGAGGGAACCATTTCGTCGCTACTTCCCTCGCAAATGACCATTAGCGACGGATTTAGGTCATTTTGCGAGGGAAATTTCCCTCGCTAATGACCAGTTTTTTTGTAGTGTACACTAGCTTCAAACCTTCTGAGGCCTAGGTTCTGGGGCTCATGACTTCCCCTCCCCTAGTATACTAATCTACTGGGCCGTCACCCATCCTTTGATATAATTTATATATCTCAACCTTTGAAGAACATTTAGTTCCATGACCTTAAACAATTGATTGAACATTTAGTTCCATGACCTTAAACAATTGATTGAACATTTAGTTCCATGACCTTAAACATAACCCATGTCCGCTCACGTGTACTACTTTTCGGTTTTTGAAACATTTATAGGGTTGAAGGTAATTTCCAAAACTGTCTTGAACATGTCAAAAACAATGTTTTATAAGTGAAAAATCATCACAAAGGGTTGGAAAGGAGATTAGAAGAGGTTTGGAATCGAAAAGAGCGACGAAACGAAAATTCGGTGTGTGGTAACAGAAGCTCACGCACGGTCTGTGTGCCCTAGGCGCACGACCTGTGCGCGCTGAACATTGTTTGAAAAATCATTTCCGGAGCTGGCGCACGACCCGTGCGCTTCTATCGGCACACCTATTTGTTCCGTTTTTCTCGTTTTCGCAATTCCGTTCGAGTCCAATCCGTATTCCGATCAAAATCCAATATAAATACATTCATTCAACACACAATATCAGACAATGCAATATCAATATCAATTCACAAATTCGAGTGACATTTGTTCCGAGACCCAAAATGCATATTTTGACAATAAACCGTAAAGCGTAATTTTTCCGAAAATGGTTTTCGACTCTTAAAAACTTTCAAAATGAAAATACACTACAGGACAGCATATCAAAACAACCACAATCGATATATAAAAACCCTACTCGTGAGTAGAACTCACCAATCGTGATGAGCATCACGAGATACCGAAACTTGTAAAGTCCAACGACTCCGAAACTTCACGAACTCGTACCAACCGCGTTCAAGACTTCAAAACCGAAATCCACTCACTATGAACTTCGAAAACAGCAACTTAGATACTTCAATCCCTCCTTAAATTTGCAATGTATCTAGCTTATGAACTCTAGAACTGAACCTTGTACCTCACAATTCACCTACAAGCCTCCATAGACACATGCAAGACAACATTTTCAGATTTTGGCCATGGTTGAGCTTTGAAATTCATGAATGGTGAAATGAGTTAGGGAAAGGGTGAGCTACTGAAAATGGTATCTATAGAGAGCAAGAAAATGGAGAAGATTGATGGTTGAATAACTTACATGCATGGGACTTTGGTGAAACCTTGGGCCTCTTCTTCTCCCTCTCACCCTCGAGCTCTCCTCCCTCTCTCACTCTATGTTTTTCTGGTTCTTTGTTCTAAACGAGGCTTGGTCAGCTGAACAAGGTTTTAATTGGGTGGGAAATGACTAAAATGCCCTCCACTTAGCTCATCACCTTAGTTTACTTCTAATTAACCACTAACTCATAATTAACTTCTAATTAAATTGTGGTTGTGGTCTTATGGAGTTAAGGAATGTGTTTGGTGTCATGTAATTTTGGGTTAGGGGTTCGAATGATATGGAAATGACCCAAACGCCCTTGGCTCCCTAATCCTCACATAATTCTATTTCTACCTCAAAACAATCACATAATTCATACTATTAGCAACTAAATGTTGCTTTCACGCTTTTAACATGTCCATGACTTGGATTATTATTTTATCGAATAACAATTCGCTAGTTGTAACACCCAAAATAATTTAATTAATTATTTAATTAAATTATTTAAGTGTTGCACTATTATTGTTATATTAACTTATTAATATATTGTTTTTATTTAAATTGAAGGGAATGATGTTGGTAATTCCGGGGTGGTAGGATTGGCCCAAGCCCAAGCCCATTGACATAGGCCTAGGCGCATGGAGCAAGGATTAGTGAAGGGGGCTCATTCGCGAATTGGAAAGGAAAAGAAAAGAAGGGATCGTAAAATAGAGAGAAGAAAAAGAAAGGAAGTCGCAAGTGAGGAGAGTGAGAGAGAAGAGGCGCGACTTGTTCTAGGGCAAGGGAGGGGGTTTCGCGTGGAGCTTCAAGGGAGAAGAAGCTTGGATCGTTGGTGTCTTTGGTGGCTTGCTAGAAATCTTGTTGAACTCTTCAATTAACAAAGGTTAGGGGGCTCTCTCTTACATTCATAATAGCCTATAGGATTAGTACTCATATGAGTTAGGATTTAAGATGTTTAATGGATTGATTTGATGTGTTGTTGTTGGTGTTTATATTATGTTGAAATTTAAATTGTTGAATCTATGGTGTTGATGATGAACCTATGTTGTTTGGTGTGGAATCCATGATTGATTTGTATTGAGATGTATATAATATTAATTGTGCATGTTAGGTGTTTGTTGTATTGATTCAATAAAAATTGAGAATGAGAATATGATGATTGTTAGGATGTTGTTGCTATTTTTTTTTGTTTTAAAATGTTGCTGTCACTGTTTTAAAAGGTTGCTGTTGCTGTTTTTGTTTTAAGATGTTGCTGTCACTGTTTTTAAAATAGTGCTGTTGCTGTATTTTTCAACTATGCTGTTGTTGTTTTTCTAAGATAAATGTTGCTGTTTTTCTAAGATAAATGTTGCTGTTTTTCCAAATTAATGTTGCTGTTTTTTTCTAAACTTTATGTTGCTGTTTTCTGAAATTAATGTTGTTGTTTTCTAAAGTTGCTGTATTATCAATGTTGCTGTTTATATTTGGTGCTGTTTTAGTCCTTTGGTGCTGTTTTGGGCCTCATGGTGTAGTTTTAGTCCCTTGTGACAATTTAGTCCGTATAATTAGTTGGTTATTGGCCTTCTGCAGGATATACCGAACAAACTCGCAAATATGGACGCCTTACAACGTTTCGACATGCGAGGGAATGACTTCAAAAAGCTAGAGACAAAGACGCGATGAGTGGATTCAGATTTGGAAGGGAAGAAATGGTAGATTTGTTGTGGGCCAGGCATTACATGGAATACCCATGCACTCGGAGGAATATATGTCGTGGCTCAGGGAAAATTCCAGGCTATACATATCTATCCAACAACAACTACGGGACCCATGGGATGGTGTTGTATAAGAGCTAGAGGCACTGCCGACCAGACCGACACATCCACCCGAATGCTGAAGGCGTAATAGACCTGCCTAGTTACTTTGGAAAGCGAAGAGCCACAACCTCACTGCCACTCCATTTCGTGCATGCCAATGCACCAAGAATTCTAATCTGCCAGCAATCTTTTCATTTTGGATCAACCCACCAAGAATTTGAAGTGGTCAACCAATTATTTAATTTTACACCAACTCAAGAATATAATCGGCGACAATCTATGGCTTCGACCGACGAAGAATTTGTCAATAATCTGTTTGGTGCCTTGCTTGGTGCGCCGAAATAATATGCCTATTATAGATCCTTGGTGGAGCTTATCGAAAAAAAAAATATCCTTAGTGGACTATGGCCAACCGTCGAACCCTAACCAGCATAGTGCTGGTTCATCAACATGGCACCAAGGCGAATAACCACCTGCATTACCAGTGCCCTTGCCCCCAATGACGAACAAAATTCAGCTCAACACTGTCCACGTCATAATCGTTGGCCATCATGATGTGGGATTGGGCACCATCTAGGAGAATAAAACTTTGCTTGTTACTTTAAGTTACATTAAATAATGGCTTCATTTTAATTATATAATTAAAACTAGATATAACTAATTAATACATTATTTAAAAATATTAAATTTATCTTTTTTCAAATTTAATTTATTACATTACAAAAATTAAACTGAATTATTTTTACAATTTCTTATTTGTTTTTTTTTACAATTTTTAAATGGAAATTCATTTTTTAGAAGAAAAAAAATATAGGTGGGAAATTGGCTTGGCCCAACTCGATTTCTCACTATAAATTTTTAAAAAAAGACAACAACCACCCAGAATTCACTACCCATGGAGTTTTTTTTCCGATAGATATTGTTAGTTGTGGAGGGGGGAATGTTAGTTTCTCGAGTTTGAACTTGAGACCTCCTTTTTACACTCATTCGATATCCCTTAGCTCGCCAACTGAGTCACCTACTTGGGATCACTGCCCATGGAGTTGATTTCTTACCACAATAGCAAAAGAGTGCTTGCTATAATGGTAATAAAAAAAATAGTGCTAGATTGAGATTTCATTTATTTTTACATGTTGAGACAGCTTTTTTGCCGGACCAGTAATTATTTACATTCCAGTATTTGCAAGTGGCGTGAAGTTGATAGGGTCAACTTGATATATGAGACTAGATATTACCGGGCCAGACTAAAAAATGCACCTCTTAAAAGGGTTTTGAGTTTTCTAACCCCACCTCGAGCCCTTATACCCCCCACATTTCCCAAACTTTCCATTTTGTCCTTTAACTTTAAAAAATATTTCAGACCTCACCTTAACACACCTTTCAAAATTATGTATAAAAGATAATTTCGAAAGGTTTTTTTAAAATACCTTCTGGATTTATCTTTTGTACATAATTCCAAAACGTCTTTTATAAATTTTTCTTTCAGAATTACCTTTTATACATAAATCCGGAAGATGATAAGTTGCGTTTCACATTTATCTATCAAACATAAATCCGGAAGTCAATTTTAAAAAATTTAAAAACTACGTAAACTTAAATAAAAAACTAATCAAACATAATCTAAAATTTATAAAAACACCACTAAAAATTTAATAAAATCAAAAGATTATGCAATTTTTTTTAGATTATTTTGAGATCATAAAAAATTCAATAAATTAATAAAAAAATAGTAAATGAGGGAATTTGAGATTATGGTCCGTGATTTTTTTTAGATTTAATGGCTGTGATTTCGGGATAATCGGAGAAGATTGTCGGAAAACCGATTTTTATCCTAGAACCCTAGATCTAAGCAGAGACAGAACCTGTAACACAACAAAAACACAAAGGAAAAACGTTAGTATTTTTAGTGGGGGTGCATCAGTTGGCAATTCCTAGTTAGAGATCCCCGACAACGACGTCAATTTGTTCAGGGGTCTAACAATAATCGAAACAGGGTTTTTTTAAACAAAATTAATTAAAATAATTTTTAAAAAATATGTTACGGATTTATGATTGTACATAAATCCGGAACGTAAAAAATGTACTTCCGAATTTAAGTCTTACACATAAATCTGAAAAGTAAAAAGATGTACTTCCGAATTTATGCCTTAAAACATAAATTCAAAATTTTTAAAAATAGGTTCCGGATTTATGTCTTAAAAGATAAGTCCGGAATTTCATTTCAAAAAATAGTTCTAGATTTACTTTTTAACACATAAATCCGAAAAAAAAATAATTCTGAATAAAATTTTAATTATTTAATTGAGGATAAAATGAGAATAAGAAGAATGGGGTGGGGTGGGGGGGTTCGGAAAATCTAAACCCCTCTTAAAATAGGCTCAGAAGTGATGATCCAAACTCTATACTTTTTGGACTTTTCTGATGATTGAGGTTGACCCAAATCATTTTGTCATACTTAACAACATTACAATTTCCTATCGTATAACTATAATTATTTTATTTTGAGTTTAATTCCTACAATTTCCTATCGTATAACTACAATTTATGAGATGGATGTCATGTAAAGTGGTTATGAGTTGACTCACATCTTTTTAATGACAAGACAACTTGTAATTGGTCGACAGTGTAAAGCCTTTACAATGACAATCTATGTAAATTAAATTTTTTTTGACAAAAATAAGGGTTTTAACTTTAAATTATTACATATTGTTGGTGTAAATTTTTTTACATTTACAACTAATAATATTTCATGGTATGGATAATGTATAATGTGGTTATTATTTGAGTCATCTGTTTTTAATGACATGTTAACTTGTAATTATTTGATAGTGTAAAACATTTATACACCTATAATGTATATAAATTAAATCCAAAAAATAATTATAACTATTTAGAGTTTAGTCACTACGCACTATCGTTGTAAACTTTTTTACATCCACAAACAATAAAAATTTATAGTATGAGGGACATATAAGGTGATTACTTGTTGACTCGCTTCTTTTTAATAACTTGTCAACTTATAATTGGTTGGTGGTGTATATAATCTAAACAATAGTGCTATTTAATATTCTAACAAAATGCACAAAACTAGGTGTAACATCCCCAATTTAGCTAATTTAATTTATTTAAATTAGCAAGTTACGAGATGTTTGAGTTAAATGATTTATTGTTGTGCATAATTGTTATATTATGCTAAGTATAGGAGTCATGAAGATTAGAAATGGAATTAAGAGGGAATTAGAAAGCCAATGGCGTTTCAGTCTTTTCCACTTATTAAAAGACCCTCAGCTGGACAAACACTCAAAATTCACCTTGTTTCAGCAACGAAACTGAAAGTAATAATAATATAATTGTTATAATTTAATAAGGGAGTGGTGTGTTAGGAGTAGAAGGGCAACTTAGTCATTTGAAACAAATAAATGAGGGCAAAATGGACCTTTCCCACTCACTTAAACCCCCAGCTCATTTTCTGAAACACAAACAGCACCTTCATTTCATTAAAAATCAGAAACTAGAGAGGGAGGGAAGACAGTGGGTTGCGAAGAGGAGAAGAGAAGGAAGAGGGGAGAACTCATTGAATCCTCAATGCATGTAAGTGTTCTATAGTTCATTCTTCTCCATTTTTCAACCTCTTTCCAATGATACCAATTTTGTTGGCTCAACCTTCCTCCTTTCCCTTCCACCATTTTCGAGCTTGAAGCTCAATCCTAGCCAAAATCGGAAAGTTTGCCTTGCATGTTGTCTAGGGAAACTTGTAGGTGGTGTGTGGGGTGCAAGGTTCAGTCTTAGAGCTCATAAGCTAGCTACATTGCGAATTTAAGGAGGGATTGAAGTATCCAAGTTGCTGTGTTCGAAGTTCCTAGTGAGTGAATTTCTGTTTTGAAGTCTTGGACGCGGTTGGTACGAGTTCGTGACGTTCGGAGTCGTTGAACCTTCGAAATCTCGGCGAATTTCGTGATTTTCATCACGATCGGTGAGTTTTGAAGTCTTCGAAATCTCGCCGTATTTTCGTGTTAGAAACCGTATGTCGAATTCTTGATGTTTGATGTGCTGAAATTGTGATAATTATATGATTGTTGGAATGTGATTGCTATGACTATTTGTGCTGGTTATGTGTTGATTTGGACTGAATTGGTATATTTTGGTTTTCGGGGATCGATCGGAACGATAATTGGGAACGAACGGGATGGCCATATGTTCACCGGGAATCGAGAAAATGGTTATCGGTGTTGTGCTAAGCCAAGACAAGTTTGCACGTAGCTATCCTAATTGGAGTTACGAGTTAAGAAATGCATAATGAACCGCGAGTGTTTAGAAAAGGGTCTCGATGGAACTCACTGAGATGTTTATCTCACCCTTTATATGTTGTGGTTTTACAGAGACACAGGGAAAAACAAAAGCTAATAAGCATGGCTAGTGTACCATGAGGAGTTTGAAGACTTAGTTATTTTGCTTTTGTAATTTCCCTTGTTTTAAGTATTTCGATTATATGACTTGTACTCGTACTAAAGTTGTATATCGTTTCCGCTATTTCTGTCTCTGGATGTTGAACACTAGGTTAATAAAAAATGTTGAAACAGGTTTTATGTAATTAAGTACTTCTAATATGAGGTTATGAGATAAGTGAGACTGTTTGATGATCTTGCATCAAAGATTTTTAGTTGTATTCAATATCTAAAACAGGAATTTATCTCTGATGTATGCTACAAGTTGTGCATTTTAGTATTTCTCTATGGTAGAGATACTTGGGAGTTACAATCAGACCCAAACCGGCCTGTCGAACCGGTCCGACTGGGACCCGGACCCAGTGGTCTTCCCGGGTCAGACTGCTTGCAGAACCGGGTCAACAATCTTCCCGGGCCGGACTGAAATGCACACAGTGTGACACAAATGTAGGTATCTTAAAATTGTTCCACTAGATTCTTTTGTTACCATCAAGCTTAGGAACCTTCTAAATTCTGTTTGTTATTCAATTTTATGTTTGCCATTCCTTTCATCCAAATTGCCTATTTGAGTCAGTTGGTTGCTTTGTCAATTTCAGTGACATGGAGATACCGACTCCCAGATTCGAACCCCATTGTGAGCAGCGGTAGTGTGTGTGTGTGGTATTTATTTGTTAATTCGTCTAAAGTGACCCAAAAAATTGCCTTCTTGATTGCTTTAGTCATAAGAATCAATGAATTCGGCCCCAGCGGTAGAAATGGAAACTACATGTTGTATGGTGCATTTCCAACTAATAGTGTTGCCACAAAGCTGAAAAACATAACTTGTCTAAGACCTTCTAATGTCTAGACAACCAACATAGTCAAAATAAAATAAAGGCTAAATAGCACTTTTGGTCATTTATTTTTGAATAAAATTTTACTTTTGTTCTTTATCTTTTTTCCTTGAGAGAAAGTAAGTTGAAAAAAGAGCTGAGAATGGGGTAACGAAAAAAAGCATAATGTAAGAGAGGGAGATGTGACAAAGAACAGAAGAAAGAAATCTTGGATACTTGCTTTCATGATAATCCTAACATTCTTTCAAGTTGTGTTGATTTTTTTTGTGCAATGCGTTGTTGATATAATAATAAAGGGAGCTTAGAAAACATTCAACATTGTCACGACCCAAAATCTCCAACCGTGCACACACTTAAACTCTTAGTCTGGCAAGCCTAAGAAAAACAAATCTTGAACGACAAATAGTTTAAAGAGAAAATATATCTACCGAAATTTCGTCAGAGTTTCCTTTGTATTTCAAACACTCCCAAAAATACCGAATACAACAACACAACACCTGCCAAGTTTTCGAAATAACATACTACATCTCTAGTGAGGGAACAATAACCACCATCTATTGAGGGGAAAACACGCAAGGCACGAGTTTTTAAAATTCGTAAACTATGCTTAGGTAATAATTATAGTAATCTCGAGAAAATATAGAAAATCACAATAGCAATCCGAACAATACACGTGAGAGGATCCGGAGACGGCTCCATCTCGTTGATAGCCCTCTCCACCTAAGTAAGGCCTCCCTTTAGGGGCGGCTTCATCTAACGGATAGCTCTTTCCTCCTTCAACGACATCACACAACAATTACGGGGGAAGCTACATCTCGTTGATAGCCCTCTCTCCTAAGGGTGGCCTTCCCTTAGGAGAGGCTCCATCTAACAAATAGCCCTCTCCACATGAGGTCATATAAATAGGTGCACCTAGACTGTTATGTTCGTTACCAATATACATCTCAAAATCATTATTATGTCATTTACAAAATGTAACCAAGTTAAATACCGACATCAATAAATATAGTCAAAGAAACTAAAATAATTTCCAGGAGCGTGTTTCCCGTTTGTAAATATATAAATAAATGATACATTTAAAATATCGAAAGGAATAAAATAGCGACATTTAAAATAATTTAAATATGTGACGATGACCGCCATCCACTCACTGTTATGATGAGTCAACGATTTAGCTCTCCAACACTTCCTGGAGAAGCCAACGGAGCAATGGCAGGCAAATCTGAAATCAACAATATTTCCAAGGTTTTGAGAAGATTATTCAGGAGCTCACCAACCAGGGGGGAACCAACAAAATCCCTAATATCTACCCTAAACCTTGAAACCAATTTTTTACTACAAAATTATAATGTGTCAAAATGCATTCTTTAGAATAAAGAGTAATGAGTATACCTCAAAGAGCAACCTTCAAGGTGTGGATATCTTTTTCGTCTTTTAGAGCAAAAACTCTAACTCCAAAATACTACCCAAGAATACCCATGAGAGAAATGAGATAGCTTTTCTTGAAATATGGCTCAGAGGTGTAAGATTTAGGATTGTGTTTGGCTATTTGAAGTGAGAAGAAGAAGAAAAATGGAGGAGAAGCATGGTAGAAGAGAGGAGAAGAAAGTGAGAGGGAGAGAGTGTCGTGAGAGAAAGAAATGGGGGGGGGGGGGTCTGTTTGGCTTTTAAAAGTGTGTGTTGTGTTTTTGTATTTTTCCTTTTAAATGAAACAATACGTTTCAAACGTATTTGAAGAAATTCTTCAAAAGAAAAAGAATGCAAAGTTGATATGCAAGAGTGTGATTCTGCACTTTTTCTGGCAGCTTATAAGACCTTTGGTTTGGTTCCTTGGAGACTCAGAAATAGATGACACAATTGCATACTCATAATGCTTATCAAAACAAAAAATTGCATACTCATAACCAATAGGATAAATTTCATTATGGCTAGTTAATTGTGGCTTTATTAGTCATGGTTTCAACAGGTAGAATTTACTTCCTAGTTTTGTTTTAGAGGACTTTAACCGTAACATGTTAGGTCTTTTGTTTTACCATTTTTGATGACTCTATTTTCCTACCAAAGATATTGGTCTAGTTCCCCTTGATTTTCTTCTGCTCACATTATTTTATTCTCTTTTTGATGATAACAGGGAGAATCTTTTTTTCCTTTTAGATGATTTTTTCCTAAGGAGAATTTGCATCAAAAGGTATTAACGAGACTATTTTCCTTCTTTGCCAAAAAGAAAAAGAAGTTGATATGCAAGAGGAAAATGGGGAACTGAATAGAAAATGGCCAAACCCTAAAGCCAAGAATGAGTTATGGAATTTTGAAGACACAACTTTCTACTACTCTAATACCTTTGTCTAAGTTGGCATGTGGATTCAAGTGTTGGATCTTCTAATTTGTTTCCCTTGTTAAACGTTTAACATCTATCCCCTATGTCATGCAATGAAGGAAGTGAATGAAGGGGAATAATGTCTTCAAGGACTGGCTACCTTTTCCCAAGCTTTGTAAAGATAATTACACCTTGAATACCAAAGGAAAAGATAATTACACCTTTTCCCAAATGCTTCGAATGAACTTGAAAATTTGATGCTCCATATTGCTTATGTTTTCTTAGAATTCACTTGGTAATCTAACTTCTCATTTTTTTAATTTAATTGCGCTCAAGGCCAAGTTGCCCATCTAGTTTCAATTTTAAAAGCAAATTAATAAGGTGGTGGGCATGTTTACAAAGCAAGGCAACAATAGGGAGGAGACATATTTGATCCACAAAACTCTTAGATTTTTTAGTTCATTGGGTGTACAAGAACATGTGTTAATTAATGGTTCATTGGGTTTTAACGTTTTGTTTTAAATATTTTTGCAAAATCTGTGATACATGATTGTGTTGCTTCCCTGATGAAGAAATATCAAATATGTGTACATGGAGAAAATGTCTTTAATGTTGTGTCTATGTATGAGTACAAGGGTGTGAGTAAGAAATTTTTTCAATTTTTAGGAATGCATGCATAGCTTTTAGTTGTTAACGTGTGTAGGGTTTCTTAGCTACTTTATGTATAGAGCATAATGAGTCATTATGAAAATTTTGTGAAATGGTTATCACCCAATTGTTATATTACACCAGTTGTTAAATTACATAAAGAAATGAAATACAATGGCAACCACATATTTTGCAAGTTGCACAGCTCTTTGCGCACAACATAATTATTCTTACATTCCTAGCTTCCCCTTTGGACTAAATGAAGGCGAAGTATTTATTGTCATGTTCGGTAAAATTGTTGAATTTTGAATAACCACAAATCTCACATCTCATTAATACCCCCAAATAATTTGTAATGGTAGTGCATTTTTGAAACCCCGGAGAAAAGCATTCCGAAACAAAATTTATGTAATACTCAAGCGCATCAACTGATTCTTAAATTTAAGGCTTGTGATGGAGAGAAATTTTTGAAAGTTGGGACAATTCTTGACCACATCATGTGATATATACTATATATGCATCAACCAACAAGTCCCCCCAAGACAAACTCCACATGAATTAAACCAAAAAGAGAGCATTTTCTAAGTTGATCTTCAATGATAGTGAAATTGTCTTCATACCCGAGGGGTTCTGTGACATGCAAACTTTTATTTAATTGACAATGATTAGCTCTTATATGTAATACTTCCTATATTTCTCTCTTATAGCAAGGTTTGATGTTTTGAAAGATAAGAACTCTGTTTTAGTTCATCCTTTATTATGTCATTTATATTGGCTTCCATGCAATTAGTTGATTCTAGCTCCTCCCAATCTCTCTTTCTTCTCTTTTATCGCTAATGATTGTTTCTTTTTTTAGTTATATAGATGTCTGAAAGCTTAATGTAAAACTAGACTATTATGGAAATATATTGTTGATATGCTTAAGGTAAGTTTTCTAATTTCTAATACCAATAATGTGAAAAAGCTTTTGCTGTTGTTATTGTTGCAACAATGCTTTTAGTTTTATGATTGGAAAGCATGATGTAGAAATATGTTTTGTGATTGGGTTGGTTAGAGTATATATATCTCCCTTTTTCTTTCTTTCTTTTTCTAGCATTGGATGCTTCTCACTTTGTTTTGCCTTTTTCATATTTACACCTCTAAATACATATTGGATTTTGTTAAAGAAGTGATGCAAATTTCTAGATTTCTCTATTGAAGTCTAGATCAAAGATATTCTAGAAATTACCATTACATGTACTAAGTAAAAGAATCTAAAATGTTCTATGTAAATATCAAAAAAGAAAAAACCTAGAAGCTACAAGTACAAGATAAATCTAGAATATATTAGAGATGCTAATCATGTAGAATTATCTAGAACCATCCTCAAGCACCTATAAATAGGCAAGCTTGGGAGCATTTGTAATCAAGTCATTTGTGACCAATTTGAGAGCAATACAACTATTCCTTTGCTCCAAACATCACACTACTAATTAACTACTATCATCTTCCAACTATCAACTAAAGCCTTCTCTACTATCCAACTATTTACTAAACTAGCATTACTACCTCAAATACTAACAGTGGTATCAGAGCTACGTTCGGTCATATACTGGGCGTAGATAAACTATCCAACTACCAATTAAAAATCACTACCCTCACTCTACACTACTTCCATATTTTTTCTTAGCCAATGGCTAACAACACCCAATCATCATCTAATATCCAAGTCCCTCTTTTTTCCGGTGAAAACTATGATTTTTGGAGCATTAAAATGAAGACATTTTTTTGCTCCCAAGATCTATGGGAAGTTGTGGAAGAAGGATTTACTACTCCCGCAGATACTTCAACTCTTACTGCAGCTCAAAGGAAAGAGTTGAAGGAAAATAGACAAAAAGATTCAAAGGCGCTATATTACTTGCAGCAAGCTGTGGGTGACTCTACACTAGTGTAAAAACAAGAAAAGAATGGTGATTTTAAGTCGGACCCCCAAATATCCGACTTAAAAAGTGGAGGCGGTGGCAATTTTGTAATAAACGTAGGGTAAAAATTCTGGCGCTCACCCTTTTAAGTCGGATACGTAATACGTCCGACTTGAAATGTGTAATCTATTTTTTACTTCTCCGTATCTGAAAACCAAAACACTTATAATTATTCTAAAAATAAAAAACTTAAAACAAAATTTTTTTTACAGAAAACCTAGCTCTTCCATACGCTTTCAATCGATCGTTCCACGCTTTCCATCGTTCCACGCTCTCGAGAAAAACTCCCTCTCTCCGTCATCGTTCATCTCTACCCATCGCTCCCCCCCTAAGCTCCCTCTCTCCGTCGCTCTCTCCTCCCTGCCGCGCCGTCTATTTCGTTGTCACCGTCTCTCTCCCTGTCACCGTCACTTCTGGTTTTTCTTCCTCCGCCAAAGCTCCGTGTTGTCTTCCTCCGTCGCTACTGTTAAAGGTAATCCCTTTATTTGTGTACCTATTCAAATAGATAAGGGTTCGTTACCTATTTGTTGGTTCTTTTCGGAAATCTTTGTTTTGTGAAATTTGTTAGGGTTTGTTGTTTTTTGATTCTGAGTTTTTAGAATTGATAGTTTTCCCATTCTGATTTTGCAAGATTCACGGTCTCTCTCCCTGTCACCGTCGCTGGTAGGTCTCGTTCTCTCTCTCTCTAATTTTCTGTGATTTGTTTTTAATCGATTCCAACTAATATTTATTTCTGCAATTTGTTTTTAATCGATTCCTTTTAATCGATTTGTTTTGTTTTTGAACTTGATTGGATCTGATTCTTGTTGGATCCACCATCCTTGTTTGTTTGTTTTCACTGCTTCATTGAGGTTTTAGGTATTTGTTCATTTCCATTTATCTGTGTATGTGATTCTACTAATAAGTGTGAGAATATTGTGTGTTGGGGTTTCTATGTGTTGGTTCTGTTCTGGGATATTATTTTGGGGTTCTTGTGCTGGTATACACATTTGGAAATACATAGTTTTTGTTACTGATTTCCTAAGGTTGGTTTTTGATTTGTTAAATTTCTGATTAGTTATTCTATTTTCGTTTGCAAGAAAAGGAAGCAGAAGAAAGAGGCAAAATTGCGAATTGTTGACAAATTCAATAATGCTGATTCTGTTTCAGAGAAGAAGGTTCCTTGACGTGTTCGTCGAAGAGATGAATTTAAGTATTTTGGTCTTCAAGGAAAGTAAGTCCTTTTTGATAAAAATATTATAAGTAGAATCTAATGAAAGATTTAGCTGAGGATTTTAAGCTTGTTAACTGCTGCATTGTGTAGTGTTGTTTCGTTTTGTTTGAATGCAATTGAATTGGATTATGGAAACTTGATGTTATGAGAGTAGGTTATTTGTGTAGAAACTTGATGTTTTTGGATTAAAAAATTGTCCTTCTTGTTGTTTAATAAACATGTTAGTGTAAGGCTTGATATTTTGATTGAAGCATCTTTGAATGCATGCATCAAATAATAAACATGTTAGTTTCGGTAGTTTAATTCAAGGTTATTCTGTTTACAGGATTCGTTAGTTTCGATATTAAGAATGGTACTTGTGCCCTCTCCCACAACAGTGACATATCATAATCATATTTTGTTACTTGATAGTTAGATAATTATCATTTTCTTCTATTAGATTCATTCAACAAACACCGTACTAAGTATTGGATGTTTTTTTATTTATTCCTTCATAATGCAGGACTTCCTAAAGAGGTAATTGAAGACTCAAAATTTGTTCCTCTGAATGAGGAGGATCCCAGTTATGGTCCACCTGTAAGTCATGGTTAGTTTTGACTCAATTGAATAACATGTTTCTCTGCCTTCACCAAATGATTTTCAACATAAACACTTATACAAAAATTCTATAGCATTTCCTTGAAATATGAAGTTGTTCTCACTTTATATGCATTTAGTTTTGAAAATCCAATTTGACAGTCATATAAAAACAGTCATATAAAAACATTCCTTGAAATATGAAGTTGTTCTCACTTTATATCAAAACTTACTGCTGTAGAACATAGTCATATAAACATTCACACTTAAGAGATATGCATTTGAACAAACTATGCAAGTGTTATGAATCTGTAAATTCAGTATGGAACTGGCCTAATGCATCCTCCCTGGTTTGTTTGACCCTCATTTGGCATCGATCTTGAGACTATTGAAACTATCTATGAATTCTTGAAAATTTATTGACAAATATGCTGATATATTCTGTAGTCACCCGTGCATTGCATCCATTCTATTTCCACAAAATTGTAACTTCAGTATCATGGTCCTTCCATATGTTTTTACTTCTTGAGGTAAATTGTAAAACAAAACTCAAGGTAACTAATTCTTGCTTTAGCCCCATTATTTAGCTTACCTGCTATTATCAACAAACATGCTAGGATTCTTATGTTGGTTATCTCTTACATTGGTTGGCCACATGTTGTTTTGGAAATATTTGAATCATCAAATGTTTTAGAAACATCAATGACTAAATTGTCTTTGTTATATCGACATTATAGGTTGCAGCTAAAGTAGTGCCCTTTCCAAAAGTAATCACTGACATTCTAAAGGGAAAATGGGACCATGACAGGATTGAGCTTTCTTTACCACCTTTGATGACTCTTGTAAGCAACTTAAATTTTGCATGTTAGTATTATTATGCATTCACATGTCTAGTAATTATTGCTATCTGCTCTGTCTCCCTTCACCCCCCCTCCCCCTTCAACATGTATAATAATTTTTAACATGTTATACAACCTTTTTGTGCAGAGCAGTAAAACAAATTCTAAATGATCTTCAGCATGTATAATAATTCCCCTGCTTTATATTTTTTCTTAGGCTTCTCAAGATGAGGCTACAAAGCAGAAAGAAATGTTAGCAAACGATCTCAAATGCCTTCGGGAAGAGTTAAAACATATCAGAGACGATCGTGATTACCAATTTGGTCAAGTATAGGCTTTAACTAAAGAAGTAGCAGAATACAAAGAGTGTAAATGGAGATTAGCTGCAGAATTGGAAAAAACAAATGCTCTCGAGGTGTGTCGTATTGTTTGTTCTCGATCATTTCCTTTTGATGATTAATTATGCACTACTGGGTTCATTAGACTTATAAGATAGTGACTTTATTTGTAGGAGGCATGTGCTTCTCTAAGGCAGAAAATAAATATGCTGCAGCAGCAGTTGGATGCTGAAAAGGAGAACATAAAGGTGAGTAAAATGTGTAGGTGTTTTGCTTTTCCCTATATTTGTTTTTTTGAAAATTTGCTTTGTCTCATTAAAATTGGGGGGATTTTGTTCCTCTTCTGTCTTTGTATAATAGTATATGATTAATTTGGAGAGGGACACAGTTCTATTTTTCTGATATCTATTGGCCCTTATAACCGATTGTGGTGGGTGTTTGTAACGCACGGGGGGTTATTGATCTTGATGCTATTAGTTGATTTTTGCTTGTAGTAGTTGTTAGTTACAAGGTGATTTCTACTGCTCCTTCTTTTGATAGGCATAATCTAATACATAGACAGAAAATTGGTATAAAACAAAGAATGACAGCTATATTAGCAAGATGGAAGAATGTTTGCTTGTAGCACACAATTTATGTCACACAGATACATGCAATTTCGTTGAGTCACCTTGACTTGTAGCAAAATCAACACTGTGAAGCCATTTTGGTCGATTTACAGTTTTCACAACCTATTGTTAATTGAATCGCGATGTTTTTTATTGTTGATTTTGTACTTCATTATTATTATGGGTATTGATTTTTGAATGTCTGGTAACTCTGGCCTTGTTTCTCACAAAGAAAAAATAGTAAAACTACTTAAATTTGTGCTTGATCTTGTATATTGTGGCAGGTTTGTATTGTTAAATTTTAACATGTCCTACAACCTTGGCTGACAATGTTTTCCATTATGGTTTATTGTGGCAGGTTTGTATTTTGGCGTATGGACAGACTGGTTCTGGCAAAACATATACAATGATGGGTAAGCCTGATGCTCCAGAGCTGAAAGGCTTGATACCACGTTCTCTGGAACAAATATTCCAAATAAGTCAGTCCCTAAAAGATCAGGGATGGAGATACAAAATGCAGGTTAATATACTTTCTCTTTATTTTCACTAGATTACATGCTTCAGTGGAAGCTTTTAACAGATTTTATAAAATATTTGTAGGCTTCAGTTCTAGAAATATTGTGGATGTTTCAGACCTGACTATTGTGGATGTTTGCAGTGTAAATGAGATTTCCTCCCTCCTGCAACAGGCTGCACAAGGCAGGTAAAATTATACCTAAATATGGAATATTATTTAAGTGACTTTGTTTCAAAATATGCTGGGATAAATTTTCTAGCCGAACATGTGCAACAATGCTAATATGAATTTGCTCTTCCATATGAATTTTGGATGGCTGTTAATATTCCTTTTGAAGCTGTAAAGTTTCTTGCTACTGCAAAATCATTTTCATTTCATAATAAATTTGTATTCTTGATCCTGTTAGAAAATTTAACTCATTAGTAAACAATATATAAAGTGTTTGTGATCTTGATTTATATTATTCTGGCCTTTGATTTTTAAAGAACAACATTGTCGTCCCCGATCTTCCCTTAGAATTTTTAAAACTACATCAATGTCCCTTGTTGTTTTTCCAGGTCAGTAGGAAGAACACAGATGAATGAACAATCATCACGAAGTCACTTTGTCTTTACGTTGCGTATATATGGTATTAACTAGGTGCTGCTTTCTGATACATGTGTGCAGTTGCTGTTCATTTATCTCGATACTGTTTCCTGATTTAATTTTATCTGGTTTTGTAGAACACGGAACAGTAGGTGCAAGGCGTGCTAAACCTTACTGATCTGGCTGGAAGTGAAAGGCTGTCCAAAAGTGGAGAACTGGGGACCGTTTGAAGGAAACGCAGGTGTTGATCGATTTTCTTTTGTCATGGACTTTAACTAAATGCCTCTATGCCAGTCTTTCTTATTATTCTTTCTTATTATTCTTTGAATAAGGAAAATTATTATAGAAGTTACATAGGACCAAAACCATCTTGTTAGAGTTTATTGTGATGGATATGCTGGGAAGATGCTAGTTGAAAATGCAACCTATTTTTTCATCATATATTCAACTTGCAGTTTACACTTTGAAAGAGATGTTGCACCTAAAAAAATTGTGCAGGCTTGTAGAGTTTCCTTGTTTTCATTTCCGATTTTCTAATTGCCGGTTTGCGTTATCCAATAAATTTTCCAATGATATCCTCAGTATGGCCCTGCTGAATGGTGGTTTTAACCCCTTTGAATTTTGGATTTATGCATGTCATTTATTTGTCTAGTATTTAATATATTTACTGATTTGCGCTTGTAGTTGAACAAAATCCCGTATATGTAAGACATGCTGGGCATGGTGAAGGTACTGGTTCTGGCCTGAATGGTGCCGGGCGAAGCATTATTTCGCATCGTTCAGGTAGTACTCAATGATAGGAACTAGGAAATTCTTCAAAAGGAGCACAAATTTATTGCTGATGATTTGTATTTAAATTTTGCAGCCATTATATAAAAGTCAATTGCAGAGGCTACTTTTGAATCTTTGTGCCCATAGTGAAACTAGAACTTCTTTTGTGGAAATTTTGAGGAATTTACTAATCCTTGATGTAAGAAAGCCTGTCAGTTATTGTAGTGCATTTGAGCCTCCATACAGGCTATATGGTTGTCAGAGCAATGTAATGTACTCACGCAACTAAAGTTTACTAATCCTTGATGTAAGAAAGCCTGTCAGTTATTGTAAGAAAGCCTGTCAGTTATTGAAGCACCAACTAAAGTTTTTTTTTTTTAAAAAAAGGAACATTTAAAGTCGGGCGCAACTAACGCCCGACTTTAAAAGGTTTTCCACAGGCCATAATTGAAGTCGGACGCACTAATAATCCGACTTTAAAAGGTTTTCCACAGGCCATAATTAAAGTCGGACGCACTAATAATCCGACTTAAAAACGTACTTTTTAAGTCGGACCTTAATCCGACTTTAAAAAAACATACTTTCTAAGTCGCTTTGATAGAAGTCGGGTGAATGTCCGACTTTAAATGTCCGAAAGGTCCGACTTTGAATCCCATTTTTCCACTAGTGCTATTTTTCCGAGGATAATGGGAGCTTCTAGTGCCAAGGATGCATGGAGTACACCACAGGAGGAGTTTCAAGGAACCGCCAAGGTACGTGCCGTCAAACTCCAAAGTCTAAGGCGTAAGTTTGAATTATTAAATATGAAGGAATCTGAGACCGTAGAAGACTATTATACTAAGATAAAAGAAATTGTTTCTAAAATGAGAGCCTACGGGGAAAATATTCTCGACAAAAGAATTGTTGAGAAAATTCTAGTTTCTATTCCCTATAAGTATGATCCAATTGTGACGACGATTGAACAAACGAAGAATCTACCAAACTTATCTGTGACAGAACTAATGGGCTCTCTTGAAGCTTATGAGCAAAGATTGAGTAGGCGTGATGATGACTCTGTAGAAAATGCCTTTCAATCTAAGCTTAAATTACGGTCTCAAAATAAAGGATACGGAGGAAACAAGAGTAGTGGAGAAAGTTCTAGAAATAGAGAGAATTCTAGAAATTTCTCAAAGAAAAATCAAGATGAGTATCCTCCATGTGGCATCTGCAAGAGGACAAATCATGCCGAGAAAGACTGTCGCTGGCGAGGAAAGCCACAATGTCGGCACTGTAAGAAATTTGGGCACGTGGAGAAGAATTGCTACAGCAAAAATAAACATCAAGCAAATTTCGTCGAAGAACGTGAGAATGACCAGAATAAACATGACAGTGAAGAACATCTTTTCTATGCCACCCAAGATTCCAACGATGATAAGAAAGGAACCTGGTACTTGGATAGCGGTTGCAGCAATCACATAGCTAAAGATGAGAGCATCTTTAAGGAAATTGATGACTCTGTCAAATCAAAGATTCGACTAGGGAATGGCACTACTGTGGAATCAAAAGGCAAAGGCACTGTCATGGTGGAGACAAAGAAAGGTACGCGACTCATTACACTACAAAAAAAGCTGGACTTTGCGGCGGGCGAAATCCGCCGCAAAAGCCAAATTTGCGGCGGATATTTGGACTTTGCGGCGGAAGTTTTTCGCTGGTAGCCAGCTCGAAGCAAACGCGTTGCGGCGGATTATTCGCCGCAAGTTTGCGGCGGATTTAGTGGCGCCGCAAAATCCAACGCAAATTTGCGGCGGATAATCCGCCGGAAAAGGGGACAATTTTTTGACGCAATATTTCCGCCGGAAAGTACCCAATATCCGCCGCAAATTATCCGCCGCAAAACACCCGTTTTATTTTAAAAAAAAATGAATATAATTTTTTTAAAAAACATTTTTTAAAAAAAAATTTAATTATTATTATTTTAATTAAAAAAATTTATTATTATTTTTAAAAAATAAATTTTATTTTTTTATTTTAATAATTATTATTATTTTAATTAAAAAAAATTTAATTATTATTATTTTAATTAAAAAAAATTATTATTATTTTTAAAAAATAAATTTTATTTTTTAAAAAAATCGTTTTAATTAAAAATATATATTATTTTATTAAATTTTTTAATTATTGATAAAAAAATAAAATCCAATAACTAATTAATTTGGCCTAAACCCATTATTGTACAAATGAAGTCTAACTTCATGTTCATTTTTTATAGCTCGAAATGAACATTTCAAGCACGGACATCTAATACCACCTTGTCGCCCAAATTCTTCATGATCAATGTACTTAGCACAAAAAATAAACTCTTCTACTCCTTCTACAAAACGTCGTTTTACACCAGTTCTTCTAGGATACAATCGATCATACATCCAACTACGATCCATTTTCAAGAACTATACGTATACTACACTACAATATAAATAAAATAAACTATCAATTACTTCATATTTTGATATATATATTTATATATTACTCATTTTATTTTGATATTTCAATAAACTACCAATTAATTACAAGCAACAGAATTAATTTTTTAATAATGTTTTATACAAATAATTTAAACATTATAAATAATAATTCCAAATTTAATTTTAAATTTCAATTTTTATAAGACAATATATGTTAATAAAATTTAGGCTAAATTATAGTTTTGGTCCCCCTATTTTCAAAAATTCAGACATTTGGTCCCCCTATTTTAAAACTCAGACATTTGGTCCCCCAATTTTAAAAAATCAAATACATGTAGTCCAAAGAGGGACCAAATGTCTTTGATTTTTTAAAATGGGGGGACCAAATGTCTTTGATTTTTTAAAATTGAGGGACCAAATGTCTTTGATTATTAGCCATAAAAATCTGAAAATTCCTCTTGGGACTAAATGTCTTTGATTTTTTAAAATTGGGGGACCAAATGTCCGAGTTTTAAAATAGGGGGACCAAATGTCTGAATTTTTGAAAATAGGGGGACCAAAACTATAATTTAGCCTAAAATTTATAAGTGAACTTAATAAATAAGTTTTTTCAATATAAATTAATTTGTATTATTATTGCAAACAAAATACTAAACAAAATTTTACTAAAAATAGTGAAGTAAGTAATATTTTATTAATTACTTTAACAACTAACCGTAGTGAAGAGAAGGCTCTGGCTTGAAGCTTATCCTGAACTCAAGCAGAGAGGAAAAAGGAGGAACCCAAACAATACCTAAACAAAAAAAACAACACAATTAGTAACAAATTCATATTATTAAAAAATAATTTAAAAACGAATATTAAAAAAAAAATTAAAAACTAAAACTATTAACTAATATCAAAAACATACCTTGAAGAAATTTCCCAATAAGAGCAGAAGACAATTCGTAGGGAGGAAGCGCTACACTTCAAAAACAGATTTAGTAGAAAAGGAGAGAATTTGGGAGAGAGTAAAAGAGAAATTTTAAGAAGAGAATGGGAGGGTTGTTAGAAGTGTGAAGAATGAGAAGTGGGGAATGGATATATATAGGAAAAAGCAGCCCAACGGTCAAAAAGGATTTGCGGCGGATTCTGGAGGTTTGCGGCGGATTTCAAAATTCAATATCCGCGGGTTTTTTTTTTCGGTACTTTGCGGCGGATTCTGGAGTTTTGCGGCGGATTTTGAAATTTAAAATCCGCGGGTTTTTTAATTTTGGACATTTGCGGCGGATTCGTGGTATTTTGCGGCGGATATTCAAATCAAAATACGGCGCCTTTTTTTTAAAAAACACCAAATAATCCGCCGCAAAAGCTATAATCCGCCGCAAAGATCCGCCGCAAATTTTCAATATCCGCCGCAAATAACACAAATCCGCCGCAAAGTACCATTTTTTTTTTTAAAAAAAAAATTATTCTTTTTTTAAAAAAATTATTATTATTTTTAAAAAAAAATTATTATTTTTTTTAAAAATTTATTATTATTTTTAAAAAATAAATTTTATTTTTTAAAAAAAAAACGTTTTAATTAAAAATATATATTATTTTATTAATTTTTTTAATTATTGATAAAAAAATAAAATCCAATAACTAATTAATTTTTAATTTAAAAAAATAAAAATTGGGAAAAGCAGTAAAATATTATCACCAAAAAAATATACATACAATTAATAAAATATTTTAAACAAAAAAATAAATTAATTAAAAGCGATAAAAATTGGGAAAAACAGTAAAATATATATTTAATGTCTGCTACCCCTAAACGAAGACCTACGCCATTATCTTGATATGACACTCTCTTGAGCATTGTCGGCAGCAGCTCCATTACAGTGGCGTATGTCTCCATTTCTTTGTAAAGAAATTTCCACATTGTCGTGAACACCCATTCATCTTTTTCGTTAAAAGTAACCCATTTATCAGCAAAAAGCTCCTCCTCATTATTTCACCACAAGTGACATATACGTTAATCAAACGCTCGGTATCATCCTTCAACTTAACAGCCCGTCCTTGCAGTTCCTCAAACTTTCTATTTAGAGATTCAACCATATTTTCAAAATAGAAAGTTTCACAAGAAACCATCTTTTGAAAAGATGATTGAATCTCTAAATAGAAAGTTTGAGGAACTGCAAGGACGGGTTGTTAAGTTGGAGGATGATACCGAGCGTTTGATGAGCGTATATGTCTCTTGTGGTGAAAATAATGAGGATGAACTTTATGCTGATAAAGGGGTTACTTTTAACGAAAAAGATGAAGGGGTCTTCATCACAATGTGGAAATTTTTTTACAAAAAAATGGAGACGTACCCCACTCTATTGGAACCCCGCTGCCGACAATGCTCAAGAGAGTGCCGTATTAAGAGATTGAGTGCCGTATCAAGAGAATGAGAGTATTGGTAGAGGTGTGAAAAAAGAAGAAGGAGAGAAGGGGTTTATATAGGAGAAACGAAGTCAAACGGTCAAAAGGCAAGATCCGCCGGAAACGGAAGTTACCGGCGGATTTAAAGGATTTGCGGCGGACATAAGGGATTTGCGGCGGACGGAGGTGCATTTGCAGCGATTAATTAAAAGCTCGTAAAAAAAAACTGTGAACCCAAATCCGCCGCAAGAATCGTTAAATCCGCCGCAAAATTCAAGACGAATTTTAATCCGCCGCAAATGTCAATTTTTCCGCCGGTAACTTTGAGGTGGATAAATTCCGCCGGAAATTCGTAGATTCCGCCGGTAACTTTGCGGCGGATCTATATCCGCCGGAAACTCCTGGCCGGAAAAACCAATAATTCTTGTAGTGTTAGAGATGTCTTACTAGTTCCCAATCTTAAAGAAAATCTCTTGAGCATCGGTCAAATGATGGAGAAAGGCTATGTCCTTCACTTTGAAGGAGATAAATGCACAATCTATGATAACAGTAGTAAAAGGGTTGAGATAGCCCAAGTAAAGATGGAGACGAGGAACAGAAGCTTCCCGATAAACTTTAAATATACCACTAACATTGCCATGAAGGTGCAAGCTGATGATTCATGGCTATGGCATCGAAGATTTGGCCACCTCAACTCGAAAGCCTTAAAGTTGTTATATCAAAAGAATATGGTAAGAGATTTACCAAGCCTAAAAGAAGATAGTGGAGCATGTGAAGGATGTCTTCTTGGAAAACAACACAAACTACCATTTTCAACGAGCAATGCATGGAGAGCTAAAGATGTGCTAGAGCTCATCCACACTGACGTTTGTGGACCGATGAGGACACTATCACTCACCAACAACAGGTATTTCATCCTCTTCATCAATGACTTTTCTAGAATGACTTGGGTCTATTTCATCAAGGAAAAATCAGAAGTCTTTGGAATATTCAAGAAGTTCAAGGCCCTTGTAGAAAAGCAAAGTGGCAAACACATAAAGAGGCTTAGGAGTGATCGCGGCAAAGAGTGCAACTCCCATGAGTTTGATAAATTCTGTGAGGGTGAAGGCATTGAAAAACACTCACAGTCGCATATTCTCCTCAACAAAATGGAGTATCTGAAAGAAGAAACCGCACGATCATGGAGATGGCTAGATTGATGCTAAAAGATAAAGGACTACCAAACACTTTTTGGGCTGAAGCGGTTTATACTGCAGTCTACATTATCAATAGATGTCCAACTCAAGCAGTCCAAGACAAGACTCCCGTTGAAGCTTGGAGTGGGCAAAAACCTTCTGCCAAACATTTAATTAAGGGTCTTTGGATCAATCTGCTACATTCATGTCCCAAACCAAAAGAGGCATAAGTTAGAAGACAAAATGATTCGAGGCATCTTCTTGGGATACAGTACACAATCAAAAGGCTATCGAGTCTACAACTTACAAACAAAGAAGCTCATCATTAGTCGAGATGTCGAAGTTGATGAAGCTGCTGCTTGGAATTGGGATAAAGAAAAAATTGAGAGAAGCAACATTTCCCTTCCAGTACAGCAACCTCAAGAAGAAGTTGAAGAAGTAACAGAAGATCCAGGTATGCCTTCTTCGTCTTATCTTCAACAAGATTCCTCACCAGAATCTACTCCGAGGCGAGTAAGATCTCTGGCGGATATATATGAAACTTGCAATTTGGCCATACTTGAGCCTGAAAACTATGAAATAGCATCAAAACAAGAAGTATGGGTCAAAGCAATGGAGGAGGAGATTAAATCAATTGAGAAAAACAAAACATGGGAGCTAGTAGACTATCCAAAAGATAAAGATATCATAGGAGTCAAATGGGTTTATAAGACAAAGCTTAACCCTGATGGATCAATACAAAAACACAAGGCTAGGCTTGTAGCAAAGGGCTACTCTCAGCAACCTGGAGTTGACTACAATGAGACATTTGCTCCAGTTGCTTGTCTAGACACTATAACAGCTTTAATAGCTCTTGCAGCACAAAAAGAGTGGAGCATCTATCAACTAAATGTCAAGTCTGCATTTCTAAATGGAGTGCTAGAAGAAGAGATTTATATCGAGCAACCACAGGGCTTCGTCAGCAAAGGAAATGAAGATAAAGTACTGAGACTAAGAAAAGCTTTATATGGTCTCAAGCAAGCTCCTCGAGCATGGTACAGCCGAATTGATCAATACTTCATCAATCAAGGATTCAGGAGGAGCAAGAGTGAGCCAACACTATATGTCAAGACCCAAGGTCAGCAGGATACTCTCATTGTCTCCTTGTATGTAGATGATCTTATCTACACAGGAAACAACACGAAGATGATCGCTAATTTCAAAGAAGACATGATGAAGACATTCGAGATGACAGATCTTGGCTTGATGAACTACTTCCTCGGCATAGAAGTAAAACAACAAAAAGAAGGAATATTCATCTGTTAAAAGAAATATACCGAAGCACTATTAAAGAATTTCAACATGAACGAATGCAAGTCAGTAGCTACTCCGCTCGTGACAAATGAGAAGTTACAAAAAGAAGACGGAGCTCCAGAAGCTGATGCACCGCGCTATAGAAGTTTGATAGGGAGCTTACTATATCTCACTGCTACACGCCCAGACATCATGTTTGCCACAAGTCTTCTATCAAGATTCATGCAGAAGTCGAGCCAAATTCACTATGGAGCAGGAAAAAGAATTTTAAGATACCTTCAAGGAACAAAGGAGTTTGGTATATGGTAAAGAACCACGACCAACTCAAGATTGCTTGGCTACACCGACAGTGATTGGGCAGGTTCTACTGATGACATGAAAAGTACATCAGGCTATGCTTTCTCACTAGGATCAGGATTTTTCTCATGGGGATCTAAGAAGCAAACAACAATTGCGCAATCAACAGCAGAGGCTGAGTACGTGGCAGCAGCTGAAGTGACAAGTCAAGCTATATAGCTTCGGAGAATACTTGAAGACATGGGTGAACAACAAGATCTCCCTACTACAATCTACTGCGACAACAAGTCAGCTATAGCAATGGCAAAAAATCCGGTTCATCGTCATCGAACAAAGCACATTTCTATAAAATATCACTTTATTAGAGAAGCAGAGACAACTAAGTAGATTCATCTCCAGTACTGCACAACAGAAGATCAAGTTGCAGATATATTTACGAAGGCATTAGTTTGATCCACGTGTACTAAGACAAAGCTTAACCCCTATTGAAGTCTAGATCAAAGATATTCTAGAAATTACCATTACATGTACTAAGTAAAAGAATCTAGAATATTCTATGTAAATATCAAAAGAGAAAAAACCTAAAAGCTACAAGTACAAGATAAATCTAGAATATATTAGAGATGCTAATCATGTAGAATTATCTTGAACCATCCTCAAGCACCTATAAATAGGCAAGCTTTGGAGCATTTGTAATCAAGTCATTTGTGACCAATTTGAGAGCAATACAACTATTCCTTTGCTCCAAACATCACACTACTAATTAACTACTATCATCTTCCAACTATCAACTAAAGCCTTATCTACTATCCAACTATTTACTAAACTAGCATTGCTACCTCAAATACTAACAGATTTGACAAATGTGAGAACCCGAATCATATTAGTATCATCAAATTTTGGTCTAATCATTTATTTTGGTCTAAATTGTACTGTAAAAGAAACTCTGTATTTGTCATTTTGGCATGTTTCACAAACCAGACACTTGGTCACGTGTTTCATATCTGCATGCTCGATCACATTTTTCTTTATATAAGACATTTCCAGATATATGCTCAAGGTCTACACTTGGTGCCGGAAAAGTAATTTCCTACTTAAAATGCATTGCTTAAAATCCTTACCTGCTGAACATGCAACTTTCTGCTATTGAGACATAATTGTTTTTACACATTTGTGACAGATTCACAGCAACATAGTTTGATCCACGTGACAATTATATTGTGTCATGTTATTAGCAAAAAAAGAAATTGGCATTGTGTGAAATATTTTAATATGTAGGATACTTCTAATGTGCATATTGTAGGGAAGATTGTGACATCCCTAATTTCGGTTAATTTCGTTTTGTGAAATTAACTAGCGAATTGTTATTCGATAAAATAATAATTCAAGTCATGGACATGTTAAAAGCGTGAAAACCACATTTAGTTGCTAATAGTATGCATTACGTAGTCGTTTTGAGGTAGAAATAGAATTATGTGAGGATTAGGGGACCAAGGGTATTTTGGTCATTTCCATATCTTTCGAACCCTAACCCAAATTACTCAACACCAAAACATACCCCTTAACTCCATAAGACCATAACCACAATTTTTTAGAAGTTAATTATGAGTTAGTGGTTATTTAAGGGTAGATTAAGGTGAGAGGCTAAGTGGAGGGCATTTTGGTCTTTTCCCATCCACTTAAGGCCTTGCCCAGCTGACCAAACCTCACTTTCAGCAAAACAGAATTCCAAAAACCAGAAAACATAGAGTGAGAGAGGGAGGAGAGTTCGAGAGTGAGAGGGAGAAGAAGAGGCTCAAAGTTCACCAAAGTCCTATGCATGTAAGTGTTTTCTTCTCCATTCTATTCCATTTTTCATTCTCTATCCAATGATACCAAACTCATAAGCTCATTCATCCTTTTCTCCATTTTTCCATTTCTGAATTATGAAGCTCAAAATGGTGCTCTTGGAGTTTCAAAGCCTTGCATGTTGAAGTGGAGCTAGGGAGAGTAGAATTGTGAAGCCACATTGTTGTTTTGAGCAAATCCAGCAACCTTATTGTAGATTGGAAGTGATAGAGAGTGATTTCAGTAGCTCTAAGAGGCTGAGTTTCAAAAATTGAAGTGTGGGAAGTTCGGTTTGGAAGTCTAGACCCGTTCGGTGCGAGTTCGTGATTACGGGGATCGTTCGAGAGGTTACGGTTCGGTCGTTTCGTGTGAGGACGTGATTTCTCGTGAGTCCGTCAAAACGGTGAGTTCTACTCACGCTTAGGATCATTTTTTATTTCTGAAATGATTGTTATGTGACCGGTTTTGAGGTGTACTTCGTTTCGAAAGTTTTAAGAGTCGAAGACCGTTTTCGGAAAAATAACGTTTTGCGGTTTTTATCGAATTTTATGTGTGATTGTATGGACTGGATTGACTGGAATATTGCCTGATATTGTTTGTGTTTTCGTTGGATTTTTATCGGAATATGGATTGGACTCGAACGGAATTGCGAAAATGAGAAAAACGGAATGAAAGGGTGTACTGACAGAAGCGCACGAATCGTGCGCCTATGGCACACGGATCGTGCGTCAGGTTCGCAAATGTTTTTAAAAAGGAATGTTCAGTCCGCACGGGTCGTGCGCCTAGGGCACACGGACCGTGCGTGAGCTTCTGTTACCGGACACCAAATTCTCATTTCGTCGCTCCTTTCTATTCCAAACCTCTTCTAATCTCCTTTCCAACCCTTTGTGATGATTTTTCACCTTTAAGACATTGTTTTTGACATGATTAAAGATGGTTTTGAAAATTTCCCTCAAACCTATAAATGTTTCGGAAACCAAAAGATAGTATACGCGAGTGGACATGAGCTAGGTTTAAGGTTATGGAACTATATGTTCGGTCAAGTTTATGTTTATGTATTAACATGAACGAATTGTAATGAAAAGGGATGAATAAATATTTTCATCAAAGACTGTTGAGGTTATATATATAAATTATATTGAATACAGGAGACGGCCCAATGCAGGTATAATACAATAGACGGCCCAAAGCGGGTGGATATATAAATTATATCAAAAGGATGGGTGACGACCCAGTAGATTATTATACTAGGGGAGGGGAAGTCATGAGCCCCAGAACCTAGGCCTCAGAGGTTTGAAGCTAGTGTAAGCTAGTGGAGAGGTTCGAAGGTAAAGACAGAGCTTTTACCGGAGATGTACTATGGCATGAAAGGAAAAGATATGTGCACGTAGGCCCGTATGGACTACGATTAAATGAAAAGGAATAAAAGGACCGAGAGTTATTGTGAGGGGTTATGGTAGGACTCACTGAGATAATGTTTATCCCACCCTTTATATGTTATTGTTTTACAGAGAAACAGGGAAAGAAGAAAGCGTTGAGGCACGAGTAGGTGACGTGCTTGAGGAGAAGTTAGAAGACTTGGTTCTTTTATCTTTGAAATTGAGTTCCCTTGTTGTCCTTGTAACTCGATAGTATGACTTGAATTTATTTAAGTTATGTAATTGTTTCCGCTTTTTCTTGTGATGGTATTGAACACTAGGTTATGAGGATATTGACAGACATGGAACCTATATGGTTTTTATTTAAGTTATGAATGTAAGACTGTTGATGTTAATCATCGAGAAAATTTTTAGTTGTGTTCCATATCTAAACAGAAAATATTACTCTGATGTATGTCATTTCGTGCATCTTAGCATTTCTATTTGATAGAAATATTAGGGTGTTACAAAGATTGTATTGCGGATACATTCATATGAAGTCAGAAATGAGGGTATATTGAGAAATAACGGTTTAAATCTCAAATTCTATATTTTCAATATGTCCAAAACTTTATTTCTCTTACTACTTGAAACTGTAACATTGTGAAGGTTTTTTTGTTGTTAAGTTCTTGGCATTTATTTTATGTACCCCCATCATGTCCCCTCATACCCCGACAATTTCTGTTATTCCCAAAATACCATTGACATTTATTACACTTTTCAGCTTGTTGTCCAAATTCTCTCCATGGGTCCCACTTTTTTAGCTGTCGGATTTACCTACCAGCCAGGTAAATCCGTTTGTTATTTAATGCAAAATTTAACGGAATTATCATTTGAAAATATAATTCCGTTGTTGACTTTTTTTAACACACGTAATTATATCCAAAAAGATAATTCTGTTGTCTTTATTAATAAAACCAAACAGACTTAATATTTTAAACATAAATTCGTTATTCCGTTTTATGCACAACAGAATTACATACTAAAAAAGTAAATCCGGTTTACAAAAAACATGATAACAGATTTATCTTTAAAATGATTAAATTCATTATTGTTTATTTTGTGAAACGAATTTACCTTTTATATGCATAAATCCGTTTTGAAAAAAACAACGGATTTATGTATCTAATAGATAAATTTGTTTTGTATTATTTTTATTATATTTACTTATTTTTAAAAATGTTAAAATGCAACAGATATGGATAGAGAGTCACAGTTGGTTCCGTTATCGATAGATACATCAGGGCCATTCACGACGGAGGCGGTATTTTTAATTAAATATTTTTTTTTAAAATGTATGTACATATTTAATTAATTAACTAACTAACAATTGATAATTTTGTAGCTATTTCCAACACGTGATGATGTTGTACGTTGGGTCAGAGACGTTGGGAAAGACATCAGAGTTGTCGTTATCATCCTTAGATCTTGCAAAGCTGGAGGTAAAAGGGGGACGAGAGATAAAATTATTTTTGGTGTCCACGTGGGCATTTTAATTGATGTGGTGTCCACGTGGCATGTACAGTCATGATTCTGTTAGCCCAATCAGCAACATTTAACGTCAGGGACTAATAATGAAAATAGCAAAATAAAATAGGGACCAAAACACCTATTTCGTTAATGTAGGTACTAAACTTAGAATGACCCAATTTTGTAGGGACCAAAAACATATTTTACCCTAAATAAAAAAGCCACGTAGATAAAAAAATTCCACGTGTAATAGCCACGTCACATTTCCGTTGCCTAACCAGATGGATTTAACGACAGAGACTATTAATGAAAACGGAAAAAAAATTTAGGGACCAAAACGCCTATTTCATTAATGTAGGGACTAAACTTAGAAGGAGCCGATTTTGTAGGGACTAAAAATATATTTTACCCTACATAAAATAAGTGCCTAAGTTCTTAAACTCCAGTGGTACATGTCAGTTGCAATTTTTTGTCCCTAAGTGTGACAATGAGCAACATGTCCAAATATGTTTGATTTTCATTTCACAAGGGACAAAGCAAAAACCAAACATACAAAGCGACAATCGGTCCATAATGGAACACTCCGATGGCAAAGGATTTTTTTTATACCCCCATCACATTCCATATACCCCCACATAATTACTAAAACTCGAAAATACCACCACCCAACGAAAATTCGCTCGGATTTACCCCTATTTAAGGTAAATCCGATTTGTTATTTTTTCAAATCGGATTTATCTACCCAATAGGTAAATCCGACTTTAAAAATAACAAAGCGGATTTACCTCAGATGGGGGTACATACGCTTTGTTATTTTTAAAATCGGATTTACCTAGTGGGTAGATAAATACGATTTCCCTAAAAAAAGAAAATCGGATTTACCCCAACTAAGGTAAATCCGATTTTGTTATTAAAAATAATTGTTTTTTATTTAAATTTTTAAAAAAGGTTATAAAAATGCTACTAAAAATACGTTAAAGAGACAAAACTAATCCAAAAATTATAAAAACACCACTAAAAATTTAATAAAACCAAAATAAGGTTATGCAAGTTTTTTTAGATTTTTTAGAAATTATGAAAAATTAAAAAAATTAATAAAAAAATAGTAAACGATGGACTTTGGGATTTTGAGCTCCCCTGTCCTGAAAGAAGTCACTTCTTCAGGAATCTTGATCCTTGATTTTTTTCGGATTTAATGGCTGTGGTTTCATTACAATTTGAGTAGGTTGCCCGAAAACCGATTTTTTAGCCTAAATTATTCGCTCGAAGTACAACATCGTCACGTGTTAACGAACTACACACTAAACAAAACCAAAAGACGGTCGAAATTCGTATCTAATTTTTTAACTGATTTATTTATTTATTAATTAGGTTAAAAAAGCGGGTTTACCCCCACATAAGGTAAATCCGCTTTTAAAAATAACAAAATCGGATTTACCCCACACCTAAGGTAAATCTGCTTTGTTATTTTTAAAAGCGGATATACCCCCACCTTAAATAAATTCGCTTTTAATTTTTTAAAATTTTTAGTGGAAATCGGATTTATCTCACAGATACATAAATCCGACTTCCAAAAAAAATTGAAATCAGGATATGTTCGGGTTTTTTAAATTTTGTGAAGGACAATTGCGTCTTTTCGCAGGGTCCGTGGGGGTATAATTGAATGTGATGGCGGTACAAAAAAAAGGCCCAATGACAAACACAACACAACAACCCAAAACACAAGGGTATTGCTTTCCCCACACCCCCTCCTACTCTTCGCACACCCCCGAACTTATTTTTCCCCAAAATGACCTCGCGTGAGACGCTCGTGTAAGACGGGTTAAGTGACTGTTCGAACGAGGTTATGCGAACCAGTTCGAACGACGTTGTGCGTGTTAAGGAATTTGTATTATTCGCATGACATCATTCGAACCTGTTCGAATAATGTCATCCGTGTTAAGGAATATTGTTAATTGATGGTGTGAGGGTGTGTTTTGGCTGCCTCGAATGGCTTTATTCGAACGTGTTCGAATGGGTGCGTTCGAACAGGCGTTCGAATGGCCACATGCGAACCACTGTTATGCAGAAACAGAAACTAAATAAATCAGCACACAGTTTTGGTGATTTCAAAATATAAACCTAACTTTAACATTATGTACCAAAATTATACAACATTGTGTACCAAAATTATACAACATTGTGTACCAAAATTATAAACCTAACTTAACATTGACTACCATCACTATCTTTACTTAAATCTACACAAGGAAGGGGATGGGGGGGTTGTGATTGTATGAGCAAATTCTTCCACTTTTGTATCCGGCCAACAAAAAGCGAGTCCCAACCCTTTGCTATGGGTGCCCTATTAGTATTCCATATCAAATCCGCCAAGGGAATTGGACTTCCAGGCTTCATAAAGACCTTCAAAAAGACAACAAAAAACAGAATGTTATGTAATGTTTTGGAATTACTACATTGAATCTAAATAGAAGACAGTTTACCTGTACAAAGTGTTTGTGTTCTAGTACCAAAAGGATGTTGAACTGTCGGGCAGTTCTGAATGGTGCAACATTGAATGGAAAAATTGTGTAACAACAATTAGGTTGGAGCCTTGCTTTGGCCCTCACATTTTTCTTAATGTGAAATTGGCACAACAAGTTTGCAGATGTTGGAAATATTCCTGCCAGAGCATTCATCATACCCGTGTCTCTGTCCGTAAGTATGACTTGTGGTACTTCATCCTGTCTCCTAAATAAACCCCTCAATTTCTCAAGAACCCATGCAAAGTTATCCATCCTCTCCCAATTGACATAAGCAAATGCAGCAGAGTAAGTCTTCTCTGTTGATGTTACACCAACGATCTCAACCAATGGATACCTGTACCGGTTGGTTTTATAGGTGGAATCAATCAACAAAACAACCGGGAAGGTGTTTAGAAGCTCAATGGAATCTGGATGTGCCCAAAAGATGTCCTTCACAACGGTAGTTCCCTCTGCAAGTCGAGTCCAGTAAACATAATTATCGCGTTGCAAATAAAACATCAGTTGTTGGAGCTCAGTCCCACCCTCACGCATAGCCGACCTTTGCCTTTGACGACAGTTGTAAATTTGTTTCACAACCATATAGTTATCATCAGGCTTCATCAATTTCAGCTCATTCAGTATCAATTTTGGCCGAGTATGGTTCCTAGTCATTCTAGCCACTAGATCCTTCTCTTCTGAAGATAACCTACCAATGTACGGACGTCCTTCATGATAAGTAGCCATACCATGGTTATGAGTTCCATTCATAACCCTCAAAATCCATCCTCCAAGCTTCTTAATAAATTTCCCTTTCAGTCTGAACTGACAACAACATTTTCTAGTGTTCGTGCCTTCCTCAACATTTGTCTTGTAAGATCCAGCTTTATCACAAATCAACATGCAGTATTGTTTACCTGATCGTCGTCCGGTGTCAGATCTTCCTATAACAATCACCATCCCAAGAGATTTTCCAACCGCACGCACCCACGTCAGCAGCTCCTCACGACTAGGGAATAACTGAAATTCAATTACTAAGTGTCAGTTAAATAAATTGAATAGTTCGCTAAAATTAAAACAACTAATTCATTATTACCGTATCCGTTTTGAACGAACTAGTAAAATCTTGAGATTCTACGACATCAGTTGTCATCTCATCTGCTACAGTTGGGATTATGCGAACACTGTTCGAACGGCCTTATGCGAACAATGTTCGAACGGCCTTATGCGAACACGTTCGAATGATGCTGTTCGAACCAAGCAAAGTCACACCCCATTAAACACTTGTTCGAACACGATCATTCGAACATGTTCGAACGACCCTGTTCGAACGGAGCGCGAATACAGAAAAAAAAATGGCGTGAAAAACTGAAAACAGAACCAAAATGAAAAAAGTTTGGTAGGGTTATTACCTTGAGCTAGTTGCCAATGTTGGGTAGTTGAATAGGAGTGAATGATGAAGGTGAGGATGGGTGGGTTTGGAGTGGAGAGGGGGGGAGGTTTGGGATTTTAGAGGGGTGTGTTGTGTTGAAGGAGTAGAAGAGGGAGAGGGGTAGAGGGGGAAAATCAATTTTAAGTGGGGTTAGTTTGGTAAATGTGTAGGGTGAAGGGGTGTGTTTTGAGTAGGAGGGGGTGTGGGGAAAGCAACACCCAAACACAACGCCCAAAAACAACGACCCAGTATGGTGACCCAGTAACCACAGAACAATCTGACCCAGTTAATAATACTAAACAACAAAGCCAACAACAAACTTGCCTGCCAACAACAAACTTGCCTGAAGTTGTGTGAGGCCACCAAAATTGTTGTTAAAAACTCTCTTCTTTTTAACTATCCTCAACAAAGGCAACCTAGTTACCTGACTTAACAATATAGCAACCTGAAGTTGTGTGAGGCCACCAAAATTGTTCAGGGGCACCAAGCATACTTATTGGGGGGGGGGGGGTTTAGAGCATCCATAGTAGAGGAAGGGTGTAGATGTTGAGCTAATAGGTTATGATCCCAGCAGTGGTTCGAAACATTAATACAGTCAGTCTCAACCTGAGGAGAGGATGACTCATGGACTCTAGCCTTATTCCAAGATGCTAGCCAGTTATCATTTCTTAAGTTAAGGCTCACACCATTGCCCACAGACCACCTGTCTTCCCGTTTCAATAAATCCTGCCCTTCAAAATGCTAGACCACACCCATTAGTCACCATTCTTCCTCTTGACTGACCAAAAATCCTCTTGGTTGCAATATAGGTCAAAAAGAGTAGAAGCCCAAAGACTATTAGGGTCTTGGGTTATCCTCCATGATTGTTTAGCTAATAAAGATTAGTTCATATGATAGAAATATCTGAAGCCCTTACCTCCCCGAGCCTTACTAGTAGTAGGGAGGTTCCAATTCTTCCAGTGGATGCCGCTGACTTTAGAACCAGAACTCCACCAGAATCTAGCAACATAAGAGCATTGTTGTTGACAAAAAAATTTAGGGAGGAAAACAATTGACATGATATAGGATGGGACAACATAAACAATAGACTTGATGAGAACCTCGTTCCCCGCCTGGTTTAGGAGCTTTTCTTTCCACCCCCTCCTGAAGTGACTAAGTTACACAAGAAGGAGGGTTGAATTGTGTGCCCTTTAAAAATTAAGACTTGAAACCTTTTTAACAGAAGCTTCTCAAGATATTCTTGGATATGAGAAGGTTAGTAACAATAATAACTCACATAGAATTTTATCTTCATTAATGATGAATGACAAATATGACTTAGAGAAGTTTAAGTTTGTAAGAGATAAGTTGGTTTTAAATAAGAAATTATATCCTTTTAGTTAAAACTGTTTTGAGAAGGTTGGATAAACTAACCTTCTCTTGTTTTGAAAAGAAGCAAGTAGTTTAATGCAAGTGAGCAAATAGTAAGGAAAGCCGGTAAGTAACACAGTAGAGTTATAGAGATTCACCCAAACTTGGCTACGCCCTCTCCCCACTTCCTTGTGATTATTTCCACAATTACCCAAATAGCTATTACACAACATTGCTATCACAATAAGAATAAATAATGTCACAAAAACAAGCACAACACAGATTCCCTTCCCTACACTTACAATTTTTCCAATACAACAATCATCTCCACCACCAATTTACTACAACTATAAACAAACAGAAATGGATTCTCTAACTTTAAGTTTCCAAACAAACCTCAACAATAAACGGAATAAAAGCAGATTAATCACACAAGAATAAACCAAAACTGCAAACCTAAAATAAAATAAACCTAAAAATACTCACAACTCCAGTAGGTGAGTAAGTGGTGATGGTGAACTTCTGATCACTTTGGTAGTCTCTGTAAAGAAGATCTACAGTAACACCAAAACAAAATCAAAATAAATTAAAATAAATTTAGCAGATTACAGTAAGAGAGAGTGAGAGAGAGTACCTCTGGCTTTTTTGCCGATGTCAGTGTAGAGACCAGGACCCTTTGCCATTGCTTCTTCTAAGAAAACTTGAAAATGAAAATAGAGGAAGAAGAAGAAGAAGAAGAAGAAGAAGAAGAAGAAGAAGGGTCGTGAGCTAAGCGGTGTTAGAATCTTCGGGAAGGTACAAAAATAGCTGAAATGTACAAAAATGGAAAGGAATGACTCTACAAAGGAATGACTCTACGTTTGGTTATTTGAATTGTTTAAAATGGTATTAAAAGCAATTTTTTAATAGCAAAACTCAATGAGATAAATATACACAAAACATGATGTAAGACTTTTATACCTTTTTGTCTTTGACAGCTAATATGCCTTCAGACAGTTGATTTTCTAGGTTCTGCAGTTCCTTAAAGTTCAATCCATCAAGCTCTTTACCCATCATCCTTCTACACAATATCAAAAATATTATCAAAACAAAAAATCTGAACCAAGATTATAGTTTCTGTTAAATGTAATAGCAGATAATAACATATATAAGTGTAACTCACAAGTATGCTGAACGAAGCTTTGTTATTTCATCCTTAAGATGGTTTGTATCAGGCTCCATAACCTAATTTAAATTATGTAAGGACTAAAATTAAGGGTAACAGTTCAATATATATATATATATATATATATATATATATATATATATATATATATATATATATATATATATATACAGAAATTAATAAAATAATAATTAAGAGAAGGGTGAAGAATAATACATCTGTTGGAGGCTCATTGCTAGGTTGTTCTGCACCAACCAATTGCAGGCCTTTGTTGTACCTTGAAATGGTATGCTCCATGCTTCATGAATAAATTAAATAAAATGTAATTGGTTAGAAGAAAATAACTGCCTCAGATAATTGACAAACGCTTCCACAAACACATACTTAACCAACTGACAATTGACATTTCAATTTCAATCTAACAAAAAACAGAAAACATAAGATCAATTAAGCATTGATAGATATGGATTATGGAAGATATACCTTTCCACAAAACTCACAGAAGAATTTGCTATGTTGACTAACTTCCATCTTCTTGATCTGCTTCCGCACACTAGCACCATAACGGGTACCTAACATAAGAAAATACGAGAAGATGGCTCGTCATATATTCCATCAAAGAAACCCATTGTCATGCATATTCAAATGACCTATACTTAAATCCAAATTATATGATTAGAAACTGAACCATTCCCCTTAAACACCATCTAGACAAGTAATTTAGCAGTGTTAATACAAATATGCTGAAAAACCAAACCTCATAGCAGAACACATTTCCGGTAGTCTTCACTGCCACAATGTGTGTACATTCAGTGAAAATTTTGTTTAGCACTGGACATTGATATTCTCCTGCAGAGTAACAAAGACAGGCTCTTCGTCTTGCAGAGTAACAAACTAGGGATTTCATAAAGCAGATATAAGTCACTTCAGGCCTGATATTGTAAATTTAGTGTTCTCTTTACCAATCAACCTAGTAGCAAACCTGCAGTTATCACAACAAATCAGAAATACTATAGAAGATTTATACATAGATTTTTTAATAAGAATAATTATTATAGAAACAAAATAATGGTGCTAAATATAGAAACCAAAAAATTCTCATACTGTGCTCCTTCTTGTACAACACTATCATTCGTGAGTTTCTCAGCATGTGAAGAAGGGAGTTTTACCTGAAACTCAGAGTTTCTCATTCGTGACTTCTCAGCGTGTGAAGATCGTCGTGTTCCTCAGTCATACAATCACAAACATCGAAGAACCAAATTAGGGTTCATGTTAGAAAATAACCAAGAAGAACATAAACAGAAAAATAATAAGGTTTTTACCTTAGTTTGGTTGTCCGATTAAGACCCTAAGTATCAGATCTACAAAAATCACAGGTGTGTGTTTTTAGGGTTTGAAATTCTGCAACAGCAACGCGATCTGAGACAGAAGGTGACGACGGTGACGACGATCTGAGGGTGGTTGTTGGTGAGATAGGGTCTCTGTTGGTGTACGACGGTTGTCGTTCGCGATGTGAGAGAGGGTTTCTGTTTAGATCTGACGACGGTGAGAGGTGAGGGGGAGGAGAAACGCGACGATGAGGGGAGGAGAAACGCGACGGTGAGGGGTGAGGGGGACGAGAAACGCGACGGTGAGAGTGAGCGTGAGAAGCTTAGGTTCGCGAAGGAGTTCTGAGAGTGAGAGTGAGAACCTTAGGTTCGCGAAGGAGAGAAGGGTCTGAGAGTGAGAGGCTTAGGGTTCGCGACGGTGAGGGGTGAGGGGGACGAGAAACGAGAGTGAGCGTGAGAAGGTTAGGTTCGCGAAGGAGTTCTGAGAGTGAGAACCTTAGGTTCGCGAAGGAGAAGGGTCTGAGAGTAAGAGTAAGAAGCTTAGGGTTCGCGAAGGAGAGAAGCTTAAGTGAATTTTTTTTCTTTTTATTTTAGTACTTTAGAAGTCGGAGCGTTATACACGCTTGACTTCTAAAGTATTTTAGAAATCAAGCATTCATGCGCACTTCTAAAGTATTAAAATAGAAAAAAAGAATTTCACCCTTAATTACAAGTTTGCCACCGTGTCACTTATGTAGTCAGGCGCATACACGCCTGACTTCTAAAGTCTTATTCTTTCCCTATTTCTTCACTTTAGAAGTCAGGCGTGTATCTGCTTGACCTTAATACTCGCGAGTTTTGCCACTTATTTACAAGTTTGCCACCGTGTCTACCTATGTAGTCAGGCATCTGGGCGCCTGACTTTAAATGTCTAATTCTAATGTCATTTTTGCACTAGTGATCTCTCTCCCTCGCGGGTCTCTGATCTTCCCTTCACAATTGTTCTTTCCCTCTCTTCCTTCTCTCTCTATTCACTAGTTCTCTGGCTCTGATATCCTTTTTTTCTCTCCAGCAAACCCCTCTTTGTAACCCTTCTTTGTATCTATGGATCATGAAAAGTGGAGAAAATTATTGTGTTAAAAAAATTGAAAGCAAAAGACGAGAAGAAGAGAGAAGAAAGGGAGAGAAAAGGACAGGGAAGGAAAAATGAGGGAAAAAACAGGAAAGAAAGGAAGAAAACAGATGCTATGATTCATCCGGAGAAAGAAAAAGAAGAAGAAGGAGAGAGAAGGAAAGAAAGGAAGAAATGGAGGTTGGGTACACAAGTGAGAGTGAGAGATAGAAACAGTGGGAGAAAGAGTGGGAGATAGATGATAAGTGTTATAGAAGAAGAAATGGAGCGATGGGAAGGAAAGGAATGTATTGTGATTTTTAACCAATGGAGCCAAATGGATGGAGATATGAAACTCAGACGAGGCTACATGTGGAAGAAGAAATCAGTGATAAGGGATTGGATAAAAAAAACGAAGCAACCAATGGAAGAAAGCCAGGTGAGCAGTCAACCAATGGAAGCAAGCTACAAAAGAAGCAGCAAGTTTGGCACCAATATTGGCCCAAGATGCAGCTCGCTTAAAAGGTAAGATTCTACAATGGATTGGTTTGAATATTTCATCAATTCCAATTTGAGAAATAATCATAGTAGCGAACGCAGTCGGTCCATGTGGATGCATGGGTAGAGCATTAGTCTCTATATATAAAACTCCAACAGCCTACACGCTCACAATCGCCGCACTCTTCAACTAGTTTGGCGCTCACTTTGTTTTTTTTGGTACATCAATTTAATCTCCTTTAATTTATGGTTCAATTTGCATGTTTCAATTCTTTGCTTTGCCGCCATTCCCTAATGTTGCCATTTCCTGGTCTTGACACATGTTTGTAACTTCCCTTAGTAGTGTTACATTTCAATTCACTTTGCCACTCTAACATTCCTTATCTTGCACATAAATTTTTATTTCATGTCATTATCTAAAGGTGGCATCTAATATGGAAACAAGGACACTAATCTTTACTAGATGAAATCATATAATTGTAGATAAATCCCTTATACCATATACACCCCAAAATGACCAAACGGACGAAACTACCCCTTAAATCCACTAAATTTCCGAAAATACCTCAAATCTAGATAAATCCAGAAGTATGTTTTTTTGATTTTCCAGAAATATCGCTTTTTACGGTATTTTCGGAACACATTTTACATTCCGGAAATACCGTAAAATGCGATATTTCCGGAAAACCAGAAAAACATACTTCCGGATTTATCCCAATTTAATGTATTTCCGGAAATCCCTTAAAATTGCCTTCCGAATTTATCATATAATATGGTGTTTCCGGAGTGCAAAAATAAAAAATGAAACATTTATTTGATTAATTAAAAACGCCTTCTACATTGATTTAAAATAACAGATTGCAACAACAAACAAAACGAAAACATAATAGAAACTACTGAGATGGTGGAGTGAAACGACGAAGGATCTCAGCGACGGTCCTTCTGGTTTCGACGTATAAATGCAGATAACCCTTCTATTTAAAGATACCATGAATGGCCATCATCGTCGTTGTTGACATCCATTGCAGACCAGTGCACACGTCCATTACAGAGTCAACTATTGCATGCCAAAGAATCATCACTGACTTCACCCTATCTCCCTTGACAGCCTTCTTAATTTTAGCATTCACATTGTTGTTAATGTGATACCTATCACAACCAAAAACAATCTTATTTTTCTTCCTTTACCATTCTCACTCGACTCGGATCGAATAATAATGACAATTACCCCGTTGGCTTTCCCGATATCTCTAGCCCAACGGGTAACAATATCCCGAGTAGGAAAAACCTGAGATGTGATAAACGCATCCGATAAATCCATAAATGGGCATTTGCCATCTGTCGTAGCCATATTGGTAAAAAAAGCTAAAAATTCATTTTCCGAAAATACCGAAAATAAGGGTATTTCTGGAAGTTTAAAAAATTAAACTTTCCGGAAATACGTCAAAAAAATGTATTTCCGGAAGGTTAAAAATTTGAATTTCCGGAAATACCTAACGGTGGGTATTTCCGGAAGCATAACTTGTATTTCCGAAAATTTGAACTGATAATATTTTCGGAAATACCTTTTTTTTAGATATTTCCGGGAATCTTACAATTTTGTGGGGCCTGATCAGATTTTGGTAAAAATAAAAAGGTATTTTTGGGATAAAATCAAATATGAGGGTATGAGGTTTAATGGGGGGTAAAAAAACATCCTTTTGGTTTTTTATACAGTTTTAAATAATGGAAGAAAGCAATTAAACTTAAACATTAAAAACCAAATAAGTTTTTTTGTCAATTAGCCCAATCTCAGTTCAACAATGGTTCAATTAGCCTCTTAGTTCAATTTGCCCAATATAATATATCTTTCAGATTGGGTTCCAAGCAAAGCACCCGAGAGATCGATAGTTAATTCCAAGTTTTTGTGAAAGCTTCCCTCAAAGCCGCCATAAAACTCGATTTGGAACAAGGGAAAGGACAACACACAACCAGTGTGAAAAAGAAAAGAATACGGCAATACCAGAAGGCATATACAAAGTACTTTTTAATTGGCGACACCCTACTATTGACGATATTCGTAACACACAGTATTCTTTAATTGGTGCATTTTTTTTGTTATCATGTTTTTGATGTGCATGTTTTTGATTGATCTACATCAGGAAACTTGAATTGCCACGTGTAAACCCGGCTTTACCGATCTGTGTGGTTCTCCCTCCCAACAGAGTTTATGTCACGCTCAATATTTGAACCCGAGACATTGGGGTAGAATCCGAGCCCAGTTACCACTCGGACCAATCCTTGTTGGTTTTAATCGGTGTATTTAGTTCTAAAGCTAACTCTTAATGAAAGTATGAATTGCTAAAATGAAAATAAGTACATAATCAACTGGGAGTAATTAATTCTCTACAAAAACATGGTGTGTTCAAACGATTATGTGGCTTTCCAACAACATCACAATTTGAGAGACAAATCAATTGTTAAGTTTCTAAGGTTTATGCATATTATCAATTTATACTATTTCTTGACCGCAAAATGCAACTTTTCAGTTCTATGTGAAACATCACTAATCGAAAAAAGGCATTTCATATCGGTTAAAATTGACATTTCATATCGGTTCCGGAACCGATGTCGAAAAAAGAGATATAAAAAATAGGGACATTTCATATCAGTTCCTGAACCGTTATGAAAAGTTGTTTTTATATCGGTTTCCCCTAGAACCGTTATGAAAAGTCAGTTTTCGCTTATATTTGACATCGGTTTTATATGGGAACCGATATGAATACTGATTTTTAACATCGGTTTTCTATCAGAACCGATATGAAATACTGATTTTTAACATCAGTTTTCTATCAGAACCGATATGAAAAGTCAGGTTTTTTTTTTTAAAAAAAAAACTGGTTTCTGTTCAGCAATATACATGGAACAATACTCTGTACATAGAACAACGAATGGGAACAACTGTGTTATTTTTCAATATTATTTTCTCCTCATCATATATACTCCTAGATCCTAGTTATCATCATATGGAGGAAATGGTAAAAATACCAGTATGAAGATGAGAGAAGAAAAAGGAGACAAGGTTGGAGAAGTAGGTGGAAATTCACATTGGAATTAGTCCCTCCCCTGCCCAATGCTATACTATCACAACTATTTGGCATTAAATTCACTACAACTATAAGAGATAAATCCAACAATTTTCTTTCTGCAACATGCAATTTATTAATAGATAACTTAATTAACCATACAATACAGTTGCTATCTATATATCAACAGCCTCTTAGCTGCATAACATAACAACATAGGGCATAAATTGTAACACTTGAAACAATTATCAGATCAAATTTTTTCTCTTTCTTGGATCAGTACTGTCCACCTTGGACCACCTCTTAACACGACTACGAGCTACGATAACCTGCATAAAAATGATTTAATCATGTTTAACATGTATAATTATAATGTACTCTCATTTGGAATGTGGTAGATAGAACTTAGAAGCAATATAAATAAGTTAATTACCTGCTCATCCCAATTAGTTTTGTAGGTGATTATAGTTAGCACTATAGTTTGAATCAATGTTCCAAACAACATTCCCATCCATATTCCCTGCACAAGTTGATCAATAATAAGGCAGCATAAAGGTGCAATTTCAAAACAAGAGTTATATAGTTATGGCTTACCTTCACTTGCCAATTGATAACATTACCAAGTACAATTCCAAGAGGAATACCTATGATGTAATAACAACCTATGTTCACATATGCTACAATGCTTTGCCACCCTGCTCCAATAGCCACTCCTGTTGAAAATTCACATTTCTTTCATATTCATTCAAATTCAAATATATATAACCGTTGTAGTTGTCTACGTAACACTGACACTTTAATTACTTCCACTTTCTCAAATTGAAGACGTGTCAACTCACAGAGAGGAAATGTTGTCATTAGTACCTGAGAGTACAGGTTGACCACTGTTTAGTAGTATAGAGATTGATAACAAAGGCGAATATATACGCAAGTCTTTCTCTAAAAACTAAGAAAAATAAAAACAAAATGAATCCAATGGCCAATGATGTGAGCACTGTCACAACAATAGAGAACTTTGCAGCTTTGGCACTTCCTTTTCCTAGCTCATTTGCTACTCTAACATTGCAAAACAAGTAGTAAAAATCAATATTCAAGTGTAAAAAACGTATACAACATGTAAATCAAACAAAGCAAAATGGAATGTTGATGACACAAAAATGGTGATATGAGATTATTACCTAGCAGCAGCCATGAAACCAAGTGATATCATCATTTCCCATCCATTAATATTGAGACTGTCAATAGTAAAAATTGATCTTTAGCAAGCAAAAAACAAGCCTTTTATACTGTCAATAGTAAATATATAAACATAACACATAAAGTTTAATAAAAATGGTTGGTATAGTGCAGAATGATTACCATATAGAAAGAGCATCAATTTCAACTTCTGCATTTTTCATGTTACCTGTCAAGAGAACCAATATTGTGTTGTACCATAGCTCAAGACTGCAAAATATAAACAGATTCAAGTTAGTCATGCCTATATCTATTCACAAACATTCATAAGAAATAACATTAAAGCAATGTCGATAACCAAAACTTCATTATCTAGTCCAAGAAAAAATGAAATCCAAATCAGTTTAGCAACTATGAAAAATAGAAGTAATTGAAGTGTCAATGTCGGTGTCTGACACGACCGAAAACGTCTACAATCAGAAGTGCTATTTTCAATTGCAGACCTAATCTGTTCATATCTTTCCTCAATCCCTTTCTTGTCACCTGCCCCATGAAGAACAACAGTGTCATCCTTAGAAATTGTCACCTGCAACATTAAGAACACTAGTTAGTCATCTACATACACCCAATAGACTATGACTATCATTGTTAGCAAGTTTAAGAGAGGGTTCCACTGATTAGGGTTCCAGAGAGGGTTCAAATAACAACCAGAATGTTCAAATCGCAATCAGAGGGTTCAAATCATACCTGAGTTAAAATCGTTTCAGAGGGTTATGGTTCAAATCGCATCCCGAGAGCCAGAGAGAAGCAGAATCACACTTCTGATGAAGAGAAGTAGAATCGCTGATGAAGAGAAGCAAAATCGGACCACGTTAAAGCGTTAGGGTTCAAACATTAGGAAGCAATTAGTTAGGGTTTTGCGTTTTGGTGGGGACGGTGAGTGGTTGGTGGTGACCGGTGAGCGATAGTGAGGGCTTTGTGAGTGTTGTACGTGGTGATGGAGTGCGAGAGTGTGAGAGGCTTTCAAAAGGAACCTGGTTAAAGAAAAAGGAACTGTTTCATGATGGTTGCAGCGAGATGGTTGCCGTTTGATGATATTGTTCCAGCGAGTTTCAGTTTGATGATAGGGTTGCAGTGAGAGGCTTTCTGGAGGTATGCGAAAGGGTTTTTGCAGCGAGAGGGTTTCTGCAGCGAGTTTGATGATGATGGTTCGCGAAAGGAAAGGAAAGGAAAGGAAAGGGTTTATCTCTTGTTTCCAGCGAAATGGAAGGGAAGGGAAAGGGAAAGGGTTTTTGCGTTCTTGTTTCTGGAGCGAGAGGGAAGGGAGACGCAGCGGTACTGGAGACACAGTGGAAGAGATGAGGGAGAGAAGCGAACAGCGAATGAGAGTACTGAAAGGGAGCGAACAATGAAAGCCTAATTTTTTAGTTTCTATAACAGGTGGTTTTTGACCCGTTATGGAAGCCTAATTTTTTTTCACTTTCTATAACGGTTAAGCAATGGAACCGATATGAAAGATGGTTTTTGCACTTTCTATATCAGTTCTTGTGGCAACCGATATAAAAATTGTAATTTTATTTACAAAACTGCCACCGCGCCACTTTTAACATCAGGCCGTTTTTAACCGATATAAATGACAGTTATAAAATGCATTTTTTTCATTAGTGCATATCGGTTGTAGAAGGTGCCAAAGAAATGCAAAAAGAAAGTTCTTCCCGTTAGGTTTAACATGTATACAACCAGAAAATATTTGCAAGACTTTTTGCATCCAAGTTATTAAGGGCCAAAAAATATGTGCAAAGAGAAGTGTGTCTTTATGAGGCTGAAGGTGATTTCTGTTAGACAATCAAAAAAACAAAAAATTCTGGATTAAAATCATTGAAAATGGTCAATGAGAATAGTTTTTAATATGATCTTCAGTCAAAAGTTTTTATGTGAGAGGCCTAAGTCCTGTCTGATTATGGTTCCCATGGTTCCCATGTTTATGCAACTAACTACCTCTGCTAAAGTGTAAAATCATTGTTTTTCTGTTTTCACTTTTATGTATGCCTTCATTTTGTGACTTTAGAATTCAATGTATTAGAGAAAGGTCTGCAGTTGAAAATGGATAATCACATAATATAACTCATAAAAATCTTCTAACCGTAATATTCTGAGAGGGTGAATCAACGTTACATTGGTAAAAGTTGCATTTTGCATTCATACCATTGTTATTATGGTATTGGATAGAAAACAAGCTTGTCTAGCCACGTTTTAATTTATGTCAGAAATGTTGTCTGGCAGACTCACTCAAGATAACATCAATGACATATGTTACATGCAAGAACATAATATATCTTTAGCAAAGTCTAGATGATGTACCATTGCTGCAGTGGCCATTAAGAAGGTTTTAGTGGTGGACATGTTTACAAGGCAAAGCAACAATATAGGGAGAAGACATATTTGACACACAAAACTCTTAGATTTTTGAATTGATTGGATGTGCAAGAACACATGTTAATTAGTAGTTCATTGGGTTTTCATGGGTTTGGGTTGTCCGCTGTTCATATAGAAGATAACATTAGGAATCACTAACTGAGGAGGATAAATGTTCAATTATTAGGAATGCATGTATAACTTATAGTTGTTAACACACTAGTGCAAAATCAGTTTTAAAAAACACTATTTATAATCAGTTGTTTAGATAATCGATTCCAAGTACGGACGCGGTGGCAGTTTTGCAATTAAATGGATGTGTGGGATATTTTTTTAGACATTCGAAATCGATTGTTTAAACAACCGATTAGAAATGTGCCCAGTTAGACATTTTGAATCGGTTTTGTAAAAAAACCGATTAGGAATAGATACATTCAGAATCAGGTTTCTAAATTGTTGAGGCAAAATCCCTTGTATCAGTTTTGATGGAAACAAACCATTTTAATAAGTGTTTAAGTTATCTGATCCCTTATGGATCTAATGGTTTTCTTGAGTGATCTAAAGTGCAGGAACCTTTCAATCAAATCTCAAGAAGACAGTGTGCTAAGCAAGCGCCACATGAGAAGGCATAATTGATGCCTTAGAAGAAAGCTATGAAGGCATTGAGGTCATAATGGATTCTCAGATGTGAAGACAATCTTAAAAAAGCCTCTCAAGATGAGTAAGGAATAGTAAGATCCTTCCAAGATGAGAAGACATAAGCTAGAGTAACTTCACAAGTTATGAAGATCCTCCTCGAGAAGCCTCGTAAAGAAAGAAGGCTTAGCAAAACCTTAGAAGATAAGAATGATGGTCAAGAGCCTGTAAGAAGATGGATGAAAGAAGATAGCTATAGTGGTTTCTTAAGATGAGAAGTTGTCTTGATGAAGAAGCTCCCCAAATAAAGAAGACACAAACTATATTGCTTCTCAAAGTGAGAAGATAATTCTTCAAGAAGCATAACAACAATGAGATGGCAAAAATAATAAGTTTCTCAAAGATGAGAAGGCTCAATCCATATAGCCTCTCATGATAAGAAAAGCTAAGGGATTTAGAAGACAACTCAGAAGCTTCTTAAGCATAAAAGTCACATGGTCATATCTTCCAAAGTTTTGAAAAATTATGAAGGTTAACATTAGCCTTAGAAGATATGAAATCAGATTAAAGAGGCTTTCGAAATGATAAAAATAGGGTTCATAAGGTCTAGTTCATAAGCTAAGAGAAGTGCTGCAGAAAAGACAAAAGACAGTTGTAAAGTGCTGCTGTCAACGAGAAGCGCAACAGAAAGCAGAAAAGTGCAGCAGATTTTTGGGAAAGTGTCCCAACGGTTATAACCGACTATATTGAGTATCAAGGCCATTTCCAATGGCTCTTTTGGGCTAGAACCTCTATAAATACCTCATAGAAGACCTCATTCAGATTGTGAGAGTTGGTGGTAAGCTTGAGTTAATATTTCCTACCATATAGCTTCTCAACAAGTTTCTGAAGTTCTACTTCTCTCAACCATACTCAGTTTTGACTTTGTTGGGGACTTTGGCCTTCTAGATTTCCTTCTGAATCCTATCACCACTCAGGTTGGAACTGCTAGGAACATCCCTGTACCTATCTGCACTGAAGGCATGATAAGCAGTCCTAACAGAATATGGGCCATCTCTTTCCCACTTCCAAACCAACTGATCCTCAGGCATCTAGACAATATTGGAATGCCTACTATTTTGGATGCCACTTCTCTACAAAATTCTTGGAAAATCTTGACCCTATCCACTATTTTAGCTCAAAGTCAATGAGTTCTGCCACCAAAGCATTTGGATCAGTTACAATAACAGTGTTTCTTAGCCTGATGCTCTCCATATCAAGCACCCAATTGTCATTCCAGATCTTAACTTTCTCTCCATTCCCAATAATCCATTTCCCTCCCATATCAATCAGCTTCCTTGCACTTAGGATACTCCTCCACACATAGCTAGGTTAATATCCCACTACGGCATCCAAGAAGGATCCCTAGGATAGTATATGCTTTTCAAAATAGATTTCAGAATAGAAGACTCCCCAGATATTAACCTCCAGCAGTGCTTCCCAAGGAGTGCAGTATTGAAGTCTCTAAAGCCTCTAAATCCCATGCCACCATTGTGTTTTGAAACCGAGAGTTTCCCCCAACTTATCTAGTGAGTTCTTCTTTTTTCCTCATTTGATCCCACCAAAACTTTGCCAGCATAGAATCAATATGATTACAGCAACCCACAGGGCATTTGATAGCAGCTAAGAATATAGTTGGGTATGGCTTGGGCCACAGCTTTGATGAGAGTTTCCTTGCTAGCTCGAGATAGACATTTTTCCTTCCAAGCTTTTAACTTCTTCCAGATACAGATGTAACGCCCCAAAAATAATAGAATAAAATAATAGAATAAATTATTTTAATTAATTAAAAAGAGATTTTGGTGGTAGAGTAATAATATAATATTTATTAAAATAATTATAAGGTGCTTTAAATAAAATGGGGAGTGGTATTGTAATTGGAGGTGGTGTTTTAATTAAATTGGGCTTAAGCTGCGGGGAAAGCCCGCAATCCAAGCCCACTAGTCTAAGCGCATATTTAAAGTGAAAAATTAGATTTTTAGCTCATTTTGTGAAAAGAAAGAAAAGAGGCGAATTGAGAGAGTGAGGAGAGGGTGGAGGCGGCGCTCATGAGAGAAGAGGGAGAGAAGAAGGGCGCGCCCAAGAGCAAGAGAAGAGGGGATCGTGTTGCGGTGATCTTAGGAGCTCACGTATACGGAGATAGCGTGTTCGTCATAACCTAAGGTAAGGGTGGGTCTCATCTTCTCTATAATAGGGTTTTATGATGGGGACTAAGTAAGGGTAGGCTCTATGTGTGCCGTTTTATGCATTTCTAGAGATTATTGATGAACCCTAGGCATATGATAACTTGTTATTTGGGAAATCGTGGTTGATGATGATTTTGAGATAAATGTGATAATTTGTATGTTCAAGGTGATTGGACGCATTTTGATGATGATTTGGTTGTGTTAGATGGTGTTCATATGCAATTGGTGATGATTGGTATGTTTGAGAATGGTTTGCTTATGTTTGATGATGTTTTGGCATGATTTGTGGGTGTTTAGAGCAAGAATTCTGGTTGCTGGGTGTGTTCTGGGCGCCAGGCGCCCTTGCTGGGCGCTGAGCGCCCGTGTGTGTTGCTGTCTGTGGAGCGCTGGGCGCTGGGTGCCAGCGCTGGGCGCTGAGCGCCCGTGTGTGTGAGTGTGTGCGTTGCGCTGGGCGCTGGGTGCCAGTGCTGGGCGCTGAGCGCCCGTGTGTGTGTGTCGTGTGTTGCGCCAAGGCGCTGGGCGCCAGGCGCTGAGCGCCCGGGTGTGTGCGTGCGTGTGTTGCTTCTTGCTAGGCGCTGGGCGCCAGGTGCCTGGGCGCTGGGCGCCCATGGCGCCAGTTTTTCAGGATGTTCCCAAATGTTTTCGAAAACTGTTTTCGCTATATCTTTTGACTCGGACATCCGTTTTGAACGATTCAAAAAGCGTTGTGAAGCATTTTCAGTTGTCTATCTATGTGTTCCTTTTAAAAATAAAAATTTATAATTTCAGAAGGTTGCTGGGCGCCCAAGTGGCTGTCCCCTGTGGTCGTTGCTGTGATATTGAAAACGCGTTTGGTGTCTTTAAAAATCCTCTTTTGCGTACGACCAGTGGTCTTAACGAAGTAATGTCAAAAATGATGATTTTGACGATGATGCCTTAGCGGCTAATATTATTTATAATGACGTGTAAATGACTGTTTTGCCCTTAGTGGCTAATATTATTTATAATGACGTGTAAATGACTGCTTTGCCCTTAGTGGCTAATATTATTTATAATGACGTGTAAATGACTGTTTTGCCCTTAGTGGCTATTATTATTATCTATAATGATGTGTAAATGACGATGATGCCCTTGGTGGCTAGTAAATGACGTTTTTGCCCTCAGTGGCTATTGTTTGAGCTGATGATATTCATGTATAAGTGACGATGGAAACCCAGTGACGTTTGAGGCCCGAAAGGCTAAGTGATGTTAAGGCCCAAAAGGCTAAGTGATGTTGTTGTTGTGTAAATTGTGAATTGACAGGTGCTGTGCCTCTTATTTGGCAAACCGGTAAGTGACGGGTCACACAGTTGACTGTGATTTGGTGTATTTGAGTATTTGTGTGTTTGTGAGTGGTGCATGTCATAGTGTCTCATGACCCATATGCATAAACCCAGTGACATTTTGAGGCCCAAGTGGCTAAGTGACGATGAGGCCTTAATGGCTAAGCGACGTTTGTGAAAAGGTACCTCATGCATATGCCCGCGAGTGGGTTGCATTTCATACTCCTGCATGACATTGTGACGACTGGTTGTGCCGAGTAACTTGATGATGGAATTGACTGTTTTATCCTTGATGATTGACTTGACGTTTCTTGGTGTGGTAGATATAGCGTCGTAACTCTAGCTTAGTGCTTATCATATGCTTTATTATATGGTTAGATGAACTCACCCCTTCTGTTTGAATGTTACCCCTATGCGGTAACGTGCAGGTGAGCTCAAGTGAAGGCTTAGGCATCTTCACTAGCTGAGTCGGGTCGTCTGCTCTGATTATGTAACACTTGGGGGAAAATAGAGCGTTGTTTTAGTTTATTCAAGACTGTGTATAATTGTTGGATTTTCCGCTGTGAAATTGTATTTTTTTAATTTACAATGACGTGTTGTAAGTATTATAAGACTGTTTTCGAAAAGCGAGTAATTTGGCGCGTGATGTTTAACGAAGTAAGTGTGACATCCCTTGTGGTGTAATTAAAATTTGAAAACTCTGATATTTTGCCAATTAAATTAATGGGTAGAAAAGGGGTGTTACAACAGACATACAGTCCATGACATATGAGAAGATAGCCTTCTTGGATATCCCAAATGGAATTAGGAAACCTAGGCATCATGACTGAGCTTCACTGCCTTTACTCCCATCATTTGATAGATCATTTGTATTTATTGTTGAGGCACATTTCGGCTAAAGGATGTTTCAGACTTGTCAAGGTTAACCACCTACGTAGGAGAAGTTTCGTAGGTTTTCAGAATAGTCAGGATCTTGTTGTCTTCTTCTGTATTAGCTCTAGCGAGAAGTAGACTGCCATCGGCAAAAAAAGAGATGAGATATTTGTAAGGCTTTCCTAGCAATCTTAAGACCATGCAGTTCCTTACCTTCCACACTCTTGTGTATCATACCAAATAGAACATCAACACAGAATAAACAGATAGGGTAAAAGAGGATCACCCTGTCTTAGCCCCTTTTGAGGATTGAAAGGAGAACAAGGCTGACCACTAATCAAAACTTGATAAGAAATGGTTGAAATGCAAGACATGATGAGATTCACAAACCTGCTAGGATAGCCTAAAGCAAATAGAGTCTTCTCAACAAAACTCCATTCCAATCTATCATATGCCTTGGACATATCTAGCTTAAGAGCCATCACCCCCTTCTTTCCTCTTCTTCTTAATCCAATGGAAGCACTCCATAGCAATCAACGTATTGTCTGTGATGAGTCTGCCTTGAACAAAGTTACTTTGCTCAATATCAACCACCTCATCGAGAGTCAACTTTAGTCTATTGGCAGTGACCTTGGTTACAATCTTCATACTGACATTACAGAGGCTGATAGGTCTGAAATCCTTGACAGAGGAGGGGTTCTTACACTTTGGAATAAGAACTATGAAGGTCTTGTTGAGCATGGTCGGATCAGCATGGTTGTTCAGAATGTTTAAGGACAATTGGGGGATATCTTACCCAACTATATGCCAATACTTCTGATAGAAAAAAGCAGGGAGCCCATTAGGGCCAGAGGCCTTAATTAAGGGCGTGCATCTGTTGGATAGCTTCAATCACCTCTTCAAGGGTAAAAACTTTGTCACAGAGCTGTTTGTTGTTGTCAGAGAGCTTACCTTCAACAACATCACAAATACCCTCCCCATCAGATGGATTTGAGGAGGAAAACAAGGTCTTAAAATACGCAGTAAACACATTTTCAACATTATTCTCTCCTCTTTGCCAGGCCCCTACTTCATCTTTGATCTTCCTAATCTGATTGACTTTGCTTCTTTGACTAGCTTTGCCATGGAAAAGCTTGGTGTTTTTATCACCATCTCTCAGCCAAACCGCCCTGCTTGTTTGTCTCCACATGGTTTCTTGAGTTTTGAGGAGATCCTCATGGTGTCTCTTTAGGTCCTTGTACCTCTGCAAATCCTCAACAGAGCTAGACTAGAGTGAGCTGTCTTTAAGTTGCTTCTCAATCCTCAGAAGATCTTTCTTAGTATTCCCCAGGTTGTGATCACTAATCTCCCCACCAATAAAACTGATATTGCTCAGCTTGCCCAAAATGTTACCACTAGATGTGCTCGAGCGTCTTCTAATTAGTTGCTCACATCTCTCCTCCTTTGACCAGCTCTCTTCAAACCGGAAAAGTTTGCTTCTGTTGCCTCTACATCTAGATAAGGGGATTTCAAACTGAATGAGGATCACTGCATGATCTGATCTAAATCTAGGAAGGTGGGATACCTTGATTGAGAAGAATCTGTTAATGAGATTTTGGTTTCGCAAAACTCTATCAAGCCTAGCTTGGATGTTATCTCTATTCTCTCTACCATTAGACCAAGTGAAGGGGTAGACTTCAAAACCAAGATCAATCAGCCTAGAATTAGAGATACACGACCTACCTATCTCTATTTGACTGAGGCTTCCTACATTGCCACCAATTTTCTCATGCTCAACCACAATATCATTGAAGTCCCCAAAGCACATCCAGGGTTTGTCAAGCTGTGAACTTAACTACTCAATTAGTCTCCAGGTAGATACCACTCTTCTCATGTCTCCTCATCAAGGCATGATCCAAGAATGTGGTTAAGAGAATAGGATATGATAGGCACCTTGTGAGATTCCTTCCAAAGAAAAGCTATTCCACCGGCTCTATCTCCACTTTCTTCCTATAGCTAGGCAAGAGTCAAATCCTAACTTTCTTCCTATATTAACCATCTCACCGAGTCACTGGCCTTCATATTTGTCTTCTTTAGAAATACAAAGAGTGGATTTTCCAAACGATTAAGCCTCAACAAGCCCTAACTGTCCGAGGATTCCCCAAACCCCTACAATTCCAGATAATGGTTTTCATTGAGAGTGGTGGTGTTGGTCTTCCAACACCACCTCTTTGTTGTTATCACCGTTATCAACCATGTCAACATCCCCCTTAAACTTCTTAGCCATAGCCTTTAATTCCTCAACAGCCCATCAAAAACCAGAACATCAATAAGCAGTCTCTTTCCCAATTCTTGACTACCAGGTTTAGCTTTGGTATTCCTAGGAGCATTAATCTTCTTTCTAGTCCACTTCCTAGTCTTACCATCTTTCTTAGTACCAGATGCATTTCCAGGTTCACAGGTAGTGGTTAGAGCCACAATGCCTAGAGTTTCAATCACTTCCTCCACTTCTTTAAAGGAAGAGTTGACAACAGGACTTAGGGATTGGTTTTCAATTATTATCCCATAGGTTTACTGCTTATCTTGGTTCACTTCTCTCTCTCCCCCTCTATCTTTCTCAACAGATTTACAGTTACTGTTACTAGTAGTTGAGAATAGGGATCTATAGCACCTACCTAAGCTAGTGTCCCTTTTGTGTTCCTCGACCACTCTAGGCAGCGGTGAAGCTTTGAGCCAAGGCCCATACGCCCGATCCTTCAACTCTAGGTTACCATACAAATCAGCATCCACATCAACATCAATTAAAAAGCTTTCAGCAGAGAATGAACAACCACCTAAGTGTGGGATCTTGGATGCAACAAATATCTCCCATTTCATAAGTGAATCCATATGCTTAATCGATGGCTCTGACACATTAACATAACCAAAAAGGAAAGGACCGCAAGTTAAATTAATAAATAAAATCATATTTGATATTTAGCTACGTAATATGCAGGAAGATCCAAAACAAAACAGATAGCACAAGAAGTCTTGGAGTTGCAGCACAACATAGAGAAGTATCTTACCCATAAAAGGCTTGGTGACATGTTAACAATGTTTTAAAACTCGAACCGGTGACCGACTCGGTGAAGGTACCGGGTCACTGGGTCAATGGTCGGACCGATGGGTCGACAGTTGAACCGCATGACCAAAACCGGGACCGGATGACTCGGACCCGGTCTCTATTTCGAGAATTTTCAATACCTATATAGTATATAATATAAATTTCGTCCCTGTAAAATTAATAACTATGTTTATTTTATATCTACTAAAATATAAAAAATTCCCAAATTTTCAGGACCTATATATTTCATACTTGTAAAACTTAATTTGCTAAAATTACACACCATGCCTATTTTATTTTTATTTGCTTGGTATATATTAAATAAATTTTAAAAGTTCATATCATGCTTCAATAAATATTTAGAACAAAAATTTCATAAGTTAACAACTTAATATTAAATAAATCTTTAAAAAAATACTTAATATTAAATAAGTTTGTTGAAACATAATATTAATATTACAAGCTAATGCCATGACGATGAGCGTACTTGACTTTTAGGAAAAGAGGTACCAATTATATATATTTGAAATAAATAATATCCTCATTAAGATTGGTAGCCTCATGGTAGCACTCAGCATTTGCTTTCAACAGGTTAGGGGTTCAAACCCCACTAATGGCATTTTGTTGAGGGTTTTGAGTTTCTTTTGTTTTAAGTAGTTTACAAATAGTCCCACATCGCATAGAATGAACGGAACATGGAGGAGAATGAGATATAAAAGCAAGGCGTATGTCAATGGGAAACATACTTACCTAGATGGCAATCACTAGTGGGGGCCTGCGTTCGTGCGGCCCCTCCCAATTACAGTTCAAAGATTTGATAAAAAAAAAAAGCAAAATGCACAACCCAGTCCGGTTCGAGCCGGGTCACCGATTTTTCCAAAAACCGGCCGAGCCACACCGGTTCCCACCGGTTTACTGCATGGCCGATCCAAAACCTTGACCGGCTCGGTTACCCCCCCCCCCCCCCCCCGGTTCCTGATTTGATCGGTCCGACCGGCCGGGTCGAGCCAGTTTTTAAAACACTACCACAAAATATAAATAAAAAAATAAAAAATCTGCAGACTAGATAAGAAAGTTACATAAATATTTTAAATAAAAAATTAAATTACATTAAAAATTAAATAGACTCAATTAAAAATATCTTATTAAGTTAATAAAATTAATAAATCAAGTTCTATAATAAAATCTTATTACTTAATTTAATTAATCAATATTTTTCAATAATTTAGTTTTTACATTATTTTTATAAGGGTGTTTATGTCATTTACTAAACACATCTTTTTCTTTCCTCTCACTTTCTATTCACTTTCCACTCATATCAAACAACCAAAAAATCATCTCACTTTCTACTCACCTTCATTCCTTCAACTTTCTTTTCTAATCCAAACACACTATTAATATTAAGGCTTAATTACAGTTTTGGTCCCCCTATTATGACCAACTCACGATTTTGGTCCCCAAAGTTTTAATTTGACGATTTTGATCCCCCTATTTTCCCAATTTGTAAAATCAAGGTCCCCCTTGTTAATTTGGTCAAAATTAAAACTGTATTTTGACTTTTATCCTACGTGGCAGTCCACGTGGCATTGTTCCTCTTCAACCCCTCCCCCCACGTGGACTGCCACGTAGGATAAAAGTCAAAATACAGTTTTAATTTTGACCAAATTAACAAGGTGGACCTTGATTTTACAAATTGGGAAAATAGGGGGATCAAAATCGTCAAATTAAAACTTTGGGGACCAAAATCGTGAGTTGGTCATAATAGGGGGACTAAAACTGTAATTAAGCCTAATATTAATATAAGGATTAAGAAATGAGGTCTCCAAGGCTGTGCATCCATGAAGCCCGGATACTTTAAAAATGGAGACGTACCCGTGTCGGATACGTATCCGATACCGACACGCACCCGATACTTCTCGATACGTACCGAAAGAGTATCCAATAATTTTTTAATTCTTTTTAAAAAATATTTGACTCGATACTTTTCAGATACATCTTTGATACTTCTTACCAACTAAGGATACTTCTCAGATACTTTTTCGATACCTCTTACCAACTAAGCACATGATTGTCACTCATATATGATACACATTAATACCTCAATAACTAAAAGACAAAATTATATGTTTTTTCGTAATACAATAATAGAAGAAACAATACATTGTGATATGAGTGAGATAAATATACGTAACTATCTCTATTTGATAAGATCACAAGTATTTATTTCTACAATGTGATGAATATATATTGACTAATGATATGCTTATGTTTTATTGAGCAACTACGTACTAATATGAATATCTTAGTCTATAAAAAGTCATCTATTACTGCCACTGACTATTCGTATTATACGATTTCGAGTGGTCTCAGTTACTTGTCCACCCTTACTTTTTATGACTAGTCACTCATACATAGGTGTGTCGGTTGTCCTCTTCCTTTCATCCATATATTTTTCTGTGTGATTTTTTTATCTATTTGAGCTGTTTTTTTTCATGTCCATAAAATGCAATATTTCAGTTTTTCATCTTTGTTTTTTTCTATTTGTGTTTCTATTCTATTTTATTTTTTCTGTTATGTTTTTTTATATTTAAATTTTAATTTAATTTTTTATTAGAGTATCCCAGCCGTGTTGTATCTTGATTTTCAAAATTTTTCCATATCCTCGTATCCGTATCGTGTCGTATCCCATATCGTATCCGGTATCCGGACTTCATAGCTGTGCATATAAGCTTCGCTAGGTCTTTTACAATTCTCGAAGAGATGACTTCACATTCCAAAGTTTGAGCGGCGAGTCGGCGACATTGTGATTCCTCCTCCTTTCATTTGTAATGTAAACTAAGTATTTAAATAATAGGAATTGGACATTGTATTCTTCCCATTCTATTCTATTTTGCTCCAAGCCTCGTTTCTTACCTTACCATTTGCCACAAAAATATTTAATTTTGAGTGTAACAACTAGTGCCACGTGGCAGCCATCCATTGGCTGCTGACGTGGCACATGTCAGTGCCACGTGGCACTGGTGACATAGGAGCTGACGTGGCATGTCAGTGCCACGTGTCACAGAGGCCCAATAATAAGATGACATGTGGCAGGGGGTAACTGGATATGTGACATTTTACATATTTTAACAGAAAATTTAACGGCAGGGGGGTAACTGGATAACTTTACATTTTGTAAAGTTTGTTTTAAATGTTTTTTTTTGCAGGGGGGTAACTGGATAATGGCTATATTTGCAGGGGGTAATAACTATTTAAACCAAACTAGACTGCTATGGGAATATATTGTTGATATGCTTAAGGAAAATTTTCTAATTACTAATACCAATAATGTGAAAATGCTTTTGCTCTTGTAAATGTTGTTGAAGTGCAGTAATGCTTTTAGTTTTATGATTGGAAAGCATGATGTAGAAATATGTTTTGAGATTGGGTTAGTTTTTTTTGGCTTAAATGCACTTTTGGTCCCCCTATTTTACTAAATTTGCAATTTTGATCCCCCTATTTTTTTTAGCAATTTTGGTCCCCCTATTTAACTAAATGCGCAATTTTGATCCCCGTGTTTATTTTTGTGCAATTCTGGTCCCCCCATTTCACTAAATAAGCAATTTTGATCCCCCTATTACAGAAAATGATTTAATTATTCAAAATAAATAAACTACTTTTATATTTTAAATAGTTAAATATTTGTTTAAAAAATAGAAAATTATTTAATTATTTAAAATAAATAAGCTATTTTTATATTTTATATTTTAAATAGTTACATATTTATTTAAAAAATAGAAAATTATTTAACTATCTAAAATAAATAAGCTATTTTTTTATATTTTAAATAGTTAAATATTTATTTAAAAAATAGAAAATCACTAAAATTTTTAAAATAAATAAACTATTTTTATATTTTATATTTAAAATATAGATTAAAATAATAAAATAGGGGGACCACGTATTTTATTTTATTAAATATTTATTTTAATCAATTAAATTATTTTATATTTTAAAACATAAAATATAAAATAATTTAACTATTTAAAATAATTAAATTATTTTCTATTTTTTAAGATAAAAAATATAAAAATAGTTTACTTATTTTAAATTATATATTAATATATAAAATATAAAAATAATTTATTTATTTTAAATCATTTTCTATAATAGGGGGATCAAAATTGCACATTTAGTAAAATAAGGGGACCAAAATTGCACAAAAATAAATAGGGAGACCAAAATTGCGCATTTAGTAAAATATGGGGACCAAAATTGCTCAAAAAAAATAGGGGGATCAAAATTGCAATCTTAGTAAAATAGGGGGACCAAAAGTGCATTTAAGCCTAGTTTTTTCTTGCTTTCTTTTTCTTGAATGTGGTGCTTCTCACTTTGTTTTAGTTGCTTTGCAAGTTCAACAATTGAACTTGTGAAGTTTCTTTCTCCAAGAATCATTTTAGGCTAAATAGAACTTTTGGTCCTTTATCTTTGCTTTAGATTTCACTTTGGTCCTTTATCTTTTTTTTAGTCCGTTTTGGTCCCTCATGTTTCGTTTTTGTTTCATTTTGGTCCCTCACGTTAGTTTTGACTAACGGACGCCACGCTGGCAGTTAACTGCTGACGTGGCGTCCTCAATTCATTAAATGACGTGGCAGAAATATATTATTTAATTGTTACTGAAATTACACATAAGCATTTTTGGTTTTTAATTTAAATAAACAAAACTTAAATAAACAAATCAACAAATAAACAAAACTTAAAATCAAAATCTGAGAATCTTCTTCTCCCTTTAAGAACAACAAGAACACCACCCCTTTCAAAACCCTATGGTCATCTTCAACTCAGATGTTCTTCAATCTTCAATTAAAAATAATTTTCGATCATCTTCGTTCAACTAAAATCTTAAATCTTCATTCAATCTTCAATCTTCGTTCTTCGTTCAATCCGTGATTCGTTTTTCAGATTTGAAACCCAGGAGAGAAGAAGAAAAACAAAACCCAGGAGAGAAGAAGAAAGATGATTCAGGGTTTCGTTTTTCTGGTTTCGTTTCTTCAATTCATTTTGGGACATCCAATTTCTGGGTTTCTAAGAACGAATCTGATTCAATTTCTGAATTCGTTTTTTGGGTTTTTTCTTTCGTAGGGGACCAAAATGAAACAAAAAGAAAACGTAGAGGACCAAACTGAAACTAAAAGAAAACGTAGAGGACCAAACTGAAACTAAATTGAAACTGCAACTCTGCATCAATGGCGAAAAGCCAGAAACTCGTTGTTTTACGAAATTGATTTAGGGCTTCTTTAGATCTATTTCTTGCGATCAAAACCCATCCAAGATCAAACAAAACGGTTGCCTAAATCACTAGATTCAATTAATGGAGAAGATGTTGAATGTTTTTAGTTTTATTTTACTATTTTTAGTTTTATTTAGATTTTGTGTTTTCTGTTGTTGAACCCAGAAACAGATTCGAACGCACAATCTTTGTCATTCATTCGTTGATGAGAGTGATTCTTCGTTTTCGTTCGTTGATGAGAGTGATTCTTCGTTTTCGTTTTCGTTCGTTGATTTCGTTGATGAGAGGACCAAAATGATTTCGTTTTCGTTGATGAGAAGACCAAAATGATTTTGTTTTCCAGATCTGCGTTTCAAGATCTCGTTTCTAATCGTTTTCCAGATTTATTTTTGTTTTATGTTTGTTTTATGTTTTTATTTTTTATTTAAATTAATAAACGAATTTGCTGATGTGGAAATGAGTGTCCCTATGCTTGCCACGTCATTAATGAATTGAGGACGCCACGTCAGCAGTTAACTGCCAGCGTGGCGTCCGTTAGTCAAAACTAACGTGAGGGACCAAAATGAAACAAAAACGAAACATGAGGGACCAAAACGGACCAAAAAAAAGATAAAGGACCAAAGTGAAATCTGGAGCAAAAATAAAAGACCAAAAGTGCTATTTAGCCTTCATTCTATCAACTTCTTTGTGTATAAGGAGTTTGTAAGTTTTGATCTATTCTGCCCTTCACTGCAAAGTGTGCACCAAATCTGAAAATAGGCCAAACTTAATTGCTTTGTAATGTCGACTATTAACAATTAAAGACCTTTCAAAATGAGTTCTTTGTTGGTATCGAAAGCTTAGTAATGTGTTTCTTAATTTTTTTCATAGAAGCATCTTCTGAACATTGAGAATTGTAATAGCAACATTTTTGGTATACTAGCCTCATAACCCGTGCGATGCACGGGGTGCGCTAGTATTGATGGATCGGGTTAAGATAGCACATACAGATCTAAATACGCTAGGTTAATATTTGATAATAGTAAGTAAAGTATAATTAGGAATCAGATAGAGCATATAAAATTTGCATAAAAGTTAAGAGTTATAGATATTAAAACAGCACACTACAAAGTCTTAAACATGCATAATAAAGTTTTAAAGATGATATCCATAGTACTCAATGCTACTCTGATAAGTTTGTAATATGCCGATGTGAGGACTTCTTTGGTGGGTGATCTGTAAGTACCTCTATAAGTGCTCAAAGAGCCGTGAGGCCTGCCCTGACCTCGATGAGCCCCCGGAGCCCAACTCACCTAAATTTTTACTTGCTCAAAAAAAGTTTGTAATATATCAACAACTTAATTAGTGAGTTTGGTACCACATTTGCTCAATTTGACTAAAAATTGAGACCCCTTTGTATTGTAACATCTCGATTTAGAATATGAAGTAAAAAGGAATTTGGATGTTACAATGTATAAGCTTAAAGGAATTTGGATGACAACAAAAATCTTCTTTACAATTGTACTTTTCATGTTCATCCATCTCCGAGTCATAACTTGATCCAACTGTTCAGTTTCAAAATTAAATAATTATAATCAATTAAAACAATTTGCCATTCAAGAAATGAAAAAATCTTCCAACTTCTAATGTTGGCTGCCAAAAGGGTACCTGCCAAGTATACCATTTCAAAACATCATTCTGACAATATAATTTTCAATCAAAATACTTCAATCACATGAAAGTTAGTTTGAACAGCTTGAAAACCCATCACTTGATCACCACCTATAACTGTAAGTGCAGGGAAAGCAAACGTGATGACTAACCTCTGTTCCAGCTCCTGTTTGATCCCCTCTTGCTATTGTTGCTTACTGATGATTGCTGCTTCTGTTCTGTTTAACTGTTTATGTTTTTGGGTTTCTTAATGTTTTGTTATTAGGGTTTCAGTGTGAAACCCTAATTTCTACTCTGAAATACTCTAAATTTTCGTATCTGTTTTTCTGTCTTTTCTGTGTCTGAATTACGCTGATTTTTATAGGTGTGAAACGTAACCGAAAATTTATAACTAACTATTTCGTTTCCGTTTCAGATATCGGGCTTATTGAGAAGCCTTGGAGAGCAAGAACAAGCCCAGAGAGCTGCTGATCTTTTTTGTATTTTCGTTTTCTACTTTTTTTGGATTATTTTGTATTTTAGGACTTTTGGACAATTGATATTATTTTTTGTAATTCTGATTTTATTTAATATTTTTTTGGGGATTTATGATTTATATTTTTATTTTTAAAAAAAAGTGAATAAAAACAAAGTGAAGTTGGGCCAGAAACAAGAACGAAAATCGGGCCCAATCAAACAACGCGTTAAAATGAGGCCCAATTAGAAGAAACATGCCCATTACAACACATTATTAAAGATAGGCCCAAAGATGTCAAGTATAGGCCCAATTAGAGAACTACCAAAATCAGGCCCAAAATGCTGGACCTAGGCCCAATTGGACAAACTGGTCCAGATTAAGACAGCGCTCGCAATACCGTTTTCGTAATGATATTCATTGGGACCTACGACATGCGGACTAAGTTAAAATGATTGCGAGAAAAGAAAGTGATCGGACAAAATTGGGGTATAACACCTTCCAATCAGTTTATTGGTCTTGAAGGTGCAGTCCATAATCAAGACATTAGGAAACATCCTCAATAACTTGATACTATCAGGATGTGACCACATGATCTCCTCAACAATATCAGTTCCTTCAAGCTGTCTGGTCCAACAAATATAATGATGAGACTGAATCAGTGTAAGAAGCTCCTGCATCTCAGTCCTACTTCCTCTCTTTCCCTTCCAAAGACTATTACGGGTTCTATACAGTTGTGAAATGTTACTCAAATTGTTGGTAAATCTCCTCTTTATTGACTCTAGACTTTTTGCTGCTTTCACTCCCAACCACATATGCTCCTCCTTGTTGAACTTACCAAATATTGCTGCTCCAAGGATAGTCTAAGAGGCTCATGGTTGTGAATTCCACACATAACTTTGACCTTCCATCAAGACTAGGAGGATCGAGTGGTTTAGCTTTCAATCTAAATGGACAACCACACCTTTTTGAGGTCTTGTGTCTACTAGAACACCAAACATCTACTCCACTATATCTCCCACGCCTATCACAACCAAAAACAATCTTATTTTTCTTCCCTTTACCATTCTCACTCGACTCGGATCGAATAATAATGACAATTACCCTGTTGGCTTTCTCGATATCTCTAGCCCAACGGGTAACAATATCCCGAGTACGAAAAACCTGTGATGTGGAAAACGCATCCGATAAATCCATAAAGGGGCCTCTGCTATCTGTCGTAGCCATATTGGGAAAAAAGCTCAAAAAACAATTTCCGGAAATACCGAAAATAAGGTATTTCCGGAAGTTTAAAAAATTAAACTTTCCGAAAATACGTCAAGAAAAAGTATTTCCGGAAGGTTAAAAATTTGAATTTCCAGAAATACCTAACAGTGGGTATTTCCGGAAGGTTAACTTGTATTCCAGAAATACCCTATTTCCGAAAATTTGAACTCATAATATTTTCGAAAATACTTTTTTTTAGATATTTGTGAAAATCTTACAATTTTGTGGGGTCTGATCAGATTTTAGTAAAAATAAAAGGGGTATTTTTGGGTTAAAATCAAATATGGGGCACGGGGTTTAATGGGGTAGAAAAAAACACCCTTTAAATAGGACTTGGACATTGTATTGTACCCATTCTATTCGATTTTTCTCCAACCCTCGTTTCTCCCCTGCTGCCATGTCTTCACCGCCGTCGATTCCAACGGCCGATAAAATCAGCTCTCTGCCGGACTCAGTTTTGTCTCACATACTCTCATTTCTCCCAACCAAATTCGCCGTCGCCACCAGCGTCCTCTCCAAGAGGTGGACCCCGCTCTGGCTCTCAATCCCCACTCTCGACTTCGACGAAGAAAGCTTCCCAGACTTCACAAGCTTTCGGCATTTTGTATACTCGGTCTTAGTCTCCCGAGACGTGACGCTGCCGGTTCGATCCTTTCGCATAAAATGCGGCCAATCTGATAACTTCGATCGACACGATCTCAATCGATTTGTCCTCATAGCTGTGCAACAAGGACTTGAAAAATTCGACCTCATCCTGTTCTCGATGATATATGATCGAAAGATATTAGCTTCCACTATTCTCCGGCTTCTTAGTTGCAAGACACTTGTGGTTCTCAAGTTGAAAAACATGGCAGTTTATAATCTTCCGCATTTGGTCGATCTTCCCTTACTCAAAACCCTCCATTTGGTTTCCATCTATTTCCTGAAGTTTGAACATTTGATAAACCTTTTTAATGGATGTCCTATCTTAGAGGATTTGCTTTTAGAGAATGTACAAGTACAACCAAATTATTATTGGCATGACTTAAATGTAGAGTTTAAAGGTTTTCCCAATTTGGTTAGAGCAAACCTCCATGATTATGATTATGTGCAGAATTTTCCATTTTCTTGGCTTTATAATGCGAAGTTTATATGTGTGGAAGTGCAAAAGGTACAAATATCAGCACTCTCGCTAATGTTAACAGAAATTAGTATTCACTTTTAATCTTTTGTATTTGCAACATATGCAGATGTCGATCGTCGAGCACCCAATTCCCACATTTCATAATCTAACCCACATGGAGCTTATCTTTAACCGTAAATATGAATGGCCTGAAAACTGGGTGATACAAGTGCTCCAACATTGCCCTAAGCTTCAAAATCTTATCATTGTTCAGGTTGTATTGATACTTAGGAAGATCATTTTTAGTTCCACATGTGCATTTTATTTACTTGTCTGACACTATTCTGTGTTTTGTGAAAAGGCTGACGACTATGAAGAAGAGGTAATTGAGGATGAATATTTGGAAGAGCCAAAGGCCGTTCCTGAATGCCTTTCATCTCAGCTTAGAATATGCTCACTTAGAGGTTTTAGAGGCAATGAGTTTGAACTTCAATTTGCTGAGTACATTATGCTGAATTCAAAACTACTATGCACCATGGCAATTGAGAGCAATTGGGTAGATGAAAAGGCAAAGCACCAAATGCTAAAGAAATTATCTTCGTACCCAAGGGGATCCGTGACATGCAAGCTTTTATTTGATTGGTAATGGTTAGCTCTTATATGTAATACTTCCTATATTCCTGTCTTTTATACTAGTGTGTGCACCCGTGCGTTCGCACGGGGCAACAACTTCAGTTGATGCAAAATTTCTGTCTTGTTAAAATTTATTTTTAGAATTGCAATACGAAAAAGTCTTATTTGTTGGTCCTTTGAATGGTAATGGTTAGCCCTTATATGTAATACTTCCTATATTCCTGTCTTTTATATTAGACTCTACATAGCAAGGTTTGATGTTTTACTAGATCCTTTATCATGTCATTTATATTTTAGACTTTATATCGACTTCCATGTAAATAGTTGATTGTAGCTCCTCACAACCTTTCTTTCTTCTCCTTTATTGCTAATCATTGTTTCTGTTTTGGGTTATATTGATGTCTAAAAGTTTAACTAAACACGGATATGATGGTTAACCTTGAGGGACAAATTTAATTTCTCAATTCATGTTAATTATGTTTTTTCTTTTCCCATACTCAAACAAGCATACCATTAGATTAAATATGTAGTGCTATGCAATAAAAATAACTTCATTTTTATCAGTGTGGCATGAATTAAGGTTTTGAGTGTTGTGTATGCAACCAATTTTGACAAAAAATTAATTTCTTACATAAGCCTCAAATTTTAATCATAGCATCTTCCTAAGTTTTGCTCTTACACATGTGCATGTATCTCGTACGATTTATTTGTGTTATAGTAAGGTTTCAAAGCCGGTAATTTTGTGGTTTGCTTAGTATGGGTATGCATTTTTTTATCACAATAAACATAGTTACTATTTTAGTTACTGCTCAATTTCTTGTACCTCTTTAAATCGAAATATGTATAAACAGAGTTCATCAAACAAAGCAATAAAGGAAATAACTAGTGTTCATTGGATTCAGAGTAGTTTCAATTTCAACATGAAATGACTTGAAGAAGTAATCATTTTGTAGTTTTTTTTTTCTGACATTGGTGCATTCAAGAGGAGTTGGTTACCTTGAATCTGATCAGGTGAAGAAAAAATGTCAATTAAATAGAGAGTAATGTGCTAAAAATATCTGGTCCAGTAGATTCAGAGTAGTTTCAAACAAAGCAATAAAGGAATTACTCTTGGTCTAGTAGTTTCAACATGAAGTATATTATATATTTCATTATATATAAGCTATTATCCTTTATCCAGTTTAAAGATTATATGTTTCAATGATTTCTATAGTTCTAGTTGGATTATACATGTTGCTATCTGCTCCTGCACAGAATGAGCTTAGTAGCCGCTTAATGCAAGATGAAAATGTGAATGAGAGTTGTAATTGGAATTATGACTGAGTTTTCTTTTCGCAAGATTCATTCTATCAGCTTCTTTTTCTAGCATTTGATGCTTCTCACTTTGTTTTAGCTGCTTTGCAAGTTCAACAATTGGAATTATGAGTTTTCTTTTCGTAAGATTCATTCTATCAGCTTCTTTGTGTATAAGGTGTGTGTAAGTTTTGATTTATTCTTCCCTTCACTGCAAAATGTGCACCAAATGTGAAAATAGGCCAAACTTGATTGCTTTGTAATGCATGCTATCAAAAATTAAAAACATTTCAGAATGAGTGTTTTGTTGGTATAGAAAGTTTTGTAATGTGTTTCTCACTTTTTAAATGCACATGTTCTTACATTCGATAAGATAATAATATCAAATCTTAAATTGCTTCTTTCTTAACCAGTATTGAACATATAAGCATCTTCTGAAGATTGAGAATTGTAATAGCAACATTTTGGTATATGTTGGGGCCTTTTTTCAGGGTAGAAATTATTGCATATCCTTCAACACTCGGTGCCAAAAATGTATTTTCCTCCTTAAAATGCATTTCTTAAAATACATACCTGCTGAACATGCAATTTTCTACTATTGAGACATAATTGTGTATACACATTTGTCAGTTGTGACGCATTCACAGGAACAGAGTTTGATCCACATGACAAATAAACTGTGTTATGTTATTGCAAAAAAAGAAATTGGCATCGAGTGAAATAGTTTTAATATGTAGGATACTTCTAATGTCCATATTCCAACTTGGAGGGATGATTGTACTGTGGATACATTCATATGGAGGCAGAAGTGAGGGTATAAAGAAAAATAATGGTCTAAATCTCAAATTCTATATTTTCGATGTCCAAAACTTCATTTCTCTTAGTACCTGAAACTGTGACAATGTGCAAGTTTTTTGTCCTTAAATTCTTACACTCCAGCAGCAACATGTCAGTATCAAGTAAATGAAGAACATCTTGAATTGTAGAAGCTGTCAATATTGAAGAGCCCTTAGCAATTGGGGTGATTTGGAGAAACTTAAGTCGCAGACAGGCTTAGGATTTTTGTTCATGTTTTGTATAAGTTTGTCTTTTTTTATATATTTTTTTTCAAAAAATGTTGGGCTCTCAGTTTTCTTCCATTTTTTAGCTCCATTTTTACTATTTACTATTTGAGAAAAAAGTAAATTCTACAATGGATCAGTTTGAGAAATTTTCATGAAACAGTACTAGTTGATTAAATAGTGATTCACATAAAAAAAGTCATGACATTTCATGTGATGTGTGGTTACAGGTTCCAAAATAGTGTCCCGAACTCACCTGCATAAACCAAAACTGATACACACAACAAAAGGAATATAGAAATTATTAGTTTGCATTAGTATTTGGGCCACCCTTTCCAGTAGTATTATGATCTTCAGTCAAAAGTTTTTATGTGGAAAGCCAAAGTTCAGTTGAAACATAATTTGCAGCGCTCTCAAGAATTGATGAAACACTATGCTGATAAGAAATGTAAAGATATGCAGTTTCAAGTAGGGGAGTGGGGCTTGGTATCTTTTCCACTGATTTGAATATCAGGCAATAATGACACCGGTGAATTGCCTGAAGCGCTTCATTATTTCTGGAAATGTTGAAAACTATCACTGCGATTGTCATCTCTGTTGTCAAGTTGTGATTTTTGCGCAGTTGTTAAACTCAGAGCCCTTAGCAATACTGGTCATATCGGTTTTCAGATGCTTTGAAGCAGCTTAGAATTGCTCGGAGTCCAAGTGTATGCATACTGTGTTATCTGCCATCTCTATTTTCTCATGAATATGTTCTTTTTAGTTTAAACTACTAAAACATTTCATTGTCATTTTGTGCATTCTGATCCAGTTGAAATGAGTTCACATAAATGGTGTTGGTGAGTCAATTAAACTGCCGGTAATCTGACACATTTGATCTTCCAATTCCGAAGCCTAATAAATTGAAACAGTTGACTCGAGGAAGCAGCCAAGCCGGGTTTTGAGGATGTAGTTCATGGTTTTTTAATAATTTTAATGTGATCGCTGTTATTTTTAAAGTCATTTTGGTTTGCTAACTGGCATCAATATAAGCAAATGTAGTTTGTTGTAAAATCTACAAAAACTACTTTTTTCCTTCTTATGTAAGCTATTATCACTACAGTTCATTACAAGGTTTTCTTGTAGGCAGAAGGTTCAGATACTTCAAGTCCAAGATATTGTTCAATACTAATAATACAACTTTTTTTATATCAAACATATATGGAGGGAGGGGGAGACTGGAGGGGCTTTCTGTCAAGTGATTTCTCATATTTTTTTCTCTGCAAAATGGCAAGAATTGTGAATATTAAAGATGATGACGAGTTTAATCGTCAGGTTCATGGTAAAGACAGGAACAAAAAGGAGCCTAATGTAAGGCAAGTTGTTGGATTTCTGTCGGAATGTGGATAGCAAACTTAAATGAGATTTCTGCTGCCACATTATTCTTCTTTCTTTTTCCTGTTCTTAGCTTTTTTTATCAACAATGAACTTGGTTCAAAGGTGCAGCAGAACAGACAATTCCCATTTTAGTTCTGCATCAAGAGAGTTTTACAATAGAAATCGTGTTTAATAGTAATGTTATCTATATGTATGCAGTTTACTCTATGAAATTCTATTTAATATGAAATTTATATGTATTTCCATGCTATAAGAGTATATGGAGTAATCACCCTCGGCTAGCTTCATGGAAGCTTCTAGACTTAGTTTATCTGTTATGCCATATCAGCATTCAGTTCGGAGTTTGTTCCTGAGTTGGCTAGATCTGTTTGCCAACACAGCAGGTAGTTAGGGATCCAGTCAAGCTATAAAAACTTTGTAACTATGTACTGAAGCATTTAATCAAGTGAAATATTAAACAGAATTGCATCTTCATCTTCTCTCAGAGAAACTCATTCTGATTTCTATAGTTTACAAGGTATACACGATTTCAAGATTTTTTATGTATTAACACTTATTTAAAGATTCTGTGAGACTATCTAAATAGAATTAGCTGGGCTCTTATGTGTATAGCAAAGATTTTGTGAGACTATATAAATAGAAATAAGTCAATAACTGCCTGGAACCTATATTTTTCTCCTAGGTGTTGCTTGCATCTTTTGTGATGCAGATGGTTACTTACAAAGGATAGATCTAAAGAGAGAAGCGACATGGAAGGAAGCGCAGGTTCATAATTCGTGGATCTCACAGCCTCCATGAGATCCATTCAGGTGTTGAGTGCTGGCATGAGCTGCTGATGTAGGTGATCTCGTGGGCTGCTGTTATCAAAACAGAGTAAAAAATTTGATAGAAAATTCTTGCTACTGAGGAATATAAAAAAGTGCTCTATTGGAGAATATAGCTGGTTCATGTTCCTTGCCCCATCATAACATGCTACTATATTCTGCTACCATGGGCATGTACACATCACTAGCTACTCATACTTATTTATGACGTCAATTCGATTTTGAATCTTAAAATGAAATTTATTTTGACAAATTGAACCAAAGGTTATTAATCTTTGGTTCTAATTTAATCACAATTAATCATATGAGATACTAGTAACATACCCGTACATCTGCACGGGTGGATCGCGTTACGTGGTACGAATAGTACTCTAGAGTATAAATAAAATGGAGATTTTAAAGAAGACTAATGGCTATAACAATATGAGAAGGAGACACAAATGATAAAATTTAAAAGATAGTTTCCTTAACACTGTGATGATGTGTTTGATTTTATTCAATATGTTAGGAAAACTAAAAATGAAATTGTTGAATTATTGTGGGAAAAATTCATAATAGATATAGATATATGTAATATTTTGAATCACTCTATTGAATTAGTTTGATGAGGATCGATTACCAAGTAATCACAAATACCCTGAAAAATAAATGTGATTATTGTAATTTTCTAACTAAAAGAACGTTATCAATTAGATAGCAAACTTCACACGGTTTCATATTTTTTCCGAAAAGAATTAACATTGCATAAGATGCCTAGAAGCAGTGGAATTATCCGAATAAATTTGATTAAAATCATTACTTATTCCCCGTCTTCACTTAACCTTGTGAAAGTAACTATCTAATAATTTCAATCAAAGTCATTGTCCGTTTCCCGTGGTGAATAAATATATGTAATACATTAAAAAAAATTAGTAAGTTTTTTCAATAAAAACTTTCATATCTCCCTAATTGGTTAAGAATTATCCAATGATTGAGAGAATAAATACATGTTTTCCCGTAGAAGACAATAAAAATAAGTAGCTAGTTCCGTTTTACTTGTGTAAAAATTATTTACCCTCAATTTTTTTTTTTTAAATTATGGTCTTATTTATTAGTTACTCTTGTCGGACATGGAAAGTTAAACTTCAAACTTTGAATGGAAGACTACATGAAAAAAGAAATAAGGAGTGCTTAGTTGTAATCCCATGAACCATTTATTTCAGCTAAAATAAATTGAGAAGGGATTAAAATAAAATATTATAATATAGTAATGAGGCCTTAATATCTTACTACGACGATATTTACTTTAGGGACGACCACATTCCATATACTATTGTTGACTGTCTATTGTTGTAACATAAACTATAAAGACTACATCCCTTTTCTTATTTATAGTATAGTATACAACTTTTTTATGGTCAAATTATGATTTTCTTTTAGACTTGAGACATCCTTTTAAGTATAATTTTCTTTTAGGTTAGGAGTATTGTTCTGGACTGGGCCGAGGGCCCAATCCTTGAGGGAGGCCCAACCCAATCCAGGGCACGGTGGCGTTTACACAAGCAGTACGCCTAGAGAAGCAGCGCATCTAGAGCGAAGTGGGTGCACATCAACGGCTGAGATCAAGCCGCCTGATCCGACGGCTAGGGAGCGCCGCCGAACTCTATAAATAAAGGTCAACCCCTCACGAAAAGGTACACATTATATCCCATCTCATATTCCCTGCTTTGACTCTTTCCCCCCGGACTTGGGCGTCGGAGTGTCTTTGCAGGTACACCTGCCGGCTCTGTTCGCGACCTCATCGTCCCACCTGAGCGATCCGCATCAACCCGTTCTAAACCTTGGGCGACCAAGGTACAGATCATTGGCGACCACAGTGGGAGCCCAGGCGCTATCCCACCTCTTTATTTTTTCATCTCCTCTCCTGAAATAGCCCCTTGAGGCAGGCCGCCCGGCAGACGGGCCCCGCGCTTACATAGCATGGCCCAGATACCGACTCAGCCACAGCCTACACCAGAAGGCATCGCAGTAACGGTGGAGGCAACCATTCCCGCCGCTCATCCTGATCTCGCTCCTCAGGAGAACATCACTATACCCGCAGTCCCTGTACAACAACTATTGGACTTACTTAACGACTGTTGCGCCCGAAAAAGTCCCCGAGGGAGAACTTTCCTCGTTTACAACTTTTCTAAAATCAATGAAGCCGCCACCAATATTTATTAAGGAAAATATTAGGAAAACCTTTTTTGGAAAGCGATTGGTCTTGCGAAACTAGAGAATAGGGTTCGGCGGTCGGTTACGCGCGGGGAAGGTGTTAGCACCCCACACGTCCTCTCTACTGAGAGAGAACCTTTAATTAAATGTGTGGTTTTAGTGTGTTGACTTGAAAATACTTAATTTTGCCTCTCTACTTCTTATTGAAAAATTCTTAATGAAAATCTTTATTTATTATTAAAAAGGGGGGGGGGGGGGGAAATGGGTTTTTAGAAAAAAAACGCTTGACGGGACATGGTCCGCTCCTACGTATCTCCCGGTGCGATGGAGAACTCAAAGCTACGTAGTTCTTCGTCCTGAAAAGGTTTTTGTTTTTTTATCTTTTTAGTGAATTTTCGAAATAGGGCGAGCATTTAGTGAATGATTAAACTAACCAAGGTTATGGGTAATCACCGCTAAGTACTCTTGAAAATGAGAGTCACTACCGCCAGTCAGACGAACGAAGGTTCTGATTGACTATTAGTAGCGACTCATTTTTATTTGTTCCTTTGAAAGGGGTTTTCGAAAGAGATTAATTGGCACAAATAATCAAACTAACAAATGTTATGAGTGATCATCGCTCGTTGTTCTTTTAGGAAAAGACATTGCTACCAATGGCTAGACGAACAAAGGTTCTGATTAGCCACTAGCGGCAATGGGTTTGAAAATGATTCTTGAATTTTGTTCTAAAAACGATCTTGGTTTGCAAAAAGAGATTCCTTTCTTCTTGTTATGAAAATAGCTCTTTTCTTTGCTATGCAAATGCTAAAATCTTTTATGATTGCGCTTGACGAGAATATGACTCGCTCCTACGTATCTCAAATGGGAATCAAAGCGACGTAGTTCTAACGTTAGAAACTTTTTGGTTTGTTTGTGTTTTTTAGTATAGGGGTTTTAGGACTTTGGAGCTGTACAGCTCATTCGTTCTATAACGATGACTAACCCGACTGTACAGTCGACTTAATCCCCTATTTTTGGAGGGTTCGATTTTTTTGGTAGAAAGAATGATTTGTATATTTGTATTATTTCTTTTCAATAGGTATTTTAGGACTCTTGAGCCGTACGGTTGATTCACCCTAAAACAACGACCAACCCGGCCGTACGGCCGACTTAGTCCCCTAAAAAAAGAAATAACGAGGTGGGTTGTAAAAATAAAAGAAAAGGGTGCAATTAGAAACAAGGGGGTTGTATTATGGAAACAGGGAGCGCCAAAAAGCAAAGCCCAACGTTTTGGACTTAATATGCGAATGGGCTTTTAAAAGTAGAGGGCCGGATTAGCAAAATGAGGGGTGTAGACATTAAAAAAAAATTAAACTAAAAAATAACACCAACACAAAGTCAGCTAGACCTAATTCTAACATCCCCCACATTCAGCCGCTGCTGTAATACTTGGTGAGAGAGAGAGAGAGAGAGAGAGAAAGAGAGAAACCAGAGAAGCAGAACGGAAGGGAGAACGACGTCGGTGGGGCTCCGGTTTGCTTCACGCGACAGGGGTGACGGTGGTGGAGGAAAGCGACGGGATCCGGAGAAGAGGAAAGGCGTGGGACGAAGACGACGTGCAAGACGGCGGTGGTGGCGCGGTGAGAGTGCGATGGTGACGGTGGTGACGCGGAGGTTTGCGATGGCAATAGTGGTGCGCTGTGGTGGTTGACCGCGAGAGCGACGGCGGGGAGCGGTGTTTGGTGGTTCGGTTGTGGTTGTTGGGAGTTTGAGAGATGAATGCGACGGTGAGAGAGAAGGAGTGGTGAGGTTGAGAACGATGGGGAGAGGGATGGTGACAGTGGCGGTACACAGTGATTCTCGAGGTGGTGCGGTGGCGGTTAAGCGATGATGAGACAGTTGCTGTTTGGGTGGGGCTGGCCGAAGGTGGTGATTTGGTGGTTTGTGGTGGCTGCGGGCGTGATGGTGGTTCGCGACGGCAATAGTGGTGCGCTGTGGCGGTGGAGAGACAGAGAACGTGAGGTGGTGATGAGGAGGTATATGGCTTGGGGGTATTTGCGAATCCCATCAACACATGAACATGAGATAGGGATTTTGAGGTAGAGTTTAGAATGAAGAATGTGGTGTTCAACATCAGGGTAGAAAATGTCAATGTCATTTCTGTGAGAAGAGAGATAGGGTCGATTTGAAAAAGGGAAGAGTCTCATTTTGTGCATGGCTCTATGGTGGATTTACAGCTTTCGGTGATTAAAGCTTGGAAAAGTAACAAGAGGAATAATGTGATTCTTTGCATTGTTGCAATGAGGGCTTAGGATTTTCTCTCTTGTTTCCCTCTCTCTAAACTGAAAAAAAATGTCCCCATTTCTTCCTTCTGTTAGCTTGTTGTTATAGAGCTGGGCAAGCAATGAGACAAAATTTGTTGTTATGCTTTTGCAGAAAAAAACAGTGTAGTGGAGCAGAGGAGGTGGTGAGCACCACTGTATAAAGCTGTTTGGTTTCAACAATTTGGGAAAAACATAAAAGCAAGAGGAAGGCAAGCTTGGGCTTAAGGCTCCAAATATCCTCTCCTACCAACACAATGCGCAGCATACTACCACACCATGTGATGACCTTCATTTTGAATCTTTTTGTAATTTTTTTGCTTTTCATTTTTTGTCTCTAATGTAACAAAAGTTGACTATTTGTATTGTAACAAATTAAAAAACTATTTATAATAATTAAAACAATTTTGAAATCTGATTTTATTTTTTATATAAATAATGATTTGATAAACTAATAAAAATATATGGATAACAATAATAAGTAACGAAACAAATATGTGTACACGACGAGACACGAGCGCGCGCAACATGAGTCATAACACACACACAATTAGAAATAATGTGCGAGCACAACGAAACATATTTTTGAGTCTTTTTTGTAAACGAGGAAAATACCCGTTAAAATAGGATGTTTACAAAAATCCTTTTTTTCTATTTTTCTGAAAATTTTGAATTGACCGGACAAAATTGGGGTATGACAACGGCCGAGACCAAACGCTAGCGCAGCAAGAAGAGCGGTTAACACAGATAGAAAGAGAAGTGGCCTCGGCCCGGGTAGTGGCTACTCCTATACCCCACCAGAATGAAATTCAATCCCTGCTCAGAAGAAGAAAGCTCTCAAGGTGACATTGATCCCATCCAGAAGAATTAATGAGTTTCCTATCCCGACTTCCCTGGAGAAACCCCCGGTCCTGAACATGTATGACGAGATCGGCGACCCTGACAACCACCTCGATTATTTTGATTTAATGATGCAATATAGGGGTGCCAGAGACCCTGTGAAATGCAAGATCTTTCCTTTGACCCTCGGGAAGTCGGCCCTTGCATGGTTCAGAGATCTTAAACCAAACTCGGTAGGAACTTGGCGACACCTGTCCCGACTTTTCTCCGCTAGGTTCACCGCCTCCAGGATCAAGCCTAAGACAGTTGAAGTACTCAAGGCCGTCCGACAGGGCGAGAAGGAGACACTTCGATAATATGTAGAACGATTCAACAAGGAGGCGTCTAATGTCAGAGATCTAGAGGATAAGATGCGACTCTACTTCCTGACAGACGGTCTCAAGCGTGGAAACTTGTTTGAAGTCGAGATCGGCGTCAACAAACCGCAGAGCTTAGGCGACTTCCTCAGAAGATCACAGAAGTACATGGATTATGAGGAGGTCGACATGGCAAACCAGGCAGTTACAAAGAGTGCGGACGAGAAGGACCAAGGAGGGTGAGAACATGGGCAGAATAAGTGTAACACCCTAAATATTTAATTAATTTAATTAATTAAGTATTTAGGTATTTCTTTTATTTAATTGGGTTTTAATTATTTATTGGAATTGTTTTAATTGAGGGGTGGTGTGATGCTAGGAGGAGGAGGTGCATTCGAATGGATTGGGCTTAAGTGAAGCCCATGGCCCATGATCCAATCTAACCTAGCGCATTTGTGAGAGGAGCTAGGGGTTGGCCGTTGGCTTTTGCGAATCAAAAAAAAAATTAGAGAGGAGCGTGAGAAAGAGAGAGATCAAGGGGCGGCCAAGAGGAGAAGGAGAAGAGGAATTTCGAAGATCAAGGAGAGAAGAGATCTCCATAGTAGCTGAGGTTCTGTTGGTGACTGCATCCTAGGGCATCGAATTCTTCTTCTTAAAAAGGTTAGGGGAGCTCTATCCTTCCATCTAATAGATCTCATGATAGGTCCTAGATCTAGGGTTTATACTAGATCCATGTTGTTTCTTGATGTTCTTTGATGTTCTTGATGTTCTTGGTTTGCCCATGATGATGATTTTCATATATATATATATATATATATATATATATATATATATATATATATATATATATATATATATATATATATATATATATATATATATACATGTGTATGCCATATGCGAATTGACTTTAGTATTCGAACCTTGAGATGATGCGACCTATGTGTGTGTTTTGATGATTTTGGCACTTGTGTATTCATGAAATTATGATTTGGTATGTTGGAATGCTTGAGGTTTCGCAAATTGGGTGAGTGTGTGCATAGGCGCCTAGGGCGCCAAGGTGATGGTGATGATAGTGCCCAAAGGAATTTTTGATAATTTGATTGAATTAAGTGCTATTTTGAATGCTGAAAAGAATATAAAATTTTGGTGTGTTAAATTGCTAAAAATCAATTTTTGGTGTTTTGAAAGTTGCTGGAAAAATAGTGGTTTTTGGTTGCTGCAAGGGCGCCTAAGGCGCCTGGTGCGTGTTGCTGTCTGGGCGCTGGATGCCCTGGGCGCCGCGCCTGTGTGTGGCGCAGGATGTCTAGGCACGCGCCAGTTTCCTGGGCGCTGGGTGCCAGCGCTGGGCGCTGAGCGCCCGTGCGCGTGTGCGTGCTGCGTGTTCTGGGTGTGTGTTGTGTTCTGGGCGCCTGGCGCCCGAGTGTGCGCGCCTGTGTCTTGTGCGCGTGTTGCCTGTTGTTGCGCGCAGGGTGCCTAGTGCGCCCAGTGCGCCGTGCGCCTGTTGCGTGTGCGTGTTGCCTGTGTTTGTCCTAGGCGCCCAGTGCCTGGGCGCCATTTTCAGGATGTTCCCGATTTTTAATAAAAACTGTTTTCGCTATAACTTTTGACTCGGGCATCCGTTTTGAACGTTTCGAAAAGTGTCGTGAAGCTTTTTACGTTGTCTATCTGTGGGTCCAATTTTTAAAATGAAAAATTGCTAGTTTCTGATGGTTTGTGGGCGCCCAAGTGGCTGCCCCCGGTGGTCGTCCTAGTGACATTGAAAAATTATATGGAGCTCTTTAAAAATCCTTTTTGTGTATAAACAACAGTTTTAACGTGGCAGTGTCAAAAATGATGTGTAAATGACGAGGATGCCCTTGGTGGCTAGTCAAATGACTGTTTTGCCCTTAGTGGCCAAAGTTGTTGATAATGATGTGTAAATGACGAGGATGCCCTTGGTGGCTAGTCAAATGACGTTTTTGCCCTTAGTGGCTATTGTTTGAATTGATGATGTTTATAAATAGCGACGTTGTGTGTGTAATGAGGCCCACAAGGCTAAGTGACGTTTGAGGCCCGAAAGGCTAAGTGATGTTAAGGTCTAAATGGCCAAGTGACGTTGTGTGTTGATTGTGGATTTGACAGGTGCTGTGCTCCTTGTGAGCAAACCGGTAAGTGACGAGTCACATAGTTGACTATGATTTGGGTATTTGTGTAATTGTGTGTTGTGAGTGGTGCATGTCATAGTGTCTCATGCCCATATGCATAAACCCAGTGACGTTTTGAGGCCTGAGTGGCTAAGTGACGATGAGGCCTTAAGGGCTAAGCGACGTTTGTGAAAAGGTACCTCATGCATATGCCCGCGAGTGGGTTGCATTTCATATGCCTACATAACATGAAATGAGTTTTTGTAAGTGATGTGAATGATGATTGTGATGTGAATATTTAGTGTTTTGGATGCAGATTGCTCTAGTGCGTAGCCTACGATTAGTACTTATCATATTTTCTATTATATGGATTGAAATGATGCTCACCCTTTCCTGTTTGAATGTTACCCCCGTGTTGGTAACGTGCAGGTGATTCCCAGTGAAGGTCTTAGCTTCACTTCTTGGGTCGAGTCGTCATGCTCTGATACGTAGCACCTGGGGGGATGTATTTGATGTTTTGCTGATGTACTTAGATTTTTATACCGTTGATGGGTTGATTTATTTTTCCGCTGCGTTGTCGCTGGATTTTATGACGTAGTTTTCGATGTTTTGAGGTTCCCCTATTGTGGAGTGCTATGTATTGCACCTTTGACGACGTACTATTTTATTTGAGACTTGAGGTTTTATTTTGACGTATGTGTGACACCCTCGGGGTGAAATCGAAAATGATTTTTGAACTCTGATTTTCTGAATTAAAATAAAAGGGTAGAAAGGGGGTGTTACATTAGTGGTATCAGAGCATTTCGGTCTGTCCGGCCAATGTTGTCCTGTCATAGTGTCTTATGACAATAGATTAGTTCTAAATTTTTGGTTTGTGCTGCAGTGATAGTTCATAATGGCTGGGAGGAACGACGCTGCTCTTGCTGCTGCATTGCAAGCTATGGCTCAGGCTGTGCAGGGTCAGCAGAATGCTGGAGATAATGCTGGTTTTCGGAGTCTGACTACTTTCTAGAGAGAGAATCCGCCCACCTTTAAGGGCAAATATGATCCAGATGGTGCTATGGCTTGGTTGAAGGAGATCGAGAGGATTTTCAGGGTGATGGACTGTACTGTTGAGCAGAAGGTCTGTTTTGGTACCCACATGTTAGCCGAGGAGGCCGACGACTGGTGGTTGGCTACTAGGCAGAGGTTAGAGGCTGTGCAGGAAGAGATTACTTGGGAGGTATTCAGCAGAGAATTTCTGAGAAAATATTTTCCTGAAGACGTCAGAGGGAAGAAGGAGATAGAGTTTTTGGAGCTGAAGCAGGGTGGTATGTCTGTGACTGCCTATGCGGCGAAATTTGTGGAGCTAGCAAAATTTTATCCACACTACAGTGAGGCTACAGCTGAATTTTCTAAATGCATCAAATTTGAGAATGGGTTGAGGCCTGATATTAAAAAGGCCATTGGTTATCAGAAGATTCGTGTGTTCGCAGATCTGGTTGACAGTTGCAGGATCTTTGAGGAAGACAGTACTGCTCATTACAAAGCTACTTCTGAGAAAAAGGGCAAGTTTCAGAGTCGAAGCAAGCCGTATGAGGTTCCTGCGGGTAAGGGTTATCAGAAGGCTGCTGGAGGTAAGGGTTCTAGTGGGGGAGATGCCCCTGCTAGCATTGTCTGTTATAAGTGTGGCAAGCCTGGCCACAAGAGTACTACATGCAGGTCTGATGAGAGGGTTTGCTACCGTTGTGGTAAAAAGGGTCATATGGCAGCCGAGTGTAAGGTCAAGGATGTGGTGTGTTTCAACTGTGGTGAGTCTGGGCATATCAGTACAAAGTGTACAAAGCCGAAGAAGGAAAGGTCTACTGGGAAGGTATTTGCATTGGCAGGAGAGGAGCCTGATGATAAGGATGGTCTGATTAGAGGTACGTGTTTTATTAATGGTACTTCTCTGAAATCTCTTATTGATACTGGTGCTACCCATTGTTTTATATCTGTTGATTGTTGTAAAAGATTGGGTCTTATTTTATCTGCTATGTGTGGGGATATGGTTGTCGATACTCCTGCGAAGGGGTCGGTGATTACGTCCCAGGTGTGTTCTCAGTGTCCCGTGTCGATCTTCGGCAGGGACTTTATTGTGAATTTTGTTTGCTTGCCGTTGAGAGGTCTGGATGTAATCTTAGGCATGGACTGGTTAGAGAATAATCACGTTCATATCAACTGTCGTAGCAAGTCGGTTAGTTTCGGGGAAGAAGATTCGGTTTTGGTATCTGCTGGTCAGTTGAAGAAGTTGAAGAAAGAAGGAGTTCAGTTATTTGCGTTGATGGCTTCGTTGTCTGCTGAGAGTCAGGCTGTTATTGAAGAACTGAAAGTGGTACGCGAGTTTCCTGAAGTTTTTCCTGATGAAATTCCGGGTGTGCCACCGGAAAGAGAAGTTGAGTTTTCGATTGATCTTGTACCTGGTACGAGGCCTGTGTCTATGGCACCGTACAGAATGTCGGCGTCGGAATTGTCTGAGTTGAAGACGCAACTTGAAGAATTGCTTGAGAAAAAGTTTGTGAGACCGAGTGTATCGCCGTGGGGAGCTCCGGTATTGTTAGTGAAGAAGAAAGATGGGAGCATGAGGCTATGTGTGGACTATCGTCAGTTGAATAAGGTAACTATCAAGAATAAGTATCCGCTTCCGAGGATCGACGATCTGATGGATCAGTTAGTGGGTGCCCGTGTTTTCAGTAAAATTGATTTGAGGTCCGGGTATCATCAGATTAAATTAAAGGATGAGGATGTTCAGAAGACGACATTCAGGACGAGGTATGGGCATTATGAATATTCAGTGATGCCGTTCGGTGTGACCAATGCTCCTGGTGTATTTATGGAATATATGAATCGTATTTTCCATAATTACCTAGATCGATTTGTGGTGATCTTCATAGATGACATTCTAGTTTATTCTAAGTCAGAGGAAGAGCATGCTGAGCACCTGAAGACAGTGTTAGAAGTTTTGAAAGAGAAAAAGCTGTATGCTAAGTTATCGAAGTGTGAGTTCTGGCTGAAAGAGGTGAGTTTCCTTGGGCACGTGATTTCGGGTAATGGTATTGCAGTTGATCCGGCAAAAGTAGAAGCAGTGTTGGAGTGGGAGGCTCCGAAGTCCGCAACAGAGATTAGAAGCTTTTTGGGTTTGGCGGGGTACTACAGGAGGTTCATCGAGGGTTTTTCCAAGTTGGCCCTTCCGTTGACTCAGTTGACTTGTAAGGGTAAAGTTTTTGTTTGGGATGCTCGGTGTGAGGAAAGTTTTATGGAACTGAAAAAGAGATTGACGACGTCGCCTGTTTTGACGTTGCCTAATCCGGAGGAACCGTTCGTTGTATATTGTGACGCTTCGAAAATGGGTCTTGGTGGTGTGCTGATGCAAGATGGGAAAGTCGTTGCGTATGCGTCGAGGCAGTTGCGGGTTCATGAGAAAAATTACCCTACGCATGATTTGGAGTTGGCTGCTGTGGTATTTGTGCTTAAGATTTGGAGGCACTACCTTTATGGTTCGAGGTTTGAAGTGTTCAGTGATCATAAGAGTCTAAAGTATCTGTTCGATCAGAAAGAGTTGAATATGAGACAGCGTCGGTGGTTGGAGCTCTTGAAGGATTATGACTTTGGTTTGAATTATCATCCCGGCAAAGCTAATGTCGTGGCGGATGCGTTAAGCAGAAAGTCTTTGCATATGTCGGCAATGATGGTGAAAGAATTAGAGTTGATCGAGGAATTCAGAGATTTGAGTTTGGTTTGTAAAATGACACCTCGCAGTGTCAAGCTGGGAATGTTAAAGATCGATAATGATTTCCTGGGCAGCATCAGGGAAGCTCAGAAGTCAGATGTCAAGTTAGTAGATTTAATTAATGGGGTTGGTCAATCTGAAGATGAAGATTTCAAATTAGATTCCAGTGGTGTGTTGAGGTTCCGGGGTAGGATCTGTGTTCCGGACGATGAAGAGATGAGAAAGGCAATTTTAGAGGAGGGTCACCGTAGCAAGTTGAGTATCCATCCTGGAGCGACGAAAATGTATCAAGATCTGAAAAAGATGTTTTGGTGGTATGGAATGAAGAGAGATGTGGCACAGTTTGTGTATGCCTGTTTGACCTGTCAGAAATCTAAGGTTGAGCATCAGAAGCCTGCAGGGTTAATGCAACCGTTGGAGATTCCAGAGTGGAAGTGGGATAGCATTGCGATGGCATGGATTTTGTGACGGGATTGCCGAATACAGTTAAGGGTCATGACGCTATTTGGGTGATCGTTGATAGGTTAACGAAGTCTGCTCACTTTATTCCTATTAATATCACTTATCCGGTGTCGAGGTTGGCAGAGGTCTATGTCAAAGAAATTGTGAAGCTGCACGGTGTTCCGAAGAGTATTGTGTCAGATAGGGATCCGAGGTTCACTTCTGAGTTTTGGAAGAGTTTGCAGAAGGAATTGGGTTCAAAGTTGAAAATGAGTTCGGCGTATCATCCTCAGACGGACGGTCAGTCAGAGAGGACAATTCAGTCGTTAGAGGATTTGTTGAGGGCTTGTGTATTGGAACAACGGGGTTCATGGGATTCCTACCTTGCGTTGATTGAGTTTACCTATAACAACAGTTACCATTCCAGTATCGGGATGGCACCGTTTGAAGCATTGTATGGTCGAAAATGTAGAACGCCATTGTGTTGGTATGAGTCGGGAGAGAGTGTAGTGTTGGGACCGGAGATTGTCCGGGAGACTACAGAGAAGATCAAGATGATCCGTGAAAAGATGAAGGCTTCGCAGAGTCGTCAGAAGAGTTATCATGACAAGCGGAGGAAGGATCTAGAGTTTCAGGAGGGTGAGCATGTGTTCTTGAGGGTTTCTCCTATTACCGGTGTTGGTCGAGCGTTGAAATCGAAGAAGCTCACTCCTCGATTTGTTGGTCCTTATCAGATTTCTGAAAGAATCGGAAATGTGGCTTATAGAGTGGCTTTACCGCCAAATCTTTCGAACTTGCACGACGTGTTTCACGTGTCGCAACTTCGGAAGTATGTTTCGGATCCATCCCATGTGATCCATATGGATGATGTAGAGGTGCGGGATAATCTCACTATGGAGACGATGCCCGTACGGATTGAGGATCGTGAAGTGAAAGCGCTTAGAGGCAAGGAGATTGCATTAGTGAAAGTGGTCTGGCTAGGAGCTGCCGGCGAGAGTATGACTTGGGAGCTGGAGAGCAAGATGTGAGAGTCCTACCCAGAATTATTTGATCAGGTAAATTTCGAGGACGAAATATTCTAAGTGGGGGAGAGTTGTAACACCCTAAATATTTAATTAATTTATTTAATTAAGTATTTAGGTATTTCTTTTATTTAATTGGGTTTTAATTATTTATTGGAATTGTTTTAATTGAGGGGTGGTGTGATGCTAGGAGGAGGAGGTGCATTCGAATAGATTGGGCTTAAGTGAAGCCCATGGCCCATGATCCAATCTAACCTAGCGCATTTGTGAGAGGAGCTAGGGGTTGGCCGTTGGCTTTTGCGAATCAAAAAAAAATTAGAGAGGAGCGTGAGAAAGAGAGAGATTAAGGGGCGGCCAAGAGGAGAAGGAGAAGAGGAATTTCGAAGATCAAGGAGAGAAGAGATCTCCATAGTAGCTGAGGTTCTGTTGGTGACTGCATCCTAGGGCATCGAATTCTTCTTCTTAAAAAGGTTAGGGGAGCTCTATCCTTCCATCTAATAGATCTCATGATAGGTCCTAGATCTAGGGTTTATACTAGATCCATGTTGTTTCTTGATGTTCTTTGATGTTCTTGATGTTCTTGGTTTGCCCATGATGATGATTTTCGTATATATATATATATATATATATATATATATATATATATATATATATATATATATATATATACATGTGTATGCCATATGCGAATTGACTTTAGTATTCGAACCTTGAGATGATGCGACCTATGTGTGTGTTTTGATGATTTTGGCACTTGTGTATTCATGAAATTATGATTTGGTATGTTGGAATGCTTGAGGTTTCGCAAATTGGGTGAGTGTGTGCATAGGCGCCTAGGGCGCCAAGGTGATGGTGATGATAGAGCCCAAAGGAATTTTTGATAATTTGATTGAATTAAGTGCTATTTTGAATGCTGAAAAGAATATAAAATTTTGGTGTGTTAAATTGCTAAAAATCAATTTTTGGTGTTTTGAAAGTTGCTGGAAAAATAGTGGTTTTTGGTTGCTGCAAGGGCGCCTAAGGCGCCTGGTGCGTGTTGCTGTCTGGGCGCTAGATGCCCTGGGCGCCGCGCCTGTGTGTGGCGCAGGATGTCTAGGCACGCGCCAGTTTCCTGGGCGCTGGGTGCCAGCGCTGGGCGCTGAGCGCCCGTGCGCGTGTGCGTGCTGCGTGTTCTGGGTGTGTGTTGTGTTCTGGGCGCCTGGCGCCCGAGTGTGCGCGCCTGTGTCTTGTGCGCGTGTTGCCTGTTGTTGCGCGCAGGGTGCCTAGTGCGCCCAGTGCGCCGTGCGCCTGTTGCGTGTGCGTGTTGCCTGTGTTTGTCCTAGGCGCCCAGTGCCTGGGCGCCATTTTCAGGATGTTCCCGATTTTTAATAAAAACTGTTTTCGCTATAACTTTTGACTCGGGCATCCGTTTTGAACGTTTCGAAAAGTGTCGTGAAGCTTTTTACGTTGTCTATCTGTGGGTCCAATTTTTAAAATGAAAAATTGCTAGTTTCTGATGGTTTGTGGCTGCCCCCGGTGGTCGTCCTAGTGACATTGAAAAATTATATGGAGCTCTTTAAAAATCCTTTTTGTGTATAAACAACAGTTTTAACGTGGCAGTGTCAAAAATGATGTGTAAATGACGAGGATGCCCTTGGTGGCTAGTCAAATGACTGTTTTGCCCTTAGTGGCCAAAGTTGTTGATAATGATGTGTAAATGACGAGGATGCCCTTGGTGGCTAGTCAAATGACGTTTTTGCCCTTAGTGGCTATTGTTTGAATTGATGATGTTTATAAATAGCGACGTTGTGTGTGTAATGAGGCCCACAAGGCTAAGTGACGTTTGAGGCCCGAAAGGCTAAGTGATGTTAAGGTCTAAATGGCCAAGTGACGTTGTGTGTTGATTGTGGATTTGACAGGTGCTGTGCTCCTTGTGAGCAAACCGGTAAGTGACGAGTCACATAGTTGACTATGATTTGGGTATTTGTGTAATTGTGTGTTGTGAGTGGTGCATGTCATAGTGTCTCATGCCCATATGCATAAACCCAGTGACGTTTTGAGGCCTGAGTGGCTAAGTGACGATGAGGCCTTAAGGGCTAAGCGACGTTTGTGAAAAGGTACCTCATGCATATGCCCGCGAGTGGGTTGCATTTCATATGCCTACATAACATGAAATGAGTTTTTGTAAGTGATGTGAATGATGATTGTGATGTGAATATTTAGTGTTTTGGATGCAGATTGCTCTAGTGCGTAGCCTACGATTAGTACTTATCATATTTTCTATTATATGGATTGAAATGATGCTCACCCTTTCCTGTTTGAATGTTACCCCCGTGTTGGTAACGTGCAGGTGATTCCCAGTGAAGGTCTTAGCTTCACTTCTTGGGTCGAGTCGTCATGCTCTGATACGTAGCACCTGGGGGGATGTATTTGATGTTTTGCTGATGTACTTAGATTTTTATACCGTTGATGGGTTGATTTATTTTTCCGCTGCGTTGTCGCTGGATTTTATGACGTAGTTTTCGATGTTTTGAGGTTCCCCTATTGTGGAGTGCTATGTATTGCACCTTTGACGACGTACTATTTTATTTGAGACTTGAGGTTTTATTTTGACGTATGTGTGACACCCTCGGGGTGAAATCGAAAATGATTTTTGAACTCTGATTTTCTGAATTAAAATAAAAGGGTAGAAAGGGGGTGTTACAATAAGGACCAGGGCGGGTCGTCCAATGACTCCAACTTTAGAAGGTTTTCCGAGCACACCAAGCTTAATACAACTTGCGCCCAGATCTTCTCTGAAAAGACATGAAAAGACCAGAACCCCCCGTCCTCAAAGAGGGACATCGCCCGTCACAAAAATACTGTCGGTACCATCGGAGCAATGGGCACGACACCAATAATTGTACCATCGAAAAGGAAAGCTTACCCAGCACATAGACAAAGGTCAGGGCAATGGCAAAGACGAGAAATAGGAAAAGAAGTCCACTCGCTCCCCTCGGAAAGGGAAGGTGCGGTCAACGAGGTGACCAAGACCGGGAAAGACAATGTTAGCGATATAGAAGAAGAAACTGACACCCGAAAATCCAAGGGGAGACCCGTAGCAATGGTCATATCGGCGGGTGCACTTTGGAAGCACGAGAAACGAATAAGATAATGAAAAGGAGTTGAAAAGAAATAATGATGGTCGCGTCGACCTCCATGCCCAAAGAAAAATCCAACCGGCCGTCCTTGGCATTTGGGGAAGAAGACTTGTTAGATGGCAAGCCAACAAGTACGTTCCCATGATCATTACAGCAGTTATGGCCAACGTCGAGGTCAGGAGAGTTTTGGTCGCCCAAGGAAGCTCGACCGACATCATCTTAGAAGATCTATTGAAGGTATTGAAGATTTCTCGGAATGACCTGACCCATTATCGAGGTACCGACCTCTATGGGTTCAATGGGTCCTCGACCACCCCGTTAGGGCACCTTGAGTTGATGGTTACTTTCGGGGACGACACTGGAAGAAGCCATTATACAAGACAGTCAAAACCCCGTTCCTAGTCCTCCCCTGCAAATCCATATACCAGTGTATTGTTGGTCGCCCACTCTAGGGCGATTCGGAGTCGTCGCCTCCACAGTGCATCTTAAGATGAAGTTCTACTCAGACACGGGAGAAGTGGTAACCCTGCAGGCAGACCTTTGATCGGCTCGACGATGCCATTTCATGGGCTTAAAGCAGCAGGGAGAGGCCGAGCTAAAGAAAGAAGCTGCGCGCGAACCTCCTCGACAACAAGGGGGAGCCGGTACCGGGGACGCGTTCGTGGAGCCCTAGGGCTCCGCAGGCCCCTCCTGAAGCAGCGTCTTCAATGCTTGAAAACCCATTGGCTCTGCCATGGTATCTGCAGAAGTGAAAAACAGAAGCGAGTTAGCGTGCAAAGAAGAGCACGAAATACAAGAAAGAAAAGACATCAAAATATATGTGACCGTTCCATAAGGAGCGGGAAAGATCCCGCCCACGTTGGCCAACACCTACCTAAAGCATCATTAACCTCGTTTGAATTCTTTGCAGTGACCAGTGGTCTCACTGAAATCGTTCCACTCTTAAGGTATGTAACCAGGTTCTTGAGCAGTCGCAGTGTCTCATTGTCGACCTCTTCAAGGCGATCTTCTTTGACGCTGTAAGTAGCCGGTCTCCGGTTGTAATGACGCTTCGACCAAAGAAAAGGAAATTTAGTTTCTTTGACACCGCCTTTCTCATTCAAGACCGCCACTGAATCGATGGCCATGGAATCGATTGGAGAAACCCTGAGATAAACGTGGTTCCAAGGCTTCATGGAGTCCGCGAACGGACGAAAGAACTTGTAACCTGCGTGGGATTTTAAGCTAAGATGCTCATGCCGCCTCATCCTTGTTTCCTGCTCCCCACGACGACTTACTTCAAAAATGGTAAAAAATAACCTCCTGGAACAAGGCCGACCCATCTCCTCCATTAACAGCTCGAACACCCTCAAAAAACCCCATCCGTTGGGATACAATTGCGAAGGAGCGACTCCATGATACTGAAGGACCCGCCTTTGAAAGTCTGTAAAGGGCGGCCGGGCCCGAATATGTAACAATAGAGTTGAATACATAGTGAACTTAAGTTCTTCAGGGCAAGTTGCAACATGCTCGCCCCGAGACACTCCCTCGACTAACCAATCTTGATCGGCTTCTCCAACCAGGTAACTATAAACTTCCAGTGCGTCAGCTGCTGGTCTGATAAATGATCTTATCTCTCGCAGCACCTCGGAGACCCGGGAATAATCTACAATGTAGGGCACTGCTACCGCTTGCTCGCCTCATTCCATGTTCCCTTGAATAGGAACCACCTCTCTCTCGATATGGCCGACCATTAACCCTTCTTCCGCCTCCCGGGGCGCCACTTGTTCGTCTTTCGATCCCTCCATCAATCCATCTCTTTGAGGCTGTGGCGAGCTCGCCACCTCAAGAGAAGAGGATCCCTCCGAAGAGCTCTCGAAAGAAGTCTCAGTCAACGCCACAAACGACCGATTTGTCTCCATGGTAGACCCTGTCTCTTCGCCCGACATGGCTTCAGTAGTAGTCGGACTCGCACAAAGCTTTGTAAGTTCAGGGGATCGCCTCAACCGAGCAGTCTTCTTGGTCCTCGCCAGGATCGCGAACCTGCGGGAATGGGCATCATGTCAGGACTCGATACCTTAAGCCTAAGAAGGGGGCGACAAGGTCGACCCCAGTTAAGCACAAAAAGACTAAGAAAAGGAGTACAGTAAACATATACCCAGAGAAGAACGATTCGAATGGAACCGGAAGGTGAAGCACCTCGCTCTTTCCGGGAAGTTAGTCGCTCTCATCGGAGATAGCAGTCGCCTCCAGAGCACCTAAAATCTCGCAAAGATAAGTAATGGTCATGGTACACACCCCTTATATAGTGGGCCTCAAGGAGGATCATGGGCCGGAAATGAACTAACGCGTGCCTGCACTGTGAATAGTACAAATCTGACATCGAAGTCAGGTCATCATTTCGCGACTCCCTCGAGCAACTCAAACATCGCTTCGGTTAAACGTCACACACTTCCCAAGGTGAAACGTGGCAATTCCCAAAGACTTTCGCGTGACAGCCACGCTTGGCAAAAAACAAAGGGCCACCCTCGAACAGGGCGGGCTGTCGATCGACCCGAACGAGCTAAAACTGGGGGAATCAAGCCAAAACCCACCCTCCGGACGACTCCGGCTTGGGGGGCAACTGTTCTGGACTAGGCCGAGGGCCCAATCCTTGAGGAAGCCCAACCCAATCCAGGGCACGGTGGCGTTTACACAAGTAGCGCGCCTCGAGAAGCAGCGAATCTAGAGCGAAGTGGGTGCACATCAACGACGGAGATCAAGCCGCCTGATCAGACGACTAGGGAGCGCCACCGAACTCTATAAATAAAGGTCAACCACTCACGGAAAGGTACACATTCTATCCCATCTCATATTCCCTGCTTTGACTCTTTCCCCCTGACTTGGGCGTCAGAGTGTCTTTGCAGGTACACCCGTCGGCTCTGTTCGCGACCTCATCATCCCACCAAGGCGATCCCCATCAACCCGTTCTAAAACTTGGGCGACCAAGGTACAAGTATAATCTCATTGGCCTTCAAGCATTCTTTTGAATGACTATTAATACTCACAATTAAGTCGAGAATCTAATCTGGCTTCTCAAGATATAGAACTTCACATTCTATAGGATTGAAGATCTCTTTAGATGTTGAAGGAAAGGAATTGTGCATTGTAGCGACCGAAAAATCCGAAGGAAGGGATTCTTCGCCATTTTGAAAATGAAGCCGCCATCAATATTTATTAAATAGGAAAAACATTAAAAAACCTTTATTTTTGGGTTCGGGGGTCGATTATGTGTGGGGAAGGTATTAGCACCCCACAACATCCTTTCGAAAGAAAGGTTACCATTTAATTTAATGTGTAGAAAGAAAGTTAATTCAATGAAAACACTTTAATTTACCCTTTTTATTATTTGTGAAATTGAGAAGGAAGACTTGATAAAAATTTTAGTTTTTTGAGCTTGACGGGAGTGTGCCCCGCTCCTACGTATCTCCAGGTGCGATGGAGAAATCAAAGCTACGTAGTTCTTGGGTTGAAAATGTTTATGTGTTTGGTGTTTTTTAATTTATTTTTTGAAATTAGGGGAGGTATTCGTAATGACCAAACAAGTAAAACCCAGAGTGGTCATTACTCATAGCTCGTTTGAAAACGAGGGCTGTTATTAATGGTCAAACAAGCTAAGCTCAGAGTGACCATTAGTAACAAACTATCTTTATGTTTAGGAAAAAATTTATTCGTTATTTGAGAAAAAATAGGTTTGTGAAAGAAAATGTTTATTTATGGAAAATGATTTTTTTTTTAAAAAAGGAGAAACAGGGGGTGTAGTAGTAAAATGGGGTGTGATTAGCAGAAAAGGGTTGTATTTTAAACCAGTGGGAGTAGAAAACAGACCTAGTTCGTTTTCTGTGAACTGGGCTGCATTCTAAAAGGTGGGCTTGCGCAGGGGGGGTGCAAGCTATTAAAACGGGGAGTGCGTTTAGAAAAAGGGGTTGTATGAGCAAAAAGAAGGGGTGCATTTAGCAGTAGCCCAGCCCAGTGTCAGGCTGGCTAACCCACGAAATGTGGGCTTTCCTAGGGGGCTGTATGAATTAAGAAATGGTGGTGCGGAAGTGAATCTGATGTTTTTTTTATTAAAATTTGAAAATAAAATAAAAGGGAATAGGCTATAAGAGGGAATTAGTGGTTTTGAGAACCCTAATTCCATTTTTTCCGCTCAGCGCCACACTACCTATATTTTGGAGTGAGAGGACTACGCGTGAGAGAGAGAGAAAGAAAGAAGAAATGGAAGAGAGGGAGAAGGAGAACGATAGAGGGAGTAAGGGGGAGGACGACGGCCTCATGGCCATGCCGGAGGTGAGTACTGTGTGGAAGCTCCACGCTGGAGGAGACCGTGACCGTGATCGCTGCGGCGCAAAGAGGTGAGCCACGGTGTGATGAAGGCGACTGGTGGTGGTGCGAGAAACGGATGGAGGAAATGGAAGAGGAGAAGGGAAAGAGAGGGAGGAAGGAGGTGACCGACGAAGTCTACTGGTGGAAAACCACCACGGGGGGTACCGTGGTGGTGCCGGCGTACGACGACCGAAGAGGGAGGGTGACGGCGGAGTATACAACGGAGCAAAATGGGGATTGCGACGGTGTTAATATTTCAGCAAGTGTACTAAAAACGTTGCAAACAATAAAATTACGGTAAGTACCGGTCGATTCCACAGGGATTGCGTGTTGTAACAATAGCAAATTTGATTAATTCTAGATTGTGAAAATTGATTTGAGTTTGAATTTAGTAACGTGAAAATAAAAACTGTTGTTGAAATACCGAGAAAAGCGATTAGGGGTCGAATCCTCTCCCCTCACCTATCTTATAGACCTTCAGCTAATTACAAATTAATTGTTTGAAACACCAGATTCAATTCACTAAAGTAGGTTAAGGACAATTCCTTGCTTCAGAACCCCTTTTACCTAATTGAGTTACCCTAATTCCTTAGGTGAATCCTGCTAATTGGTGAAGCAATAAACTTAAGAACTAGAGAATTCATGCATCCAATCCCATATTCCTATGGTGATCACAAGTACATGATCTAATACCCCATATCGAGCATGCAACCCATATCCCTATGTGATCACATACCTAAATCATTATAATTATCATATGTAACTATAAAGCATTACATTCAGAGACATAGACTTATGATGAATCAAACAACTAATTGTATTACCCAAAACAAAGAATCCATAACATAGGGTTGGGGAGAATCATCTCTCCCTAATCATAGAAATTTAGTTACACATGGTGAAAAGAGTACAACATAAGAATAAGGAGAAAAAGCAAATAGAGGAAGCCATAGAAACCTTCAATCCTTGTTCCCAAGTGATTGGAAGACTCCAAAATCGCACCTCCAAGCTGTTCCAAACCCTAGCTGCGCTCCAATGACCAAGTTCTTTTCAAAATCGCAAAACTGAACATAAAAAACCTAATTTCAGCGCACCATCGCGACGCGACATGATGCCGTTGCGACGCGAAATCTTCCAGAAACAATTCCTGTGAAATAACTCAGTTGCATCGCGACGCCATGCCTCCTTGTCGCGACGCGATATCTTCCAGAAACCACTCCTTCCAAATCCTGCTGCATCCCTAGGAAAATGTCTGGTTCGCTAGATGATGCCACAACACTTGGAGGTCTTCCAGTACAGAATAACACTAGAATTGTTGGAAATTGCTTACAATTGACTTCCTAATACATTTGATCTAATTGTGCTAATTTCTCTGATAATGACAGAATTACAATCAGACTCCTGCAGTTTTGGTCCTAAAAATGCACAACTTATATCATATGACAGAGAGTCAACACAATCCCAAACTTAAACTTTTGCTTGTCCTCAGGCAAACATTCAATTCAGGCTGTGGCTACTTTTTAATTTAGCTGTCACACATTCCACACAAACCAGTTAACCACACAGCATATCAAAAATCATCATCAACCTAATATAGTAGCAAGACAACCGAATTGGAAAATACAAGATCATAAGCAGGCAAGCGTTCTCAAGTTCTCTCTTTTACACACATCTCACCAATCTCTCTTTGAAGTGTCTAAGGCGGTCACTCAATTCACAATGCCTGCATCATCGTTTCATAGGCTTGAACAAGTTCTATACACATCTATACACATGATACACATACACACTATTTGAGGACTTTCAAGGTTGTAACGGGACTTAGGTAAGGGTGGATAATATTTGGATAAGTAGGTTACAACTTGGAGTTAGCCCTACTTCTCTCTTTGTCAATTTCAACAATCTCACTCACTTACCCATTTTCCCCAAAGCATTCCACAAGAGAAGGACTTATTTATTTATATATAACTTTTTTTAAAATATATATATATATATATATATATATATATATATATATATATATATACTTTTTTTGCTTTTTCTTTCTTTTCTTTGTATGTTCCTTTCTCTTGTATACCACCCCCAAACTTAGAATGTTGCTATTCCATGAGCAACCCCAAACTTAGAATTTTTTCCACTCACATACATTTGTGTATCTAACTCCAAGTTAAGAAACAACTAGGTATATGATTGGCAGAAAAATACAACAAAACAACAATTAGGCTCAGAGGGGCTAACAAAGGATAAACAATAATTTGGTGGCTTGAAAGGCTCAGGGGTTCCAAAAAATTTGTCTCAGTGTGTATGTAAATCACATGCAAGATTGCTAAGTACAAGTTCAAGTTTTGCAGACTAATGCAAGCAAGGAATACACACAAGCATGATATAAGTGTTTGGGCTCACCTAACGGTTGGGATTTTAAGAGATGGAACTCGAGAGGACTTGCCCACAAATGATTTCGATTTTCCTCAACTTTTGTCTTGACCACTGGCAATACCTGATGATAAAATTTGACACACTAGTAATCACAAGGTAAAATGTAAAACATGTTAAGCTAAATACCACAAATCATCATAATTGAAGCTGCTTCCAAAAAAAAGTTCAGGGAAGGGGTGCCTCAATATCACAAAATAAATTGTCAATATAGTACAGACCAAAATTCAAAATAAAGTCAAAAGGGAAGAAAGATAAAAAACTCAAAACAAGTAATAGTGATAAGTTGAGCCCCCTGCTCAAGGAGAGGAAGAGAGGTGCTTATCAATGGGTTGCCTCTCACTAAGCGCTTCTTTAACGTCACTAGCTTGACGTCTTTTAGACCCTTATGGGTCTCTTAGCATGAGAACCATTTGAGCCTCTTCTACCGCCTTACCACGGTATGGCTTGAGTTGTTGTCCATTTACCTTAAAAGATCTTTTGGACTCTGGCTCTTCCACTTCTATTGCTCCGTACGGTGTCACTTCTTTAACAAGAAAAGGGCCCGACCACTTGGATTTCAGTTTCCCTGGGAACAACTTGAGTCTCGAGTTAAACAACAACACTTGTTGTCCAGGGTAAAATTCCTTCCTTGAGATGTGTTTGTCGTGATACACCTTCATCTTTTCCTTGTAGATTTTGTTATTCTCATATGCATGCAGGCGAATCTCCTCTAACCCATGAAGTTGCAGGATTCTCTTATCTCCACTTAATGTGGGGTCAAAATTCAAAAACTTCAACGCCCAAAATGCTTTGTGTTCCAGTTCAACCGGCAAATGACTAGATTTGCCATAAACCAATTGGTAAGGAGACATACCTAAGGGTGTCTTATAAGCTGTCCTGTATGCCCACAATGTATCATCTACCTTCATTGCCCAATCCTTCCTTGAGTTCCCCACTGTCTTCTCCAATATTCTCTTTATTTCTCTGTTTGACACTTCTACTTGACCATTGCACTGAGGATGATAAGGAGTTGACACTTTGTGCTTTACACTATACCTGGATAGGACATTGCTAAGCTGAGTGTTACAAAAATGGCTACCCCCATCACTGATCAAGAGTCTTGGCACACCAAATCTTGAGAAAATGTTTTTCTTTACAAATTTAACCACAGTTTGAGAATCATTTTTCGAAGTGGCACTGGCTTCCACCCATTTAGAAACATAGTCCACCGCCACCAAGATATATTGACAAGAATGAGATGGTGGGAAGGGTCCCATGAAGTCAATGCCCTAACAGTCAAACACTTCTACTTCAAGTATAGGGTTCAATGGCATCTCCCCCTTTCGTGAAATATTACCAGTCCTCTGGCACTTATCACAACTTTTTACATGATTCTGCGCATCCTTAAAGAGGGATGGCCAATAAAAACTAGATTGGAGTACTTTTGCAGCTGTGCGTTCTCCATTGTAGTGACCTCCACATGGAGAATCATGACAATTCCATAGAATCTTTTGACTTTCACTACCAGAAACGCATCTTCTAAGAAGCCCATCCGTTCCAACCTTGAAGAGAAAGGGGTCATCCCAAAGATAATGTTGGACATCACGGAGGAACTTCTTCTTTTGTTGCCAAGTGAAGTTTTCAGGGACCATTCTGCCTGCCTTGTAATTTGCTATGTCGGCAAACCACGGTCTCTCTGCAATTGCGAACAACTTTTCATCGGGGAACTCTTCAAGGATTTCTTTCTCCCGAGCAGTCACCTCTTTGTTCTCCAGCCTAGACAGATAATCTGCTACCACATCCTCGCTCCCCTTTTTGTCTTTGATCTCCAAGTCGAATTCCTGCAAAAGCAAAATCCATCTAAGGAGTCGAGGCTTAGACTCGCCCTTGGTTAGCAAATATTTTATCGCAGCAGGGTCAGTAAAAACAATCACTTTAGAGCCAACCAAATAGGAACGAAATTTTTCCAATGCAAATACTATAGCTAGCAGCTCTTTTTCAGTTGTCGCATAATTCACCAGATTTTCATTTAAAACCTTGCTAGCATAATATATAGCATGAAAGAATTTCCCCGATCTCTGCCCCAACACTGCACCCACTGCATAATCACTAGCATCACACATTAATTCAAAGGGAATATCCCAATCGGGGGCTACAATGACTGGGGCCGAAATTAGTTTCTCCTTTAATACATTAAAAGCACACAAACATTCATTATCAAAAACAAATTCATTCTCCTTGACAAGTAGATTGCATAAAGGTTTTGCAATCTTGGAGAAGTCTTTTATGAAACGTCGATAAAATCCGGCGTGTCCTAAAAAACTTCTCACTCCCTTTACATTCGCAGGAGGCGGTAACTTTTCTATAATTTCGACTATTGCTTGATCAACCTCAATACCTTTTGACGAAATTTTATGAGCAAGAACAATTCCTTCTTGAACCATTAAGTGGCACTTTTCCCAATTCAAAACTAAATTGGTTTCGGTGCATCTCTTCAAAACTGCATCAAGGTTAGCCAAACAAGAATCATAGCAAGGTCCAAAAACAGAAAAGTCATCCATAAATACCTCAATAAAATTTTCCATCATATCATAGAATATAGAAAGCATGCACCTTTGAAAAGTAGCAGGGGCGTTGCACAACCCGAAGGGCATCCTCCGATAAGCAAACACCCCAAACGGGCATGTAAAGGCAGTCTTCTCTTGATCTCCAGGATCCATTGCTATCTGGTTGTATCTAGAGTATCCATCCAGAAAGCAATAGAAAGCTTGTCCAGCCAATCTTTCCAACATCTGATCCATGAATGGTAGAGGGAAGTGGTCCTTCCGTGTGGCTTGGTTCAATCTCCGGTAGTCAATACACATTCTCCACCCTGTGGCTGTGCGAGTAGGGATCATCTCATTCTTCTCATTTTTAACCACGGTCATACCACCTTTCTTGGGCACCACATGGATTGGACTCACCCATGAGCTGTCTGAAATGGGATAAATCATCCCGGCATCTAAGAGCTTCAATACTTCTTTCCTCACCACATCTTTCATGGTGGGGTTCAACCTTCGCTGTGGTTGAATCACAGGTTTGAACTCTTCCTCGAGCTTGATCTTATGCATGCAAAAAGCCGGACTAATCCCCTTAAGGTCAGAGATAGTCCAACCAAGCGCAGTTCTGTTTCCTCTCAACACTCTCATCAGTTTTTCCTCTTCCAACTTGGTTAAAGAACTACTGATGATAGCTGGGTATTGATCATCGCTCCCAAGGAATACATACTTCAAATGAGATGGGAGTTGTTTTAATTCGGGAGTTACTTTTTCTAGGCTCTCCCCCTAGTCAGTTCTTCCCTTTTCTTGGAGATCCCTTCTACCTGGGAAACTTCGAACTGACGAATGCAGTCTTCTACTTCACTACCAAAGTTTCCATCCACCCCCTCAATAGAGTTCACAAGTACCTTCTCTAAAGGAGGTGAGGATATTGGGCTCGCATGAGGTGGATATGGGCTGAATTGGTTGGGCTGATCCGTATGACTTGCTAAGTGCACCTCCTGGTTTTGCTAATGGAACCCTCTGGTTGACTCCAGAACAGTAGGTATTAACATAAAGTTGTGTACATAAAAAAAAACATAAAGTTGTGACATTCCTTTTAGGAAACACTTGTTTGGGATAATGAGTGAATGCATAATTTAATCTTGTATCCTTGAAATCAACTACAAAATGACTTAACTAAGTGGCACCTACTCATTATATTATCACCTATCTATGCAAGACCTAGATAATGTAATATTTACTCGATGGATTGAACTTAATCAGAGTTTCACTTCCTGTCCTTTTTTTAATAATCAGAGAACAATTTTAGAGGCCCAATGAGAGCATCATCAAACCAATCAATTACCATCATCAACAATTTCAGCTTCTGCACCAATAAAGTTGGCAATGATCAAGATTCAAAATCAATTCTAAAATTCAAGGTGCCTACTCTACAAGACTAAACAAACAAGAATATAGTCACCTGTTCAGCTTTCTCCTCTGAAGCACAAAGCACAAGGGCTCGAGGATACTTTGAACTCGAACCAAGCAACTCTCTATCCCGTGTTAGCAGCTACACAAGTAAACAGATTTAGTCCATCTTTACACAAGGAAATAATGAACATCGAAAGAACAAGGCTGAAATATAGAAACTAGTTCTCCTATCCTGTTCGGATGTCATGAAAATGAGGATGAATTAAAATGTAGCTAACAGAGTAATTTATATATACTAAAATATTCAAGCTTATTTTCTAATTTTATTGTCACCTTCAGTCTGTTTCAGAGAGAACGGTAATAGACTATTCTTCAAAACCCTTGAAAAGTGTAAGAGAAAGAATAAAATGAACAACAATAGTTCAAAACCCTTGAAACCCTTCAATCTGTTTCAGAGGGAACAATAATAGTTCTCCTGAGTTAGGGTTTTCGCTCAAATGGGAAAAAGAAAAGGGATTAAACTCAAAACCCTAAAGAAAGAGAGAATTCGAGAGAGAGAGAGAGAGAGAGAGAGAGAGAGAGAGAGAGAAAGAGAGAGAGAGAGGAAGAAAAAAGTCGCACCTGGTTGGGTGTGGCGGAGGCGAGAGAGTTCGAGAGACTGAGAGAGCGAAACTGCGAGTCGTGAGAGAAGAAGCTGTTGCGTCGTGAGAGAAGAAGCTGATGCGTCGTGAGAAAAGAAGCGATTTTGGCCGTGAGAGAAGAGCTGGCCGTGAGAGAAGAAGCGATTTTGGCCGTGAGAGAAGAAGCTGCTGTGGAGGTTTTGGTTTTGGCCGTGAGAGAAATGAAAGGGGGGAGTTTTTAGTCGTGAGAGAAATGAAGCACTTTGATTAAAAAAAGGGGGGAGTTTTTTTTTTGACAAAAAAGGGAGGGGGAGTTGTTTTTGACACAAAAATTTTGCAACCGCCGGAATATCACCTTATAACCGCCGCCGCTTGACTCCAAAAACCCAAACCGCTGCAGATTACCAAATACCCGCCGTTTACTTACTAACTACGGCAGTCAAGATAACCGCTGAACAAACCGCCGCAAAATTATAAGCGGCGGCGGTTTACCCAAAACCGCCACAGATTAACCGCCGCCGGTTGCCTATTTTGTTGTAGTGAATGCCTAAAAATAGGGTATTTGACCGGTCAACAACTTGCTAACAATTCATGGGAGAGTGGGTAGTTACAATTTGCGAGTGTTTTCTATGTTGACACCTAACATTCTTCTCTTTCTTGCAAAAATTTCTCGTAACATCTAGCATTTTCCGTCATTTAAATACTACTCATAATTAAATAGTCTCACGTTTAACCCAGAGCGTGGGGTTCAGCGATTGGGGCTGATCCTCCCTTAACCAATGGTCGGGGGTTCGATCCCCACCCTAGGTACGGAGCAGCGTTAAAACTCTGGGCCAGCTGTCCTGCCCCTCAAGGCACCTACAATTCAGTGAGGGGATTAGTCATTGCGGTCAGCGGTGGATGCCATGGTGTTTGCTGGTGTTTTTAGCAAACAATCACTAGTTTTATGAGAAATGTTTGTGAGATCAAACTAGAAAAATCTCTGTGCAATTGCCTTTGAACACCAGTGTTTTGATTAGAAGAAATTTAAAGAAAAGGGGACAGTTTACCATATAAACAGAATTAAAATAAAAGAAGCAGTAAATGATTCGCAAAGATGTAAACAAATTCGAATTGAGTTGAAAAATAATAAAGAAGAAACGGTGCACAATCACATACAATTAACAATGATTCTTCTACTCGTTTTTCGCTTTGGCTTGGAAGTTAGAGTTTCAGAATTCTGTAACTTGCGTAATGATTTGTGACCTCCTTCTCTCTACGAGAAACTTCTATTTATAATAAAAGAAAAAACAATAACTGCTCAGCGGTTACAACTGCCATTTCGACTAGATAAAATTTAGATAACTGCTCCATCTTTCGACCACAGCATTGCTATCTTTTTCTACCAGCGATCTTTGACTTAACCTGTTATCTGAATGTTACTCAACTTCCTGTCGAAACTGCCAACTTCAACTTTACAATTTTCGCTAAGTTACGTGTTATGCTGATTCTCCCTGTATACCGCTTCTTGATGTCGAAATATCGACTATTCTTCCTGACTGCAGCTAGTCAAACCTTGTTAACATGCAAATGGTCCGCACTTTCGACAGAAACACTGTCTTGCCTTCGACTACACTTTTGACGTCTTTCTTGTCGAAATCTTTGTCTGTAAACTCTTGATTTCATTAAACCTTAGACATAGTCTAAATTACTCTTTACAACAAACTTCTCAATACCAAATATTAGCATCTCTTCTTTATTAATGACAAGTCATCAATATTGACTGCATTTAATTGAACTTGTCGAAAATGTAGGTTAATAAATTGCCCCCCAAAAAGACGTTTTCGACTGAATTCTTGAATGAAAATAGAAAACGACTTTTTGAAACTTCTTTCGACTATCCCATGAAATCTTATGCTATCATTTCATATCTTTTTTCAGAATATGAGGGGACGTTTCTGAGCTAAAACAGAGTTTGCTGGCGCCTTCTTCCAACGAGAGTGCGCCACGTGTGCACAGTTAACTGTCTAGATTTTCCACAATCTCACGTTTCCCACTAAAGCCACGATTACCAACGTGTATATATATATATATATATATATATATATATATATATATATATATATATATATATATATATATATATTTTTGAACGTGGTAACACGGCTATAAAAAGGAAGTTGAACCCTTTCATTTCTTTTTTCCAGAACTTTCCTCTTCTTCTTCTCTGCGAACAACTCCATTAAAGCTTCTTCTGATTACTGCATTTCCTTCTCCTTATTCACCTCACGAAGCAAAGCAGACACTACTAAGCACTTCTATTTCTTCACTAGCTTCCAGTTTCTAACGATGGCATCTTCTTCTACCAAAAAATCTCCTGCTGTAACTCTTGAGAAGAAAACCCTTGTTTCTGAACCTGCTCTTACTTTGGAAGAAACACAAATTTACCGGTCTCAGGTACTTATCCCCTCCTCTAAACCTTCAAATCATGCATTTTTAGGCCCTCTCCCTCTCGCTGATGATGATTCCTCTAGGATTAGGGACATTTTCCCTAGCTACCATAGACTCAGCCCTAGGATTTTCAGCGAAGGTCCACACGTGATGGATTTTATGAGTAACCCGAATAGGGTTTTTCGATCTTCGCCACCAACTGAGAAAAACATGCCTTACATCGACTGGCTCAACAAAATTGAGTCGAAGAAAGGAGATATCTGGAAGAGTCAGGGAATTTTCGACCTGATCCAAATCTCAAGGTATGGGCCTAAGTATCAAAGCCCAATGCTCCTTTTTGCTCTACATTTTTGGGATATCACTACCAACAGCCTTCATTTAAAGTGTGGCATGCTTGCCCCTACTCTGCTTGATGTGGCAGCTATAACAGGTTTAAAGCCCTTAGGGGAAATTTTCGACCCTGCTACTCAAACTGACTTCGATTTTGACTTCAAAAAGGCTAGCTTTAAAGGTTATATTGAAGAGAAACACATTACTGGGTCGAGGGATGTTTCTGACGAAGAGCATATTGCTTTTCTCACTTTCTGGTTATCCTTTTATGTCTTCTGTTCTTCGTCACTTCAAGTGGCTAAGATGTATATCCCCCTAGCCATTCAATTACATCAACGTCGAAAGATCAACTTGGCTACCCTTATTTTAGGGTCTCTTTTCGACAACTTGAAACAAGGGGCTCTTGATTTGAAAGGACTCAAACCAGAAGGGAAATATTTGGTCTCTGGACCAATTTGGCTGTTTTAATTGTGGCTTCTTGCCACTTTCAATTCGAAATTGATAATGTATACTCCTGATGAGTATCTTGACGTAATTTCTAACAGAGGGGTCGAAGGCGTGCGACTTGCTTTGTTGAAACCTAAACAAATAGGAGTATCTGTCGAAGATCTCTTTTCACAAGCTTTCAACATGTTTCTGAATTGTACAGAATTTTCTCCTTCTATGGCCCCTTTTGCTGGAAGAAATTATGGACCACATTGGTTCACTAGGGAATTCCCTGCTGACAACCCTGATGAGGAACAAGAAACCAATCAAATTTGGAAAGCATTTTTAACTCCTCAACTGCTGTCGTCTCGAATTTCTCCTGGGAAGTCATCAAACCAATTTGGTTTATTCTCATATCATCCAAGTTTATATGCACGGCAATTTGGGTTGTGTCAACTTCGACCCAGCCCTTTTTTCCGGTCTAAAAGGGAACTGTTAGTTCCTGAGAATGAAGAAGAATGGATAAATCGTCTCAATGACTTTCCTGCTGATTCTTTTCGTCTTACTCCCCTCCCTTTTGAACCAACTTTCTCTTGTACCCACAAATTTTCCCAGTGGTGGACAGAGTATATCACCAGGAAATTCACTGGTGTCGAAGAAGCTAGTCTATTGGTCAAACTAATATCCGCTTTTCCTTCTTCGCAGAAAAAGAAGACCAAGTCGAAAGGTATACATATTCGAGAAATTCGAGCATTTCAACAATATTTCAAAACTGTATATGATCCGACTAATCTTCGTCGAACTGTTTCTCAAGCTGCAAAAGTTTTTAAACAAAAAATTCTTGATAAAATCCCGACTATGATTTTTCCACCTTATGTACCCGACAAATATTTTTTTGCTTTAACACAAAACAAAATTAGATTTCCACCTTTACCAACCAGTGAACTGGCTCTGGCATTTTGGTCACCCATTCCAGAATGGTTCGTATGTGGTTCAACTAAGGCACTATTTGATTTTTCGAACAAAACAGCTGAGAAAGTAATTTCGACTAAGCAGGACATATACACTTTTGAGGGTCATCTTCATTTAGATATTCAACATATTCGAATCTTGTCCTCCATTAGAGAAGGTGATTCACAAGACTTCTTAGGAAAAATAAATTTCCTTTTTATGTATTTCGTATTAACACTTGTTTGTCGAATATTTGTAGCCATTCCTATCACATCGTCTTCGACAGATGGCGCAACAACAAAGACGAAGAAAAAAGATGTTGAGGCTTCGTCAATAAGAAAACAACCTCTTCAAGAAGAAAAACAAAAAGTGAGTACTTATCATTACTCGTTGTGTCATCTTCTTATACTCTTCGACTAATTAGTCATCCGTTTTGCAGAGTCGAAAAAGAACAAGTAGTTCTTTAACATCCAATCCCAAGAAAATAAGAAATGTTAAGCCAAGAGTCGTGAGCGATTCAGAGGTCGAAGTTCTCAAAACTTTGCCTATTTATATTTGTTTTCTTTTTCTTATTCATGCTTATATGATTGTTGTATTTTCAGTCTGATGAGACACCACTGCTCAGGACTAAACCCATCAAGGTTCAAGTTCCTGAAACAGAAAGAGAGAGAAAGACAAAACATTCTCAAGATGCCTCTAAAACTGTTTCCCAACAAACTTCTGTCGAAAGACAACAACAAGAAGAAAAAGTTCCGAAAAGGCTTATCAAGAAAACCCAGAGTGCACACTCTTTAGTTGAGAATATCATAGCTAAGGTGATCAATTGAAGCCTATGTTTTTCGAAAACCCGAAAACTTTGTTTATGTGATAATACTCACTTTACTTCATTTTTTTAGGAAACTGAAGTCCCAACAAAACAGGCTACGCCTTCCCCCACCCATTCCCCTTCAAAAATAAATGTTTCTGGAGAAGGTGTCGAAGAAAAAGATTTGCATCAACATACACCTGTTGTCGAAGATACACTGTTGGCTGAAAAGACTATTCTTGCTGAAACTGCCAAGGAAATTCCTGCTCATGGCCCAGAACCTGCTGCTATGGACGTTGATGAAAGTCCTGATGTTGGCCACAGTGGAGCTGAGATCAGTATATCTTCTTCTCCAAACATGGAAGAGCAAAGGTACGACGAAGAGGAAAGTGAAGACGACGGTAACAATGAAAGGAGTGAATCTCTTGAGATAGCCAATTCTCCTCGCTCTGTGCCCTCAACACATGACACCGCTCTTAACCTTCAAGAACAATAATTTTTGGACCTAAAACGCAAAGATCCTCTTGAGGCTTTCAAACGAATGGTGAGTGGTTTATCTTCGACAGAAAGTAAGCCAAGTGCCTCGACTGCTTCTATTGGCAATTCCTCTGAAGGTCCTAAAGAAGACCTGATTCGAGAACTTCAAACAACCCTCTTTGAGATAGATCTATTCAAGGCTATCGAAACAAATCATATGCTCTATTACAAACTCAAGTCTTTGCTCAATAAACTTAATAACTCTGGCTCCAGCGACTCTCTTTTATGCTTTATTGTTGAATTTGAGCCTTTACTAGAGCAAATTTCCAGAGATATTCAGAGAAAGAAGAGTACTATTGTGAGCAAAGAGCGCGAGCTTGAACTTCTGGCAGAGGAAAGTGTCGCCGTCGAAGCCTCAGAAAGCAAGATTTCAGCCCTGGAAATTCAAGCAGCAACTAATTCCAAGGAAATAGAAGACTGTGATGCAAACATTTCGACATACCAGGCCCAAATCAAGGAGTTGCAATCGAAGATTGAAGCGGAAGAAAAGAAGAAAATCTCTGTTCAACAGAAGTCTTCAATTTCTGTAGAGAACGCACTTCGCACTGAGGCAACCCTGGCTATCGAACACTTGGAGAAGGTTCAGAAACATGACGAAGCAGTTAAGAGGCTAACTGAAGAAGAAACTCTTTTAGATACCAGATTGAGGCATGCCAGAGCAGCCTTTGAGAGGCTTAAAGCTTCTTTTGTAATTTAACTTTCCATCTGTATTCTGACAATCTTTCTTGGCATGAGTGCCATGTTTATATCTTTTTATTCTCTTAATTTTGCGTTATTTTAATTTCTTGCAACACTGGCTTATATCTTTTTAAATACTTGCCATTTATACGCAAAATTCGATTATCAGCACTTAACTCTTCGACTTCATAAGCACCGTTCGAAAAACATTGAAAAATGCGAAATGGACCTTCCCACCCTGATGACCATTTACCTAAGATTCTATCTTTTTTGTCCATAGGCAATAAGGTTTTCCACACTAACTCTCCTTCTTCAAAGGTTTTCAACTTAACCTTTTTGTTATAAGCTCTAGCTACTCTTTCTTTCTGACGAATAAGTATTTCCAAAGCTAACAACCTTTCTTCGTCCAAATCAACCAATTCATCGAGCATCATATTCCAATAATGTTCAGAAGGAATTTCCAATTGCCTCTGAATTCTTGTCGATTGTAAACAAATTTCGACAGGTAACACCGCATCATGTCCAAATGTTAGCCTGTAAGGAGTAGTATTGATAGATTCTTTAGGTGAGGTTCGACAGGCCCACAATATTTGATCAAGAGTATTATGCCAATTTTTGGGTTTTTGCCCAACATGCTTTTTAATCAAATTAATAATGATTTTATTGGCAGCCTCTACTTGACCATTGGCTTGTGCATAATACGGTGTCGAAGTTAATAACTTAAAACCCATTTCAGCAGAAAACTCTACCATTTTTCGACCAGTAAAAACAGTACCCTGATCTGTCGTAATGGTTTCTGGAATTCCATATCTGTAAATGATATGATTCTGAATAAGCTTTATGACCGCCTCTTGATCGACATTGGCTAAAGGTATTGCTTCAACCCATTTGGTAAAGTAATCAATCCCTACAAGGATGAATCTATGGCCTTTTGATGAAGTTGGTTTTATCTCTCCAATCACATCTAGAGCCCAACCTCTAAATGGCCAAGGCTTAATTATGGAATGTAATTCATTTGCAGGCACACGTTGTATCCCAGCATGTTTTTGGCATTCTTGGCATCCTTTGGCAAACTCTATGCAATCTTTCAACATAGTTGGCCAATACATTCCTTGTCGAAACAATAAACATTTCATTTTGTGGCCTACTTGGTGTGAACCACATGCTCCACTATGCGTATCGAAAACTGCTAAATATGCCTCATTCTCGCTAAGGCATTTTAATAACACTCCTTCGGGAGTTTTCTTGAACAATTCGTTTCCAATTATCACATAACTTAAAGCTCTGTATTTCACTTTTCTATTAGTGTTTCCTGTAGGATTTTGCAAATACTCTACAATAGGCCTCCGCCAATCATTACCAATCATATTGTCAAGAGCAAAAATTTCTGCTAGATTAATATCATCATCAAGGTGACGTTTTTCGACTTCTTCACTTGTATTTATTGCCCCCCAAGTTTTTGGTGTTGACAATAACGTTGAAGATGTATCATGAGAAAGAGAGTCGACTAAAACGAGTTTGTCTTTTATCTCAATCAACTCTTTTAGGCTTTGTGCTGAGACTTTGTAGCCTGAAGCTATTTGCGCCAATTCATTTGCCACTTGATTTTTAACCCGTGGTAAATGTTCCAGGTGTACAGTTGCAAACTTCTGTAACATAGTGTTGGCAACAACATAGTACTTTATAAGGTGTTCTTTAATACATTTGTATTCTTTGGTTAACTGTTTGATAACCAGTTCAGAATCACCTTTTATTTCGACATGATCTGCCCCCAATTCGAGCAAAATTTTAAGGCCTACAATTAACGCCTCGTACTCCGCCTCATTATTGGAGCAAGATTCTTGAATTCGAAACTTATACTTCGTTGGGATATTATTAGGGGTTATAATTAACATGCCAATCCCAACTCCCTTTTTATGGCTTGAACCGTCGAAATATAACTTCCAAGGACGCGTGTCTACAATGCTTATCATATTTTCGACAACAGAGTGGTCTACTATAAAATCGGCGACCACTTGTCCTTTAACTGACTTGAGAGGTTGATAAGTTAAGTTATATTCTAACAAAGCTAAAGCCCATTTACCAATTCGACTATGTAACATTGGTTTTGATAACATATGTTTAATAACGTCAAAATGCGAATAAACATAAACATCAGCTGGCTTTATATATTGCTTTAACTTAGTACATGAGAAATACAAGCAAAGGCACAACTTTTCTATTGGGCTATACCTTGTTTTAGCATCAATTAAAATTCTACTGAGGTAATAAATGGCTCTTTCAACACCATTACCATCCTCTTGTGCTAACATGCTACCTATTGTGTTATCAGAAGCTGCTATATACAATTTCAGCACTTTATTTCTAATAACAGGCAATAAAATTGGTGGTTTCATTAAATAAGACTTAATCTCGTCAAAAGCTGCTTGATGGACTTGTTCCCACTTGAACACGTCTTCTTTCTTCAATCTCAACAATGGCGAAAATGCTTGCGTTTTGCCACTTAGATTTGATATAAATCTTCGAAGAAAATTAATCTTTCCTAGCAATGACTGAAGTTCTTTCTTGGTCGAAGGAGCCTTCGTTTCCATAATAGCTTAGGTCTTATTCTGGTTGATCTCAATGCCTTTTTTATGCACTACGAAACCCAGGAAATCACCTGCTCGTACACAGAAGGCACATTTTAGTGGATTCATTTTTAATCCATATTTCCTCATTCTTTCAAGAGATTGTCGAAGATGGTTCAAGTGACCATTTTCTGAGGAAGATTTTACCACCACATCATCTATATATACTTGCATAAAATTGTCAATAAAATCATGAAATATAGAATTCATTGCCCTTTGGTATGTAGCCCCAGCATTTTTCAAACCAAATGGCATCACTACCCATTCGTAAACACTTAACGCCCCTGGGCATCGAAATGCGGTTTTCGCTACATCCTCTTCAGCAATGAAAATTTGATTATACCCGGAATAACCATCTAGCATACTGAGATATTCAAATCCCGCTGCCGAATCAATTAGCATTTCTGCCATAGGCATAGCATATTCATCTTTGGGAGTAGCATTATTTAAATCTCTAAAGTCTATGCAAACTCTAAGTGTGCCATTTTTCTTTACTACAGGGACTATATTAGCTAACCATTCGACATACCTGGCAGTTCTGATGAACTTATTCCTGAATAGCCTTTCGATTTCTTCCTTGATCTTCGTCAACACTTGAGGGGCAAATCTCCTTGGCATTTGTTTCACCGGTTTCTTCCCTGGGCGAATTGGTAGTTGCATCTCTACAACTTCTCGACTTAGACCAGGCATTTCGTCGTAGTCCCAAGCAAAGCAGTCTTTGAACTCCCTTAGTAATGTTATAACTTGGGCTTTCAATGCGACATCAAGGTATGCACTAATATAAGTTGGCCTTTTCTTGGAGCCATCTCCCAAGTCTACTTCTTCCAATGGGTCTTGAGCTTGCATACGCCTTGTTAAATCTCTAGGATCCTTTTCGAACCCTAATGGCCCATCATCATAAATGCAATCAAGTCTTTCTTCTATGATGATGCCATTTTTCTCGTCAGAGTCCCTGGCTTCGACAGCCATTGTTTGTTGAATCAATTCGGCTTCCATAGCCGCCTTTATCTTGTTTTCGGCCATATAAGCCGTAATCTTGTCCCATGCATTGGGGGCTGACATAAGAAACAAATCTTTAAGAATCAGTGTTCCATCCTGTTGGAGGAACAGGATAAACACCTACATCTCCCACCATTTGTCTTTCCCACATGAAACCATACATTGGATGTAAGTTTACTGAAGCAAGTGTGCTATCATGGGGAGTATATGCTGGCGAAGATGTAAATGGCGCAATTTTAGCCATTTGTTTCTCAAAGTTTTCTCTTGTTATTTGGTTCACTTCAGCTCGAAAATAACTTTGGTCTGCCTCTATATTTTCAACCAGACCATCTTCCTTCCAAATCACCAAACGTTGATGCAAAGTTGAGGGTACGGCACCTACTCCATGAATCCATTATCTTCCAAGGAGCATGTTATAATTAGCTTTTGAAGCTATCACCAAGAACATAGTCTTTCTTTTCACTGTTCCTACTACCAAATCTATTTCAATGGCACCTAAAGAATGGCCAGACTTGCCTTCATAGTTGCTCAACACAACGTTGTGTGGGCTCAGATCTGTGTCGAATTTACCTATTTTCTTCAACAAACACTGTGGCATTAGATTTACCGCAGCGCCGCCATCTACCAGGACTTTGTTTATGCCAATGCCATTTGCTTTGACCTGCACATACAATGGCTTCAAATGGTCTTTCATAACCATATCTGGCCTTTCAAAAGTTGCTGTCTGTTCTTCGACGCAGCCATCGTCCATCACATAGTAACACATTGGCTTATGATGAGCCATATCTTCAGTACAATCCTCTTCTACATCATTTGGTACCATGATGACATCATACTCAACAGGTAGTATTGACACTACATTGCAAACAACGTCAAAAGAATAATCAGAATCTGACTCTGTTTCTTCATCAAAATCAGAGCTTTGCTCCTTCAACTTCGACAACGGAGGAAAAATCCTTTCAAGAGCAGGCCTTCTTGGCTTTTCTGTAACAATAGCTTTGCCCTTCTCTTTTTCAACAACTTTACCACGCGGACTAGCATGTCTGTAATGTCTACACCCAGCATGTATCCACTTCTCATATGTAGGAGCTACCTTTGGAACGAAGGACTTGGCGGAAGCTGATAACTCGAACCCCTTCTTATCTGGATCCTTGTTCGCAGCATCTGTTTGACTTGCAACAGCACCATTCTCCTCTGCATTCTTTTTCGACTCTGCATTCTCTTTTTTGACATCTCCAGTTTTCTCAGCCACATCTTTTGTTGTCACCATGCTCCGTGGAACACGGTTGTTTGCCAGAAAACTTGGGACTTTATCAACATCCACAAGCACCTTCTTTTTTTTTCTGCTGTCTTTGGTAACGACGCCACTGGGTCTTAGTCATGGGATTTTTCCCTTTATAATTATTCTGGTTATTATACTTAGCAGCATCCAAACCCTGTTTAACAGCTATAGCTTGTTTGTTATTGTACATCCATTGCCCGACAGGAGCATTTGACTTAGGAACAAAAGACTTTCCGGGCGAAATCTTCAAGAACCCCTTCTGGGTCGAGGTTTTCTTGACAAACTGTTGCTTACTTGTCGACGGCTTAGTAGAAACATTAATCTCGTAAGGAAGGTCTCCCTTTTCGAAGCTAAAATCTGGCCTGTTGTCAAGCCATTTTCTCTTGCGTTGTTCCTGCTCTTGGTATCCTTCGACAGCTTTGGCTGCTTCCTTATCGAAAACAGCACTGCATCTTGGACACAGCATGACTTCAGAATTGTTCCACTTACATCTATTGAGGAAGTCTATCAATTCCTCTTCAGCTTTTGGGTACACAGCATGTAGCTTCCCATCGTACTCTTTCAAGGTTATCTCTTGTTTCTTCCCTTCAGCATATATAAAACCCTCCAATTTCTTGGTGGAGGATTTAAGTTTTTTTGGAGGATCTTCCATTTCAGCATCTACCATGTTTACATTCGTTTCGAAAGGTTCTGCATACATGGCTTCAGCTTTGGGTAATGGATCAGTGTCAATCAGCATGGGCGCCTTCATTTTCTTATCATCAAATTTCAGCCTTCCCTCGTCGATTGCCTTTTGCACAATATCCCTGAAAAGTACACAACGGTCAGTGTTATGTCCCAAAAAATTATGGAACTTACAGTAACCCTTTTTCTTTCTTTGGTCAATAGTTGGCACTTTTAAACCTTTAGGCACTAATACTTGGCCATCATTTACCAAAAGATCGAAAATCTCATCACATTTAGTAACGTCGAATGTATAAGTTTTAGGCATAAACCTATCATTTTTAGGCTCTACAGGGTTGCCCCCATTTGCAGGCCTTAACACTTTACAGGTGTAAGGAGGACCAGGCTTAAGTTCAGCTACGTCTATCTCCTCTCTTTCGACATCACTAAGTGTGGTGTCGAATTCTTCTTCGACATAAGCCACTTTTTCTTTTTTATGAAACCTATTTGACGTAGATTTTTCTTCTTTAAGTCTTTCCACCTGTCGAACTCTGTCAGCTAATTGGGCCATATCCCTTAGATGAGATGTGTCCAATTTCTTCCTGATCGAATAATCGAGGCCACCCGCAGCCATTTCGACGAGTTCATGTTCAGGTACTTGTGTAAAACAACGAGATTTTAAAAGTCTAAACCTATTCAGATAGTCATCAACGGTCTCAGGCATTTTGCGTCGAACGCTAGCCAGTTCTTTTAGACTAATCTTTGACTGACCCATGTAAAACTGTGCATGGAACGCCTTTTCTAGCTGACCCCATGTGAATACAGAAGCAGGAGGCAATGTGGTAAACCACGTGAAAGCATTCTTTGTTAGAGAATTCGGGAAACATTTCGTTCTCAAATTCTCATTTTGGGCTATGTCCCCAGCCTCAGTCAAGAAACGCGCAATGTGTTCGACAGTAGACTCGTTTGTGTCACCACCAAATTTGGTAAACTTAGGAATTTTCCAACCTCTTGGCAATTCCGTTTGTAATACATATTCACACAATGGTGATATGAAATTAGGCCTATGCAAACCTATGTTAAGGCCATTTTGCGCCATTATAGTTTCTACTAAAGTGGCTATATTATCGTGAGCGCCAACATTATTTCGTTGCACTTGTCGAACAACCTCATCAGCGTTCTGGTTTCGGTTTACCAAAACTACTTCAGGGATATGATTTGCTAACCCTTGTTGTTCGCCTACAACTGCTTGGGCTTCGACTGCAACTGCTCTTTGAGGGTTACCAGGCATGTTACCCATAACATTGGGAATTTGCCTATTATCAGCCGTCAGAGTCCCAAAGAAATCGGCGATTCTACCCATTTGATTTGTCAACATCAGATAGCTTGTGTTGGTATTTTGAATTAAGGGGTTGAAAACCGTGCCGATCTGTTGGGTTAGCATATTAACCATATCGTGGTTACTTTCATCCAGTTGTTGTCTTAATGCCAACAAATATGCAGTGGTTAATGCAGTAGGGTCTCGACCCTGTATACTTTCATAGGAAACGCGTGTAGGAGAGAATGTTGACACATGAGGCATCCCAGTAGGCATGCCATATATACCCGAAGGAAATGGTGGCAAACTCAAGTTTTGAAAACGTGTATCGAAACCGTTTCCTGTTGCCATATAAGGACTACCATGAGGCCCTAAATAAGGACTAGAATGAAGCCCTATACTTGATGGTAAAGTCACAGACTGTGTTGAACCAACGTTGGTCATTGATACTGCAGGAACGGTTACTGATGTTGAAGGAGTTATTGTTCCTACCACTACTCCTGCGGTTATATTTGCAGAATCAACGGTTGTTCCTTGTCCTTGTGAAATCGCAGGACCAGAACTAGAAGAACTGTTAGAATTAGTACGCACCATTCTACCACTTCTTAAGCGCATACGATTGTACACACTAACAAGTAAACACACAACATTAAAGGCAAATGTCCCACCGGGCGTGCCAATTTGTTTGCTGGTGTTTTTAGCAAACAATCACTAGTTTTATGAGAAATGTTTGTGAGATCAAACTAGAAAAATCTCTGTGCAATTGCCTTTGAACACCAGTGTTTTGATTAGAATAAATTTAAAGAAAAGAGGACAGTTTACCATAAAAACAGAATTAAAATAAAAGAAGCAGTAAATGATTCGCAAAGATGTAAACAAATTCGAATTGAGTTGAAAAATAATAAAGAAGAAACGGTGCACAATCACATACAATTCGAATTGGAAGTTAGAGTTTCAGAATTCTGTAACTTGCGTAATGATTTGTGACCTCCTTCTCTCTACGAGAAACTTCTATTTATAATAAAAGAAAAAACAATAACTGCTCAGCGGTTACAACTGCCATTTCGACTAGATAAAATTTAGATAACTGCTCCATCTTTCGACCACAGCATTGCTATCTTTTTCTACCAGCGACTCTTTGACTTAACCTGTTATCTGAATGTTACTCAACTTCCTGTCGAAACTGCCAACTTCAACTTTACAATTTTCGCTAAGTTACGTGTTATGCTGATTCTCCCTGTATACCGCTTCTTGCTGTCGAAATATCGACTCTTCTTCCTGACTGCAGCTAGTCAAACCTTGTTAACATGCAAATGGTCCGCACTTTCGACAGAAACACTGTCTTGCCTTCGACTACACTTTTGACGTCTTTCTTGTCGAAATCTTTGTCTGTAAACTCTTGATTTCATTAAACCTTAGACATAGTCTAAATTACTCTTTACAATAAACTTCTCAATACCAAATATTAGCATCTCTTCTTTATTAATGACAAGTCATCAATATTGACTGCATTTAATTGAACTTGTCGAAAATGTAGGTTAACACATGGGTAAAACCAAAAAAATAGTCTCACGTTTTCTTAATCTTTGGAGAAAATTCCTATTTTAGCCCTAGATCCAAATTTGTTTTAAATTACCAAACTTTTGGAATTTTTTTCCACACATGCGAGAATTTAAAGACTTACTAGAAATTATATATTATTTGATTTTATAAACCCTTAATCTTTTTTTTTTGGTTTTACCTAGGGTATCTACTGCCGACCGCAGTGACTAATTCCCTTGCTGAATTGTAGGTGCCTCGAGAGGCTGGACAGCTGACCCAGATTTTTAACGCTGCTCCGTACCCAATGTGGGGATCGAACCCCCGACCCTTGGAGAATTCTATAGTGTTATAATTGGCTTTCATAGAAACAACTATATTCCAAATTTTTGGGTAAAAAAAGTCAATTCAGCAAATAGGAGCACCAAAATTCTTTATATTTACAAATCAAAATTGATTCTAGTCTATCCTCCTAATGAATAACTTTTTCTTTACTAAAAAAATGAAATCAATTCTTTTAGATTCAATTTTAAATTATCGTTACCAAAAACTAATCAATTATTTTTAATTAAATCAATTCTTTTAGCATCAATTTTTTCCAAATCAATTCTATCCTTATAAAAAATTATGTTGGGATGGGAGAACCACACGAGACGGCAAAGTCAGAAACTCGTGGTCAGTCAGATTCCCCGACGTAGATTAGTCACCGACAAAATCGGTGGAAACTACGCACCAATGACATAGTAACAAAAAAGAACAATCAATCAAAAAAGAACTTAAGTCTTGCAAGTCGGCTACAAATTAATTGTAAATCAGCTACCAAATTTGTTCTATCATAATTTTTTTAGCCATAGCATTACCATATCTTGCAAAAAGATGTGGGAATAAGTCAGACCGTCCAACAGGGCCTATGACTCAGTCTACGTCAGGCCTAGGCTAGTCCAGGCTTTTTTTAAATAGATAATGCGTAGGTTTTTTTAAAAGCCTATTTAGATAAAAGACCGGGTTACAGGCCATCGAAAAAGCCTTTTAGGCCTATCAGGCCGGCCTATTTAAGTAAATATAAATAATATTTTTATTGCAATTATTATTATTATATAAAATTTTATACTTTGTGTTAAATCATAAAATTGCTAATTTTTTCTATTAATTTAAACATATTGACATACGTCAATTTTTGACTTATTTAAAGTTATTATTATATTACCAAAAAAAAGTTATTATTAGTAGAAAACCGAATTTAAATTGAATGCCATATAAAGTAGGACTTAATAACCTATTAGTTTCTTAGTCTATTTACAAAAAAGCATACATCACTCAAAAGTTGTAGGCTTTCGTAAAAAATAGTTAACTAGGCATTTAGACAGGCTTTCAGACCTTGTCAAACTCTCAAAAAGGTCAGGCCAGACCTAAAAAATGGGTCTACGACAGGCCACAGGCCAAACTCAAGCCTAATAATTTTAACGCAGCCCAAACGCCCAACTTGGCTTAGCCTATTCCCACCCCTACTTACTTGCAAATCAGCTACCAAATTAAGCTCATATCTAAGATTTTGGAAGAGGACTCTTCGTATTGTAAGATAGAATCCGTGATCTTGTATTGTGAGGTGGTTCAATCGAATTCATCGTAACAAAATTTAAAGTCAATTTAATTTGTTTTGAAATCTTGAACGGTTTTGATTGATTTACCAAATCCCAATGGCCAAGTAATCAATCGAATCCGTGATTCTAGTATGATGATTTCTCCTAAATGTGTGGCGTGTGGTTAAATTGGAATTACCCTATCTTTTCTAAATACATAAAAAACTATCATATTGGCAGCTTCATTGTTTGCCTTCTTCAAAACCTATTTCAATTCCACTAAACATTAGTGCTATAGAAATTACTGTTGAAGATGGCAGATATTATTAGCAACTTACATGATTCGATCATATGTCACATTCTCTCATTTTTACCAACAGAACAAGCCGTTGCAACAAGCTTTCTCTCAAAGCGTTGGAGGCATATTTGGCCGGGGGTTCTCATTCTTAACTTCGACGATAGAATCGAATTTATGGATAGATATCATTCGCAAAGCAAACATATTCGTTTCCGTAAGTTGGTACACAAAGTTATACGCTTGCAAGATCAGCAACAAACTATCAAGAAGTTTCACCTTAAATGTGCTTCTTTTTCCTGTCAGAATTCAGTTGCAAAAAGATGGATTAAATCTGCAACCAAACGCAAAGTTGAGCATCTCAATCTTTCTCTACCTTCTATCATAAGCTTGCCTTATAGTGTTTTCAATAGCACAACCCTTGCGGTTTTGGAGTTGAGTGGGTTTAGTTTGAAGAACAAGAAGAACAACAACTCTTCCGTTAAATTTCCTTCACTCAAAATACTTCACTTGAGAACCGTTCGTTTCGACAAGGATGAATATTTTTTTGATATTCTTTCTGCATGTCCAGTTCTTGAGATTTTGGTAATGGAAGCTACAAATATATTCGAATTTGGACAGTCAAAACAACTTCAACTACCCAAACTGGTCAAAGCACATATTTCTGCGTCTTATTCTGTATTGTTAAATCTATTTGACAATGTGCAGTTTCTACAAGTAGACGTGGTATGAAAAAATTGCTTCTTGAATCTATTATAATTTAATTTCTTAATAATTGTTTTCACGTGTAAATAGGACATGCTAATATTTTGTGCTGGTAGTTGGAAAGACCGGAATTTCCTGCTCACAACCTTGTCAATTTAACATATATGGAGCTTAGCTTTACGAACTACTACATGAATTGGTTAATGAAGTTGATGGATTATTGCCCCAATCTACAAAGTCTTGTAATTGTTAAGGTTTGCTATGTTTAAATGCTTTTGGTCTTATCTTTTTGTTTTAGTTATTAATATTTCTATCTTATGTTTTTTGTTTATTGTTTATTGTTGATAGGTGCAAAGGTTTTGGCTCGGATTTTTATCAAGTGATGAAAAAAAATGGGTGCAGCCACAATCTGTTCCCAAATGTCTTTTATCACAACTCAAAAGATTATGTGTTAAAAAATATAAGGGCAGTGGAAGTGAGCTTCAGTTTACCAGATATATTATGCAGAATGCAAAAGTGTTGCGTGACGTCACAATTTGCTGTTTTGGTTTTTCAAATCCAGAGGATAAGTTACGAATGATAAAAAAGGTATCCTTGTGTGAAAAGGCTTCTGTTCTATGTCAACTTCATTTTAAATAATTTAGTACTAGTGGTTGTAGGAGGAATGTTTGTAACTCATGTAATTGATAGTTTTTGGTGGTTTTAGAGGACATGCACTTTGTTTACTGCTCACTCATACATGTTTTATAACTTAGATTTGTTTTTCTGTAGCTAAATGATTTTACCATGCTACTCGAGAAAAATATTCCAACCCCAATTTATGTTAATTTTTAGTTATGATTATGATCGTTTTGCATATGTTTCTTCTCTTAGTAATAAAAATCAATTGTGAATAGGAGAGGTGTCTTTAAACTAGTTTTTAAGTCGACCTGTGCTGACTGCTGCATGTATTTGGAGAGAAAGAATCATCAAAAGTAGTTTGGTGGAGTACAAAGTCTCAAAGGAGCACAAAAGGATGGACGAAATCTTAATTATATTATGCGGTAAAAATATTTACTGATAGTACCACGTGCTTATATGCATGGGAAAGGAATGATTTAATCCAAAGTATTAGAGCAAATGTCTCCTAATTATCAAGTATTTTAATTAACTATGTCAGCTTTACCAGTTGTACTAGGCTTTACGGGCAAATAGATTATACTCTCTTATTAAACCTAAAAACCTCTCTTATATTTAAAGAAAGCCACAAAGCAGCTGCTTAATTGAGGGGTAATTCATTCTCATAAAATTTGGGGCTATAATGGACAATATATGTTGAGAGTCATGTAGCTATTGCCTATTCCAGCTTATCACTTGTGTTGGCAGATTGATTCGTGTTCGTGAGGCTATATATAATGGACAAAATATGTTCATTAGTTTATGTTTTTCCAAGTTGATTTTGAAGCATTATGGTATTGAGAATGTTCATTGAAAAGCTTTAATTTGATGAGCCCGTCAAATTATCATGAGATTCACCATTGTATATATTGACCACTTCATCTAATTTAAGCTCTTGTGTAGTTCTTTGTGGAACAAATATCACATTTATTGACATCAATTACTGTGAGTTGCAATAGCTATGAATTTGGGATTATTTTGGCTATAGAAGCATTTGACCATTACTTGTTTGCAATAATTACTAGTGTTAGTCGTGGAAAAATTTGAGAGTTCCATTTCCCCTTTATAATATTTGTGTAGAGACAAAAAAAAATAGCATAAAAACTTTGATGCTAGGTTCTTTGATTTTTTTTTTGACAAAAAAACTGGATGCTAGGTTCTTTGATGGGGTGCACATGTCTGATATAAAATTAAAAAAATGGATGGACAACCTTGTTCGTGTTTATTTCATCAAATGAATTACAATATATAGAGAACTTTAGGTTTAATTCACCCAAAAGAACCTCAGGCCCAATTGACTCAATAAAACCCTATCAAATTCTAATTTTAATGGAAATAAACTAATTAAATTTCTACTATCATGCAATTATCAAATAAATTGATAAGTGCATTTACAATATTTAATACCTAGAAAATAAACATAATCATAATTATTCTTGTTGGTTTGGCATTGAATGCGCCATAAATGACTTGGATCTTGTAATTCTTTTTTTTTGCTCTGATCCGTTTGGTTGAAGAGAAAGAGGGATGAAGAGAGAATCTTTTCTCTCTTCCCTCTTTCTATTGTTTGTTACACTCTTCTCTTTCTCTCTTTCCTTACTCTCTCTCTTTTCTCTTTCATCTCAAACAAACACACTCTTAGTGCAATAAAAAGCCATGCTCTCTTCTCTCTTTCTCTCTTCCGTTTCTCTCTTGCTTCAACCAACCAATAGAAGGTTATTCTCTCTTCTCTCATTTTATATTCCCTTTCTCTTTTGCTTCAACCAAACAGACCCTAAAACCCAAAAACAAACTTACGAATGATCAGAAGACACCTATAATTATTCTATTAAATTAAAAAACAAAAATTAAAAATAAAATAGAAAATATTGGTTATCCCATGATTTTTTTTGATGATGTGAGTTTTGACTTCTAAAATTTAGGAGCAGATATTTTTCTTTGTAGGATCCCTTCCACATGCTTAGGGCACTTAGGATCTCATCATTCTCCCTTTCTTCAAGAAGATTTGTCCTCAAATCTGAATCTGCAAAATAAATTAATGGGTTATTGAAAAAAATTCTCTCTTTTTTCTCTCTTCTTTCTTTTTGAAATTTGAATAATATTCCATCCCTTTCCTCTTAAAATCCTTATTTTTCTCAACAATGCTCCCATTATTTTTCCTTGCCTCTTCTCACTAGTGTAAAAATTGGAAAAGAATTAGAGTTTTTAAGTCGGACTCCCAAATATCCGACTTAGAAAGTTGACGCGATGGCAATTTTGTAATTAACATGAAAAAAGAATTCTGGCAGACACCTTTCGAAGTCGGTTAATCGTTACGTCCGACTTTAAATATCTAGCCTATTTTCTCATGAAATAATAACCCCTCACTGAATTAGTCAAAAAAGAATAACTCCTGAAATTTTTTCGTGAAACAAAAACTCCCCCCCCCCCTCGCAGAAACCCTCGCGCGTTCCTCTCTTTCCCCCAAAACACAAATCAACCAATACTGAAAGTGAAACCCTAAGCTTCCATCGCTCTTCCCCTTTTCTTCCATCGCTCTTCCCTTTCTCTCTCTGCCACAGCTCGCTCTTCCCTTTCTCTTTCTGCCAAATCGTCTTCATCCTCCCTCACTCTCTCTTCTCTGCCTCCATCTCCATCTATCCTCGTCGCCGTCTCTCTCCTTGTCCCGCCTCGTCACCGTCACCATATTTGCTGCCCTGGAGGAAGAAAGGGGAAACTCTTGGTTGAAAAAGATATCATACATATCCCTCTCTTCCGCCTTGTCACCATCACCGTCACCGTCACCATTGTTTGTCATTCTTGGTATTATTACCGAAAGAATCTCTCCCTCCCTCTCTCTCCCTCTCTCTAAAAACCCTCTTGCGTGCTTTGCAATCGAACAAGAAATGGCCAACAGTAACCTCCCTCGAAGAATCATCAAGGCTTGTATTCATTTCGATATTGAAATCTGAATTTCAATTTCTCCGATCGATTTGTTGGCGACTGAGAAAGCAAAAGAAACTTGAAATCCAGTCCTAGTTTTCTGGCTCTTAATCGTTCGACTCTATCGCGTTGGCCAATAGCGTATTTTGATCGATAAACTGTGCTGTCAATTTTTCCACTTTGTCTTAAATTCAGCTGCAAAATCAGAAAATAAAATGAAAAACCCTAGTTGTTAAACATTGGGGATTTAACTTCCTTTTTGCTTTCAATCTTTGATGGAAGCAAATTGTAGTTATGGTTTTTTCTTTTTCTTTTTTGAATTTTTTTTATTTGAGTTTTGATCTCTCTGAGTGTTCTGATCACGCTCTTATCTCTTTATTTTTGGATATAATAGGAAACGCGTAGTCTGCTCAGCGAACCAGGTAACTTCTTATTCGCTCTTTCCCTTTGTTGCTTTATTTGACACTTTTTTGTAAATAAATGTTAGTGGTTAATTAGTTAAATAAATAGGATTTGGCAAATGACAATTTCTGTCGTGAACATAGTGCTTTTGTTGTTCGCCATCTGTTGAATTAGTAGTGCTTGTCCATGTAGTTTGTGTCTTCTGAGATACCTTGAATGTTATTTCCATGGTTATTTAGTAATTCAAGTTATGATGCAAGAGTTGTTATGTCGTATATTTTTCTCTTTATTCTGCTAATTATTTAATTCTCTTAGTCTAATACTACTATAATGATTTGCTATTGCAGCACCTGGAATTAGAGCTTCACCTTCAGAAGAAAATATGCGATATTTCAATGTGATGATCCTTGGGCCAAGCCAGTCACCTTATGAAGGTAGTATCCGGTTTAGTATCCAGTTCAACAGCATGAGCATGCTTCCTGAAAATGCTTAATAATATATTGTCTGAGTCTCTGTTTAAACAATACTTAATGATAACATGGAATGAATTTCCATTTGATTTAAGGTATGTTTAAGAACTAAGAAATATATGGAGAATTCCTGCAGACAGTTTTTATTTACAGTTGAAGTCTACTTGTGGCCTTGTTAGATAGAAGATTGCAGATAATTTTCTTGAAGTACTATGTGTGAATGTATGGAACCCAGCTAAGAGAAGTGGGAGATTGATATGATATGAAAAGAACAAATTTTATTGAAGACTGAAAATAGGAGATGGATCTTACTCCAAGAGTTTCCCCTTAGAACTGAGCCACGGTTATATTTACATTGCTAACAAATCTGAATGATATCACTAGGGCTTCTAAGCTAGCTCTCGTGAAGAATGGTTTTGCTCTTCCTCGTTCTGCCAAGGTTGCGTGCGTTCTACAAGGTACCGATCATGTAATTTAACATTTTCTTTCTTTTTTATTTAGTTTAATATTTAATCTTTAGTTTCGTGATTTCATGTTTGATAACTAACTATCAATATATTTTAGTTAAATATAAAGTAGATGTAGTTTTTCAAAAGGCCACAAGACTGGCGAATTCACTGATTTTTCTAACAGGTTCAACCGGAGTCTTCACTAGATTTCCAACTGAGTTTGGGGGGAGAGATTGGGACTAAAGAAGATAAATACGTGAAGAATCTTATTGGCAAAAATCAGGCAAAGGAATTCTGAAGCTTGAAGGGTTGTGGTTTTAAACAGTAAGAATCTTCCTTTGATTGGTGACGTTGGTTTGGTAGCTGATCTTGTGAGTTGATTTGGTGAGGGTGTTGTTTAATGGTGGTGGGTTTGTGGGGTGTGGATACTTTCCTCTGTAGTAGATGGCAACAACCATGATTATTCCGATTTTAGCTACATTCCTTATAGAATTTCTAGTTGCATGAATTCTATGGATTGCTTTGAGCCGATGTTGATGTGTATAAATGTTTAATTATTATGTGATGATTAGTAGAAGCCTCCTAGTTAGAATTTCCAGTTATGCTCACACATTGTTGCTCCAATCAACTGAAAAATGCAGGGAGCTTGTTGGCGAGAAGGCGTCGTCTAAAAGTGGCAAGTTTACATTCTTAAATTGCTTTGATATGGGTACTGGAACTTTAGCATCTGGTGTGGAGGAAGGTGTGAATCTCTATTTTTACAATATTAGAACTTCTGATGTTGAAAGGCAAGATATGATCCAATTCAAGCTGCCCTTGTTGATGCTGCATCACAGGGTATGTCACCAATTGATTCACATAAACAAGGTCAGACACAAGGTGCAAAAGCATAGGTTTGGAATTCCAAAATTGGCTACCCACAAGGTGCAAAAGCATAGGTTTGGAATTCCAAAATTTCTTGTACATTTTAGTTCCCTCATCTAGAGCCAAATCTGTAGTATTTTGATGCTTATAGAAAGAAATGCACTTGTGTTCAATTGCCTAGCCCTGTGTTCAGTTACCCTAGATATATTAGCATTCAATTTCCTAGCCCTGTGTTCTTTTACATTCTTTCCAAATATGTCATTCAATACTTATGTATCTACCTTGTGCAGATTCAACAGTTCTTGAAAGAGTTAGAGGGTCAATTTCTGAAGGTAACAACTTATTTCTTGTCTTTCATGTTCACAATTTATTGGCAAATCAAGATCAATGATGTAAATATCCTTCCTAGAAGAAACACTTTGATATGACTTTGTGTCTGACATTTGAAACAATTACAGGTTCCAGTTCCAGGTTCCAGATTCTAAAAAATATGGGAGAGATCTTAAAACCAAGGGCGCTAGCTACTCATTAGTTGTTAAAACAACAATTTTGTATGAATTATTTCTGCTTCTTTAGTTTGGATTGTATTTGAGTGTTGGCAAGATTACTAGTTTAAGATCATTAATTATTTCAGGTTTCCTGACTTGAAGGATTTCAAAAAAGTTAATAAGATCTATGCTAAATGTGAGTTTTTAGTAGTGGTTTTGATGTTTCCTTGACATTGTTTACATTCGCTTAAAGCATGCAACAGAATATTTAGGTGTAATGATAATCATTATTGTTCTGAACTAATTGCACTTTGTTGTTAACTCTTTTGGGTAGTTGGGTCTGGTTGGGTAGTTAATAAGACTGTTGCGGTTAAAGTTCTTGCAACCGATTCTAAACAAGGGGAAAAAGAATTTCACACTGAGGTGAAAACAGTTTACCAATAATCATTTCTCATTACCTTGGCAAGCATATTGACAGAATCGGTCTTCTGTTTCAAGACATTTTCTATTTCAACTTTTGATGTTCTTTTAATTTTTCTCAGGTTATGTTATTGGGAAGGTTATATCATAGAAACCTGGTAAATTTGGTCGGATATTGCGCAGAAAAGGGACAACATATGCTTATATATGTCTACATGGGTAAAGGCAAATTGGCTTCCCATTTGTATAGTAAGTCAACTATCTATCTTTTTTGGAAACTTCTTTCAAATTCAAGTTGCATAAGCAATAATAAATGAAAGCATGTATACTTGTGTCTATATTTAGGCGAAGAGAACAGGACGCTGGACTGGGATATGAGGGTTCATATAGCTTTAGAAGTAGCAAGAGGCTTGGAGTATCTTCATGATGGGGTAAGTTACCATATGATCTGCACTGATATAGTTCTGCTTTGTATACTTAGTTATAACTGTATGAATTGTCATTTCAGGCAGTTCCTCCGGTAATTCATCGGGATATCAAATCGAACAATATACTCTTAGACCAGTCTATGCGAGCCAGGGTATGTTCTTGTTAATCATCGCCTTTACACCTCGCCGATCCTTTTATTTTTTGTTGGTTAGCATGATTCTTATGTTGTAGCTTTTGATGTTGTGAATCAAACAGGTTGCTGATTTTGGACTTTCAAGAGAAGAGATGGTGGATAAACATGCAGCTATTCGTGGTACCTTTGGCTATCTCGACCCTGAGTACATATCTTCAGGGACATTCACCAAAAAGTGATGTATACAGTTTTGGCGTGTTGCTCTTTGAACATATAGCTAGCCGAAATCCTCAGCAGGGTCTTACGGAATATGTTGAGCTTGTAAGATCTCTCTCTCTCTCCCCCCTCTACAAGCACCGACAATGATAAAACGTATTTCGTGATTTTTTCATGACATATAATACAAATCAAAACAAGTCATTACTAAGCACTTGGTTAATGAATCTTTGATGGCATTGTTCCATTAAAATGTATTAGAAAGTTAGTTAAAATTAGTTCTTCAGTTGTAACAAATTTTCATAGTTTGTTAGTTAGTTGAGTTTTGGTATTTACTTTCATTTGAATGATATTCATATTCATATTCAATTCATAGGTAAAGTATGTAACTCTTAATAAAATACTTAGTTTTTTATTTGTTCTAATGAATGATACTGATGGATGATTAGGCAGCAATGAACACTGAGGGGAAAGTTGGTTGGGAAGAGATTGTTGATTCTAAGCTTGAGGGAAAATGTGATTTCCAAGAGCTGAATGAAGTGGCAGCACTTGCCTACAAATGCATCAACCATGCCCCGAGAAAGCGACCTTGGATGAGAGACATAGTCCAAGTTTTGACGCAGATTCTTAAATCAAGGCACCAAAAGAATCATCACCAAAAATCCCTTTCAGCTACAACAGATGAAGTTGCAATTGATGTTGATCAGCTAGAAGAATCTATAGATAGTGCTGACATGTATGATTTGTAGAAAATGGTTTTACATTTAGATTTTGTTTTTGTTGTTATTTTTTCATTTTAGGTTTTTGCCTTGGGATATGATATGGCCTTAACACACATTAGGCTTGAGTGATTTAATGATGCTTGGCAATCTGGCATCATCTTTTAGCATTTTTTTTCATTGTTGCTTCCTTCTCTTGCCTCAGTTCTGTTGTCTTGCAGAACAGTCAATCAATTTAGGGGAAGCTACAAATTTTTTTTTTAAAAAAAAGGAACATTTAAAGTCGGGCGCAACTAACGTCCGACTTTAAAAGGTTTTCCACAGGCCATAATTAAAGTCGGAGTTCAGAAAAAACCCGACGTTAAAGGTTTTCCACAGACCATAATTAAAGTCAGACGCACTAATAATCCGACTTAAAAACGTACTTTTTAAGTCGGACCTTAATCCGACTTTAAAAAAACATAATTTCTAAGTCGCTTTGATAGAAGTCGGGTGAATGTCCGACTTTAAATGTCCGAAAGGTCCGACTTTGAATCCCATTTTTCCACTAGTGTCTTATCTCTCAATAATCTTCTTTTCCTCCACTTCGTTATCTACATTTTCTTTTCTCTCTATTTGTTTCCTTTCCACTTCTCTACCATTGGTTTCCTTTTTTTTTCATCCACTCTTCCTTTGATTTTCCATTTTGTCAAAACTCTCTACTTTTTCAATATTTTTTTCTTTGTAATGCTCACATAATATTTTAGAAATAGAGGCAATCACTATTTCTATTTTCTCCTCTGTTCTTTTTTCTCTGATGGCTAACTTTTCTACTCTTGTGCCTATTTTTTTAGCCCAATTTCATAAAGGTATTTCCCATACGCAGGATTCATCACAAAATCTCTAATATATATTTCATAATCCCTTTACATTCCCTCCATCTGAACCACACAAAAAAAATTTCTAAACAAATTTCCTGTTTTTCTTGCTTTTTTTTTTAATTTTAGAATTTTTTCCCTTTTTTTTTTGCAAAAAAATAAAAAAAATGCCTTCTTTTCCTGCTCTTTTTTTTTAAATTTTCGAAATTTTTTTGCTTTTTTTTTATTTTTTACTTTTTGCAAAAAAAAAAATGAGATGAACAAAATTTAGAGACTAAAATTGAAAAGTATAGATAACACCTTGATAGAATCTAAGCTTTGATACCAGATGATGGCAACCTTGGAGCCGTCAGTAACTATTTCGGGAGTCATGAAGGTGAGAGTGATTGAGACACCACGATTAGGGATGGAAGACCGATCGATAAGTCGGAAAGACACCACAACTGGCTATGGAGGTTCTGGGTAATAAGTCGGGATGAGCGCCACGGTAAACCGATAAGCTCGGATAACGACTCACGAAGAACCAAAGAGACACGTCTCTAAACTTTTACTCAAAATTCAACTTGTTTATTTCATCAAATGAATTACAATATATAGAGAACCTTAGGTCCAATTGACCCAAAAGAACCGCAGGCCCAATTGACTCAATGAAATCCTAGAAATTAAAATATACTAATAAATATCAAATCCTAATTTTAATGGAAATAAACTAATTAAATTCCTACTATCATGTAATTATCAAAAAAATTGATTAGTGGACTTACAATATTTAATACCTAGAAAATAAACATAATCATAATTATTCTTGATTTGGCATTGAATGCGCCACAAATGAATTGGATCTTGTAATTCTTTTTTTTTTGCTCTGATTTCTTTGCTTAGATCAGCAAGTTTGTTAGACTCCATATCCTCATCAAAACTCCACTAGTCAATTTAACAAAACTTTAAAACCCAAAAACTAATTTAGGAAAGACCAAAAGACACCTATAATTATTCTATTAAAATAAAAAACGAAAATTAAAAATAAAATAGAAAATTTTGTCAAAAAATAAAATAAAATAAAAAATATTGGTTATCCCATGATTGTTTTTTTGATGATGTGAGTTTTGGCTTCTAAACTGTAGGAGCAAAATATTTTTCTTAGTAGGATTTCTTCCACATGCTTAGAGCACTTAGGATCTCATCATTTTTGCCCGGTCTTAAACTGAAGAACTTGGTTCAAAATATTCCAAATGAGTTGTCTCAGATGCGTGTGGCGGACTTAGTTGATGGGGATAGTGTGTGGAACATGAGGTGTCTGGATAATTTGATTTCTTCGGATGTTTTGAATCGTGTGATGGCTTTGTTTCCCCCTATTGGAGAAAATGGGCCCGACTTGAAGCTTTGGCCTGGTATTGCTCATGGGGATTTTTTGGTGCCCAGTTGCTATTCTATCATAGATGGGCTCTCGGTTAATGAGAACCATGACCTTTGGAAGAAGATTTGGAAGTGTATGGTGCCGGAGAAGGTGAGGTCTTTTCTTTGGATCATGGTGCATGATAAGCTCCTTACCAAGCTCAGAAGGCATAACATGGGGCTTGGCGATGAATTTTGCGAACATTGCTCTATTGAAGTGGAGAGTTGGCCTTTTTTTTTGTACCCCCATCAACTCCCATCTACCCCCATCAAATTGCTAAAACCCGAAAATACCCCTGCCCAACTTACAATTCGCTCGGATTTACCTTCATCTAAGGTAAATCCGCTTTGTTATTTTTAAAGTCGGATTTACCTCAGATGGGGGTAAATCCGATTTCAAAAATAACAAAGCGGATTTACCTTAGCTGAAGGTAAATCCGCTTTGTTATTTTGGAAATCGGATTTACCTGGTGGGCACATAAATCCGATTTCCCTAAAAAAAGAGAAAATCGGATTTATCCCACCTAAGGTAAATCCGATTTCCCTAAAAAAAGAAAATCGGATTTATCCCACCTAAGGTAAATCCGATTTTGTTATTAAAAAAAATTGTTTTTTATTTAATTTTTTGAAAAAGGTTATAAAATGCTACTAAAAATCTGTTAAACAGCCAAAACTAATCCAAAAATTATAAAAACACCACTAAAAATCTAATAAAACCAAAATAAGGTTATGCAAATTTTTTCAGATTTTTTGGAGGTTATGAAAAATTAAAAAAATTAATATAAAATAGTAAACGATGGAATTTGGGATTTTGAGGTCCCCAGTCCTGAAAGAAGTCCCTTCTTGAGGAGTATTGATCCTTGATATTTTTCCGATTTAAAGAATGTGGTTTCATTACAATTTGAGTAGGTTGCCCGAAAACTGATTTTTTAGCCTAAATTATTCTCCCGACGTACAATATCGTCACGTGTTAACGAACCACACACTAAACAGAACCAAAAGACGGTCGAAATTTGTATCTAAAATTTTAACTAAGTTATTTATTAATTAGGTTAACAAAGCGGATTTACCCCCACATAAGGTAAATCCGCTTTGGTTATTTTTAAAAGCGGATTTACCTTATATGGGGGTAGATCCGCTTTTAAAAATAACAAATCGGATTTACCCCCAATTAAGGTAAATCCGATTTGTTATTTTTCAAAGCGGATCTACCCCATCTTAAATAAATCCGATTTTATTTTTTTAAATTTTTTAGTGGAAATCGGATTTACCTAAATCCGATTTAAATTTTTTAAATTTTTTAGTGGAAATCGGATTTACCTAAATCCGATTTCCAAAAAAAAAATTGAAATCAGGATACGTTCGGGATTTTTAATTTTTGTGAAGGGCAATTGCGTCTTTTTGCAGGGTCGATGGGGGTAGAGAGGGAGGTGGTGGGGGTACAAAAAAAAAACCCTGGAGAGTTCTATCCATGCAGTTCGTGATTGTCCTTAGGCGTAAGCTATTTGGTTGGGCTTGGTTAGACCATCTAGGAGGTGTGACTTTTTTGGGTTTTTTTTTACCCCCATCAATTCACCATCTACCCCCATCATCCCTATGTAAATACCAAAATACCCTTAAAATTTTGACAAAATTACAAAACATTTACCATTTCTCACTTGTATCCGTTTGACTAGAAATGTACCAGAGATAATCGGATTTACCTATCAGCTCTATATCCGATTTCCAGTTCAGATTTACGCATCGGATCTACGTACTTCCGATTTCCCAAGAGACAGCACTACCAGTAAGTCGGATTTAGCTAAAACTGATTCCCCATCAGATCTACCTATATCCGATTTCGCATCGGATATAGGTAGATCCGATTTGTGTTTTTGGTTTTTTTTTTTAAAAATTAGTTTTTTTTCCAGTGTCGAACAGGTATCGAGGGGAGTCCTCGGGTCATGCCTCGTCATCTGCTCCCAGTACACGCACCCGCCACAAGATTGCGGGTCATGCGTCTGCCCGCCATAGGCGACAACAGCAGTATCGACAGGTGGAGGATGCCCCTGACTATCAGTATGAGGAGGGCCAGCAGGGGCATCCACTTGATGAGGATTCTATGTCTGAGGACCATTCTATGTCTGAGCAGCAGTATTATCAGCAGCAGTATCAGCAGCAGTAGTATCAGTAGCAGCAGTACCAGGAGGAGCACTACCATCAGCCTCAGCAGCATGAGGAGCAGCATGATGAGCAGTCTCCTCTATTCACTCGGCTAGGATCTCATGTCTGTTCCATTATATTGAGAGACCCGGTAAGTTTAATTTATTTACATAGCCTTCTTAGTTTAATTTATTTACATATAGACTTATTTCTGATACTTTTATAATACAGACATATGAGCGGAAATTGAAGCTTACCAACCATGGTAACAAGCTAGCTCAGAGATTGCTTGGGTTTGCCCAAAACCACCGGATGTGGGGTTTTATCACTGGTTCTAGATTAGCCCCCTCGTCCCGACCGGTCATACAAAGGTGGACCAGGAGCTACTGTCTGCTTTTGTTGAGAGGTGGCACTCAGACATCGTCATTTCACCTACCATTTGGTGAAATGACGATTACTTTGGATGATGTCTCCTGTTTGTTGCATTTACCCATTACGGGAAACTACTACAGAGCTCCACCTACTTCGGTCACCACTGATTAGGCCATCCACCTAGCACATGTTTATCTAGGTGTGACTATGGATGAGGCGGGGGTAGAGTGTCGAGCTTCATTTGGCCCATATTACTGTTTTGAGTGGCTGCAGGAGATTGTTACTATAGGGTCAATAGGGAATGACGTGCGTCCTGCTGTCAGGGCCTTTATCCTTCTGATCCTGAGCTGGTCCATCATCACTGTCAAGACCGCCGACAGGGCTGAGGCTAAGTGGCTGCTGCTACTTGAGGATGTTAGTGCAGCTGGTGTGGGATCATATGCATGGGGGCAGCAGCACTTGCTTTCATGTATGACCAGCTGAACTACTCCTGCTTGGACCAGGTGCATCAGTTAGGAGGGTATGCGACCCTCTTACAGGTAATAATTTTAAGTTATTTTTTTCCGAGTTTGGTTAAATTTCTGTTAAACAGTTTTTAATTCACCATGTTGTTTATCTTCTTTTTTTCAGAGCTGGATTTTATGGTATTTCCCTCAGCTGGTGGAGAGGAGGAGTGGATTGCGGACTGGAGCACTAAGTGGGCGTTGGAGGAAGAAGACAGATGGAGTGAAGCTCGGGGTATACAGGCAGAGGATTGATGCACTGACCTCGGATGATGTCTGCTGGCGACCGTTTGAGGAGCACCGGGAGGAGGATAGAGACTTTGAGCAGGTCTCATTATACAGGGGCCACATCAGCTGGGGAGACATCACTGTTCCCTACATGCCCGATAGGTGCATGCCTGTGGTGCAGGACGTTTTGCGTACTACTTATGCTGCTGAGGAGTTGGGTCAGGTTGCTCCGGACTACATACATTGGTATGTGAGAGCATCTATTCCTAGACTCTTACGGGTTGCATCACCACCACCACCACCAGTACAGCCAGCTACCCCACCAGTACAGCCAGATTTGCTCGAGATTGTGGAGGAGGAGATTCGTAGGGGGCTTCAGAGCGGAGACATTAGGATGGGTAGTCAGACATACGCTCACCTCACGCGGTTATTGCATATGCTACCGAGGCGTGACTTGGGGGTTTTGTGGGATTGTATGTTTGAACTATTTTTTTATGACTTGATTATTATTATTTCTTGTTTATTATATTTGTGGATAAAAGATATAATTTCGATTTAATGCGATACAAGATAAAACATAACGAACTACAATAACAATAAAAATAAGTGACTGACAGAGAAAACGAAAACATGATAGAAACTAATGAGATACATTTTCCACGTAGAAACTAATGGTAGATACATTTTCCAAAAATTCTGGTCGTCGAAGACGACGTAAAATCTCATTCACACTCCGTTGAGTTTCCACGTACAGCTCCAACGGCTTATACTGCTGAAGCGTGTCATGGATGTTTAACATGTTCACCACGTCTTCGTCAGTCTTGATTATCATGGACGAGAAGGAAACACGGCCATCGTCTCCAAGATAGGGTTTGCGATAAGTGATACTAGTGACGTCACGGTCGTCACCAGTCACTTGAACTTTGGACCACACTTTATCCTTCAAACCTTCAAACCCCATGCCGCGGTGGATTCTGCATAACACCGGCTGAGGACTCCAGAAGTGGACACCATCTTCTCTCATCGTGATCTGGCCTCGATGATGTATAGCGGAAAGCCTATTGTCATCTGAGCGTTGAGTGAGGCATATCTCCATTTTGGATGAGTGAAATAAGCAAGTGAGAGTGAAATTTTTGAGTGAAAAGAATGAGGTTGGCAATGGGTATTTATAGAATTCGTCAATGATTATCAACCGTTGATATTGTCGGTGCAATCTACACCGTTGATCTACACCGTTGATCAAATCCTACCCGTCGAATTTAGTACAAATCGAATTTACCTATCAGGAAGGTAAATCCGATTTGTATTTTAACAAAGCGGATTTACCTCGTTAAAGGTAAGTCCGATTTCCCCAACTAATTCTAATCGGATTTACGTAATTCCGACTTGGATATTTCTGAATCGGATTTAGCTATCAGGAAGGTAAATCCGATTAAAATAATTTAACCAGTGGTAATTTCGTCTTAAAATTTTTGATGGGGGTAGATAGTGAATTGATGGGGGTACAAAACAAAAACCCGACTTTTTTATGGGAGATATTAAGAATTGGGATAGCTTTAATCTTAATAAGAAGGATTGGGATATAGATGGGATTCATTGGGCCACTGGATGCCACCTTCTTTGGTCTTGGAAGCATAGAGAAGCCCATGAAGCTTCCTTTATTAGACCCGCTCGGCCATGGACTATGGCGCTTAGAGCAAGTTAAGGATTATTTTAGGCCATCACTTTTCCCACACCCGTCCCTACTCACCCAACACCCCTAAACCCCCTAAAACCCAAAAATACCCCTAACTCAAAACAGTCTTTCTCCCTCTCAAACCCCTCACACCCAGCCGAAACCCTCTCCCTCACCCTCTTCGACTTCTCCCTCTCCCAAACCCACTCAATCTTCGATTTTAACCTTCAAACCCATTTTCGGAACATAAGGTACACGATTTCTAACCCTCATTTACTTGTATTTTGCTTGATTTGCCGTGTTTTATCGATTTTTCACTTCTACATTTTCGCGAAGCATTCAGTTGAGGACAACCGAATGCTCCTCGGGACGAAGCAAAACGGACCCATTGGGTTGAGGTCAACCGAATACATTCGTATGAGTTCAACCGAATCATACTGACACTGATTGTGTTTGATATGTTCGGTTGCAGGTATGATCCAATTCGTTACCCTCTTTGAACGAAATGCTAGGAGGATTTCCATTCCAAATGAGATTTGGAGACTAGAGTTGCCCTGTTCCTTTTATTTTGTCTTGGAAGTTGGCCCTTGTATTCGTGGTGTCAACAACATGCGCTATGGCAACTTCCTTACTGATACGCATGCCATCTGCCAAGCGTATGGGGGTGTTGAGAGTGTGGAAGCCTCGTTAACATACTATCAGACCGGGAGCTTCAAGGTCGCCAGGATTATGCCCGCGGTTGCCTCTGATGAGAGTGGGAGTGACAATGATGCTGCGAGTGATGCTGGATCCGGCTCTGTTGTTACCGAGTTGTAGTTTTCTACTGTTATTTTGTTTATCAATAATTGTAATTGAACGTCACTGATTTAGTAATGAATAAATATTGGGTTGATTATTTTTTGGTTTACAGTACCGTTTAAATTAAACAACAATTTTATTATTAAAAAGTGTCACCGTACATAAAACTCGAAATACACGATAACGATAAAATGACAGAAACTACTGAGCTGGTGGAGCTAAACGACTAAGGATCTCAGTGACGGTCCGTGTGGTTTCCATGTACAAATGCAGATAACCCTTCCATTTAAACAGGATATAAATGGACATCATTGCTTGGACGTCATCGTCGTTCTTGACATCCATTGTAGACCAGTGCACACGTCCATCAGACCAATCGGGTTTCCGATAAACTATACGAGTTATCTCTCGCTTGTCGTCCTCCACTTGCACCTTACCCAATAGTTTATCTTTTAGGACAGCGAATGTTATGTTCTGTTTAAGCCTACACTGCATTGTGTCTCGCCCCTCGAAATAGACACCATCAACTTTGTTGGAGAAGAAGAAGCAGAGAAGGGTTTTTGTGAAGTAGAAGGGAAAGCTGAAGCCCAATTTATAATAGGCGTGGGGAAACATGAGCCGTTGATCAATTTCCAAAGGAAATGGCATCCACTCCTTTTCATGACACGTTTGACTGGCTGTGAGCCGTTGGTTAAAAGTGTCGGTGGAATCTGAGCCGTTCAATATTTTTTTTAAAAAAACTCGTATTCGGCTGCCCTGATTCGAATTTATTCGGTTGGGGTCAGCCGAATCATCTAAAAAAGAAAAAAAGGGGTGTGTGCCAAAAAATACACCTTCGGTTGCCCATAACCGAATTATTTCGGTTGCCCGTAACCGAATCGGCGAAAAATGCGCGTTTCATTAATGGCCTTTTGGTCATTTCGCAGGGTTAGGGGGTGTGGGGTGAGTAGGGAGGGATGTGGGAAAAGCATGGGCCTTATTTTATTGTTTGGGACTTGTCGTGTGTGGCTCAGGCTCGTGATTTTAATTGGGTTGATGTCCATTGGTCTCCTCTGATCAATGGTAGTGTTTCTCTTAACACAGATGGGGCAATGAAGGCTAGTGATTTGCAAGCTGGGTGTGGCGGTATTGTGAGGGATTCATCTGGCAGGTGGGTTTGTTGCCTTTCTAGATTCGTTGGTTACCGTTCCATGTTGGAAGCAGAGTTATGGGGTATTTTGGAAGGTCTCTGCTTATGTTCCATGTTAAACCGATGATGTGGTTATTAGGCCCGCTTATGTGGTAATATTAGTGATTCAAATTTTAAAGTACTCATTTAAGTCCCAAACATTTCAAATTATTGGCTAAATTGATTCGTCGTACCTGACTTATATTTATCACTTCTTCTTCACCTTTTAAGTACTTATTTACATTCCTAACAAAGTAATACTTCTAATTTTGGGCCAAATCAGTTCCTTGTGCTGACTTATATTTATTCCATCTTCTTCTCCATTTAAGTACCCAAATAAGTCTAACATTTCCAAAGTTGGGCCAATTTAGTCTCTCGTGTCTGACTTATATTTATCTCATCTTTTTCTCCATTTGAACTCTAAGCCCTTTTTTTTGACCTCCAATCTATTTCCAGTTGAGCAAAAATATTTCCACCAGCCTCAATTTCATGTGTTTTTGGGCAAATTTCATGATGAGCAATATTGGGTCCTAGCTATGGGGGATCCGTTTCGGCAACTTCTCAATACCTTCCCAGTGTATTTGAACTACTTTAAGCGAGATTCCAATTGAAAGTCGTATAAAATATAGTTGTCTTAGGTGTTGATGCAGGGAGACAACTGTTGCGTACAATGGCAAGACACAAATTAACATGAATAGACAATTTTATAGGTGCTCCTTTTTTTAAGGTAATGAATGTCTTGAATTGTCTTGATTTCTTTGAGAGTTTATTTTTGTTGTGTTTTGTTAAGAATTTTGTTGAAGAGGGTTCATTTATGTTCATAATTTGTAATTGAGGTAACATCATTGCTCATACTTTTTGTGGGTTGATGAATGGTATGAGTGTCAGGAAAATTGGCTTGATAGTATCTTCCTTATCAAAGACTAAACGCTAATCCCTATTTATAGGGAATACAAAGACTCAATCCTAAATAAGTATATCAAGAAACAAATAATACTCATAAATACAATTAATGGAGATCAAATCAACTCCTAATTTGAGCCTAAAATAGGAAAGCTAATTAATAAATATAATTGCAGACACAGATTTATTCCTGATTTAATTCCTGATTCATCGATTTATTCCCGATTCACACCCCCCTCAAATTTATGCGGCTCTTCAAGGAGCATAATTTGCTAACAATGGGGAACAACTTTTGTCAAAATATTTGCAACTCAGAACAGTTGAGAAACAACGCCACTCAGAATCCAAGAAGTAATTTGAGCATAAAGAACCCGTAAGAACCAAGAACATTAAAAATCACAAACACCAAGAAGCACACACACCAAGAACCAGTGAGAACCAAGAACACCAAGAATCACGAACATCAAGAACACTAAGAATACCATGAATGGTAAACACGAAGACTATGAGCATTTCACTCATAGGCTACATTCTCTCTTCGTTGTAGCAAACGGCCCGAGACTATGAGTTTTTTTTATAGCTCATAGATTGCATTATCTCTTCGTTGCAGCAAACGACAAACACGACTATGAGCATATAGCCCATAGGCTGTTTTATCTCTTCGTTGCAGCAAACGGTACTAGGACAAGAGCGACCAAGGGAGATGTCGCTGAACGCACAACACGGTCGAAAAGAGGAACATGACGGCAGAAAGCAGAAACAGGTATAAATTGAGAACTGAACAAAGTGGGGCTGCCGGCGGTCGATGTCGCCGCCGGCAGCGGTGGTGAAACACGAAAGCTAGGTCAGAATATGATAAGTGGCTCTGATACCATGTTAGGAAAGTTGGTTTGATAGTATCTTCCTTATCAAAGAATAAACGCTAATCCTAATTTGTCTGGCCTAAAATAGAAAAGCTAATAAATATAATTGCAGACACAGATTTATTCCTGATTCATCAATTTATTCCCGATTCACAATGAGTCTTGGAATCAAATTGAGATTCAACAAGTGAAGATTACATATATATATATATATATATAGAGAGAGAGAGAGAGATAGAGAGAGAGAGAGAGAGAGAGAGAGAGAGAGAGAGAGAGAGAGAGAGAGAGAAAGAGAGAGAGAGAGAGAGAGAGAGAGAGAGAGAGAGAGAGAGAGAGAGAGAGAGAGAGAGAGAGAGAGAGAGAGAGAGAGAGAGAGAGAGAGAGAGAGAGAGAAAGAGAGAGAGAGAGAGAGAGAGAGAGAGAGAGCTGGAAGTCATGAAAATAATATAGCTCAAATGCAAGCTAATATGGTAGATATCCAAGTGAAGATGAGAGAAGCTAGGAAGTGGAAAGAGTATGTTAGTATCATAAGTGCTTTTGTTGTTGGTGTGGTTGCAACCTTTTGCGTTTGGAAACAAACATTTACTAGAGTCAAGAGACAACCTTTTAATGCAGTTTGACCATAAATTTCTATATATTGTATTTTACAAGTACTAGTGATAAGAGACAACATTTTAATGCAATTTGATCATAAATTTCTATATGTTGTATTTTACAAGTAATGTGCTAGTAGTTGTTAATAATGTATAAGACTTGTTTTGTACTTGGATCAATGTTGTGCTTGTTGTTCTTAGTTGCTACCAATGTAATCAAAACCGGACCAGACCGGGCGGTTCAACCGGTTAAATCGGGAACCGGACCCCTATCCGGTCCAACTAGCCCTTATAACCGCTTTGGTCAAGAACCGCTCTAAAAACCGGAAAACCGCCTCAAAACCGGCAAAACCGGATAAAACCGGCGGTTCAACGATTCATCCGGTTGACTAAAACAAAAAAATTTAAACTATTTTTTTAAAACAAAGTGAGTGTCAGGGCACTGACCACATATATATATATATATATATATATATATATATATATATATATATATATATATATATATATTATGAAAGCCAAGAATCTCACTTGTATTTTGCTGTGCACACTCTAGCTCTATTTATAGAGAAACACAGCTCATTCTTCACATTTCAACAACATTAGCTTCACTGTTTGCAATTTTCTTACATGATGTGATCCTTTCTAAATAAAGCGACATTAGCTTCTTATTTAGCTTCACAGTTTGCAACATTAGCTTCTTATTTGCCAACAACAATTTTCTTATAAAGCCAGACTTGTTTTTTTTCTTTCTAAATAATGCATTAAAACATATATATTTTAAACATGTCAAACTTTGAGTTTTTTTATACCTACCAATTTTATGTGTAACTTTAACTAATGACTTGGATATTATATTGTTGAACTTAAGTTAAGCATAATTTAATTGTTTGTGGTGTGAAATTGTGGATATTATGATTTTTTATCCTTTATATATTGTAATAAAAATATTAAATAATATATTTAATTAAATCCGGTTGAACCCCCGATTCAACCGGTTGGACCCAAAGAACCCCGAACCGCCTCTTCCGGTCCGGTTTTGATTACCTTGGTTGCTACTTGAATGTAATAGTTGTCATATATTTGACTGTAAACGTTATTTGCTATCCACACAAAAAACATTTAACATTTTAAAAGCAACACATAAAGAGTTGCACTGAACCAAACCATGTTGGTCCTTGTTTGTGCACGCAATAGAGTCCCTTCTACTTGCTTGTTGACAAGCTCTCATTAAGCTTTAATATATAAAGACTTTGGTGAGTCCAAAGCCAAGCAATGTAGAACTTCGCACTTTTGAAATATCTTTGTTTTTCCATAAAACACAACAGTTTATCCTTCTACTACTCAATTCGCATGTTAAGCATTGACTAAGTTTTGTTTCTCAAGGAAATCGATGTATGTGTTGTTGCTCATAGTTTATGTGCTTATAGTATGATATCATCAAAATGATATTGAAATGTGAACTGCACATAAAATAATTTCCTTAAAGATGTCCTTTAGCTCTTGAGAATTATGAACATTCGTGAAGGCCAGGGGTGGATTACCTTTTTCTTAGATGCTAATTGTTTTCTTGCCATGAGGGAGGTACCCTATTACTTAATTGTCCTTTAAATTGATTGTTTGAATCAATTTCTTCTATTTTAAGAGCACCATTAATTCCTTGAGGGAAATACTAACCTTTTATCAGTGTTCAAAGACTTGGTCTTGTTATTCAATATTAATGGAGAGCCAAATGCTTCCAAGGAAGATACAGGTACTGCATCTGTTGCTTCAGATGGATATGAAAGTTGTGAACTTTTGATGGTCACTGGTGAAGACAACTATGAAAATGAGCGTGCCACTAGTGAAGACAGTGATGAAGCTCAAGACATGTGCAGTGAAGAAGACAGTATAAAATTGTCTACTACCAGTGAAGAAGTACTGGGAATGCCAGACTATGACTGTGATGAGTTACTTGTTGCTAAGGATGACATGATTGAAAGAATTGAATCAAATTCAACATCTACAACTTCTGGTGATGATGATTGGGCTCTGGACTCAGGATGTTCCTATCATATGTGCCCTAGAAGGGAATGGTTTATGGATTACAAACCATACCAAGGAGGTCAAGTGATAATGGGAAATAACAAAGCATGTAAAGTCATTGGAATAGGTACAGTAAGGCTTGTTCTAGTTGATGGAACAACAAAGAAACTGACCAATGTAAGACATGTACCTGACCTCAAGAGATCTCTGATTTCTCTTAGTACTTTGGAAGCTGCAGGTTTCAGTTTAAAAGGAGAGAATTCAACTCTAAAGATCATGAAGGGATCTAGAGTTGTTATGAAGGGAATCAGAAAGAAAAATAACCTATATGTACTTCTAGGTAACACAGTCACTGTCATACCCCAATTTTGTCCAGCTTAGATCAAAACCCTAATTTTCCACAAAAATAAATAAGTTGAGGAGTGAGAAGCATCATGCATTGCATTTTGAGTCCTAAAAGTCATTCCAAAGTTTCTAAAATCATTTTTAGAGTTGAAATGCACTTTTTGGGTAAATCAGGTTTTTTTTGAGTCCAAAAGGGTATTTTGGTCATTTCACAATAAAAATGATAATTCCTCATGAAGGTCATTGAGCATGCATTCTAAGATTCTAGAGGTCATTTCTAGGGTTATAGATTCATTTTTGAAGTGGAAACGCATTTTTCGGGCAAATTAGGGTTTTAGCGTCAAAAAGGGTATTTTGGTCAATTGTAACGGTTTTTTTCAAAAAGGCTCAAAAAATATATATAATTAAAAATATGAAATCTGAAATCAAAAATGAAAAATGAATAATAAAATAATATTGGATGTTTATTGTATTTTTAGAATTAGGGCTAATTCCTTTTAGGTGCTTTTTGCTTTTATCCATTTTTGGCCAAAGTAAGCACCAATTTCACAAGCAAACCATCTCCCTCACTCCACCCTCAAGCTCCACGCCTCCCCTCACTTCAGCCCACATCAAGTCCACATCAAGCCTTTCATCAAGCACACCTTTGAATACACAACATGTTTTTACCTTCCTTCTCTCTACACCACAAAATACATACTAATTCCTTTACTTCCCTCTCACAACCCTTAACCCATGAGAGCTTGAGGCTACTCTGATTTTTTGACTCTAGCACACAATCCTCTCCTCTCTCTCAAAAAACCGAAACCCTCTCCTCCATCTTCTCTACACAATTTCTTCAACCATAAAATACCAAAGCTTGATAATCCTTCATCTATTCAATAACTCTCCTTCCAAGCTTCCATAATCATCCAAGTTTCATCAAAATCCACCCAAGGAAGAGGATTTGCGTGAGGATCTAGATTGTTGGAGGTGTTCTTCAAGTGTTCTTGCTCCTATTTTACATCTTTATTCCTTTTCTAGTTATTTCTTGAGGTAAGCCTATTATCTCTTGCATTTTAATTATTAACATGTAAATCTTTCTTCTACTCCTCTTTCCTTTCTCAAAAGGCTTAGAGGACTTGTTTCCAACATTATGACAAGGACATTGGGAGCCTTGGGTGTTGGCAATGAGTCCTTGGCCTTGAGGGGAATTTTCTTGTGTTTTAACCATGTAGTTTGTATTTTCACACTCATTTTCTCACTTTTCCATAAATAGAGGGCTTTCACATATTATATGCATCTTCTTGTTCGTATCATAACTTGCAAGTTGAATTTTGGCTTGATTTATGGGTGTAGGGGTTTCGGTTTTGAGCCTTAGAATTTAGGGTTTTTGTTGCTTTCTTTTCACTCCTTGATTTATGTAAATAAAATGCATGATGTGCTTGATTTGCATGATTTGTTCTATGTGTTGATTATGAGTTTTGGCATGAAAAATTTGGTGTTTATGCTCATATAGGGGTTCGGCCATGGAGCCCATTTTTGTGCATATTTTAGTGCTCAAAATGTGTTGTTTGATCTTGTGTAGATAAGTGTAATTGTGTTAGTGTGTTTTTGACTTTTAACCACCTTTTTACATTTTTACTTTACCATTTCATTAAGTAATTACCATTTACTTTTTTTACATTTTTACTTTACAATTTCATTAAGTAATTACCATTTACCTTTTTTTACATTTTTACTTTACCATTTCATTAAGTAATTACCATTTACTTTTTTTACATTTTTACTTTACAATTTCATTAAGTAATTACCATTTACTTTTTTTACATTTTTACTTTACCCTTTCATTAAGTAAATACCATTTGCCTCATGCATTTTTACTTTACCATTCACTAACTTTTTACTAAAAGTTTTACTACTTGTCAATTTGCAAAAATACCCAAAACATTTTCACACTTTGCATTTCATCACTTGTGTGACACATTCTTATGTTTGCACATTAATACTTGCATACTTTCATATGCTTACATGTTCATGCATTCATATATGCTTATGCCTCTTGCATTCTCATACTCTCTTACATGTTCATGCATCCATTAATATCATGTCTTGCATTCATTATCATATGATCATGCATTCATTAACATGATATCTTGCATTCATTTTCACATGTTCATTCACCTAACCTAGAATACTCTATGCCTATGATTAATTGTATTTCTTTGTTCTTGATGCCATTTGAATGTCTTGACTTAATTGTGCACAAACCCTTTTACATAATCATGTGCCCTTATAAGACTACCAACATGTGTAGCATAGAGGTATATGTGCCCCTCTTGAGATTGCTCCCAACTTGTGTAGCAATTCCCCTTCACACACAAACACAATTGTTTTGAGAACTTTGTCTCGCATCTTTGACAATTAAATCTCTTGATTATATCGGCATGCTTAATCTTAGTTGATGGTCAACATGTTCATGATTGCTTGATTAGTTGAATATGTTTGAACTTCATTCATTCATTTTGCATTTGGTTTTGGACATAGAATTCGATTAAAAATGATTTATTTATTTTCTAAAAAAACTCTTTTCCAAACCCATTAATTTTCGAAGCATTTTCAATAAACAAAAATAAGCAAGTAGTGGAGGTCACCCATAACCTTTGTTAGTTTGATCTCTATGAACGGTCTTCAATTTCGCATGAGTACTTAGCGATGATTACCCATAACCTTAGTTAGTTTAATCATTCGCTAATGCTCGTCCTACTTCGAAAACCTTTTCAAAACCAAAGAGCTAGAACTACGTCGCTTTGATTCCCATTTGGGATACGTAGGAGCGAGTCACGTCCTCGTCAAGCACAACAAACCAAAATTAATTCGATTGCGAAAGCCTTTTTTGATCATCTAAAATAAAAACCGATTATCATTAATGATCACTCGCGCCGTTGCCGTTTGGTTGTTAATGATAATTTCATTTTCAAAAGAGTTAGTAGCGCGGCCACTCTAAACCGTTGTTGTTTGGTCGTCGCGAACACTCGAATCAAAAGCAAAACCGATTATCGTTAATGATCACTCGCGCCGTTGCCGTTTGGTTGTTAATGATAATTTCATTTTCAAAAGAGTTAGTAGCGCGGCCACTCTAAACCGTTGTTGTTTGGTCATCGCGAATCCTCACTCCTACTGCGAAAACTCATCTAAACAGACTAAAAAACAAAAACCTTTTTAGGACAACCAAGAACTACGTAGCTTTGAATTCTCCATCGCACCAGGAGATACGTAGGAGCGAGAGGCCAACTCTCGTCAAGCGCCCAAAATAAAAATTTTCATTAAGTCTTCTCACTCCCTTTTCAATAAAGAGGCAAAATAAAAGCATTTTCAAATCAACACTTCAAACCACACATTTAATTAAAGGTTCCCTTTCGGTAGAAAGGAGGCGTGGGGTGCTAAAACCTTCCCTATGCCTAACCGACCCCCGAACCCATATCTCTAGTTTTCGAAAGACCATCCGCCTTATCTAAAAGACATTTTTTCAATGTTTTGGTCTTAAAATTAAAATATTGGTGGCGGCTCCATACCTTTTCCACGTTGTACAATGAGAAGTCCGAACCGGATTTTTTGGGGTGCAACAGTCACTAGTGAGGTCTCTGTAGCAACATCAACAACATATAGCAAGTCACTCCTATGGCACCAAAGGCTTGGTCATATGAGTGAAAAGGGCTTGAAAGAATTAGAAAAGCAACAATTACTCTATGGAGACATGATCAACAAGCTGGACTTCTGTGAGCATTGTGTAATGGGAAAACAAACTCGAGTCAAGTTTTCCACTGGAACTCACAAAACCAAAGAGAAGTTAGGATACATTCATTCAGATCTTTGGGGGCCTTCTAGGATACCAACTCATGATGGAAACAGGTACAAAAGATGAGGCTTTTAAGACTTTTGTTAATTGGAAGAAGAAAGTTGAAACACACACTGGTCTGAAAGTTAAAGCTTTAAGAACAGACAATGGTTTGGAATATTGCAATGGGGAATTCAACAATTACTGTAAGGAAGAGGGAATTTACAGAAACCTCACTGTTAGAGGAACTCCACAACATAATGGAATAGCTGAGAGATTGATCAGGACACTGTTGGAAAAGATGAGATGCATGTTGTCATGTGCCAGGCTTTCCAAAACCTTTTGGGGTGAAGCAGTACACACTGCATGCTTTCTCATAAACAAAAGTCCTTCCACTGCTCTAGACCTTAAGACACCTCAAGAGGTGTGGAATGGAAGACCACCAGAGCTTCAAAACTTGAGGATATTTGGTTGTCCAGCATACTTTCATGTAAGTGAAGGGAAACTTGAACCAATAGCCAAGAAGGGTCTATTCATGGGTTATCCTGATGGAGTAAAAGGTTACAAAATCTGGTCAGTTGATGATAGAAAGTGCATTATCAGTAGGGATGTAACCTTTCATGAATCCAAACTGATTGAGTCAAGGCAAGGCAGTGAAACTTTAGAAGACACTACACCTAATAAGGAAACTTAGCTTGAGGTGGAGCTTGAATCGACTCACAGTAACACTCAAAGTGAGCAAGTTCAAGCTGAGCAAACCAATGAACAAGAGATAGAAGAAAGCTCAGAATTTGAGTTGATCAAGAAGATCCTGAGCCTGACTATCTGTTATGCAGAGACAGAGTAAGAAGGCAGACAAAAGTTCCATAGAGATTTGAGGATGAGTCATACACTGCTTATGCACTCAACACTGCTGAAAACATCATAAATGAGGAACCAGCCACCTATCAAGAAGCTATGGCCAGCAATCAACAAAATGAGTGGTTGACAGGTATGAAAGAAGAAATGGAAGCATTACACAAAAATCAGACTTGGAAACTAGTCAAGAAACCTGCTGGGGCAAAATTGGTAGGAAGCAAGTGGATCTACAAGAAAAAGGAAGGGAACTCAGATGGGGATCCTCCAAGGTTCAAAGGTAGATTAGTTGCTAAAGGCCACACTCAAAGAGAAGGGGTAGATTACAATGAGATTTTCTCTCTAGTAGTTAAACACACCTCAATTAGAGTTGTGCTTGCTTTGGTTGCTCAATTTGGTCTATATCTAGAGCAAATGGATGTAAAGACTGCATTCATGCATGGAATACTAGAAGAGAAAATTTACATGGCCCACCCAAAGGGATTTGTTGAAGAAGAAGGTCTGGTATGCCTCTTACAGAGATCTCTATATGGACTGAAGAAGTCCCCTAGACAATGGTATAAAAGATTTGATAGCCATATGCTAAATATCAAGTTCAAAAAAAGCAATAGTGATAGCTGTGTCTACTACAAGCAAATAGATGACAAAAACTACATCTACTTGCTCTTGTATGTAGATGACATGCTTATAGCATGTAAAAGTATCCGGGAGATAAACAAGCTAAAGAAGTTATTAATGAAAGAATTTGAGATGAAGGACATGGGACAAGCTAAGAAGATCCTTGGAATGGGGATAAAGAAGAAACCAGATGGTCTAGGAATCACTCTAACTCAGGAAGGTTACTCTAAGAAAGTAGTAAACAGATTCAATATGAGTGATTTCAAGCCAGCAAACATCCCATTTGGCACTCAATTCAAACTGTCACAAGAAGACTGTCCAGAATCTGAAGATGAACAGAGAGAAATGAGCAAGATACCATATGCAAGTGGTGTAGGCAGCCTCATGTATGCCATGGTGCGCACCAGGCCTGGTCTTGCATATGCCTTGAGTTTGGTAAGTAGATATATGTGCAATCCTGGCAAACAACATTGGTCTGCTGTCAAGCATATCCTAAGATACCTAAAGGGAAGTTTGAAACTGGGTTTGAACTACACCAGGGAAAATTCTGACTCTGCAGGGGTGGTTGGATATGTTGATTCAGACTTTGCTGGTGACAGAGACAAAAGGAGGTCACTCACAGGTTATGTGTTCACCCTGTATGGTAACACCGTTAGTTGGAAAGCCTCCTTACAGCATGTGGTTGCTTTGTCAACCACTGAGACAGAATATATTTGTGTAACTGAAGCTGTAAAGGAAGCTCTTTGGTTAAGGGGACTTGTAAATGTGTTTGGTATTAAACAAGACAGTGTGGAGGTATTCTGTGATAACCAAAGTGCCATACATTTGTGCAAGAATCAATCCTTCCATGAGAGGACCAAGCACATAGATACAAGGCTTCATTGGGTCAAAGATATAATAGCTGAAGGAAAGGTGTTAATTCAAAAGGTGCATACTGCAAACAACCCTGCTGATTTTATCACCAAAGTTGTTCCACTTGCCAAGTTCATGCATTGCTTGAACTTGTTGAATGTTGATAAAGGCTAAGTGGATAGCTGGACTAAGTAGCTGTTGGGTTCCAGAATTGAACCATCCCGTGTATGCCAAGGTGGAGATTGTTGTATTATGGCATACACTTGGCACCCAGTCATCAGGCGCCATGCTGTGTCTCTTTGTGGCGCTCAGTCATCAGGCGGCAAGTTGTGTTCCTATCTGTGGCTCCTTTGGCGCCCATTCATAAGGCGCCATGCTATGTCTTGGATTGTTGTTCGTTGGCGCCCAGTCATAAGGCGCCGAATCCTGCTTGGCTTGAAAAGTTAGTTAAGTCAGTTAAGGCAGTTGGAAGTGGTTTGACAAGCTATTTTTCAGTTACTAGTTTGTTAGATTACATCATGTATATAAGTCCTCTACATCATTGAGAGAGGCAACACATTGAGAAGGGAATTGTGTGGAGAGAAACACGCGCGAGAATCAAGGGCATAGGGAAGAGAGGGGGAAACACTTTGGGATTCACTCAAATTGTATCAATTTCTCTATGATTGAAAGGTTCAATGAAGCTGGAACTAAGCAATTGCTTAGTCCCCCAGATGTAGGCATCAAATTGAAGCTGGAACTAAGCAATTGCTTTTTCCAATCATCAAGAACAATCAGTGTTCTTGTGGTTTTGTGCGATTAATATTGTTGTTTTCTGCTGCGAATTCTCAACAACTATGTTGCAGGACTTTGCTTTGCTTAGCATTTATCTTTTCACTTAAAAATCTTGAACTTCACATCAATTAAGATTGGTCCATTGGTTCGTGGAAGCTAAATGTTCTATGATATTGTGCAATTTGGTCCATTGTTTTCATTAAAGAGCAAGCCTACCTTAATTTACTCAATTAATGATCTGCTTGTATTGTATTGCAGTTTGTTGTTGATGAGTTACTGGAATTATTTTTACATTTTGAAAGTATGTGATAGCTATTCCAAAATGCCTTAGTGAATGCTTCTTCCCATCCTTGTGGTAATTTTTGTAACTGAAACTGCAAATTACTAATCCACTTTTGTATCTTGTAAATACAAAAGTTGTTTCTACAATATTTGTGCAGCACCGAGCCAGATTTGAAGGCATAAAGACAAACAAGCTTCTAAATAGGGGTGTTCAAAACCGAACCAAACCAATAGAAAACCGCAAACCGAACCAAACCAAACCAAACCGAAAACCGCAAAAAACCGCTTCTTATTGGTTTAGTTCGGTTCTTTTTTTCATTGCACCGCGCGGTTTGGTTCGGTTCGCGGTTTTGATTATAGAAACCGAACCAAACCAAACCAAACCAAACCGCAAGTAACACTAAGACTTATTGACTTACAACCTTCCTTACTAACTTACTAGCCCAAATGCAACTAAAACCCAACTCTCACTCACTTACTAGCCCAAACAGTACATATATTGAGTGCACATTTGTTTCCACGTTCGGAACCACAGTGAAAATGTTTTGACGTGAAAGCTTCAACTTACTTGGGGCGTCAGTGCCGCTGAAACGCTCTGTTTCATTAAAAAAAAAAGAAAAAAAAACTCAACACTCCTTTTTTTAAAAACAGAACCGGGACCCACCCCCTTTTCATTCTCTCTCTCTCGATCCTTTCTCTTCTCCTCTCCCATATATTCTTTTTCTTCTCTTGCACCATTTCTCTCATTCTCCAATTTTCTTCTTTTTTTCACTTCCAATGACCAAACCTCACCAACAATGTGCATCTTGGAGAAACATTCCATTTTTTTAAGAAAAGTTTTCCCATTTGAGAGCTTTGGGTAGATTTTGGAGCTAGGGTTTGTGCTCCTTAAAGATGAGAAGACACCCACAACTTGAAGGTCACTCTCTAAGATTATTTGAGGTATACCCATTACTTTTAGCCAAGAATGCATTTAGTACATGTTAGCTTTGAAGGAAAAATTAGTTTTGGAGTTTATGGTAGATATTTAAGGATTTTGTTGGTTCCTTATGGTTAGTGAGCTCTTGAAGAACCTTCTAAAAACCTTGGAAATATCATTGCTTTTCAGATTTGCTTGTCATTGTTCCGTTGGCTTCTCCGGGATGTGTTAGAGAGCTAAATCGCCGACTCTTCATAACTGTGAGTGGATGACGATCATCGTCACATATTAAATTATTTTAATGCCGCTATTTTATTCATTTTTGATATTTTAAAGTTATTATTTATTTATTTATTCATTTATAAATGGGAAACACGTTTTTGAAAAATTATTTTAGTTTCTTTTACAATATATTTGGAGACTATTGATATCGGTAGTTAACTTGGTTATTTATGTAAATGATGTATTAATGTTTTTCGAGATGTTATTGTTAGCGAATAAAACGGTCTAGGTGCACCTAGTTATATGACCTCGGGTGGAGAGGGCTATCCATTAGATTGAGCCGCCCCTAAGGGGAGGCCACCCTTAGAGGTGAGGGCTATCAACGAGATGTAGCTACCCCGCAATCGTTATGTGATGTGGTTGAAGGAGGAAAGGGCTATCTGTTAGATGTAGCCGCCCCTAAAGGGAGGTCACCCTTAGGTGGAGAGGGCTATCAACGAGATGAAGTCGTCTCCAGATCCTCTCACGTGTGATTATTCGGATTGCTATTTTGATTTTCCTTAATTTTCGAAGTTACTATGATTTTTATCTAAGCATATAATTATATGGGTTTTGTTAAAATACTCGTGCCTTGCGTGTTATTCCTTCCGGTTTGGTGGTGGTTGTTGTTCACTCACTAAGTCTTTGTGACTTACCCTTTCTTTATCTTTTTTTTCCAGATTTCCAAGCAGTTGAGTAAAAGCTGCTAGAAGGTTAAAGTGTTCGGTGTCCATCTTTTGGTAGGCCTCTTAGATTGGCGGCACTACATTTGTGATTATTTGTATTTTGATATAATCTGCAGCTATAGGAAAGTCTAGTAAAATTTTTCTTTGGGAAATATATGTCGTCTTTAAACAAATTAGAGATGTAGTATGTTATTTTGGGAAACTTGGAAGGTGAATTATGGTTGTAAACTAGATGTTTGGTATTTTGGAAACGTTTAATATACAAAGGAGATTCTGTCTAAATTTCGGTGGATTTACGAAAGTAAATATTTCTTTAAACTAGTTGTCGGTCAAGAGTTGTTTTTCTTAGGCTTGCCAGGCTAAGAGTCCAAGTCTGTGAGTCGATCACAATTGGAGTTTTTGGGTCGTGACAGCCGCTGCGCACAAGTTATGAATTTGAAGCACAGAGACAGCGTTGCACAAAGACAATGAAGGCTTATAAAATGTTTATGATTAAATTGTAAAAGTATTTTTTAAGCAAATAGGCTAAGAGTCCAAGTCTGTGAGTCGATCACAATTGGAGTTTTTGGGTCGTGACAGCCGCTGCGCACAAGTTATGAATTTGAAGCACAGAGACAGCGTTGCACAAAGACAATGAAGGCTTATAAAATGTTTATGATTAAATTGTAAAAGTATTTTTTAAGCAAATAGTTATGAAGTAGTTTTTCTTGTATTAAGTAACAATGTATAAAGTGATTATGACCCTATGTTTGGATAAAGCAATTTTGGGAGTAATGTAATATTTCAATTCCCCTAAAAGAAATTAAAGACATCGCTTGAGATGTTCCTATTGTTTTAATAAATTAGATTTACTTTACTACTCCAGGCTGAATTCAGGGTCTTTCAAGTGGAGGTTAGGAGAATATGAAAGAACAACACAACAATCCTCAATAATGATGACCAAAAGTATCAACACTCAGAACTTTGAAATGTCTATCTCATTCCATTAAACAATTATATTTATGTTTTTACTACTTGCTGATATTTTTTTTTCTAGATGTTGATGCCTAAATTTATACTTTGCTAGATTCTGAAGTTGCAGACCATTATTTAAAGCTATTTTATGTATTTTAGGTTTCCTTTGAGATTGTAATATTTTAGCCTAAGTGCTTAATTTAGTTGTTTAGATTATGTATTATCGATGTTTTATTTGTAATTTGAACTATTCATTTAAGATGTTGTCTAAAATTAATTTGCTCTTTTATTGCTTATTTCTTTGTAACTTACGAATTTTCCAACAGGAACCCAACATTTTCATATTTTAGTTGTTCTTAAAGAATTACATGATAATCAAACACATTATTGCACACATAAGGCAAATGATCATTTCAATTTTATCCCCAATTTCTTCCCCTCATACTATTAAAGACCAACTAACATCTTTACAATATCCATTTTAATTTCATTCAGTAACCTGGATTTTGAACATCGAACATTCTAAATTTAAAATTTGGATTGAGTACTATTCGTACCATATAACGCAATCGCATTATGCACGTGCATGGATATTTTACTAGTTTATTAAAATAAACCAATAAAGTAGCAATATATATAGAAAGCACAACAAATAGCAAAAACTAAAATAGAGTGTTTCAGAGAATTATCAGCCCCAACAACTAATTTCCCAACCCTTCTCAGTTCATTATTTGGCCATGTAAACTTGGAATGAGAGGATGGAGACACAATTAGATACTTAATAAGTTTTTTGAGAGAAGGATCAGAACTCCAAGAATTTTTTAGTAGATCAAAAAAATCCAGGAGAAACATTGTTTAGTAACATAGGTAAAAGCTCAGCTCCTTGTTTTCTAGAGAGGGCATCAGCAGCCTTATTAGTTGCACCCTCCTTATAGTGAATTTCAAACTCAAAGCCCATGAGTTTGGAGACCCAAACCTGCTGAAAGGGTGCATGTAATCTCTGCTCAAGAATGTGTTTAATGCTTTTTTGATCAGTCTTAATCACAAAGGGAGCATGAGTGAGATAAGTGCCCCATTTTTTAATAGCATAGACAATAGCAAGGAGTTCTCGTTCATAAATAGAGAGAGCCTACTATTTAGGGCCCAGTGACTTACTAATATAAGCAATGGGGGTGGTGATCTTGCATGAGAAGAGCCCCAGTTCCTTTACCAGAAGCATCTGTCTCAATTGTAAATGATTTTGAGAAATCTGGCAGAACCAGAATAGGAGGAGAACTTAGAGCAGATTGTAGTTGAGTAAAAGCAACAGTAGAAGAATCATCCCACATAAATGAATCCTTCCTCAAAAGATCAGTAAGAGACTTAGCAATTTTCTCAAAATCCTTGATAAAACGTCTATAATAACTAGCTAGACCCAAAAAAAAACCCTTAGTTGAGTGATATTGGAAGGAATGGGCCAAGAAATAACTGCTTGTATTTTTTATGGATCAATAGAAACACTCTCAACAGTGATAAAATGGCCTAAATACTCAACCTTAGGAAATGAAACAACATTTGGGTTTGTTGAGGAATAAGTTATTATCTCCAAGGGTTTGGAAAGCCATTTCCAAGTGAGTTAAGTGATCATCCAAGGTCTTGCTGAAAATAAAGATATCAGCAAAGAAAATTATGACAAATTTTCTAAAAAAAAGATGGAAAACATAATTCATTAAAGCTTGGAATGTAGCATGGGCATTTGTAAGACCAAAAGGAATGACAAGATATTCAAAATGCACTGTGTTTTGAAAGCTGTTTTGGACTCCTCCCTAGGCGGCGCCATTCTAACTTGGTGATAGCCTGATTTGAGGTCTAGCTTAGAAAAAACAGTGGCTCCCCCCAATCATCTAGTAAATCCTCAATTAAAGGGATGCGAAATCTGTCTTAATTGTTTGTTGGTTAATGTTGGGAAATCAAGAGATATTATTTTAAAACCCTTTTAAAATCAATTTCAAGAGCGGAAAAATTCCCTTTGCCAAGATCGCTTAGAACTACAAGAATCGCTATGAGTTCATGTGTTTACCTCTTGAAGCGTCGAGGAGACAAATCCCCAACACCACAAGCGCAGTGTCTCTATTCAGTCCACGTGAACGGTTTCCTCGGAATGGCGTCGGTGCTAGCTGACGGCTACTGTGAAGGAGGAGGCACAACAAAATAGACTCTATTAGGGTTAACCCTTTGGAGGCGCAATATATCACATATATATAATGCTCCTTTCTATCATTTGTTGCCTTAGTGGGCCTTGTACATTACAAGCCCAACTCCTTCTTTATTTAATTAAATATTTATTTAATTAAATAACTATTTTCCGATTTAACCGTTCAATCGTGTGACCCTATAGGCTCCCACTTAATTGGCAATAATACAAAATATTATAAACAATGAGCGGCATCTAGCAATGCATCATTGTCACCCGATTAATGAGAAAACCGGTGAACCTACACATATCTTGTGTAACTTGAACCGACATCATATCCACAGCACTTGTGGAGCCGATTCATATTCCATTATAGGTGGCTCTTGTGGTACTTGAATTTCTTCAAGTTCTACATTTCTCCCACTGGTTCCCATGGTGATAAACTCTCTTAGGAACGCCCAAATTTTTCATTATAAAATATTTTTCCTTTGGAGATATTGTAGAGATGGTATCCGTTAGTTTCCTTAGGATACTTCACAAAATACATTTATCTGATTTGGCACAGTCTATCGGATAAACTTGACAAATCAAATCTTAATAAACGTCATATTCGGCCTTTCCATATCACATATGGAGCCATTTTACTCCCTCAAATGGAACATGGTTAGGGTAAGAAATAACTGTATAAAGAGCGTATCTCAGAAAAAGTCATAAAATTTTGATTGACTCATCATAGATCGTACCTTGTCTAACAAGGTGCTATTCAGATAGTCAACAAACTCCTGGCTATAGTATTTACCATCATGATCCGATCGTATGGTTATAATACTCTTGCCTGTATGGTTCACCACTTCGTTATTGAACTCATTGAACTCTTCAAGGGTTCCTGATTTATGTTCCATAAGATACACTAATCACTGTTTATTGTAGTTAACAATAAACCCAATGAAGTTTAGAAGCTATCTCTTGCACTTTTGTTTAGTGGCTGACATACATCTCATGTATCATGCCAAAAGATTACGAACTCTATCACCATGACTTGTGATTGGAGCTTAGTCATCTTTTCTAATAAGTAAGATTCATAGATCCCAAATGATTCACAATCAATTGAGTCCAAGAGTCCATTTCAATGGAACTTAAAACTCGCTTCTTACTTATTTGCCCTAAACGATACTGCTAATGTATATAAGACTCAAATTATTTGACTTGACCTTATTCACATTTATGTCATAGATAAGAAGAAAGTTTCGATCAACGATACATAGTATATATATTTCAAGATCTTCAACATAGAAAAACACCAATTGAATAAATGAAACAACGCTTGTCCTTTTATTACAATACAAAATCCTTTCTTGTTCACTCAAGAAATGGAATTGATGTTTCCATTAACTGCTAGAAACTAATAACCCTTATTTAGTTCCAAGACAAGCCATCAAGGGCTACATCAACACTCCCTTTTAAATCCCCACATTTATCCAAATGTGAAATCTACATCTGATGTAGAGGTGGGAAGTTTGTTTCTATGACAAAATATTTGAAGAAGTCCAACTTCCTTTCTTCAACTTATACTCTTTCTGGTACAAAATCAATTCTTCTTCCAACATTCGGTCCAACCATATTGGAAAAAGTTCATTCCATAGCAACCCTTCATATGTCAGTTTCAAGGTTGAAGTATTGGGCTTGCACTTGTTCTTACCCATGTACTACTCCTTGATACTAAACATCAGACCTTTCCCTTCCATGACCATCAAGATGGCCTAAACTTTTCGACCCTATCCATTCAAAAACTCTTGTTGGATTAAGTCAGTGTCGCCAACTCTTGGCGCTAGGGATATCCCAGCCTTTCCAGTTCTCAATGTACCTAATCGCATGAAGCACATGAGGACCTACTGGATTTCCCATACATATTGCAACTAAAGAAGGGACGAGAAGACTCAAACTTTTCATGTCTTGCTCACTCTTGGTAGAGTATCATGAGGTGTATGATCACATCATATGCCTTTTATGATTGCAAGAATGAAATATCCTAGAACGAAGGCATCGACTTGATCCGTCTCATAAGCATCGTTTCAATCCTAGTAGGAGTAGGTTACTCAAAATATTTTGCTCGAGAATATACAGTTTCTCTCATGCTTGAGGAAAGTCCTCAAATTTATATACCAATCCAGAAAATTACTTTTAGACGACTTGTCCTTCTCAAGGACAAATCACATTTAAAATTGTGTTGAATGCTATGGTAAATTCAATTGCAGAAATATGTAGAAAATAAGTATCATAAATAAAACATATTTAATAAGACTTTACTATATATGCTCCCACTATTTTATTCAAATCAATGACCCTCACCATTGACTCGGAAAATCCCATTGGAAGATTTTCTAGTGAGACCAAGATCCATATTTCACCTTGTTCTGAGACAGCTGAGCTGATTCACCAAAAACATGGTTATTTAGGTAGGAAACTCCTTTCCAATTACATCACATGTAATTCTTGGATCAGGTAGGTGAGCAACACTTGCTCAAATCCATCTAACGAATTTAAGCCCAACTCCTTTGCCTCTGGGCCCATTTCAATCCTATTGAATTCAACCGAGTTAAGTTAGACCCAATGGTTGGCAATCAAATCTTATCCTATCGCGCCTCACCGATATAGAATAGTGTACTCAGCTTTGGCATGACCCACACTAGACGATACTGGCCTTGACGAGTGCCACACATCGGAAGGCAATAAACTTAATATTTAATTTGAGGGATTTTGATTAGGTGATCTCACCGGCATTTATATTAACATGCAAAGTGTCTCTCAAACATGTTAAACATACATATCATACACATCATGCATCACATACATAAAACATATAAGATATGGTGGTAAGGTTATGTCCTCCTAATATCTAAGAATTAAATAAACTATTTTATTACAATTCTTTGACCCCCGTACAAGCTTCAAAAGCTTCTCCAACTGGCATCCACAAATAGTGTTGTCTTCTCCTCAACTCTTGAGCAATTACATTATTTAAGTAGACAACTAAAATCATTAAAATGCACGACACGGAGATCGTATTTAAATTAAAATAAATCAAGACACGCAGATCGTATTTAAAATAAATGCCAAAATTCTAAGGCCATAACCACATACCACGTATTAAAAACAATATATTATTATCAATATTATAATTAATTAAATAATTAATACAAATAAGTAATGCATTCAGAAATATATATATCAGACGCAAGATATGCAACCAAATATATTGATATGCATTTAATGGTATATATCAAAACGTAATGATGCATTCAAACCATGAATTAAACAATATCACATATTTTTAATTCAAAATCCTTTTGTAGACAAATAGCCAAACGTGATATGCATTCAAAGCTATCAAATGCAAAAACTGAAATCACGTAAATTTCGTTTCAAATCATAAATTATTTGAAAAAGCTTCTAGATTCAAAACTATTTTGAATCATAAAATATTACTTCAAGCCAATTATTATGGAAATCATAAACAATACTGTAATGTTTCCAAATCATTTTGAATCACAAATTCACAATCCAATAAAGATCAAATCAATTAAAATTGTGAATACCATGTACTGCTTGAGATAATAATCCTGTAACTAATTTCAGAAAATCAAATCATCACCTCTTCAAAATTGTCAACGATGACCAATAAAACATAATCATGTGCATCTCTTGACTCATATCAAATATCACACAATAGGTAATGAAACTCAATGGATATACACATTTGAATCAGACTCAATTATACACAAATTCAAATAATTATTTATTGATAAACCCGACGCTCAGACGGAAACAATAAAACATGTATATCAACTAAATATTGTTCAAAAGCACTAAATCATGTTATCATACAAGGTAAGCGAATAACAGAGGACTCAAACTAAGACCACAGAGCTGATACCACTGTTGGGAAATCAAGAGATATTATTTTAAAACCCTTTTAAAATCAATCTCAAGAGCGGAAAAATTCCCTTTGCCAAGCTCGCTTAGAACTACAAGAATCGCTATGAGTTCATGTGTTTACCTCTTGAAGCGTCGAGGAGACAAATCACCAACACCACAAGCGCAGTGTCTCTATTCAGTCCACGTGAACGGTTTCCTCGGAATGGCGTCGGTGCTAGCTGACGGCTACTGTGAAGTAGGAGGCACAACAAAATAGACTCTATTAGGGTTAACCCTTTGGAGGCGCAATATATCACATATATATAATGCTCCTTTCTATCATTTGTTGCCTTAGTGGGCCTTGTACATTACAAGCCCAACTCCTTCTTTATTTAATTAAATCTTTATTTAATTAAATAACTATTTTCCGATTTAACCGTTCAATCGTGTGACCCTATAGGCTCCCACTTAATTGGCAATAATACAAAATATTATAAACAATGAGCGGCATCTAGCAATGCATCATTGTCACCCGATTAATGAGAAAACCGGTGAACCTACACATATCTTGTGTAACTTGAACCGACATCATATCCACAGCACTTGTGGAGCCGATTCATATTCCATTATAGGTGGCTCTTGTGGTACTTGAATTTCTTCAAGTTCTACATTTCTCCCACTGGTTCCCATGGTGATAAACTCTCTTAGGAACGCCCAAATTTTTCATTATAAAATATTTTTCCTTTGGAGATATTGTAGAGATGGTATCCGTTAGTTTCCTTAGGATACTTCACAAAATACATTTATCTGATTTGGCACAGTCTATCAGATAAACTTGACAAATCAAATCTTAATAAACGTCACATTCGGCCTTTCCATATCACATATGGAGCCATTTTACTCCCTCAAATGGAACATGGTTAGGGTAAGAAATAACTGTATAAAGAGCGTATCTTAGAAAAAGTCATAAAATTTTGATTGACTCATCAGAGATCGTACCTTGTCTAACAAGGTGCTATTCAGATAGTCAACAAACTCCTGGCTTTAGTATTTACCATCATGATCCGATCGTATGGTTATAATACTCTTGTCTGTATGGTTCACCACTTCGTTATTGAACTCATTGAACTCTTCAAGGGTTCCTGATTTATGTTCCATCCAAGACAAGCCATCAAGGGCTACATCAACACTCCCTTTTAAATCCCCACATTTCCAAATGTGAAATCTACATCTGATGTAGAGGTGGGAAGTTTGTTTCTATGACAAAATATTTGAAGAAGTCCAACTTCCTTTCTTCAACTTATACTCTTTCTGGTACAGAATCAATTCTTCTTCCAACATTCGGTCCAACCATATTGGAAAAAGTTCATTCCATAGCAACCCTTCATATGTCAGTTTCAAGGTTGAAGTATTGGGCTTGCACTTGTTCTTACCCATGTACTACTCCTTGATACTAAACATCAGGCCTTTCCCTTCCATGACCATCAAGATGGCCTAAACTTTTCGACCCTATCCATTCAAAAACTCTTGTTGGATTAAGTCAGTGTCGCCAACTCTTGGCGCTAGGGATATCCCAGCCTTTCCAGTTCTCAATGTACCTAATCGCATGAAGCACATGAGGACCTACTGGATTTCCAATACATATTGCAACTAAAGAAGGGACGAGAAGACTCAAACTTTTCATGTCTTGCTCACTCTTGGTAGAGTATCATGAGGTGTATGATCACATCATATGCCTTTTATGATTGCAAGAATGAAATATCCTAGAACGAAGGCATCGACTTGATGCGTCTCATAAGCATCGTTTCAATCCTAGTAGGAGTAGGTTACTCAAAATATTTTGCTCGAGAATATACAGTTTCTCTCATGCTTGAGGACAGTCCTCAAATTTATATACCAATCCAGAAAATTACTTTTAGACGACTTGTCCTTCTCAAGGACAAATCACATTTAAAATTGTGTTGAATGCTATGGTAAATTCAATTGCAGAAATATGTAGAAAATAAGTATCATAAATAAAACATATTTAATAGGACTTTACTAAATATGCTCCCACTATTTTATTCAAATCAATGACCCTCACCGTTGACTCGGAAAATCCCATTGGAAGATTTTCTAGTGAGACCAAGATCCATATTTCACCTTGTTCTGAGACAGCTGAGCTGACTCACCAAAAACATGGTTATTTAGGTAGGAAACTCCTTTCCAATTACATCACATGTAATTCTTGGATCAGTTGGGTGAGCAACACTTGCTCAAATCCATCTAACGAATTTAAGCCCAACTCCTTTGCCTCTGGGCCCATTTCAATCCTATTGAATTCAACCGAGTTAAGTTAGACCCAATGGTTGGCAATCAAATCTTATCCTATCGCGCCTCACCGATATAGAATAGTGTACTCAGCTTTGGCATGACCCACACTAGACGATACTGGCCTTGACGAGTGCCACACATCGGAAGACAATAAACTTAATATTTACTTTGAGGGATTTTGATTAGGTGATCTCACCGGCATTTATATTAACATGCAAAGTGTCTCTCAAACATGTTAAACATACATATCATACACATCATGCATCACATACATAAAACATACAAGATATGGTGGTAAGGTTATGTCCTCCTAATATCTAAGAATTAAATAAACTATTTTATTACAATTCTTTGACCCTCGTACACACTAGTGCAAAAAGGGGATTTAAAGTCAGGCGAAAAGGGGATTTAAAGTCAGGCGGGCGCTTGACTTTTATTAAGTCGACTTTGTATGTCTGGAGTTTTAAAGTCAAGCGATAGCCTGACTTCGTAAGTATGTTTTAAAGTCAAACATTTATTGCGCCTGACTTCGTAAGTATGTTTTAAAGTCAAACATTTATTCTTGCCTGACTTCGTATGTATGATTTAAAGTCAAGCATTTATTCTTGCCTGACTTCGTATGTATGATTTAAAGTCAAGCATTTATTCTTGCCTGACTTCGTATGTATGATTTAAGGTCAAGCTTTTATTATTGCTTGACTTTAAATCATACTTACAAAGTCAAGCAAGAATAAATGCTTGACTTTAAATCATACTTACGAAGTCAAGCATTTATTCTTGCCTGACTTCGTAAGTATGATTTAAAGTCAAGCCTAAACTTGCTTGACTTCGTATGTTTGATTTAAGGTCAAGCTTTTATTATTGCTTGACTTCGTATGTATGATTTAAGGTCAAGCATTATTGCGCCTGACCTTAAAAGTTTTTTTTTTTTTTAAATTTTGGTTTAATCTATACACCCTGGTTATACAAATTTTTCATTAAAAAGAAGCGACTCCACTGGGGATCGAACCCAGATCTCTGGTCCCGTAGACCAGCGCCTTATCCATTGGGCCATGGAGTCATATATCAGTAAAGTAACGCTTAATGAATGTAACCAATCAAGTGCTAGTCAACTTGCATTCTCAAAATAGAGTAAAACATATATATTTCTCAAAACAAGCATAATTTCCCAAAACAACTCTGATTTCAACATTAACCTTGAAAATTCTCAAGGCAAACTAGCAGTATACACTATACATAGGCTGTTAGCAACAGGAAAATAACTAGAACAAAACAATTGGGATCTTAATAAAATTCATGATTTAAATTACATCAAGACTTTGCCTAATAGAACTGAATATTATACTTGTACACTGAATACAATGGCTAAGTTACAACATTAGGATCATGATGTAGAAAATACCTTAGCAGATACAAAACAATTGACAGCCTTCTGTGCTCAACCATATCCGGCAAAATATCTACAAAAATCTGAAGGAAGAAATAACATATCAGAAGATGGATATGCAAAGAGGGCCTTATCCATTGGGGATCGAACCCAGAATCTCTGGTTCCGTAGTATGTAATGACACACTATGCATCTAAATCATAAAATTTCAGAATATGTAATGACACCAATATGTAATGACACACTATGCATCTAAATCATAAAATTTCAGAATAATGAGACAATAGTAGTATGAAGGAAAAACAAGTAAACAACAACAATAGTGATTGTGGAACAATATAGTAGTCTGAAGAAACCAAAGCATTCTCACATTGCTTGATAAACAGTAATCAACACCTTTGCCAGCAAATTAGAATTCCTACTAAATAAACAGAAACATTAAACTTCAAACTAAATGATCCTTTCTCATTTCCACATCAGTAAGAAGAAAACAGAAAGAAAGTGCAAACATTACTAGAGTATAAGGATATTCATTGGTAGTTAAGCTACGATCCACATAAACAAACATCAAAGAAACACACTTTTTCTTCATGTATTCAGCAACAATCCACATAAACAATTCAATTGACAAAGATTAATCATGTAGGGAACAAAGAGTACACAAAACAAACTCATTGATTGAGTTCAAAGAGGCTGATAAATAGCCTTTACAACTATGAAAAACAATATTTTCAAGTCAAGAACGAAGGCCATGTCACATTCACACATCAAATTAAGCAATAACCAAAACAAATAAACTGTGAACTAGCATAACTCATACCATGATCAACATGCGCAATAACGGATTTTGCTTTCTTAAAAAGTTCTCCCTTCTGGATGGAAATTTGGCCTCATCTGCATCATTAACCCAAATGAACAACAAAGGAAATATACAAACAAATGCATGCTAAGCCAAGAAAAGATAATTTAATCAAATAGAAAATTTTGAATTGTAAGCTGGGATTAGATTATTAGTAATTAGGAAGCAAAGTAATACACCTGAATCTTGTGATTTTTGAGTTCAGGATGATCAAAAGCTGGCTGGTGTGAGACATGGACACAGTCAATAATATCTCCATATGGACTCTATTAGCATAAACCCAAATGTAAAAAAACAAGTTAGACATTTGCAAAATTGTACTGTTTATGAATATCTTCAAAATTCTAAGAAGCAACACTCAATTATAATAATTCTCTCTACCTTGATAGACTTAACAGGTGGCACTAGTGTAACTGCATGGTCAATCACATATATCAGCTTATTCTGCATAACTTCACCACTAAACCTCCAATTTATACACTGAATGAAAGAATGATATAGGAAGAACAAAGCTTCATTTCGACATCCTTAGCAATCATTAAGAAAATAGAATACACACATTTAGTTCGGTTTACCTCTTTATGTAGGTTGAGAACCATGACAGGGCAAATTCAGCCAACTACCACAGAGACCAGAGTTCCCAATGAAACTGAAAATAGAAAGTTGTAACAATCAATTCAAAAGAACATGCTACTTAACAGATAGGCCACATTATTTTGTAACTTTGCAATACTCAACAAAAAATGCAATATCAAAAAAGACTCAAAGTCAACAAATTTTGACAGTTCCAATGGAAAAAAATCATATGAAACAACAATTGATGTTGGGAACCAAAGATCACAGCAATAGCAGCAGCAGTACAGAGGATACTGCATGGCTATTCTTCTTCTTTTGCCAATAACAGATATAGGAGCCACTGGTTTGCAATTCTTAAGAACACATTTATAAACTGTACTTGATGCACCATTTCCAATTACATATTTCTCACTCAAGTTTTCAGGTAGTTTGCAGCAGGTAGTTTGTGAGAAGGTTAAGGTTAAGCAGCAGATAAGGTTAAGGTTAAGAATGAGATCCTAACATATGCATCAGATAAGGTTAAGCAGGTAGTTTGTGAGAAGCCCTACCTAGGTTGCAAAAAGGGTTTGATTTTAATAGTAAGGTTTTACTAAATGAGAGAGTGATGCTAAATTGAGGTTTTACTCATTCAAATATACTCACCCTAAACATACCCAGTCAAAAAATGAGCATATGATAAAATAAAATATTGAGTAAGAAAAAAGACAACAGAATCTTGATAAAAGTCATCTTATCTTGTTATTAAGTTATTATCATTACTATTATACTAAACATTTTAGTGGATATATCAGTGTACAGCCTTTGTAGTAAGTCTAAATCATGTAATAATCAGGCCAAGTTTAGGCCCTGGATTTGATTAAGAGGTCATGTTTATTTAGTTAAAACCTGGTTTCGCCTGATCTGTTTCAATCCTGATGGGCAGTCAGTGACCTTGTCACTGCAAGTTAATATATTTGCAATCATATAGACATCTGTTCAAGCCGTAACTTGTTTACATATTTTCAATTAAAAATACAAGATCAGATAACACCCTTCATATAAATATTTTTCCTGGTTAAGAAAGACAAAATATGAGGTTTTACCGTCATTTTTGAAAAATGATTGAAGTTAGTTCTACATATACAACACTCTCTTACTTAACACTCTCTTACAAATATATCTAAAGGCCAAAAAAGTATGATTCAACATGTAGAACAAATGGATACATTACCTTTAAAGAATCAGAAACCCTTGAACTGAATTCTTGAGCAGCCCTCATGGAATTAACATAATCAATCTACAATAGTTTTACAATTAAACCTGGATCCCTTTGATACAAAACTTTAATCATAGAACAAATAATATAGAAATATAACCTGCTTGTTGAGTGGGGTATGATATGTACGGAATGATGATGCTTGAATAATGCCACTATCATAGCCTACAACCAAAACACAGTATCAAAGTCAGATTTCACACTCTGAAACTTATACGGGTTCTTGCTTCAAGAGAGCCCCGTTTCTAAAGTTGATGTGAAGGAGAGAATTTGAACACAACAAAATAGTGTCTTTAAATCAATAAACCTTTCAGTTCAACACTGCTGGTGTACGCCCCATGACCCCCTTTTGCACAATCAGCAGATGGCAGAGCACTAAGAAACCACGGCAGTTTCTCTCTAAATTGTGTTGTAGAAGGACGATCGTTGTTGAGATTTGAGTGACGGAAACACTGCACAATTTTGTATGCATTATATTAAGACCTAAGAACTGAAACATGCTAGAATTGAAACTGCTGCACTGTGACGTTGCTGAAAAAACATTTGTCTATTACCGTTGTGCAATCTTTACATGCTCCAACTGAAACACATGAGCCTTCCCCAGGTAGACAACAAGGAGGCTGGAAAGAAAAATTACTTTATTTGTCAGCTACCAAAATCAAGTTAACTAGGTAGCATATCAACTGCCTAAGCAGGAGACAAATCAAGTTAACTAGGATATCCTGAAAATAAAAAAAAACAGAATACCTATGCGACCAATTTTCATTCTGGATCGAGCTAAGGCCCGGAGAGCAGATTGTGCACCAGGGCCTGGTGTTTTTGTCTTGTTTCCTCCAGTTGCACGGAGCTTGATATGAAGATCAGTTATGCCCAGCTCCTGTATCAAAAAAGACTCAAAGTCAACAAATTTTGACAGTTCCAATGGAAAAAAATCATATGAAACAACAATTGATGTTGGGAACCAAAGATCACATTATAGGAATTCTGCCAAATCCATAAAGATTAAAGGATCAAAACAAGCAATTTGAACAATGGGTGTACAAGTATAAGCAAAAGAAAAGAGATGAATTTGATCGAAATAGAGCAGAAGTTGGCAATGATCCTGATGAGGTTCTTAGGGAGAAGCGAATTTTGGTTGAACTAGAAAAGAGATTGGATGAGGAAAATGTTCCTATGAAAGGCAGTGTCTATTGGTGAGACAAAAATCTTTTAGGTGTTTAAAGAATCACTTGCCAGAGCTGTTTAAGGTATTGTCATATTTTTCTCTTGAATGTTCTAAAAATGTATAGTGAATTATGGTCAATTCACAGAAACTAATGTTTGGATAGAATTCATCATGAAAATTGGTTTATGTAACATTCTTTGTGCAAAGGGGTTGTTGTTAGCATGCTCATGGTTGGTTAGAATCCATAACCAAGCCAAAAAAAAAAAGTTTGCAAAATTTTTGCAAGTAAGAAGAGTGTTCTGAGAAATAGTTAGCATTTTACTTGAATTTTTCTTTGAAAAACCCAGATCATGAATCCTTGAATCAACACAACCCATTTTTTTCAAGTAACATGCCTCTAAACAAAAAGCCATAACATAAATGATTGATTGATATAACAACAGGATATACAAAATAAAAGAATCATCAACAGATAAATATCCTGCCAGTTAGCCATTTACCTTGATAGGTTTGCCAAACAACATCCGAGCATTACCCATCTGTATAACAAGAGCTGCTTCACCATGTGTATTGTATCTCACAAACCCAAAACCTTTGTCACGCTGCGACCTAACATCTTCAATAGTTCCAACACCTAGGCTATGAAAATGTTGATGGAGATTAACAGAAGTAACCTGTAATTTTACAGACCATGAGAACTCTACAAAGTAATTTTAGAACAAACTGAAATTACAGGACTGCTATACATATTTTATATAGCTTCCAAGTCTAATTGCCTAATATAGCACTGAAGCTCATTTCATCTATGCACACAACTGTTAAGTGTACTTGATATTATACACATTTCATAGACAAAATCAGTATCCCAAATAGATATGAAAGACTAATAATTAGGGTAAAAAACCGGCAGAAACCAATAAGAAAACTGACATATTTTACTCACTTAAACACTAAATTATGGCAGTTGTTGCCACAGGGATAAGCACAGTCAATAGCTTTGACAAGTCTATCAAAATACCAGGCTCCAACAGCAATTGTAATTGGCTGCATAATAAAAAATGATAACTTTCTTAGAACAATAAACACAAAAGGGTGATTATTTCATACAAAGCCATTGAGCATACCTTGTCCCCAATAAGGGGAGAGTTATCAGCAAACCATGTTTCCTGTCTCTCAGACTGGCAATGAGCAAAACAAGAGTTTATGAACAGTCCAGTTTGGGAATACCCTGAGAAGTCTTTCGTTACATAACCTGCAAAGAACAAAACAGCTAATTAGGGTTTGCGAAATCACAAATTGAAGGATCAAAACAAAGGGCTTTGGTATTCTCCCTATTGCTGAGCATTCATATTGCAAGATTGAAGCACTTCTAAGCTTCAGTCACTGCAATCCTTCAAATTTCAGTAAAACCTAGCAGAGAAGAAGTGAGAAGAAGAGAAGAAAGGAGAAAAGAGTGAACGACGTCGTTTACTGTTGTGACGGAGTTAGGGAGAGTGTGAGCGTAGAAGAAGGTCGATCTGGTCTCTGATGAAACGGCGAGGCGCGGCGGAGAACGACGTGAGAACGCGAGAGGAGTGAGCGGAGAAATCGTGGGATTGAAATCGTGTTCTGCGAGTGAGAAGGGTTCGTGGTTCGTGTTCTGAGAGTGAGAGGCTTCGTTTTCGATCTGCACTTCGTGTTCGATCTGCGACTCTGCGTGTTCGATCTGAGAGTGAGAGGCTTCGTGAGAGGCTGAGAGTGAGAGGCTTTGTGAGAGGTTGAGAGTGAAGGGTTGAGAGTGGAGAACTAGGGTACGCGTAAGTGAATTTTTTACTTTTATTTGGTACTTTAGAAGTCAAGCGAATACACGCCTGACTTCTAAAGTACTAAAATAGAAAAAAAGAATTTCACCTTAATTACAAGTTTGCCACCGTGTCTACTTATGTAGTCAGGCGAATACACGCCTGACTTCTAAAGTCTAATTTTTTTCGTATTTATTCACTTTAGAAGTCAGGCGTGTATTCGCCTGACTTTAAAACTCGCGAGTTTTGCCTATTAATTACAAGTTTGCCACCGCGTCAACATATAAAGTCAGGCATCTGAGCGCCTGACTTTAAATGCTTAATTCTTTTCTTGATTTTGCACTAGTGACAAGCTTCAAAAGCTTCTCCCACTGGCATCCACAAATAGTGTTGTCTTCTCTTCAACTCCTGAGCAATTACATTATTTAAGTAGACAACTAAAATCATTAAAATGCACGACACGCAGGTCGTATTTAAATTAAAATAAATCACGACACGCAGGTCGTATTTAAAATAAATGCCAAAATTCTAAGGCCATAACCACATACCACGTATTAAAAACAATATATTATTATCAATATTATAGTTAATTAAATAATTAATACAAATAAGTAATGCATTCAGAAATATATATATCAGACCCAAGATATGCAACCAAATATATTGATATGCATTTAATGGTATATATCAAAACGTAATGATGCATTCAAACCATGAATTAAACAATATCACATATTTTTAATTCAAAATCCTTTTGTAGACAAATAGCCAAACGTGATATGCATTCAAAGCTATCAAATGCAAAAACTGAAATCACGTAAATTTCGTTTCAAATCATAAATTATTTGAAAAAGCTTCAAGATTCAAAACTATTTTGAATCATAAAATATTACTTGAAGCCAATTATTATGGAAATCATAAACAATACTGTAATGTTTCCAAATCATTTTGAATCACAAATTCACAATCCAATAAAGATCAAATCAATTAAAATTGTGAGTACCATGTACTGCTTGAGATAATAATCCTGTAACTAATTTCAGAAAATCAAATCATCACCTCTTCAAAATTGTCAACGATGACCAATAAAACATAATCATGTGCATCTCTTGACTCATATCAAATATCACACAATAGGTAATGAAACTCAATGGATATACACATTTGAATCAGATTCAATTATACACAAATTCAAATAATTATTTATTGATAAACCCGACGCTCAGACGGAAACAATAAAACATGTATATCAACTAAATATTGTTCAAAAGCACTAAATCATGTTATCATACAAGGTAAGCGAATAACGGAGGACTCAAACTAAGACCACAGCGCTGATACCACTGTTGGGAAATCAAGAGATATTATTTTAAAACCCTTTTAAAATCAATCTCAAGAGCGGAAAAATTCCCTTTGCCAAGATCGCTTAGAACTACAAGAATCACTATGAGTTCATGTGTTTACCTCTTGAAGCGTCGAGGAGACAAATCACCAACACCACAAGCACAGTGTCTCTATTCAGTCCACGTGAACGGTTTCCTCGGAATGACGTCGGTGCTAGCTGACGGCTACTGTGAAGGAGGAGGCACAACAAAATAGACTCTATTAGGGTTAACCCTTTGGAGGCGCAATATATCACATATATATATATAATGCTCCTTTCTATCATTTGTTGCCTTAGTGGGCCTTGTACATTACAAGCCCAACTCCTTCTTTATTTAATTAAATCTTTATTTAATTAAAGGCTAAAGTGCTCCCGAGGTCCCTTATCTTTTATTTAAAGTAACGAATTAGTCCTTTATGTTTTTTTTGTCCCAAATAAGTCCTTTATCTTTCAAATTTTTGACACATAAATCATTTTTCGTTAACAGTACTGATTTATGTGTCAAAAATTTGAAACATAAATGACTGATTTGTTACAGAAAAGGATTTATGTGTCAAAAATTTAAAACATAAAGGACTGATTTGGGACAAAAAAAAAATAAAAGACCAAATCGTTACTTTAAATAAAGAAAAGGGACCCCGGGAGCACTTTAGCCATAATTAAATAACTATTTTCCGATTTAACCGTTCAATGGTGTGACCCTATAGGCTCCCACTTAAATGGCAATAATACAAAATATTATAAACAATGAGCGGCATCTAGCAATGCATCATTGTCACCCAATTAATATTGAGAAAACCGGTGATCCGATTTTAACCTTCTGCGACCATAATTTATCGTGCAGTAATTGTCCCTTCGTCCAAATGTCTAATTGAACGCAAGTCACAATGTATGTCATACTTGCAAAGTCCAATTATTTATTTATCGATCCCGGAGTATCACAACAATTATGTAGCATTCTCATGGTGGGTCAATCCAGTATAAATATTACTCCTAATATTAATATTTGTGTTATGATTCGATATCTCCATATCCATGACTCGTGAGATGTGGTCATCAATCATCAACACAATAGCCTCTATGCATTATTGTTGTCCTTGTTAACAATAATACTTCGACTACGGATACTGCAAGAATAGCGTTCTATAATTCAATGGGGTCTCACGATCAAATCACATTTAATGCTCTATTGAACGAACTATCTATTCTAAGGACTTTATTATGATATACTCTTATAACATAATAAATAATGCCTTGCACAAATATCAAATATATGACATAAAATCATGATACAACTAATAATCTATTCAAAATAGATTGGCCACTAGGGCTTACACCAACAGTTAAGCCTTCTATAATCAACACAAATGCGCCAAGAACCATCTTTTTTATTAACCAAGACAGTTGGTGATGCAAAAGGACTGTTACTAGGTTGAACTACCCCTTTTTCTAACATTTCAGCAATCAATTTATCAACAATGTTCTTTTGGACAACTGAATACCTATGATGTATGAGATTAAAAGGTTGGGTGCCTTCCTTAAGAGGTATTTTGTGATCAAACACGAACAGGCAGAGTAGCCGGCTCTACAAAAATAGCTTCATAACTAGCAAGTAAAGAAGTAAGGGCATGAGTTACCTGGGGAGGGGAATCAGTAGCATGTAATAGTTGACAGGAAGGGAGGAAAAATGCAGGTTCCGGAGTATCGATCCATGCTCATGAAGTAGAGCTCAGCCCCTTGTTGGACAGCTTTTGCAAAGGACTTGTTGTTGATAAGCTTGATTTTTGGAGTCTTAACACCTCTTAGGACAAACTTCTTACCTTTGAAGGAAAATTCCATTTGCAACTTGTCAAAATCCCATAAGATAGGACCAAGTGATTTAAGCCATTAAATACCCAAAATAAGGTCATAGGAACCCAAGGGTAGAACTACAACGTCTGCAGAAAATTATGTTTGCTGTAAAGTCCACTTAAAGTCTTTGCATATGTATGGAGCATATAGCTGGTGACCTCCTCCACGAGTGATTGACATAGAAGTAACTTCCTCAAGCTTGCAACCAAGTTTCCTAGCTACCTCTAAGTCCAAGAAGTTATGAGTGCTACCACTATCAAGTAGCACCCGTAATAACTTTCTGTCATGCATACAAGTGACACGCATAGTATGAAACGTTGAAATTCCAGTGAGAGCTTGAAGGGAAAGTTGGGGTTGGTTAGGGTCTGGAGTGTTTGTAGTGGTGACTGGTGTGAGCACAGGTTCCCTAACTGAGGCATTCTCTATCGGTTCGTCCTCATCATCAAGTTCAAGGACCATGAGTTGGAATTTTTTGTGTTTAAGTTGGTGGCCAGGGACAAATGGTTCATCACAAAACGTACAAAGGCCTTTGACTCTTCTATCTGCCATCTCAGCAGATGAGTAGGTACGATTAGGCTTGGTAAGTAGGGATTTCTAGGCTTGGTTACTGGTTTGGGGAGGGTTTGAGGAAGAGGGTAAAAACCTAGTGTAGGCATTGATGGATTTAGAAGCCTAAAGGGTTGGTTTGCTGGTTTTGGCAGGCTTAGCAGATTCAAATAAGCGGGCTAGGTTTGAGGCTTGAGAGATGGTTGTAGGGTTAAACATTGTAACATGCATTTGGGTGGAGTGTTCAAGACCAGCTAAAAAGATACTAAGGGAGTGTTCTGGGATTAGGTTTACTTGTGTTTGGGCAAACTCAAACTCGTCAATGTAATCTTGAATCATCCCACTATGCTTCACTTGTATCAGATTAGAAAGAGGGTCTTCATACACATCACCAAATCTAATCGAAACATCACGCACATACTGAGCCCAGCTAGGGTAAATGTCAAATTTCTGCATCATATAGTTCAAATGCCACTGTAATGAGAGTCCATCAAGGTGAATGGAAGGAAGGCGAACACGCGAAGCTTCTGGTGTATTATCCAACAAAAAAAACTGATCGCATTTATACAACCAGTCACGTACATTTTTGCCGTCGAAGCGAGGGAACTCCACCTTTGAAATACGCGTGGAATATGGGTTTTTGTTGCCTAAAGGTACATGGCGAGGGTCGCCATTGTTGGCTCTGGGTGTTTCTTCAACTTGCGTAGCAGGAATGTCCTCATGGCGAAGGCTTCGTAAAAGAGTGCGGATCTCAGTCACGCCGTTAGTAACTTGCTCGTTTAGGGAATCAATACGAGCAATTACTTCACGTTTCTGTCATCCATTTGTTTTTCGAGTTCAGCAATCGTCTGGGCGTGGGTCATCATGAGGAAGCAGGTCCCCTTCTTTGATACCAACTGTAACAGATAGCTAGGGTATTAGAACCAGAGGAATATTTGGATGTTAGGGAGTAATGGAGCTCCGGTAACAAGAGGGATAATAAGCTAGAATATCTCTCGATGGTGATGAGTCAAGGACAATTTCAGAGTTTTGATGAAGGTAAGAAGACGTTTGTTTGTTTAATTCTGCTTGCTTCATTCATTACTAGAATAGGTATAAATAGGGCAAGCTATAGCCACAATGATTGGCTAGTCATTGCTGAAATATCCAAAAGGAATATGCAAGATTCTAATTCCACCAGCTTCTAGAGCTAAGTGAGTCATGCTACAAAACAAAAGATAAAAGGTACTGAATTAAAATGAAAAGCAGAATATTCGAGCTGTCACAGAAGTTTCAGGCTTATTGACGGAGATACTTATGGGAACCAAACTTTGTGTTTACACATAGGTGATTTTGTTTCTCTATCATTTTTACTACCGGTAGCATTTTATTTGTAGAACAACACATTTTCTTGCCATTACAAATTTATGTTGCTTTTTGGCAATGTGTCGTATGCCAACACCATAAGCCCAAACAAAACATGAAAATAACCACCAAAACCTAACCAAGTATGCCCCTTCCATGTCTAGGCCAATTGTATTTAAACCTGATCAGTAGGAGAATCCAAGTTCAAGTAGTATGACATATTTTTTCATGCTCTCCAGTGTTGATCACTGCATGTAGTTTGTTGAATTGGGCTAAATTTTGAATTGCAATAGTAGCTGCAACTTTGATATTTTCTTGATTCCTATTGATAAATTTGTCTTAATGATAGTTCATATACTATTTGTGGGTTGTTATGTGAATGTTTCCAAACATATAAAATCGGAAAGGTGTAAATGCAGCAAACTTATGGAGTGACTGACATGTTGACCCTGATAAACTTTTTGTTTTTAAATTTTCAAATTTTAAGCTCTTTTTTCAATTGGTTTGAATCTGGCCGCAGGATTAGGCAGGGCCGATCCTGGCCGTTGGTCTTAGTCCCGCCTTCGCAGTTAGCGTCTGGGCCGAATCCAACGTTAGATTTGGGTCGGTCCTTGTACGGATTGGACTTGACCCAGTCCGAAACAAATACAAACACTTAAGAACCACAAACTTCATTTCTAGCTTTAATTTGTAGCAAGGGGGATGCCCGACGAGTTGTTCTAATATTTTTTTTTTAATTTTACAGAGTTTATATATTGAAATATATAAATTTTTAATATAAGTCATGTATTGAAAATATAGTATTATGTAGTTGCAACTTTTATATAAAAAACTATTTATTTTAGGCAATATTCTTATAAAGTGTAGGAGTTTTTTAATATAAATAAATATTAAAAAAAATTATGATATTAAATGTCAAAATATTATTTTATTAAATTAATATCTAATATGTTAAATATTTGCTTGATGTACTACTACAACCGGTTAAAAAATATTTTAATAAGTATTTTGATTAATTTTTAAAAAGATTCTATTTTTAATGTAACGTTGCCCCAAATTGGATCACTTTTTTCTTGTTAGATTAATTTTTCAACGCCATGTATATATTATTTACATCGAAAATTGTCCCAATCTGATTACTTTCGAAAAATTTGTGTTCTCGGTAATCAAGTTGAGGCAATTTGGGTCGTGTGGAATAAGGTTTGTAAGCCTAAGGAGGATGGTGGTCTTAGTATTAAATATATTGAATTATTTAACACTGCTCTTTTGGCCAAGTGGAAGTGGCGTATTTTAACGGATGAAGATGCCCCTTGGAGGGAGGTTCTTTCCCATCGTTATGGCGATTTGGGTTCTGTATTCTTTGATGGTAGTAGACCTTTGAGTAGTTGGTCGAATTCTTCTCTGTGGTGGCGTCATCTTTGGGGCGGGTGATGTGAGGGTTTCAGATGGTTGGTTTGCGGCGAACCTTAGAAGGTGGTTGGGAGATGGAAGTGCTGTAAAGTTTTGGCATCATCATTGGATCGGGCAGCACCCTTTGAAACTGGAATTTGCTAATATTTTTGCAGGTTGTAGTAACAAGGATGTGCTCCTTGCTGATTTGGGCGTGTGGAACCAGAACTCTTGGCGTTGGAATCTTTCAGCTTTGGCCCTTGGTTCGCAACTCGCTAGCGAAGACGGATTGGTGTTCCTGGATATTCTCAGGGAGGTGAGTCCTAGTGGAGATAAATCTGATTATTGGAGATGGTTATTGGAGCCACATCATCGCTTCATCGTGAGGTCTTGTTATCACTATTTGCTCACCTACGGTTCAGCCGTCGCGACGACAACGACAGTGTTCATTCATCGTGTAAGGCTCTTTGGCATACCTCAATTCTGTCCAAGGTTTTGGTTTTCGGTTGGAGATTGATTACTAATGCTCTTCCGGTTCGCGAGTTGTTGTGGAGACGACATATCATTCACTCGGAAGACAGGGCAGTGTATGCGTTATGTAACGATTATAGAGAGAACCTTCAACATGTTTAGAACCTAGTACGTTGTGCAATTAACTTACATATGTGTTGTAACTTCAAATTAGAGTGTAAAATAGTTACTATAATAGCCTGATAGCAATCATCATGTACACTTTTGGGCTAAAGTGCTCCCGGGGTCCCTTATCTTTATTTAAAGTAACGAATTAGTCCTATATGTTTTTTTTGTCCCAAATAAGTCATTTATCTTTCAAAATTTTGACACATAAATCCTTTTCCGTTAACAGTGCTGATTTATGTGTCAAAAAAAGGATTTATGTGTTAAAAATTTGAAACATAAAGAACTGATTTGGGACAGAAAATGATTTATGTGTCAAAAATTTAAAACATAAAGAACTGATTTGGGACAAAAAAAAAGATAAATGACCAAATCGTTAGTCTAAATATTTTTTTGTAAATCATTCCAACTTGTATTAAAAACATTTAAGGGTTGTTGGGATAACATTACCACCACAGTAAAAAAAAACATTACCACCACATTGTATGTACTTTGCGCTTCTTCTAATACAAAATTGTATGCATCAACAATAGGTATGAAACAAAGAAGCAAGGGTTGTTGGGATAACATTACCACCACAGTGAAAAAAACAAACAATAATACCATTAAAAATGGTAAAGTCAAAATAAATTCTATCTTATTTTTACGATGAAAGACGATGCAAAGTTAAGTGTTTTATTCTTTTATCATTAATACCTTTTACAAAATAGATTTTATCAGAAAAATATAAATAACTATAATAAAAAATCCATATTCGAAATAAAAAACCACACAGGGATTGAGTTCTGGTAGATAATTCAAATTTGATAATACACATTCCCTAATTTGTCAATTAAACAAATAACTTAAAGTTGTATTCATTGAGACATGTATCTTGCCTCCCTGCAAGATAAACTATAATGAAGTTATGTATGATAAAATGCGAAATAAGGATGCAGGGATGACTTATAGTCAATAAGGACAAATTCAACCGAAAAAAGTTTCGTAATATTAGCGAAGTGTCATGCCAAAAACTTTCTAAGGGTGGATTCCGGAAAAAGAAGAAAGGCAAAAGAATCAATTTTCAATAACTAAAAAAAAATAACTAAAAGAGGAAGATAAATAAGTACGCATCCAAAGGAAAAACAAAAACAATTAGAAAGAATGTTCTAAGATTCACAAACATTGCATTTTCTCATAAATATATTTACCTCTTGCCAAATAGAAAGAATCAATTTTTTATGTTGAATGGTTTGGAGGTTATGTTTCGAATTCTTTAAATAAATGCTATAGGAGCCGTTTGGTTGAAAACTTTGAAATGCAATGAATATTGATTCAAATAAGCCTTAATAAATTCATTTATTTTTTTTGATACAAGAAGGAGAGAAAGAAAATAAAAAACTAGAAAAGGAAAATAACACTATCGTTCGAAGACAACCACACTTGCATCAGCAAGCAAGAGAGGAAGGAGACCAGCTGGAGGTGAGTCGAAGGCGCGCCACACATCAGAGCAACCTGCACTAGATTTCGCGAGGAAGTCAGCACAACCATTCCCATCTCTCAAGGTATGAACTACTTGGACTTTCCAATTTCTTGATAGAATCCCTTTGATGTTCAGAAGGAGTGCTGCATAATGATGAAAATTATCAACAGGTGTAGCACACCAGATCCTTGTACCCCAAATCCCAAACCATCTGCAAACCGTGAAGAATCGCCAGGAGCTCAGCATGAAGAATATTTGAGAAGCCAATGTTGCCTGCAAACCCTCGAATCCAAGCTCCAAAAGAGTTTCTGAGAAAACCCGAAAATCTTGAAATACCAGGGTTTCCAATGCTACTTCCATTGCGAAGCAATTCATTTCCCTTGTCAGTGTGCCAAGAGACCAGCCTGGGTGAGTCATTCGAATTCGCACGCTTATGGAAGCAATTGCGAAGCAGATCAGCGAATTTCCAAGTGGTTAGTTTCAAGCTATATAAGGAGATGCACTCATTTCCAAGGCACAGTGAGTTTCAAGCAATCAAAACGTTATTTATTAATTGATTTGATACCAACAAGTGATTAATGCGAAAATGCTTAGGAGGTGACATGTGATAATATATTTAATGAGATTATTTATATTTGTCATTAGTATAGATAGATGAATATGAAAGGAGTTCCAAGGTTTTGAAAAGAATAAAAGATTCTATTTCTCTTTATTGTAATTTGTACACTGAATATTAATGATAAAACCATCGCTCATTCTCGGTTACAATTTTTCTTTTAAAAGCCATAACAATAAAATTTAGTAATAACATGGATTGGTCCAAGTAGTATAACTGGACTTGGATCCCACCCCAAGGTTTCGGGTTCGAATCTTGTGTGTGGCAAAAGCTCTGTTGGGAGGGGAGAAACACACGGGCTGGCAAAGCCGGGTACCCGCGGCCAGCCAGGTTCCCCGGCGTAGATTAATCATCGGCAAAGCCAGTTGAAACTACGCACCAATGACATGCATGGTAACAAAAAAAAAGACTCATACTAATAAATTGTAGAACTAAATAAGTATTTTTTGGGTAAACCCGGGTATCCACCGCATGGACAGCAGTGACTAATCCATCGCTCATTGTAGGTGCCTCGAGGGACAGGACAGCTCGTCCAGAGTTTTAACGCTGCTCCGTACCCAAGGCGGGGATCGAACCCCCGACCCTTGAGAACTAAATAAGTATGGTAAACCTATTTAGAAATAGAACGTATATTTTAGATTTTAATTAGTTAAAATAATAATATTTAAATTTACCAAAATAAACAACAAACTTTAAAACTGTAACCAAAAAAGCAAACTTCAAAATAACTTGTTAAACCAATTATTTGACTCATAACTCATTTGAAACAAAAAATAGGAAAAAACATTTTAGAGGCTCCACCTAAATGCAATTTTAAAGATAACAGAGATTACATCTGTTATATTATAAAAAAGATGTATTAATGTGATTTTGATATCTATTCATATTGTTTATGGGGTGATTAGTTATTTTAAAGTAAAAATGCATGTTTGATAAAAAAAAGTAAAAATGCCTGTTAGTCTTTTTTTTGACACACAAAATGCCTGTTAGTCTTACTAGTGGTTAATGCGTGTTGAATAGTCAAAAGAGTTAACATTTAATACTAAATTAAAATTGCTAATGCAAATTTAATTATACATTTAAAATAGAACTTAGTATGAAAGCCACACAAAAAACAATACCTTGTGATGAAATCATAGGAATTACAGAGAAGATGTTATTTACCATATAGCAGTGGCCAGTGAGGCATGTTTAATCAATGGCAAAACATGTAGGGCTCAAACATGATGAAAATTTTTTATTATGAGTGGCTAATTCACAAAATCATAAAAATGAGCTATAAAAATATCTCATTTACAAAATCTATAATTTTTGAGACAAATACTACACAACTGATAAGACATTAGAAACCAAGTGTTTACCGTGGTTTTTGGTAACCCCGCTAGTTACACACACGTGTTGCTCGCGAGACCAGCTAGAAACATCTCAGAACATTTGTGTTAAAGTTTTTTATAGAAGATTATTGTTGTTCTTAGGAGTTTAACAATGATGGTGATAACCGTAGAAGTATAGCAATTTGAGAGAAATGCAAAAAGGAAGAAGTGATCGCAGAAACTTAAACAAGTGAAAAAAGAAGATTAAATGCAAGTAAATGTGCAGAGATCTTAAAGGAATGTAAATGACATTGCATAGAATTAAAAGGATTGGTACGCAGATTCATACTCCAGTGACTTTGTTTTCTCTGAATGCGGAAGTAAGAGTTTTTTGGAAGCTTATGTAGAAATGAAATTGCGACCTTTGTTCTTCGTAAAGAACTTCTATTTATAAGGACAAAAATAAATAACCGCACAACGATTTCAAAAATGAGACAACTTATGGCATCATTTAATATCTCTTTTCAGAATTGACGAGACGTTTTTTGCGCAGAAGACAGCTTGCTGGCGCTTTCCTCCAACGATAGCACGCCACGTGCGTAAAGGTAACTGATCGAAACTTATCTCCACCTTAAGAATTTTACCTATCTATGGTGACACTTACTCAGCTTCATTATCAAGGACATGACACTCTTAACCCTGAAGCTCAAAAAAGGCAAGCCATGCCTACTTCTACTCATTCCCCTTCGACGACAACAGCTGCTGGAGAAGGTGTCGAAGAAGAAAGGCTAAATCAGAAACAACCTCTTAGCACTGTCGAAGAAACACCAATGGTCGAAACAACTGCTCCTGCTGATGTTGCAAAGGAGGCTTCTGATCCTGGCCAGGAGCATGTTGCTATGGATGTCGATGAAGGCCATGATGCTGGCCAAGGTGTAGCTGAAGTTAGCATATCTTCTTCCTCAAACATAGAGGAACGAGAAGACAATGAGGAAGAGAATGAGGATGACAGCAACAATGAAGGGGAGAAAGAAGAGAAAAAAGGTGAATCTCCTGAAGCAGCCAATCCCCCACGCTTTGTGCCTTCGACACACAACACCACCCTGAGCCCACGAGAGTTTTCAGATCTAAAGTGTAGGAACCCTCTTGAAGCTTTTAAGCTAATGGTGAGTGGTTTGTCTTCGACAGAGAGTAAGCCAAGTGCTTCGACTGCTTCTGTTGGTGATACCTCCAGAGGCCCTAAAGATGACCTGATTCGAGAGCTTCGAGCAACCCACTTTGAGGTGGATTTGTTCAAGGCTATCGAAGAGGATCATATGCTCTCCTTCAAAATCAAATATTTGCTCAGCAAGCTCAACAATCCTGGCTCCAGTGAGTCTCTTATAGGCTTCATAGTCGAATTTGAGCCTTTGCTGGATCAGATCTCAAGAGATATACAAAAGAGAAAGAGCATCGTTGTGAATAAGGAGCGTGAGATTGAGCTTCTGCAGGAGGAGAGTGCAGCAGTCGAAGCCTCAGATGCCAAGATTTCGACCCTGGAAATTCAGGCAGCAGTTGATTCTCTGGAAATAGCTGACTGTGATACTGTCATTTCGAAGTATCAGGAACAAATCAAGGATTTGCAGTCGAAGATTATGGCAGCAGAAAAGAAGAAAGCTTCTGTTCAACAGAAATCTTCAGTTCCTTTAGAAACTGCGCTTCAATCTGAAGCAACTTTGGCTATTGAGCATTTAGAGAGGGTCAAGAAACATGATGAAGCAGTTCAGAGGTTGACTGAAGGTGAAGCCCTCCTTAATACCAGATTAAAGCATGCTAAAACCGTCTTTGAGAGACTTAAAACCAATTTTGTAATTTATGCTTCGACTTCTTTTGTTTCTAAAGCTTACTTTGTATTCTGACAATACTTTTTGGCACTCGAATTTCAATGTGCCATGTTTAAATTTCCTCATTATTTTTCAGTCTTGCGTTATTTTAGTTTCTTGCAACATTGGCTTATATCTTTTTAAGTATTTGCCATTTATACGCAAAATTCGATTATCAGCGCTTAACTATTCGCTTTCATAAGCACCGTTCGAAAAAACTTGTGAGATTTTGAATGGTCCTTCCCAGTTTGGTGACCATTTACCTAAGGCTCTAACTTTTTTATCCATAGGTAAGATAACTTTCCAAACTAAGTCTCCTATGACAAAAGTTTTTGATTTAACCTTCTTGTTATAGGCTTTGGCTACTCTTTCCTTTTGCCTTGTAAGGATATCTAATGCAAATAACCTTTCTTCATCTAGATCAACCAATTCATCTAAAATCATGTCCCAATAATGATCTGATGGGATCTCAAATTGCCTTTGAATTCTGGTTGATTGTAGATAAATTTCGACTGGTAATACTGCATCATGCCCAAAGGTGAGCCGAAATGGAGTAGTATTAATTGATTCTCTGGGAGAATTTCGACAAGCCCACAATGCTTGATCAAGGGTTTTGTGACAATTCCTAGGCTTTTGCCCAATATGTTTTTTAATCAAATTAATGATAATTTTATTGGCTGCTTCGACTTGACCATTTGCTTGAGCATAATATGGTGTCGAACTTAATAACTTAAATCCACTTTCAGAGGCAAATTCTACCATTTTTCGACCAGTAAAAACTGACCCTTGATCTGTAGTAATGGTTTCTGGAATCGCAAACCTATATAAAATATGGTTTTGAATAAAATTTATCACTGCCACTTGGTCTGCATTAGCTAAGGGAATAGCTTCGACCCATTTAGTGAAGTAGTCGATAACCACTAGTATATAACGGTGGCCTTTCGACGAAGTTGGCTTAATTTCTCCAATTATATCTAAGGCCCAACCTCTAAATGGCCAAGGTTTTATTAATGAATGTAACTCACTTGCGGGTACATGTTGCGCACCCCTGCGTGTTTTTGAGATTCTTAGCATCCTTTAGCAAATTCTATGCAATCTTTTAGCATAGTTGGCCAGTATACCCCTTGTCGAAACAGGAGCCATTTCATTTTGTGACCTACTTGATGAGATCCACAAGTTCCACTGTGAGTATTGGATATTGCTAAATATGCCTCATTTTCACTAAGACATTTAAGAAAAACTCCTTCGGGAGTTTTCTTGAACAATTCGTTTCGAATAATCACGTAGCTTAATGCTCTATTCTTGGTTTTTCTATTTGTTATTCCTGTTGGATTTTCCAAGTATTTGACAATGTGCTTTCGCCAATCGTCATTCGACATATTGTCAATGGCAAAAATTTCAAAATATGCAGTAATTGGAGGTGATAATGTTTCCTTTGCCCCTCTAAGTTTTGGCATTGACAATTCAATCGAAGAATAGTCTGTCGAAAGTAGTTTCTCTTTTATCTCTATTAATTTTTCCAGTTTCTCTTTAGAAACTTTATACCCTGAAGCAATTTGTGCCAAATTGTTTGCCTCTTGGTTGTCAGATCGAGGCACATGTTTAATGTTAACATAATCGAAATGTTTTAACAAAGTATTGGCAGTGACAAAGTACATTATCAAAAAATTTTTAATGCATTTATACTCTTTAGTCAATTGCTTCACAACTCATTCAGAGTCACCTCTAATTTCAACAGCTTTTGCCCCCAATTCTAGCAAAATTTCAAGTCCTACTATTAAGACTTCGTATTCAGCCTCATTATTGGAGCAAAATCCTTTAATTTTAAATTTATACTTCGTTGGGATATTCATTGGAGAAACAATTAGAATCCCAATTCCAGAACCATTTTTATGGCTTGAACCGTTGAAGTACAATTTTCAAGATTGAGTATTCACACAATTTAATGTTGCTTCGACCAATGAGTGAATATTCAGAAAGAGCTAAAGCCCATTTACCAATTCTACTATGTAATATTGGTTTCGACAGCATATGTTTAATAATATCGAAATGAGAATAAACATACACATCAATAGGCTTTATATATTGCTTTAACTTTGTATATGAAAAATACAAACAAAGGCACAATTTCTCCGTTGGATGGTACCTAGTTTCAGCATCATTTAACACCATACTGAGGTAATAGATGGCTCTTTCGACACCATTGTCATCCTCTTGTGCTAACATACTACCTATCGACAGCTCTGATGCTGCTATGTACAATTTCATCACCTTATTTCTAATAGGTGGTAACAATACAGGGGTTTTGACTAAGTAAGATATGATCTCGTCGAAGGCTTTTTGATGTTCTGGAACCCACACTAGTGCAAAAATGGGAAAAGAATTAGACATTTAAAGTCAGGCGCTCAGATGCCTGACTACATAAGTAGACACGGTGGCAAACTTGTAATTAAGAGGCAAAACTCGCGAGTTTTAAAGTCAAGCCAATACACGCCTGACTTCTAAAGTGAAAAAATAGGAAAAAATAAGACTTTTAAAGTCATGCTATCAGATGCGTGACTACATAAATAGACGCGGTGGCAAACTTGTAATTAATGGTGAATTTTTTTTCTATTTTAGTACTTTAGAAGTCAGGCGTGTATACGCCTGACTTCTAAAGTACTAAAATAGAAAAAAAATTCACACTTACGCAAACCCTAACTATCACTCTCAGAACACGAACCTGACCTTCTCACTCTCAGAACAGGAACCCTTCTCACTCTCATAATCTCACTCTCAGAACATACCGTTCACTGCATCTCGCGTCTCACTGCATCTCGCTTCTCTCTTTCCCCCTCCGTTCACCGCCCTCTCTCACATCGCGAACGACAACCACCGTACACCAACAGAAACCCGTAGATCACCCTCAGTCGCCGTCCCAAGCGTCACCGGCCACCACCTCGAAAACCACCAGCAAACCCTCTCACGCTATCTCACCAACAACCACCGTCGAATCCTCTCACGCTATCTCACCAGCAAACCCTCACACTATCTCATCAACAACCACCCTCAGATCTCAGATCCGTCGTCACCTTATGTATGTCAGCAAACCGAATCACGCAAAAACCCTTTTGATTTTGTGTTGCTGTTGCAGAATTTCAAACCCTAAAAACACACACCCGTGATTTTTGTAGATCTGATACTTAGGGTCTTAATCGGACAAACAAACTAAGGTAAAAAGCTTATTATTTTTCTGTTTATGTTCTTCTTTGTTAATTTCTAACATGAACCCTAATTTGGTTCTTTGATGTTTGTGATTTCCATTCATTGTGATTTTGTGCCTGAATCATCATCTTCTTTTTCAGTTCAACGTTGCGAATCCTACTATTGGATGCCAGAAGAAGCTGGAAATCGATGATGACCTGAAGTTGTAATCCATTTACTCTCTTTCATTTTTCTGTTTATTTGGTTTTAAGTGTCCATGTTCATAAACGAATCCTTTTTTCATTGTTGCTTTCCGCTCTCTATCTATGTTTGAGATCCAATTCATTTTAATTTGGAATTTGGGGTTTGATCCATGTGGGCCGTTCTGTGTTATCTGTGTGAATTTTGTTGTTGTTGCGTGTGAGAGCTGCAGTTTTGCTGTTTATATCATATTAAATTATTAATATAGCTAAATTTTAATGTGTTTTCCAATTTAACAGTAATAGTGAAATTATTTTATTGTGTTTTAAGTATTTCTGATTAATTTTTATCTGTTGATTTTCAGCTTAAAGATGTTTGTTCCAGTGACTATTGTGGCACTCTTGATTCTATAATTCCAGTCAATGTATCAAGTGGGGCATTATTTTTCCTAAGAAGAGAATTGGTAGTTAGTGATATTGATAAACTCTCAATATCAAATGTTCTAGCTAAATCTACAAGGTACAATTATTTTTTTTCTCTATTCTTTCTTCTCATGGCCTGAACTAGTCTTGTCTCTAGCTCTTGCTGGGCTTAAATCCTTTCATGTTTGTTGCTACAATACATTTTCAATGATAGTGTGTTTGTGTTGTCTAACAGTTGTAATTGTATATTTCAGATTTTTTGTTCACATAGGATTGGAATACCTGTTCACGAAATGGATTTGTTATCTGCTTTACAAAGAGTATGATGATATAGCATTAATGAGATTGCATTTTTTGGCCTCACAACGCAGGCGTGTCGAGCAATTTACAGTGAGTGTGTGTGTGTGTCTGATTTTACCTCTTCAACATTCATTTGAGCCACCTTTCCAAATCCTCAGGGTTTACATGATTGCTGCAGGTAGTTGTCAGGAATATCCCTCATATTACTGGTCACTCAGTATCAGATAGCGTGGACAGTTTCTTCCAAACAAACCACCCAGATCATTATATTGGGCACCAGGTAATAAATTTTATCATATTTCGATTGGGGAAGTTTGTTGTAAAAATAAACTAATCTGGGAATAATTAAAATGAGTATGATATTTTGGATGTTTAGATTTCCCCTAAAGAATTGGATGTGAACAGTTTGGCTTGTGAGCTTCAAATTGGGGGTTTGGTTTTGGGTTTTCTTTTGGAGATAGAAGATAGACTTCAGATTTGGTTGATTTTGGTACAGTTTTGAGGTTTGACCCTTTCTAGAGTGTGGTTGGTAGGTTGCAATGCATAAACATTTGTGTAGATTGTGTCTGTTTTTTTATTGGTTGACTTGTGAGGGTGGAAACCATTGTCGATGATTTTGTCACTTATGGAAAGATTTGATGTTATTTTATGATGATTAGCTTTGTAAATATCAATTAGGAGTAAGTGTGTCCATCAATTTGTCTATTTCCCTTCCCTTCATTATATAGTAACTTGGATTTGCAACTTTTTCATGGGAAGTGAAAGGATTTTATAGATGTACATTCTTCTTGGCTAGTTAGATCATTTAAATTGACAAAGAATTGTAAATCAGATGCATATATATAACATTTGACTCTTGTTTTCTTGGTTTGGTTCTTCTCAGATTAAGTCTGTTCAAGAACTAAGTGCACAGATATGTCAGATTTATGGCGATGAGATTGAGGTAACCGTCGATGGGGAGCCCTTTGTTGCCTACAATGAATGTGCTTTCCTCGTTTGCCGGCCTTGTTATGAATACGAGAGGGGTGAAGGAAATCAGGCCTGCCCACAATGTAAGACCAGATACAAATGCACCAAAGGTGAGTTCAATTTTATATTCCTCTCTTTGAATCTGGTTACTTGATTCAGACGTTTAGCTAACTGGATATTCTTGTTAGCCGTTTTGTCTTTTTATTCTTGGTTCTAAACATTGGAAATTTATTTTATCTTTAACTGTGTAGAATGGATAGATTGTTAAGAAGGTGAATAACAAATTAACAATACATGGGAGAGTTCTATGGAAAAGTTATTTTGCACACACACTCGGTTTATCCAACCAATCATGTTAATTTGTGACATCTAGCAAAACCTTTCATTCTGAAAATCATTTTTCGTTTTGTTTTCTATGTTGGATGGTTTGCCTGTCTATTTTTTTTAGGTTTAAGCATCGCAAAATAAGGTTTATTTTTGTTTTAAATTTAATTTATTTGGATGTTTCAACTAGTCTTAGTTTGTTGAATTTTTTAATCTGTTTTTTTAGAAATATACATGGAAGCAGCTTTTGATGATGATTGATGGGGGTTGTGTCTGAGTTGCATTTTTCTTCTTGTTTTTCAGTGAGGAGGAAGCTAAGAAGAAGATTTACAATGTTTCCTTTGAGAAGTACTTTGGATTTGAATGTGAGATTGATGAGGAGACATCTAATAAACTAGAAGGTCTGTACTAATTTTTGTGTGTATATTATTGTTTTTACTCTTCTTTTTTTTCTTTCATTTGTGTTTCATATTTCGTTTCTTTTTGAATAGGGTTGCCTGGAGTTCTTTTTGTTATCCTAGATTTATATGTTGATCCAGAACACAAGGACTATGGTGGTGAGAATATGAGGATGCCTTGGTTTAATTCTTGAGCATTTGATTTACTGTCTTGTTAACATTCATTTTTGTACAGTCACTGTTTTCTTGCAGTACTAAGATATAATAAGTTTGGTGATATTTGTTTACCTATCTTGAGCATTTGATTTACTGTCTTGTTAATTCTTGAGCATTCCTATATGTAGTTTCTGATATTATATTGTTTCATGAGTCTTGTTTATTGATTCTGATAAAATTTGTGTATAGGAATTTCATGCAGCTGGTATTTTCTGGTGATGATAGTGGCAAGGTTTTGAAGTACAATTCTTCCACTAAAGAAACCACTTTTCTTGTGAGGAACATTCAATTCCCAAATGGCATTTCCTTAAGCAAGGATGGTTCCTTCTTTGTTTTTTGTGAAGGGGTTATTGGCAGGTCTGTAATCTTTCTTCTTTAACTAGCATAGCAGTCGTTTATCTTGGCCTAATGTTAGTAAATCCTATATATGTCCCAATGTCTGAACTCATGTTAATTCAAGGGTAAATGTGTAATGTAACGCCCCAATTTTATTAAAATCTATTTTTGAGATGAATTGGTAGAATGATTGAAGAAATTAGAGAGTTATTGGCATGGGAACCATGGTAGAAAGGATTAGAATTGAGGTTCGGTTTTGCAGGTTTTGCATTCTCAATTGAACTCCGTTTTGTATGGTTCTTGTTTAGTTGGAAAGTAGACTGAATTCCCTACAAAGTAGGCACTGGTTTCATCAAATTTCATTAAGAAATGAGAAAAGAAGTTTGGTTGCAAGTTGAGTAAGAAGTTCTGTCCAAGTTTGGTACCTCATTGTAGTATATTGAAAATCTGTACCAAACGGTTACTTATTTTGGAAATTAAAAATCATAGATAGAAACTACACTCCGAGAGCTTTCCAACGAGTGGTCATTTGTTAAAATCCGATGTCGTTTGCTATTGTAATTAATTCGCCGAAGCAGGTGTTGGGTGTTTTGCGCGTGACTGGCGCTGCAGTCGCGCTCCGCGCGCAAGTCACGTATGGTTGCTGTCTGTTCGCGCTGCAGTTGCGCTCCGAGCGCAAGACGCGCGCGAGTCTGCTATTTATGCAGCGTTTTGCGCAGATTGGGTCATTTTTTACCCATTTTCACTCTTTTGAGCATAACTTTCTCTCTAGAACTCCGTTTGTGACGCGGTTTGTTGCGTTCTTCTCATATTGCAGAGGGCTTCGATAAGAGAGCAGTTCCTGAGTTAGGAGCCAGGGGAGGTGAGAACGAATTGGATCTTCCCAAAGCTAAGGGTTAGGGTTTTCGCGAGTTGGAGGGAGGAATTCCAAGGCTTTGCTCGTTGTGTTGCTGTAGTTACTCTTTGGTGTCTTCAATCTTCTTCTACGGAGCTTACGTTTAAGAGGTAAGGGTGAGCGTTTCGATTTAATATAATTAGGTATGTAATTGGGGTTTTGTGGGGTTTTGGGTGTTTTGATGTAATTGAGATGAATTGGGTTGTCATTGATGAATTTGATGTTATTAATGAATTGATGTTGTTGATGAATTTTCGTTGATGTTGATGAATTTGATGTTATTGATGAATTTGATGTTGTTGGATGAATTTTGGATGTTGTTGTGAAATTGAGATTAATTGGTGTAGCATTGATGAAGAATAGAATGATGGTGATGTTGTTTGATGAATTGATGATGTGTCATGTGTAATTTTGTGCTTCGATGTTGATGATAGTTTGAAGAATTGTTGATGTTTGATGAACTGTGATGATGTTGATGAATTGTTCGAGTTATAGACATTTCTGCGCGTTAAAAACTGTTTCTGCTGAGTCGCGCTGCACCTGCGCTGATCTCGCGCCCCGAGCGCAATCACGGTGCGCCGAGACAATAATTTTTGGGTCCATTCGCGCCCCAGCCACGCCTCACTCGCGCCTCAAGCGCGAGCTGCTGTTTCACCCTGTTTTGTTGCTGTTTTCACACTGTTTTCTCAATTTTCAAATGTGATGTTTTCCCAATAAAAATATGGTGTTTTCACTATCAAAATGTGAGGTTTTTCACGATTTAAATGTGATGTCCCTCCACAAAAATGAGATGTTTCCACTATTAAAAATGTGATGTTTTCTAAAGTAAAACGTGGTGTTTTCTAAACTAAATGTGATGTTTTTCCGCTATGGAATTATGATGTTTTCTCCGTTTAAGTGCGATGTTTTCTAAGCATGAAAAAGAGACGTTTCTAAACCAAAGGTGATGCTTTCCAAAATTAAGACGTGGTGTTTCCTAAATCTAAATGGGGTGCCACTTTCAATTAAAGGAGTGGTGTTTTCTTGAAATAAAGGTGCTGTGTTCTTCAACTAAAGGTGTTGTGTTTTTGAAAAGAATGTGCTGTGTTCTTCAATTTAAGGTGCTATTTTCTTGAGTTAAAGGTGCTGGTTTTCCAAATTAAAGTGTGTCGTTTCTCTCAAACTTAAGAGTACTGTTGCTTAAATTTAAAGGTGTGTTACTCCAATTTTGAATGTGATGTTTATGATGATGATGTGAATTAATTGTGATGATGATGACGATGATGATGATGATTATGTGATGTGATTACGATGATTGTGACGAATATACTCTATGAGTATGATTATAATGATGCTGTAACGTGATTGTGATGAATTGCGACGAATACACTCTATGAGTGTTATATGACGATGATGATGAGTACTCCAGGTGAGTGTTGTGGTGAATTGCACATGTGTCCATAGAGTCTCATAGCATGTGCATATTGTGAAGAATAGGCTTCGGCCTCTTGCGACGAATAGGCTTCGGCCTCTTATTGTGACGAGTATGGTACCATCATGCATATACCCAGATGTGGGTTGCATTTACATGCATAATCATGACTGTGAGTTGTTATTGTTCGTGGTTTGAGCTGGTGTTTGTGATAGTGACGTGGTGATGATGATGATGTTGTGTGATGATGTTGTGTGATTGCTTGTTCTCATTCTCTATTATGCACTTGATTATGTTTTATTGAAATTCTCACCCCTTCTGCTTGGAATGTTGCTCTATCGTGGCAACGCTGCAGGTAACCGCGAGTGAAGGTCCTGCTGCCTTCTTGATTTGCTGTTGGGATGTTTTGAGTCGCTCTCTGATATTGTAGCACCTAGGGGGCGGGGTTGAAGTTGATAAATTATTTAACTAGCTGTTTAATGATTTTATTGATGTTTTGAGACGTGTTTGAGCGACTTTGGTGAGTTATTGCTATTTCCGCTGTGATGAGATTATTTTGAAGTTTAACTTTTATGACGATTGCGTTGTTGCACAAATTTTAATGGTGCAGGCGATGAGTTTTTATAAATGAAGATGTGACATTTCTTTTCTACTAATTAAATATTATTTTCGAAAATGAAAATACTCTGGTAATGACGTGTAAATTAAGGGGTAGAAAAGGGGTGTTACATTAGTGGTATCAGAGCAGTTCGGTCTGTCCGGCCAAGTTGTCCAGTGTCGAGTCTAGCTATCTCTCGAGTCTTGGTACTCGTTCTAACCATAATTTGTGTTGCAGTGATTAGCTAAATTGGTCAGACGGTATGACTGCTATTGTTGATACTGGCGCTGCTTAGTGTCTTATTGCTGCTATGTGTGTGTTTACTCTGAGTACTTTGTGTATGACTGTAATGTGTTGCTTGGTGTGTTTTCTGTGTCTCTCGTCGATTTTCGACGAAGACTTTGTGGTGAATTTTGTTTGTTTGCCGTTGGGTGTTTTTAGTATTGTTGTGTGTTGAGATGTGGTGTAAATAGTAGATTTATTTATATGTGTATTCGGCCCAGGCCCGTTAGGTTTTCATATAGTATAGTCTATTTAAACACATTAGTGCTTGTACTCTTAACACACAACAACATATACAGTTAATAAGACGGAACTACAGCTACTCTGTAGTCGCAGACGTAGGCAAACATTGGCCGAACTGCGTGACCAATATCGTCTCTCTATTCTTCTTCTCTATTTAACATGGTATCAAAAGCTTATGATCACTGGGCCTGAAAACCTAGCCGTCGCGCCGTCACGCTATTGAACCCTAGCTGTCCCGTTGACTGTTCATCCTCAACGGCCCTAGGTGCTACGAAAGTCATACGGTCCCTTTCAGCCGTACGACGTCGCTGTTCATCCCGTACGGAAATCACTATTCATCCGTACGGAAACCACTATTCATCCGTACGGAAATCACTATTCATCCGTACGGCGTCGCTGTTTGTCCGTACAGAGTTGCTGTTCGTCCGTACGGCGTTCTGTTCATTCGTACCACGCCTTTCTACTGCTCCTCTCTGATTGTGGTTAGCCTTCCTATTATTGTCAAAAATGAGTTCAACTTCAGAAAATGACAAAAACAAATCTGAATCGACAGGTAAGAGTCTCGTGTCTTATGCTTTCTCCGGCAATCCCTTTATAACAACGGAGAAACTCAACGGTGATAATTATTTGAATTGGTCTGCCTCTGTCAAAATGTGGTTTATGGGACAAAGGCTTTTAGATCACCTCACTAAGAATTCTACAGAGATTGGTAACGATTTGCGTGAAGATTGGAAACAAGCAGATTGTCAATTGGTCTCTCTTTTGTGGCAATCCATTGAACCCTCGTTGTTGGTCCATTATCGTTCATACACCACTTGTTATGATATTTGGCAGAAGGCTAAGAATGTTTATTCTAATGATATCCAGCGTCTCTATGGTGTTATTCATAATTTAGCCACCCTTCAGATGACAGAAGATAACATCATGACATATGCTAATAAAGCTCAGTCAGCAGCAAATGAGTTCAAACTCCTTGTGACCGACAATGACCCAAAGAAGATGCTTGAAAAATTAGATAATGTGTGTATGATCTATGTTCTTCATGGTCTCCATCAAAAGTATGAGTCAGTACGGAGCAACATTCTTTCTGCATCAGACATTCCCTCAACAGAGGATCTTATCAGGCGTCTCATACGTCTTCCTGGATTGGAAGGAACTGGAGGGAATGGATCTCAGACTAACATAGAATCTTCTGCTCTTGTTTCTAATTTTGCAGGTCGTGGGGGACGCGGTCGTGGTCGTGGGGGTGGTCGAGGAGGTCGTGTCGGAGGTCGTCCTCAGTGTACTTATTGTAAGAAACTTGGTCATACTGAAGACAAGTGTTATTCCCTTCATGGCTTTCCAGAGAAACCAGTAAATGTGACTCAGGTTAATGATTCTGAACAGAGAAGCACTAAACAAAATGTTCTTTCTGATGAGGAGTATAAGGCATTCCTGCAGTATAAGACTTCCCAGGCTTCATCATCAGCAACAGTTGCTCATTCTGGTAATTCTACAGTCTGTTTCTCTCAATCATCACCTGTTGACTCCTGGATTATGGACACTGGAGCTTCCGATTGCGTGGCTGGTAATCCATCTCTTTTATCCAAAATATCCCAACCTAACACCCCACATTATATTACCGTCGCCGACGGATCAAAAGTTATAGCTAGCGGCATTGGTAAAGCCACTCCTCTTCCATCCTTACCCCTTGACAATGTTCTACTTGTTCCCAATTGCCCATTTAATTTAATTTCAGTTAGTCGTCTGACTCGAAGCCTAAAATGTTCTGTAACTTTTGATGATGATTATTTTGTTATACAGGACCGGAGTACGAAGCGGACGATTGGTACAGGATATGAGTCACATGGACTTTACTACCTCCAGCCCATCCATCCTTCATCTACAATTGCCTCCACTTCTACTACAGAGTCCCCCAGTCTTCTTCATCGTCGGTTAGGTCATCCAAGTCTCAAGAAGTTCAAAGTTATGGTTCCTCATTTGTCTCATCTGCAGTCATTAGATTGTGAGTCTTGTCAGCTTGGGAAACATGTTCGCTCCTCATTCCCTAGCAGTACTCAGTCTCAAGCTCGTTCTCCTTTTGATGTTCTTCATTCAGATGTATGGGGACCGAGTCGAGTCACTTCAGTTGTAGGACATAGATATTTTGTCACTTTTATTGATGAATTTTCTAGATGTACGTGGATCTACCTACTTAAGGATAGATCTGAACTTCTTGGTGTTTTTCAAAATTTCTTTAAGGAAATCAAAAATCAATTTGGTTGTTCTATTCGCACTTTACGCAGTGATAATGCGAAAGAATATTTTTCTACATCATTTAATTCTTTTATGGTTGAAAATGGCGTCATACATCAATCATCTTGTCCCCATACCCCACAACAAAATGGGATTGCTGAACGTAAGAACCGTCATATAATTGAAACAGCACGCACCTTACTTATTCATGCTAATGTTCCTTTGAAGTTTTGGGGGGATGCTGTCCTCACTGCAGGGCACTTGATTAATAGAATGCCATCCTCTGCTATCCAGAATAGAGTTCCTCATTCCATATTGTTTCCCGATGAGCCCTTGTTCCGTATCTCTCCTCGAGTCTTTGGATCCACTTGTTTTATTCATGATCTTACTCTGGGACTTGATAAATTGTCTGCGCGTGCAGTTAAGCGTGTCTTCCTTGGCTATTCAAGAGTTCAAAAAGGATATCGATGCTACTGTCCCTCCACACATCGCTTCTACATGTCTGCTGATGTCACCTTCTTTGAGGATGCTCCCTTCTTTGCATCTCCCATTGAGTCTGAGTCTGTCTCTCAAGTATTACCTATTCCTAATATTGTCCCGGTAGTTCCTCTCCCACCCATCATTGACCAGATAGATCACCCCTCTCCTACGGAAATTCCTAGTCCTTCTAGTCCCGCCCCCTTGCAAACTTATCAACGCCGTGCTCGTCTCCCTCCTGTCGACCCACCTCCTACCGAAGATCCTAGTGACTCATCTCCTGCCCCGGTTCCCTCCTCTACTCCGGATCCGCCTCCCGAGTCAGAAGACCCTCCTATTGCAGTGCGTAAAGGTACACGTTCCACCCGTAACCCTCATCCTATTTATAATTTCCTCAGCTATCACCGCTTATCACCTTCGCATTATACATTTGTCTCTGCTATTTCTTCCATCACTATTCCCAAGTCCACGCAGGAAGCTCTTTCTCATTCAGGTTGGAGACAAGCTATGATTGATGAGATGACAGCCTTAGAATCTAACCAGACATGGACTCTTGTGCCGCCTCCTCCTGGTAAATCTATTGTTGGGTGTCGTTGGGTATATACTATCAAAGTTGGTCCAGACGGGAGTATTGATCGTCTGAAAGCACGCCTCGTTGCTAAGGGCTATACTCAGGTTTTTGGCCTTGATTACAGTGATACTTTCTCACTGGTGGCTAAAATGGCTTCTGTTCGTCTATTCCTTTCTATGGCTGCAATGCGACATTGGCCATTGTATCAACTAGACATCAAGAATGCGTTTCTCCATGGAGATCTAGAAGAAGAAGTTTATCTGGAGCAACCACCTGGTTTTGTTGCTCAGGGGGAGTGTCGTGGGTATGTCTGTCGACTTCACAAAGCCTTGTATGGTCTTAAACAATCCCCTCGAGCATGGTTTGGGAGATTCAGTAGTGTTGTTCAAGAGTATGGCATGATTCGGAGTGAAGCTGACCACTCTGTCTTTTATAAGTTCTCCTCTCACAAATGTATTTATCTGGTTGTCTATGTCGATGATATTGTCATTACAGGTAATGATCATGATGGGATTGCAGGACTTAAACAACATCTAGTCCACCACTTTCAGGTCAAAGATCTTGGAAAGTTACGTTACTTTCTTGGCATTGAGGTAGCTCATTCTAAGGCAGGGATTGCTATTTCCCAGAGAAAGTATGCTTTGGATATTTTAGAAGAAACCAAAATGCTGGATTGCAAGCCAATTGACTCTCCTATGGATCCTAATGTCAAGATCCTACCAGATCAGGGGGAGCCATTTTCAGATCCAGGAAGGTATAGGAGGCTAGTTGGAAAGTTAAATTACTTGACCATGACGAGACCAGATATTTCATATGCTGTTAGTGTGGTGAGTCAATTCCTAAATTCTCCTTGTGACAGTCATTGGGATGCCGTTGTTAGAATCCTGAGGTATATCAAGGGAGCTCCTGGAAAAGGTCTTGTTTACACGGATAGAGGTGATTCAAATATTGTCGCTTACACAGATGCTGATTGGGCTGGTTGCCCCTTTGATAGAAGGTCCACATCTGGGTATTGTGTTCTTATTGGTGGAAATCTAATTTCATGGAAAAGTAAAAAGCAAAATGTTGTTGCCAGATCCAGTGCTGAGGCTGAATATCGGGCTATGGCTCTTACCACTCAGGAGCTCACGTGGCTGAAACATCTTCTCCAAGAGTTGCGTTTTTGTAAAATAGGCACTATGAGTCTCATCTGTGATAATCAAGCAGCCCTACATATTGCGTCCAATCCAGTCTTTCATGAGCGAACCAAACACATTGAAGTTGATTGTCACTTTGTTCGTGAGAAGATTGTGTCCGGCGACATTGCTACTTCATTTGTTGGTTCTAATGATCAATTGGCAGACATCTTCACAAAAGCTCTTCGAGGACCAAGGATAACTTACATATGTGACAAGCTGGATGCCTACAATCTATACGCTCCAGCTTGAGGGGGAGTGTTGAGATGTGGTGTAAATAGTAGATTTATTTATATGTGTATTCGGCCCAGGCCCGTTAGGTTTTCATATAGTATAGTCTATTTAAACACATTAGTGCTTGTACTCTTAACACACAACAACATATACAGTTAATAAGACGGAACTACAGCTACTCTGTAGTCGCAGACGTAGGCAAACATTGGCCGAACTGCGTGACCAATATCGTCTCTCTATTCTTCGTCTCTATTTAACATTGTGATTTGATGAGTAGGTGTAAAATTGATGAGGAATTGAGTACATTGTGATGAGTTGTGATGTTGATGTTGTCACGTGTAATTTCGTGCCTTGATGTTTGATGATGATTGAGGTTGAATTAAGATGAGGAGTATGATGTGTTATAAATTTTAATAATTAATTTGTATGTTTTGATGTGTGAATACAATGAGTTGAGACGTTTTAAAAAGAAAATTAAATGTTTTGAAAGTGTGTATTCTATACATCCCCACGGGTGTATAGGCGCCAAATTCTAATTGTGTGTAAACTTCGAGTTCGGAGTATATTTTACCGTGCCATCTTTTGCGTTTGCGTGCCCAAATTCAATTTTAAATATTTTGGCTCGAGTGGTTTTATTTTGCACGCGTCATTTTGGAGATGTCCCGGTGGGTGCGTGTGTATGTGTTGCTGTTTTGTTTTAAAAATAAATAGTGTACTGTTTTTACACTGTTTCGAGTTGCCGTTTTGTTTGGAAACAATGGTGTGCTGTTTTTACATTGTTTAAAGTGCTGTTTGTTTTTGAAAATAATAGTAAGCTGTTTTTATGTTGAAAAGGTGTTGCTGTTTCATTGTTTAAATTAGATATATGAGCTACTGTATTTACAAGTAAATGGGTTGCTGTTATTCACTCGGTTTTGCATGCTGTTTCTATGCGCAGTTTGTCTTAAGCGCTGTTTTTGTAGGTGCTGTTTTCCTCAATTAAAAGTGATGTTTTCTTAAGTCAATAGGTGCTGTCTTCTTCAATGAAAGGTGTTATTTTCGTGAATTAAGGATGCTGTTTTTCTTCAATTAAAAATGTTGTTTTCTTGAAGTTAAAGTGTGCTGTTTTCTACGATCTAAAGTGCTGTTTTTTTACAGTTGAAAGAGTTGTTTCCCCTAAATCTAAATGGTGCTGTCTACTTATATTTAGAGTGCTGCTTTCTTCAAATTAAATGTGCTGTTTACATAGCGTGTTGTTTTCTTAATAATTTAAAGTGCCGAGTTCTTAAAATTAAGATGATGTTCTCTTGAATCAAGTGCTGTCGTTTCGTAAAATTTAAAAGGGCTGCTTTCCTATTTTTCTTTAGTACTGTTACTGTATTTTGAGAGGTTGCTGTCTCGATTTTATGTGTCGTTTGGTCCCTATGGACGTTGACTTAGTCCTTTATTGACGAAGGAGTCGCGTAATTAATTGTGATTGATGTGATTGTTGTGGTGTGTGCTTCACCTTGCTGAAGTTATGATGTGTTGTTGATGAGTCGGCCCTATGAGAGACCTAAGAGAGGAATGGGAGTTGAGGAACTCTCAGTGCAAAGATGTTGTTGTTGGTGTTGTCACTTTCGTTGAAGTACTTTAATGGGTGTTGCACAAATTTCAAGTGAATGGGTGTTGTAATCGTAGCTAAGTTCGATCATAGTGTGAGGACTAAAGAAACGAGAAGAGATGAAGGTTAGGTGTGTAAGGTGACATAGGAACCGAGGCGTAGTTACCTGACTAAAGGTGGGTCGAAATATATGGAAGTCGACGTATAAGTGTGACGAAGTGTAGTGTTGCAGTGTTATCGAAGTATGTAGGTGTCGAACGTGTGAGTAGAAGGTTAAATGTGTCGAAGTGTGGGTGTGCGTCGAAGGAATGTGTACGTCGAAGGGCATGTGTGTCGAAGTTACATGTTGGGCATAGTGTCGAGGTGAAGTGTTGTGCGTAGGTGATAAGCCTAAGTGTAGTTGTTGGAGTGTGGTGAATATAAGCCTAAGTGTAGCTGTTGAAGTGTGGTGAATATAAGCTTAAGTGTAGATGTATGAAGAAGCTAGTGTGGTTGAAGCATAGAGTGCCTAAGTGCAGCGTGTGGGTGGCAAGGAGAGTGGTGGTGAAGTGAAGTAGATGTAACCGAGGTAGTTGTAGAGGTGAGTGATGATGAGGTGTAGTTGCCTAAGTGAAGTGTCAAGGTGTTTGAGTGGTTGAGTAGGACTTTGATGACCTACAGATTAGAACAGCTAATTAAGAGTAAAAATGTGGAGAAGGGTGTTTGGTCTGATGCTAAGTATACGATAGATGACGGACAAGGATGGTTAGAGGTGACAAGAAGATTGGGTTTGTCTCGTGAGTCGGAGTAAATTTTCGAGGACGAAAATATTTTAAGTGGGAGAGAGTTGTAACGCCCCAATTTTATTAAAATCTATTTTTGAGATGAATTGGTAGAATGATTGAAGAAATTAGAGAGTTATTGGCATGGGAACCATGGTAGAAAGGATTAGAATTGAGGTTCGGTTTTGCAGGTTTTGCATTCTCAATTGAACTCCGTTTTGTATGGTTCTTGTTTAGTTGGAAAGTAGACTGAATTCCCTACAAAGTAGGCACTGGTTTCATCAAATTTCATTAAGAAATGAGAAAAGAAGTTTGGTTGCAAGTTGAGTAAGAAGTTCTGTCCAAGTTTGGTACCTCATTGTAGTATATTGAAAATCTGTACCAAACGGTTACTTATTTTGGAAATTAAAAATCATAGATAGAAACTACACTCCGAGAGCTTTCCAACGAGTGGTCATTTGTTAAAATCCGATGTCGTTTGCTATTGTAATTAATTCGCCGAAGCAGGTGTTGGGTGTTTTGCGCGTGACTGGCGCTGCAGTCGCGCTCCGCGCGCAAGTCACGTATGGTTGCTGTCTGTTCGCACTGCAGTTACGCTCCGAGCGCAAGACGCGCGCGAGTCTGCTATTTATGCAGCGTTTTGCGCAGATTGGGTCATTTTTTACCCATTTTCACTCTTTTGAGCATAACTTTCTCTCTAGAACTCCGTTTGTGACGCGGTTTGTTGCGTTCTTCTCATATTGCAGAGGGCTTCGATAAGAGAGCAGTTCCTGAGTTAGGAGCCAGGGGAGGTGAGAACGAATTGGATCTTCCCAAAGCTAAGGGTTAGGGTTTTCGCGAGTTGGAGGGAGGAATTCCAAGGCTTTGCTCGTTGTGTTGCTGTAGTTACTCTTTGGTGTCTTCAATCTTCTTCTACGGAGCTTACGTTTAGGAGGTAAGGGTGAGCGTTTCGATTTAATATAATTAGGTATGTAATTGGGGTTTTGTGGGGTTTTGGGTGTTTTGATGTAATTGAGATGAATTGGGTTGTCATTGATGAATTTGATGTTATTAATGAATTGATGTTGTTGATGAATTTTCGTTGATGTTGATGAATTTGATGTTATTGATGAATTTGATGTTGTTGGATGAATTTTGGATGTTGTTGTGAAATTGAGATTAATTGGTGTAGCATTGATGAAGAATAGAATGATGGTGATGTTGTTTGATGAATTGATGATGTGTCATGTGTAATTTTGTGCTTCGATGTTGATGATAGTTTGAAGAATTGTTGATGTTTGATGAACTGTGATGATGTTGATGAATTGTTCGAGTTATAGACATTTCTGCGCGTTAAAAACTGTTTCTGCTGAGTCGCGCTGCACCTGCGCTGATCTCGCGCCCCGAGCGCAATCACGGTGCGCTGAGACAATAATTTTTGGGTCCATTCACGCCCCAGTCGCGCCTCACTCGCGCCTCAAGCGCGAGCTGCTGTTTCACCCTGTTTTGTTGCTGTTTTCACACTGTTTTCTCAATTTTCAAATGTGATGTTTTCCCAATAAAAATATGGTGTTTTCACTATCAAAATGTGAGGTTTTTCACGATTTAAATGTGATGTCCCTCCACAAAAATGAGATGTTTCCACTATTAAAAATGTGATGTTTTCTAAAGTAAAACGTGGTGTTTTCTAAACTAAATGTGATGTTTTTCCGCTATGGAATTATGATGTTTTCTCCGTTTAAGTGCGATGTTTTCTAAGCATGAAAAAGAGACGTTTCTAAACCAAAGGTGATGCTTTCCAAAATTAAGACGTGGTGTTTCCTAAATCTAAATGGGGTGCCACTTTCAATTAAATGAGTGGTGTTTTCTTGAAATAAAGGTGCTGTGTTCTTCAACTAAAGGTGTTGTGTTTTTGAAAAGAAGGTGCTGTGTTCTTCAATTTAAGGTGTTATTTTCTTGAGTTAAAGGTGCTGGTTTTCCAAATTAAAGTGTGTCGTTTCTCTCAAACTTAAGAGTACTGTTGCTTAAATTTAAAGGTGTGTTACTCCAATTTTGAATGTGATGTTTATGATGATGATGTGAACTAATTGTGATGATGATGACGATGATGATGATGATTATGTGATGTGATTACGATGATTGTGACGAATATACTCTATGAGTATGATTATAATGATGCTGTAACGTGATTATGATGAATTGCGACGAATACACTCTATGAGTGTTTTATGACGATGATGATGAGTACTCTAGGTGAGTGTTATGGTGAATTGCACATGTGTCCATAGAGTCTCATAGCATGTGCATATTGTGAAGAATAGGCTTCGGCCTCTTGCGACGAATAGGCTTCGGCCTCTTATTGTGACGAGTATGGTACCATCATGCATATACCCAGGTGTGGGTTGCATTTACATGCATAATCATGACTGTGAGTTGTTATTGTTCGTGGTTTGAGCTGGTGTTTGTGATAGTGACGTGGTGATGATGATGATGTTGTGTGATGATGTTGTGTGATTGCTTGTTCTCATTCTCTATTATGCACTTGATTATGTTTTATTGAAATTCTCACCCCTTCTGCTTGGAATGTTGCTCTATCGTGGCAACGCTGCAGGTAACCGCGAGTGAAGGTCCTGCTGCCTTCTTGATTTGCTGTTGGGATGTTTTGAGTCGCTCTCTGATATTGTAGCACCTAGGGGGCGGGGTTGAAGTTGATAAATTATTTAACTAGCTGTTTAATGATTTTATTGATGTTTTGAGACGTGTTTGAGCGACTTTGGTGAGTTATTGCTATTTCCGCTGTGATGAGATTATTTTGAAGTTTAACTTTTATGACGATTGCGTTGTTGCACAAATTTTAATGGTGCAGGCGATGAGTTTTTATAAATGAAGATGTGACATTTCTTTTCTACTAATTAAATATTATTTTCGAAAATGAAAATACTCTGGTAATGACGTGTAAATTAAGGGGTAGAAAAGGGGTGTTACATGTAACCTTTTTCAATTCAAACATTTCTTTATGTGTAGGTTAAGTAAATACTGGCTGAAAGGAGAAAAAGCTGGGACTTCAGAGATCTTGGCCATCCTACCTGGAGCTCCGGACAACGTGGGGGTGAATGAAAATGGCGATTTTTGGGTGGCTCTTCACTGCAGAAGGTATATGTACGCATCAGATTTGGACTATTCTGTTCTGTTTAGTATCTCTTGTTTTCTGTTCAGTATTATCCAATCTGCTTTATTATCAAGTGATTTAAATCTGCTTTATTATCCAGTCTGCTTTATTATCTAATTTAAATTGTTTTTTTAGATGTTTAATTCGAGTTGTCCGTTCACGCATGAAGACTTGACACACGTCAGAAAAGTTTGGGCAGAGATTTTTATAAAGTTGTATGCAGAGCGTAAACCCACTTCAAAGGAAGAACGAAGAAAACAACTTAAGTGATGTTTATGATGTAGAATGTAAGTAGAATGTGATTTAAGTGACTGTGTTGTTCTGTTTGTTGTATGTTATGAATTTAAGTACAATGTAATTTAGCTTTGGATGTATTTTGTACTTAAAGTGTAGAATTCTTACTTAAACTGATGAATTTTAGTTTTGGATGTATAAAGTAGAATGTGATGAATTTAAGTTTCTATTTGCTGGTTTTGCTGGGAGAATGTGATGAATTTTAGCTTTGAATGTATAAAGTAGAATGTGATGAATGACCAAAATTCGTATAACCAGGGTGTAGGGAGATTAAACCAAAATTTGAAAAAAAAAAAACTTTTAAAGTCAGGCGCAATAATGCTTGACTTTAAAACAGACTTACGAAGTCAGGCAATAATAAATGCTTGACTTTAAATCATACTTACGAAGTCGGGCAATAATAACTGCTTGACTTTAAATCATACTTACGAAGTCAGGCAATAATAAATGCTTGACTTTAAAACTGACTTACGAAGTCTGGCGAAATAAATGCTTGACTTTAAAACTGACTTACGAAGTCAGGCGAAATAAATGCTTGACTTTAAATTAGACTTACGAAGTCAGGCTATCGCTTGACTTTAAAACTCCTTACATACAAAGTCGACTTAATAAAAGTCAAGCGGGCGCCTGACTTTAAATCCCCTTTTCGCCTGACTTTAAATCCCTTTTTTGCACTAATGCCATCTGAACACATCTTCCTTCTTCAGTCGAAGCAATGGCAAAAAAACTTGAGTCTTGCCACTTAGGTTTGAAATGAACCTTCCAAGGAAATTGACCTTCCCCAACAACGACTGCAGTTCTTTCTTAGTCGAAGGAGCCCTTGTTTCCAAGATTGCCTTGGTCTTGTTTTGATTGATTTCGATGCCTTTTTTGTGCACAACAAATCCTAAGAAATCACCTGCACGCACACAGAAGGCACATTTTATTGGATTCATTTTTAATCCGTATTTTCTCATTCTTTCGAATGATTGTCGAAGATGGTTTATATGACCATTTTCTGTCGAAGATTTAACAACAATATCATCCATGTAAACCTGCATAAAATTTTCAATAAAATCATGAAACATTGAGTTCATTGCCCTTTGATATGTGGCACTAGCATTTTTCAGGCCAAAAGGCATTACTACCCATTCGTAGACGCCTAAGGCCCCTGAGCAACGAAATGCTATCTTCGACACATCATCTTCAGCAATAAAGATTTGATTATACCCTGAATACCCATCGAGCATACTTAGGTAATCAAACCCTGCTGCCGAATCGACTAGCATTTCTGCCACAGGCATAGGATACTGATCTTTTGGTGTAGCATTATTTAAGTCCCTAAAATCTATGCAGACTCTTAAAGTCCCATTTTTCTTAATAACAGGAACAATATTAGCTAACCAATCAACATACCTGGCAGTTCTGATGAACTTTCTTCTGAGCAATCTTTCGATTTCCTCTTTGATTTTCGACAGAATCTGTGGTGCAAATCTTCTTGGCAATTGCTTCACTGGCTTCTTGTCTGGTCGTATTGGTAGTTTTAACTCCACCACTTCTCGACTCAATCCAGACATTTCATTGTAATCCCAGGCGAAGCAATCCTTATACTCTTTCAAGAGCTCTAAGGTTCGATCTCTCAAACCCTTGTCGATCTTAGCACTGATGAAAGTTGGCCTCTTTATGGAGCCATCTCCTAAGTCGACTTCCTCTAGGGGATCCTGAGCATGAATTTTCTTGGTTGAACCCATTGGGTCCTTTTCGAAACCTAAAGGCTCGTCGTCATAGATGCAGTCAAGCCTTGGGTTTTCGACCATATTATCTTTATTTTTGACTTCATTGGTTTTGTTAACCATTTTTTGTTGTATTTCGGCTTCCAAAGCCGCATTTTGTATATTCTCGGCCACGTAGGCCGTAATTCGATCCCATGCACTAGGTTTAGACATCATCGACATCTAGGGACCATCCCACCCGTAGGCTTGCAGAAGCCTCTTGAGTGGTTGTCTTCGCCTATGAGCTCCCTCTCCCATATGAAACCAGGGTTTGGGTGGAGATCGAGTGAAGAAAACACATTATTTTGTGGTGTGTATCCACTTGTTGAAGGTATGCATGGCCCAATGTTGGCCAAATGCTTGTCGAAAGTCCTTTTTGTAATGTGATCCACCTCTGCTAAGAAATAGCTTTGGTCACCTTCGACATTCTCAACTAGCCCATCTTCCCTCCAAATGGACAACCTCTGGTGTAAGGTTGAAGGCACAACGCCTACACCATGGATCCACTCCCTTCCAAGAAAGAGATTGAAATTTGCCCTAGTTGGAATCACCATGAAGAGGGTTAGTCTTTTAACACTACCAACCACTAGCTCGACTTCAATGGCCCCTAATGAGTGGCCAGTTTTGCCTTCGTAGTTTGTCAATACTACGTTGTGTGGTCTCAGATCAGTGTCTGATTTACCAATTTTCGACAGCATGTGGTGCGGCATCAAATATACTGCCGCTCCTCCATCTACCAGGACCTTGTTCACCCCTACATTATTGGCTTTTGCCTGAAAAAATAAGGGTTTGAGGTGGTATTTCATCCCACCATCAGGCCTTTCAAATTTGGCACTCTGTTCTTCGACGCAGCCATTATTCATCACGTAATAACACCTTGGCTTGTGCATAGCCATCTCTGTGTTGAATTCCTCTTCGACTTCATTTACTTCAGATACCACATCATACTCAATTGGTAAGATTGAGACAACGCATATGATGTCGAAGTTTGGTTCTGAATCTGAAAATTCAGAGTCCATGTCCTCATCCAAATTGAGGCCTTCTTCCGTGTTGAGGCCTTTCTTGATGATGGAGAGTGGAGGAAAGATCCTTTCCGTTGCAGACCTCCTTGGTATTTCGACAAGGGATAGTTGTTTCCCCTTGTTGGTGTTGGAGTCTTTGGCTTTTTCTTCAGCAGCCATTTTCATCTGGCGTTGATATCTCCGCCATTGGGTCCTAGTCATAGGATTTTTCCCCTTGTAATTATTCTTATAGGTATACCTGTTCACCTCAGGAGCCTTATCAGGATTTGTGGCACTAGTGCTTCCTTTTGCCATTGTTGAATAGTACCCAGCTTCTTTACCACCAGAGTGTACCCATTTTTCGACTGGCGACTTTGATGGTGGTACAAAAGTTTTCACTTGGGCCCTCTGAGGTTGTTTTTGTGGAGGTGTGACCTTGTATGGTACTCCTCTTGGATTAAAGCTGAACTTGGGTCTGTTGTCGACCCACTTGCTCTTCCGTTTCGACTGCGGCTTGAAACTTTCAAGGCTCTTAGCAACCTTCTTGTCGAATACAGCACTACACCTTGGGCACAACATTACCTCGGTGTTGTTCATCTTACACCGGTTCAGAAGTCGATTAACTCCTCTTCAGCTTGAGGATATACTACCTGCATCTTCTCATCATATTGATCTTGAGTGACCACTTCGACAACCTCTTTCACATCAGTATTTGCAGTATTGGCCTTAGTGATTTCGACCATGTTGATTTCGGCAGGCTCTGCGTACATTGCCTCGACCTCTGGAAGGGGGTCAGTGTCAATTTGCATGTTTGGCTTTGACTTCTCACCAAATTTGAGCCTTCCTTCGTTCAGTGCTTTTTGAACTAGGTCCCTGAAAAGAACACATCGAGAAGTGTTATGACTCAAAAAACTATGATATTTGCAAAAACCTTTTTTCTTTTGTTGTTCTAACGATGGCACTTTTAGACCCTTAGGTACTAAAATTTGACCATCTTTCACCAAAAGATCAAATATTTGGTCACATTTTGTGACATCAAAGGTATATGTCTTTGAAATAAACTTATCATTTTTTGGTTCGACAGGGTTTTTCCCATCGGAAGGATTTAATAATTTACATACATATGGAGGTCCAGGTTTTAACTCTGCAACATTGACCTCCTCTTCGACATCTTCATATGATACGTCGAATTCTTGGCCATTGTTATCAACATTGACAAAAGTCACTTTTTATTTTCTATTATTAAATCAATTGGTCGAAACCTTCTCAGCTTTGAGTCTTCCGGCCTATCGAACTTTATCGGCCAATTGTGCCATATCCCTTAAGTGTAGAGTATCTAACTTTTTCCTAATAGAATAGTCTAGGCCACCAGCAGCCATTTCAACTAACTCATGTTCAGGCACTTGAGTAAAACACCTTGCTTTGAGTAGTCTAAATCTATTGAGATACTCATCAATCGATTCTGGCATGTTGCGTCGAACACTAGCCAATTCTTTAAGGCTAATTTTCGATTACCCCATGTAGAATTGTTCATGGAAGGCTTTCTCTAACTGCCCCCAGTTAAATATGGAATGTGGGGGTAGAGTGGTGAACCAGGTGAAGGCATTCTTGGTTAGAGAATTGGGGAAATATTTTAGCCTTAAGTTTTCATTATGCGCCAAGTCTCCTCCCTCAGTTAAGTAACGGGCAACGTGTTCGACAGTGGATTCACTAGTTTCCCCAGCAAATTTTGTGAACTTGGGAATTTTCCATCCCCCTGGCAATTCAGTTTGTAAGACATATTCCGACAAGGGTGATACAAAGTTAGGCCTATGTAGGCCTAAATTTAGGTCATTCTGCGCTAGAATAGTTTCGACAATGTTAGCCAAATTATTTTGTATTCCAAAGTTATTTTGTTGGACTTGTCTAACTACTTCGTCAGCGTTTTGGTTTCTATTTACTAGTAGCACCTCAGGAGCAGGTTCTTCGACAACAAATTGTTGTCCTTGATTAATGGGAATTATATTGTTGGGCCTTTCGACAGGAAATTCAACAGGCCTGACATTCTGTATTTGGGGAATTGGTTGATTATGCATTGGTGGAGTGCCAAAGAAGTCAGCAATTTGACCCATTTGTGTTGCTAACATCTGGTAACTATCATGTGTGTTTTGAATCAGGGTATTGAACACCGTACCGATTTGTTGTGTTAGCATATTAACCATGTCGTGATTGCTATCATCAATTTGTTGTCTTAGTGCCAATAACGACGAGGTGGTTAGGGAAGGTTGAGCTTTTCGACTATAAATGTTTTCTGGTGAATTATGTATCGGCGAAAAACTTGTGACTGCGTTTTCTGCATACGTAGATGCATTTGTCTGAAGACCTACCATCATGGCTGTTGGCATACCATATGGATAATTTCTCCAATTCATAGGCAAATTAAATGGCATATTTCCAAACATGGGATTAGCCATTAAGGGACTGGTCGAACCAAATGTTGGCAGTACAGGTGCCATCATATTCGACACAGGGGTAATGACAGGAGCGGTTACAGCGGTTGCACCCATGACCGTCGAAGAAGGTAATGGAGCGGTTACCCCCGCTATGGTTGGAGAAGATACAGGAGCGGTTACTCCTGGAATATTTGCAGCGTTGGTATCACTAACCGACGCTTGGGATTGCGCATTTGATGTGGAAGCGTTATTCGTGTTAGAGCGTGGCATTTCTACAAGACTCTTACCACTTCTTAAATGCATGCAAAGTATAAATTACTGGTTTTATAACAAACCCAGAATTTCTTCTTAAAAAACTTTAAAATTTAGCACAAATGTCCCACCGGGTGTACCAATTTGTTTACCGTGGTTTTTGGTAAACACCGCTAGTTACACACACGTGTTGCTCGCGAGACCAACTAGAAACATCTCAGAACATTTGTGTTAAAGTTTTTTACAGAAGATTATTGTTGTTCTTTCGGAGTTTAACAATGATGGTGATAACCATAGAAGTATAGCAATTTGAGAGAAATGCGAAAAGGAAGAAGTGATCGTAGAAACTTAAACAAGTGAAAAAAGAAGACTAAATGCAAGTAAATGTGCAGAGATCTTAAAGGAATGTAAATGACATTGCATGGAATTAAAAGGATTGGTACGCAGATTCGTACATTGATTCCTGTGACTTTGTTTTCTCTGAATGCGGAATTAAGAGTTTTTAGGAAGTTTATGTAGAAATGAAATTGCGACCTTTGTTCTACATAAAGAACTTCTATTTATAAGGACAAAAATAAATAACCGCACAGCAGTTTCAAAAATGAGACAACTGCTTAGATACTTCGACCCGGTAACTGCTCCATCTTTCGACCATACTGCTGTTGTCCCTTTCGACAGTGCTCTTTGACTTGACCTGTTATCTGGACATTATTCTCCTTCCCGTCGAACCGTTGGCTTTAGCTTTCCAATTTTTCGCTAAGTTACGAACTACGCTGATTTTCCCTGTATACAGCTTTTCGTTGTCAAAATAGTGATCCTTCTTCTTGAATCTATCAAGTCAAACCTTGTTGACTGCATTTAATTTTAGCCTGTCGAAAATGCAGGCTAACACCAAGTAAACAAAAACTTCACAACTGCTAAGACAAATGCTAATCTAAAATCAAATTTCAATTGAAGAAAGAAACCAAATATATGATCATTGCTTGCACGAAGAAGGAAAAGAAAGACTAAAAACACAAAAAAATACACGATTCTTAATCAACTATTAAATGGGAATAGAAAATGGGCAGGGGATGAAACCCAAAGAAACACTTACATAAAAAACATAAACCTCTATCTATTTCCTATCTTCTGTTGGTTTCATTCTTTTCAATTTCCATAAGGTTCCTTCCAATCTGCTTTCTCTGTATCTACTGTAATCTTCTTTGATCTGATTGTGAAATCTCAATTGTGCTCGATGGTGGCCTTTCATTTTTTTTTGGTTTCTTTAATTTTGTGCACTGCAATGTCGTTGATCTTCTATTAACATCACGTTCATATTTTTTGGTTTCTCGAATATGACTTGAAATCTAGATTGTCCTCGGTGGGTAGGGCTGTTCATGGTTCAGTTCTAAAGGTGAACTGCACCGAACTGAACCGAACTGTTAAGACAGTTCGACCGAACCGAACTGAACTGTCTTAGCAGTTCGACGAACTGAACTGAACTGTCTTAATAGTTCGGTTCGGCAGTTCGAGCTCGAACCGAACTATTTAAATTTTGAAGTTTGGTTCGAACTCGAACTGCCAAACCGAACTATTAAGACAGTTCAGTTCGGTTCGGTCGAACTGTTAAGAAATTTCGGTTCGGTTCGGTCGAACTGACTGAACAGTTCAGTTTTAAACTATTAGCAAAAGTTCAGTTAATTTTGATTCAGTTCGGTTCAGTTTGACAGTTCAGTTCAGTTTTTTGGTTCTGATGAACGGTGTGGGAGGTGAAATAGCTATGTGCAATTGGAAGAGTTTGAAGCAACGTAAATTTGATGGGAAGAGGTGAAAATATAGAAGTGTAACCGAAGAATATTAAACATCAAAGTGTGTCTCATAAGTTTCATGATTGCCAAACAATAGATAACGTGTCATAGAAGATAGGTCAAAATAAACATCAAAGTGTGCCTCATAAGTTTCATGATTGTCAAACAATAGATAGTGTGCTGGAAATAGGTCAAAATAATATTAGTTGCTAAATTGCTTTGGATGAGACATGTGGCGGATACTATTATTATATATATATATATGGTGCGGTTTAGGCTGAAGGAGGAGGATTAACCTGACAGAGTCACCATTCTAAGTGGGGAATAACTATTTTGCTCTTATGCTCGTTCTGATTCCTCACCTGCGATGTCGTCGTCGCGCATTACATGGTGGTCAAATCCAACGGAAGACAGAATAAGTGAGCTACCAGATACAATTCTCTGCAACATCCTCTCACTTCTCCCAACAAAACTCGCTACTTCTACAAGCATTCTCTCAAAGCGATGGAAGTCACTATATTTTTCACTCTTCAATTTCGACTTCGACGACCAAACCTTCAAAAACTTCCAAACCTTTTGCCATGCCGTATACTCAATCATGCACTCGCGTGACCACACTGTCCGCCTCCAATCCTTCCATCTCAAAAGTCGCCACTGTACTCTCTTCGACCAACACGATATCAACCGATTCGTTTTCCACGCTGCTCAATCTGGAATTCACAATCTCAAATTGAACATGAACATGGCTAGTTCAATTAAATTGCCTCCTAGTGTTCTCAATTGCAAGACTCTCACTATTCTCAAATTGAAGATGCTTACCGTCGATGTTCTTCCCCCTGTTGTTAATTTTCCATTACTCAAAACCCTTGTTTTGGATTTGGTCACTTTCAGGAGTCATAGATTTCTTATCAATCTTCTCTCAGGGTGTCCCACTCTTGAGGATTTTCACTCACAGCGTTTACGAGTAACTGAATATTCAGCTCCTCTACTTCATTTGGGTCGGTTCTATGAGGGAAAGGTTCAAAGCTTAGCCAATTTGGTTAGAGCAAATGTTTCTAATATGCACATTCCATTTACTTTGCTGTATAAGACTGAGTCTTTACGAGTAGAACTGGTATGAATTATATGACTTATTTATTTTAAGAATTTGTGATTATTTTATTATGATGATGATGATGTTTTTACAATTGCCTTTATATGTAACTTATGCAGTACGATTTATATTTCCTCCATGATTTCGAGTTTGACAAGCTAACCAAGTTGGAGCTTGTATTTGCTTCTGGAAAGAGTGAGACTCATTTGAAGTGGAAGTGGTTAGCAGAATTGTTCAACCATTGCCCCAAACTTCAAAATCTTACGCTTCATGAGGTTTTGTTAATGTTTACGATGGTTATTTATCCCTTTCAACTCTACTACTATAAATGTCTGAAATATTTTTTAATTGCAGCTTTGTAGATTTGAACGTAATTTATATGACGTTTGGATTGACCCAAAAAATGTTCCGGAATGCCTATCATCACACCTCAGGACATGCTTGTTTAAGGAGTATAAAGGCACTGAATGTGAGCTTCAATTTGCAAAATATATTATGCAGCATTCAAAAGTACTTCACACCATGACAATTCAGAGTGCTCATTTCATAGGTCTAGTTAGAAAGTATGAAATGTTAATGAAATTATCTTTGTGCCAAAGAGGCTCCGCAAGATGTGTACTTGTATTTGACTGATAGCAATTAGGGCATGTCTCCAATAGTTCCTCCATAAGTATCTCTTATATTAGATTCTACATTTGCAACATTAGGATTTGATGATTCAAGAGACATGAAGTAGTATCCTATATATTGTTTATATATAAAGATTGTTTCTCATTTGAGTTACAATGATGTCTTTCATTTCTGGCAGTTGTTTTCTACATATTGATAAGTAGATAGGCAAAGTGTGAAAATTATGAATGTCAAAGGGAACCTTTTTTACACTTTTTAGCATAGTTAAGATTCTGGTTGTTATGTTGTTGCATATAATATTAATTAGGCTAAATAGCACTTTTGGTCCTTTATTTTTGTTCTAGGTTTCATTTTGGTTATTTATCTTTTTTGTCCGTTTTGGTCCCTCATCTTGCATTTTCGTTTCATTTTGGTCTCTACCGTTAGTTCTAACGGACGCCACGCTGGCAGTTAACTGCTGACGTGACGTCTTAAATTCATTAAATGACATGGCAAAAATGTATTATTTGATTGTAAATGAAATTACACATAAGCATTTAACTTTTTTAATTGATAAAAACAGAAAACATAAATAAACAAATAACTAAACACTTTAAATGAAAATTAAAATTTGGGAATCAAAAGGAAATCTGGAAAATTGAAGAAACAATGAAGAACATTATCCCCTTCAAAACCCCATCTTCATCTTCTCCACCACATCACCCCCATTTGAGTAGGTAAACCCTAAATTGAAGAGTGTCATCTTCATCTTCTTCCCCACTGAGTCAATGGCATCTTCCAATTCGAACAGCTACCCATCATTTGGTCCATCTACCCAACGCCAACCTTCACCCGAGTGTTTGTGTGGCGAAAAATGTGTTGTTCGAACTGTGAAGAAATAAACCCCAAACAAGGGAAGGAAGTTCTGGGGCTGTAGTTTTTTCGTGGTAAGATTAATGGTTGTTGGACCCTCTATTTAGCCATTGTTGCAGATCTTTGTTCTGGATATGGGTTTTCTGTTGAAGCACGTTTTGTTTGGTTTTAGTCCTCTATGTTTTTGTTTGGTTTCCTTTTGGTCCCTCTCATTATTTATATATGTTGATTCAATTTGGTCCATCTCAGTTTCTTTTAAATATGCAATTCTGAGTTTGATGTATCTTTGTTTGTTTGCACAGACTAAAGATGATCCTTCTGGATGCTCTTATATGAAATGGACTTTAGATCCATGGCCTCCTCAGACACGAAGACGAACACAATGGGCAGAGACACGAGCAGAGACACAACATGGAGAGACCGAATGTGCAGATTGTGTTCAAAAAGGAATGGAGATAGTTGAACTTAGAAAGACTATTAAGGAGATGAAGAAAGATGGAGAGTCCATGTTGACTCTCTGTCATATGATGTAAGTTGTCCAATTGTAGGACCAATTGTGCGGGTTTTTGATTGTATCGTAGTCGTTATCTGGGGATTTAGCTTAGTATTAGAAATTTGTAGTAGGAAGTCCTTTTGTAAGCCATTCCTGCATTTTTGGAGTTATTTTGTACTTGAAGACCTTCAATCCGTGTGTTATCATTCGGCGAACCAGACACTTGCCCGGAGATGCAGCACAATTGGGAAGATTTAAGTTTCTGTGTGATTTCGCGTCGCGACCAGGAGGGTTCGCGTCGCGAAGGAAGCATGAAGCAGGAGGAAATTCGGTTCTGTCCAATTTTGCGTCGCGACGGGCTCGTTTTTAAAATAACAACACTAAATTATGTTCCTATTTTTTACAAGTACTGTTTTTAAAATTCTTGTTTTCTCTTGGCTTGTTAAATCTACAGATTTCTGCAATTAGATCCCAGCCTCTTCACTGATCATTGATCACTGATTTTTTGGGATACTTGGTTTGGCTTAATAAACAATAAATTGGCTTGGCTTGAGTTGTAACCTTGAACAAAAAATATAAAAGATCCACGACAGTGATCAATGATTTTTTGGGATACTTGGTTTTATGATACTGGGATCTAATTGCAGATTTCTGTTATTGGCATTAACCATAACAAAATTTAAACAAAGGAAAGCAACGAATTGTAGATTAGACACGGTTTCCATTTTTAAGAGTAGAATGCAGCTTCAATTTCCACAGAGGAGATAATTTCTAACCACATTGGTTTTTCCTCTGTTTGTACAGACCTCTTTGTGTCTTTTAGTTCTCATTGTGCCGAGTTTTTTTATGGACCTTTTGTAGGTATTTGATAACCAAAAGGCATACACTCATAAGGAAATTTTGGAGGTCCACAAGCTTTGGGCAGAATTTTATTTGAAGATTCGTCCAGCAGGAAATATATGTTGATTTTTTTTTGTGGAAATCTAACAAGTTTGATATATATGTATTTGTTATAGTACATGTATTAGTTGCTGAAAGAAACATTTAGTTGCTGAATTAGTTGCTCACATATGTATTTAGTTCCATGTTTTAGTTGATGGTGTGTAGTTGCTGGATTGAAAGACATATGTATTTAGTTCCATGTTTTAGTTGATGGTGTGTAGTTGCTGAATTGAAAGAAACATGTAGTTGCTGAATTGAATTGAAAGAAACATATTTATGTATTATTATGAGTTGCTGTAAAAATGTTATTAGGTGATTGAAAAAAAGGGAAGAAAAAACAGGAACAAGCTTTTGACTTATTAACAGACATTTAGAATCGGTTATATAAACAACCGATTCAAAATGTCTATTTATTAACAGACAATTAGAATCAGTTATATAAACAACCGATTCAAAATGTCTATTTATTAACAGACATTTAGAATCGGTATATAAACAACAGATTCAAAAAATAGTCATTTAGAATCGGTTGTTTATATAACCGATTCAAAATCTCCCCGTTTGGTAGGTTCCTATTTGTTGTCTGAGATAGGATTTGGAATCGGCTTTCACAACAACCGATTCGGAATTACCCATTTTGAATCGGTTATTTAACCGATTCGAAATGTTATCACCTTTAGAATCGGGGGTATTCGAATCGGCAAATAACCGACTCCAAATGTGCCTAACAACCGATTCAAAAGGCCTTTTTTGCAGTAGTGCTGGTCTCCAAAAAAGTAGAAGTTCTAGTAATTACTAGTGAGAATGCATACTGGAACTTTACTTCTCAGTTTGAATCCATTTTATATTCCAAATTCACATGCTTTGATGTAGTGTTAAATGGCATTAGTATAATTCCTACTGTTGCATTTTCCTCCCTCCCCACTTTACAATTCCATGTTAGTTTAACAGCTGTAGTTGCAGTAGTAGCACAATTTTCATGTTATATTTCAATAATGTTTGGAGCCAATGAATAAAGGGCCCATAATTATTGAATACGTGAATTTATAAGAATTGGTTTCATCTCCTTTTTAGGTTCTTCTAGTCTCCTAATTGCTACTAGATTGTTGTTTATTGGTTTATATTTTTCCAAGTTGATTTTGAGTATTACTGCCAGTTGCAACGGCTAATGGATTTGGGATTATTTTGGCTATTGAAAATAACACAAGGAATTATTTTTTCTTCTTTTGATTTTCCCTTCAAGAAGATAATACGTGATGGAAAAAAAATGAATGAAGTCTATATCTAGTTTTATGATATGAATCATAATATTATAATTAAATTTTTTTATTGGATAACATCTTGTCTGAATTTATGTAGGTTCAATGTGATATATATTAACTCTTTTATCTACTAGGACTCATGTCTGAATTTTCCATCCATATCATACAAAATGGGTCAATCATAGAAAACATACATGAAAACTTACTTTGGATATGTTGCCTTCCTTCTGTAACAAACACTCCTGCGATGCACGAGTTACATTAAGTTGCAGTGGAACATCATGCATTGCAAATTGTATTCCAATAATCCCAAACATGACTGAAGCAAATTATAGTAGCTATTAATCTGGAATCTTATTAATAAAACTTGTTTTTTAATAGCAATTACCAACTGAGTTAAAAGTAACACACCCGCTGTAGTTGATAACATAAATCTGAATTAAACAATGTATTGGTAATAACTATTTGTTATTAATATCATGTATGGTCTTCCAAATATTGTGAACAATGTATTGGCAATAACTGAAATGCATGCATAACAAAGTATCATGTAAGGTCTCCTGTTACATGCCCAGTTTGTTGTGCAACCCTACCCGTTTGAGCAACGGAGAAATCGGTGAGGAAAGTTTTGAAACCAGAACCCAAAGTGCTAGTGATTGCACATATTCAAACCCAAAACACTTCTAGAGTTTTTTATATTTTAAATTTGAGAAAACTGATTAATAAATCAACAGCAAGTCAACTTAAAGCATAAATTCAACTAAATCATATTAGCGATTTACTTTATAGAAGCATCAAATTGATGGAATGCATACCTCATTTGCAGGCAAGCATCCACACTTAGAGAGAGAAAGAGAGAGTAAGAAAGAGAGGGAGAGCACATGCTCTTTCTTATAAATTCATTAGAGCCGTAGACTTTGTGCACTCTTTGGCACCGTTAATCTGTACTTGTGAACCTGCCATTGCAGGAGAATTAAGTTTAATTAATATTCTGACAAACATAAACAAACTGAATAGAGATAAAATGCAATTCATATAAAAACCTTGTCTAGGGGTGGATGCAATTTCAATTAATTTTAATTCTTTGGCTACTAAATCCATTGCTTTTGAAAAAGGCGAGGATAAAGAACAAAAGCCCACTTTTACCAAGAAGTACATGAAATTGTCCAAATATAAAGGAAATTAGAGAGGAAAACTTCAAATGGTCCATATTTTTTTGAATAACTTACTAACAAAATATAACTTATTGCTAAAATGTATATTATGATTTATGAAACATGGAATAAACTTTGTTCCTTTATCATTATTTTTTAGGTTTCCATTTGGTAACTCTTCCTATTTTTCCTTTCTTTACCACCTCTAGCTTTAGTTTCAACTCCTTTCCATTTTCAAATATTTGCATCATCCATTCAGTGTCAACAAAGAACAAATAAAATAAATGTTATTGTTATCCATGAAGAACACAAAGCAACTAACATCTAGAACTCAATCACTATTTGTTTATGATAATTTGAAAATTTTTAATGAAGATTTAACTGCATATATAAAATCCAAACTCATTCCTTACGGAAAATCTTACTTCGCATGAACTCCTTTGTTTTAAAGGTGGCTTCCTAAAACACAAAATTTGACTTCGATAAATGAAGGCTGTGAGAAGGAGGCTTCACTAGTGGAAATTTGACATTAAAAAGCATCATTTAGCATCGGTTGTTTGAACAACCGATGCTAAAAGTAGGCGCGGTGGCAATTTTGCAATTAAACTGAAGTTTTTAGTTTTCGCGCCTACATTTAGCGTCGGGTGTTTAAACAACCGATGCTAAATGTGTTTGCTTTAGACATTTAGCATCGGGTGTTTAAACAACCGATGCTAAATGTCTAAAGCAAACACATTTAGCATCGGTTGTTTAAACACCCGACGCTAAATGTGTGTATCTTAACACATTTAGCATCGGTTGTTAAAACAACCGATGCTAAAAGTCCCTTTTTATTTTTCCATTTTCCATCGCATACATTCATCTCTCGCGAACCTAGCTCTTTCTCAACCTCTTCCATTCTCGCAAACATCGCTGAACCCTCTTCCTCTTCCTCTCGCCGTCAACACTCTCCACTCTCTTCCACAACCACCACCCACTACCGCCACTCTCGCCTCCTTGTCGCCGGCCAGAATCGCTCCCTTTCCTCCTCACTTCAACCCTTTCTCGCAAACATCGCTGAACCCTCTTCCTCTTCCTCTCGCCGTCAACACTCTCCACTCTCTTCCACAACCACCACCCACTACCGCCACTCTCGCCTCCTTGTCGTCGGCCAGAACCGCTCCCTCTCCTCCTCACTTCAACCCCTTCGTGCGACCCACCGAGCCAAAAACCCATAACCCATCGCTCCTCTTCCACTACTGCCGTCGCTCCTCTTCCACTGCTGGCCAAGAGTTCTACTACTTCTTCTTCATCTGTGGTAAGTATTGTACTTCTATTTTACTGTATCCTAATCAAAACCCTAATTTTTGACTTACTGAAAACCCTAACATCCTCTTCCTAAATTTACAGCTTCAGTGGGATTTTTGGGCTTCCAGTGGGATTTGTTGCTGACTATATTGGCGCAACTTTTGGTGCAGGAGATTGCTTTTCCAAACAAGAAGGTCTGATCGTCATTCAGAATACGAGTAAGAGCAAATTACTGTTTGCTGTTTGTTGTATGAGGTTTGTTTGCTGTTTGCTGTTTGTAGTGAAAATTACTGTTTGTTGTTTCAGCTTAGCTAAGATTCCTGAATTGTTGTTTGTTTGATCCAGATCTTGCTGTTTACTGTTTCAGCTTAGCTAAGATTACTGAAAATTACTGTTTGTTACTGAATTACTGTTTGTTATTCATTGTTTATTATTCATTACTGAATTATTGTTTGTTACTGAATTACTGAATTACTAAAAATTGCTGAATTACTGAATGACTGAATTATTAGTTGCCTTAAACTATCACATTGCTGTTTGTAGTGAAAATTACTGTTTGTTGTTTCAGCTTAGCTAAGACTAGTAACAATTTGGACTCAATTTGTTGCGTGTTGTTTCATCCGCACGGGTCGACCACGTTGCGTGTTACAATTTGGACTCAATTTTAAATTCAAAGTCTGAAAATTCAATGTAGTAAAAAGATGTTAAAAATATAGGCATACCTGTTCACCTCAGGAGCCTTATCAGGATTTGTGGCACTAGTGCTTCCTTTTGCCATTGTTGAATAGTACCCAGCTTCTTTACCACCAGAGTGTAGCCATTTTTCGACTGGCGACTTTGATGGTGGTACAAAAGTTTTCACTTGGGCCCTCTGAGGTTGTTTTTGTGGAGGTGTGACCTTGTATGGTACTCCTCTTGGATTAAAGCTGAACTTGGGTCTGTTGTCGACCCACTTGCTCTTCCGTTTCGACTGCGGCTTGAAACTTTCAAGGCTCTTAGCAACCTTCTTGTCGAATACAGCACTGCACCTTGGGCACAACATTACCTCGGTGTTGTTCATCTTACACCGGTTCAGAAGTCGATTAACTCCTCTTCAGCTTGAGGATATACTACCTGCATCTTCTCATCATATTGATCTTGAGTGACCACTTCGACAACCTCTTTCACATCAGTATTTGTAGTATTGGCCTTAGTGATTTCGACCATGTTGATTTCGGCAGGCTCTGCATACATTGCCTCGACCTCTGGAAGGGGGTCAGTGTCAATTTGCATGTTTGGCTTTGATTTCTCACCAAATTTGAGCCTTCCTTCGTTCAGTGCTTTTTGAACTAGGTCCCTGAAAAGAACACATCGAGAAGTGTTATGACTCAAAAAACTATGATATTTGCAAAAACCTTTTTTCTTTTGTTGTTCTAACGATGGCACTTTTAGACCCTTAGGTACTAAAATTTGACCATCTTTCACCAAAAGATCAAATATTTGGTCACATTTTGTGACATCAAAGGTATATGTCTTTGAAATAAACTTATCATTTTTTGGTTCGACAGGGTTTTTCCCATCGGAAGGATTTAATAATTTACATACATATGGAGGTCCAGGTTTTAACTCTGCAACATTGACCTCCTCTTCGACATCTTCATATGATACGTCGAATTCTTGGCCTTTGTTATCAACATTGACAAAAGCCACTTTTTATTTTCTATTATTAAATCTATTGGTCGAAACCTTCTCAGCTTTGAGTCTTCCGACCTGTCGAACTCTATCGGCCAATTGTGCCATATCCCTTAAGTGTAGAGTATCTAACTTTTCCTAATAGAATAGTCTAGGCCACCAGCAGCCATTTCGACTAACTCATGTTCAGGCACTTGAGTAAAACACCTTGCTTTGAGTAGTCTAAATATACTGAGATACTCATCAATCGATTCTGGCATGTTGCGTCGAACACTAGCCAATTCTTTAAGGCTAATTTTCGATTGCCCCATGTAGAATTGTTCATGGAAGGCTTTCTCTAACTGCCCCCAGTTAAATATGGAATGTGGGGGTAGAGTGGTGAACCAGGTGAAGGCATTCTTAGTTAGAGAATTGGGGAAATATTTTAGCCTTAAGTTTTCATTATGCGCCAAGTCTCCTGCCTCAGTTAAGTAACAGGCAACGTGTTCGACAGTGGATTCACTAGTTTCCCCAGCAAATTTTGTGAACTTGGGAATTTTCCATCCCCCTGGCAATTCAGTTTGTAAGACATATTCCGACAAGGGTGATACAAAGTTAGGCCTTTGTAGGCCTGAATTTAGGTCATTCTGCGCTAGAATAGTTTCGACAATGTTAGCCAAATTATTTTGTAATTCCAAAGTTATTTTGTTGGACTTGTCTAACTACTTCGTCAGCGTTTTGGTTTCTATTTACTAGTAGCACCTCAGGAGCAGGTTCTTCGACAACAAATTGCTGTCCTTGATTAATGGGAATTATATTGTTGGGCCTTTCGACAGGAAATTCAACAGGCCCGACATTCTGTATTTGGGGAATTGGTTGATTATGCATTGGTGGAGTGCCAAAGAAGTCAGCAATTTGACCCATTTGTGTTGCTAACATCTGGTAACTATCATGTGTGTTTTGAATCAGGGTATTGAACACCGTACCGATTTGTTGTGTTAGCATATTAACCATGTCGTGATTGCTATCATCAATTTGTTGTCTTAGTGCCAATAACGACGAGGTGGTTAGGGAAGGTTGAGCTTTTCGACTATAAATGTTTTCTGGTGAATTATGTATCGGCGAAAAACTTGAGACTGCGTTTTCTGCATACGTAGATGCATTTGTCTGAAGACCTACCATCATGGCTGTTGGCATACCATATGGATAATTTCTCCAATTCATAGGCAAATTAAATGGCATATTTCCAAACATGGGATTAGCCATTAAGGGACTTGTCGAACCAAATGTTGGCAGTACAGGTGCCATCATATTCGACACAGGGGTAATGACAGGAGCGGTTTACAGCGGTTGCACCCATGACCGTCGAAGAAGGTAATGGAGCGGTTACCCCCGCTATGGTTGGAGAAGATACAGGAGCGGTTACTCCTGGAATATTTGCAGCGTTGGTATCACTAACCGACGCTTGGGATTGCGCATTTGATGTGGAAGCGTTATTCGTGTTAGAGCGTGGCATTTCTACAAGACTCTTACCACTTCTTAAATGCATGCAAAGTATAAATTACTGGTTTTATAACAAACCCAGAATTTCTTCTTAAAAAACTTTAAAATTTAGCACAAATGTCCCACCGGGCGTACCAATTTGTTTACCGTGGTTTTTGGTAAACACCGCTAGTTACACACACGTGTTGCTCGCGAGACCAACTAGAAACATCTCAGAACATTTGTGTTAAAGTTTTTTACAGAAGATTATTGTTGTTCTTTCGGAGTTTAACAATGATGGTGATAACCATAGAAGTATAGCAATTTGAGAGAAATGCGAAAAGGAAGAAGTGATCGTAGAAACTTAAACAAGTGAAAAAAGAAGACTAAATGCAAGTAAATGTGCAGAGATCTTAAAGGAATGTAAATGACATTGCATGGAATTAAAAGGATTGGTACGCAGATTCGTACATTGATTCCTGTGACTTTGTTTTCTCTGAATGCGGAAGTAAGAGTTTTTAGGAAGTTTATGTAGAAATGAAATTGCGACCTTTGTTCTACATAAAGAACTTCTATTTATAAGGACAAAAATAAATAACCGCACAGCAGTTTCAAAAATGAGACAACTGCTTAGATACTTCGACCCGGTAACTGCTCCATCTTTCGACCATACTGCTGTTGTCCCTTTCGACAGTGCTCTTTGACTTGACCTGTGATCTGGACATTATTCTCCTTCCCGTCGAACCGTTGGCTTTAGCTTTCCAATTTTTCGCTAAGTTACGAACTACGCTGATTTTCCCTGTATACAGCTTTTCGTTGTCGAAATAGTGATCCTTCTTCTTGAATCTATCAAGTCAAACCTTGTTGACTGCATTTAATTTTAGCCTGTCGAAAATGCAGGCTAACACCAAGTAAACAAAAACTTCACAACTGCTAAGACAAATGCTAACCTAAAATCAAATTTCAATTGAAGAAAGAAACCAAATATATGATCCTTGCTTGCACGAAGAAGGAAAAGAAAGACTAAAAACACAAAAATACACGATTCTTAATCAACTATTAAATGGGAATAGAAAATGGGCAGGGGATGAAACCCAAAGAAACACTTACATAAAAAACATAAACCTCTATCTATTTCCTATCTTCTGTTGGTTTCATTCTTTTCAATTTCCATAAGGTTCCTTCCAATCTGCTTTCTCTGTATCTACTGTAATCTTCTTTGATCTGATTGTGAAATCTCAATTGTGCTCGATGGTGGCCTTTCATTTTTTTTTGGTTTCTTTAATTTTGTGCACTACAATGTCGTCGATCTTCTATTAACATCACGTTCATATTTTTTGGTTTCTCGAATATGACTTGAAATCTAGATCGTCCTCGGTGGGTAGGGCTGTTCATGGTTCAGTTCTAAAGGTGAACTGCACCGAACTGAACCGAACTGTTAAGACAGTTCGACCGCACCGAACCGAACTGTCTTAGCAGTTCGACGAACTGAACTGTCTTAATAGTTCGGTTCGGCAGTTCGAGCTCGAACCGAACTATTTAAATTTTGAAGTTTGGTTCGAACTCGAACTGCCAAACCGAACTATTAAGACAGTTCAGTTCGGTTCGGTCGAACTGTTAAGAAATTTCGGTTCGGTTCGGTCGAACTGACTGAACAGTTCAGTTTTAAACTATTAGCAAAAGTTCAGTTAATTTTGATTCAGTTCGGTTCAGTTTGACAGTTCAGTTCAGTTTTTTGGTTCTGATGAACGGTGTGGGAGGTGAAATAGCTATGTGCAATTGGAAGAGTTTGAAGCAACGTAAATTTGATGGGAAGAGGTGAAAATATAGAAGTGTAACCGAAGAATATTAAACATCAAAGTGTGTCTCATAAGTTTCATGATTGCCAAACAATAGATAACGTGTCATAGAAGATAGGTCAAAATAAACATCAAAGTGTGCCTCATAAGTTTCATGATTGTCAAACAATAGATAGTGTGCTGGAAATAGGTCAAAATAATATTAGTTGCTAAATTGCTTTGGATGAGACATGTGGCGGATACTATTATTATATATATATATATGGTGCGGTTTAGGCTGAAGGAGGAGGATTAACCTGACAGAGTCACCATTCTAAGTGGGGAATAACTATTTTGCTCTTATGCTCGTTCTGATTCCTCACCTGCGATGTCGTCGTCGCGCATTACATGGTGGTCAAATCCAACGGAAGACAGAATAAGTGAGCTACCAGATACAATTCTCTGCAACATCCTCTCACTTCTCCCAACAAAACTCGCTACTTCTACAAGCATTCTCTCAAAGCGATGGAAGTCACTATATTTTTCACTCTTCAATTTCGACTTCGACGACCAAACCTTCAAAAACTTCCAAACCTTTTGCCATGCCGTATACTCAATCATGCACTCGCGTGACCACACTGTCCGCCTCCAATCCTTCCATCTCAAAAGTCGCCACTGTACTCTCTTCGACCAACACGATATCAACCGATTCGTTTTCCACGCTGCTCAATCTGGAATTCACAATCTCAAATTGAACATGAACATGGCTAGTTCAATTAAATTGCCTCCTAGTGTTCTCAATTGCAAGACTCTCACTATTCTCAAATTGAAGATGCTTACCGTCGATGTTCTTCCCCCTGTTGTTAATTTTCCATTACTCAAAACCCTTGTTTTGGATTTGGTCACTTTCAGGAGTCATAGATTTCTTATCAATCTTCTCTCAGGGTGTCCCACTCTTGAGGATTTTCACTCACAGCGTTTACGAGTAACTGAATATTCAGCTCCTCTACTTCATTTGGGTCGGTTCTATGAGGGAAAGGTTCAAAGCTTAGCCAATTTGGTTAGAGCAAATGTTTCTAATATGCACATTCCATTTACTTTGCTGTATAAGACTGAGTCTTTACGAGTAGAACTGGTATGAATTATATGACTTATTTATTTTAAGAATTTGTGATTATTTTATTATGATGATGATGATGTTTTTACAATTGCCTTTATATGTAACTTATGCAGTACGATTTATATTTCCTCCATGATTTCGAGTTTGACAAGCTAACCAAGTTGGAGCTTGTATTTGCTTCTGGAAAGAGTGAGACTCATTTGAAGTGGAAGTGGTTAGCAGAATTGTTCAACCATTGCCCCAAACTTCAAAATCTTACGCTTCATGAGGTTTTGTTAATGTTTACGATGGTTATTTATCCCTTTCAACTCTACTACTATAAATGTCTGAAATATTTTTTAATTGCAGCTTTGTAGATTTGAACGTAATTTATATGACGTTTGGATTGACCCAAAAAATGTTCCGGAATGCCTATCATCACACCTCAGGACATGCTTGTTTAAGGAGTATAAAGGCACTGAATGTGAGCTTCAATTTGCAAAATATATTATGCAGCATTCAAAAGTACTTCACACCATGACAATTCAGAGTGCTCATTTCATAGGTCTAGTTAGAAAGTATGAAATGTTAATGAAATTATCTTTGTGCCAAAGAGGCTCCGCAAGATGTGTACTTGTATTTGACTGATAGCAATTAGGGCATGTCTCCAATAGTTCCTCCATAAGTATCTCTTATATTAGATTCTACATTTGCAACATTAGGATTTGATGATTCAAGAGACATGAAGTAGTATCCTATATATTGTTTATATATAAAGATTGTTTCTCATTTGAGTTACAATGATGTCTTTCATTTCTGGCAGTTGTTTTCTACATATTGATAAGTAGATAGGCAAAGTGTGAAAATTATGAATGTCAAAGGGAACCTTTTTTACACTTTTTAGCATAGTTAAGATTCTGGTTGTTATGTTGTTGCATATAATATTAATTAGGCTAAATAGCACTTTTGGTCCTTTATTTTTGTTCTAGGTTTCATTTTGGTTATTTATCTTTTTTGTCCGTTTTGGTCCCTCATCTTGCATTTTCGTTTCATTTTGGTCTCTACCGTTAGTTCTAACGGACGCCACGCTGGCAGTTAACTGCTGACGTGACGTCTTAAATTCATTAAATGACATGGCAAAAATGTATTATTTGATTGTAAATGAAATTACACATAAGCATTTAACTTTTTTAATTGATAAAAACAGAAAACATAAATAAACAAATAACTAAACACTTTAAATGAAAATTAAAATTTGGGAATCAAAAGGAAATCTGGAAAATTGAAGAAACAATGAAGAACATTATCCCCTTCAAAACCCCATCTTCATCTTCTCCACCACATCACCCCCATTTGAGTAGGTAAACCCTAAATTGAAGAGTGTCATCTTCATCTTCTTCCCCACTGAGTCAATGGCATCTTCCAATTCGAACAGCTACCCATCATTTGGTCCATCTACCCAACGCCAACCTTCACCCGAGTGTTTGTGTGGCGAAAAATGTGTTGTTCGAACTGTGAAGAAATAAACCCCAAACAGGGGAAGGAAGTTCTGGGGCTGTAGTTTTTTCGTGGTAAGATTAATGGTTGTTGGACCCTCTATTTAGCCATTGTTGCAGATCTTTGTTCTGGATATGGGTTTTCTGTTGAAGCACGTTTTGTTTGGTTTTAGTCCTCTATGTTTTTGTTTGGTTTCCTTTTGGTCCCTCTCATTATTTATATATGTTGATTCAATTTGGTCCATCTCAGTTTCTTTTAAATATGCAATTCTGAGTTTGATGTATCTTTGTTTGTTTGCACAGACTAAAGATGATCCTTCTGGATGCTCTTATATGAAATGGACTTTAGATCCATGGCCTCCTCAGACACGAAGACGAACACAATGGGCAGAGACACGAGCAGAGACACAACATGGAGAGACCGAATGTGCAGATTGTGTTCAAAAAGGAATGGAGATAGTTGAACTTAGAAAGACTATTAAGGAGATGAAGAAAGATGGAGAGTCCATGTTGACTCTCTGTCATATGATGTAAGTTGTCCAATTGTAGGACCAATTGTGCGGGTTTTTGATTGTATCGTAGTCGTTATCTGGGGATTTAGCTTAGTATTAGAAATTTGTAGTAGGAAGTCCTTTTGTAAGCCATTCCTGCATTTTTGGAGTTATTTTGTACTTGAAGACCTTCAATCCGTGTGTTATCATTCGGCGAACCAGACACTTGCCCGGAGATGCAGCACAATTGGGAAGATTTAAGTTTCTGTGTGATTTCGCGTCGCGACCAGGAGGGTTCGCGTCGCGAAGGAAGCATGAAGCAGGAGGAAATTCGGTTCTGTCCAATTTTGCGTCGCGACGGGCTCGTTTTTAAAATAACAACACTAAATTATGTTCCTATTTTTTACAAGTACTGTTTTTAAAATTCTTGTTTTCTCTTGGCTTGTTAAATCTACAGATTTCTGCAATTAGATCCCAGCCTCTTCACTGATCATTGATCACTGATTTTTTGGGATACTTGGTTTGGCTTAATTAACAATAAATTGGCTTGGCTTGAGTTGTAACCTTGAACAAAAAATATAAAAGATCCACGACAGTGATCAATGATTTTTTGGGATACTTGGTTTTATGATACTGGGATCTAATTGCAGATTTCTGTTATTGGCATTAACCATAACAAAATTTAAACAAAGGAAAGCAACGAATTGTAGATTAGACACGGTTTCCATTTTTAAGAGTAGAATGCAGCTTCAATTTCCACAGAGGAGATAATTTCTAACCACATTGGTTTTTCCTCTGTTTGTACAGACCTCTTTGTGTCTTTTAGTTCTCATTGTGCCGAGTTTTTTTATGGACCTTTTGTAGGTATTTGATAACCAAAAGGCATACACTCATAAGGAAATTTTGGAGGTCCACAAGCTTTGGGCAGAATTTTATTTGAAGATTCGTCTAGCAGGAAATATATGTTGATTTTTTTTTGTGGAAATCTAACAAGTTTGATATATATGTATTTGTTATAGTACATGTATTAGTTGCTGAAAGAAACATTTAGTTGCTGAATTAGTTGCTCACATATGTATTTAGTTCCATGTTTTAGTTGATGGTGTGTAGTTGCTGGATTGAAAGACATATGTATTTAGTTCCATGTTTTAGTTGATGGTGTGTAGTTGCTGAATTGAAAGAAACATGTAGTTGCTGAATTGAATTGAAAGAAACATATTTATGTATTATTATGAGTTGCTGTAAAAATGTTATTAGGTGATTGAAAAAAAGGGAAGAAAAAACAGGAACAAGCTTTTGACTTATTAACAGACATTTAGAATCGGTTATATAAACAACCGATTCAAAATGTCTATTTATTAACAGACAATTAGAATCAGTTATATAAACAACCGATTCAAAATGTCTATTTATTAACAGACATTTAGAATCGGTATATAAACAACAGATTCAAAAAATAGTCATTTAGAATCGGTTGTTTATATAACCGATTCAAAATCTCCCCGTTTGGTAGGTTCCTATTTGTTGTCTGAGATAGGATTTGGAATCGGCTTTCACAACAACCGATTCGGAATTACCCATTTTGAATCGGTTATTTAACCGATTCGAAATGTTATCACCTTTAGAATCGGGGGTATTCGAATCGGCAAATAACCGACTCCAAATGTGCCTAACAACCGATTCAAAAGGCCTTTTTTGCAGTAGTGCTGGTCTCCAAAAAAGTAGAAGTTCTAGTAATTACTAGTGAGAATGCATACTGGAACTTTACTTCTCAGTTTGAATCCATTTTATATTCCAAATTCACATGCTTTGATGTAGTGTTAAATGGCATTAGTATAATTCCTACTGTTGCATTTTCCTCCCTCCCCACTTTACAATTCCATGTTAGTTTAACAGCTGTAGTTGCAGTAGTAGCACAATTTTCATGTTATATTTCAATAATGTTTGGAGCCAATGAATAAAGGGCCCATAATTATTGAATACGTGAATTTATAAGAATTGGTTTCATCTCCTTTTTAGGTTCTTCTAGTCTCCTAATTGCTACTAGATTGTTGTTTATTAGTTTATATTTTTCCAAGTTGATTTTGAGTATTACTGCCAGTTGCAACGGCTAATGGATTTGGGATTATTTTGGCTATTGAAAATAACACAAGGAATTATTTTTTCTTCTTTTGATTTTCCCTTCAAGAAGATAATACGTGATGGGAAGTCTATATCTAGTTTTATGATATGAATCATAATATTATAATTAAATTTTTTTATTGGATAACATCTTGTCTGAATTTATGTAGGTTCAATGTGATATATATTAACGCTTTTATCTACTAGGACTCATGTCTGAATTTTCCATCCATATCATACAAAATGGGTCAATAATAGAAAACATACATGAAAACTTACTTTGGATATGTTGCCTTCCTTCTGTAACAAACACTCCTTTGTTTTAAAGGTGGCTTCCTAAAACACAAAATTTGACTTCGATAAATGAAGGCTGTGAGAAGGAGGCTTCTGCTGGATAGATGGTACTAGCCTGCACGTGGTGTGCTAGTATTGACGGATCGGTATAAGATAGCATGGATGGATCTAAATATGTTGGTTTAATTTTTGATAATAGTAGATAAAGTATAATTAGGAATAAAATATAGCATATAAAAAGTGTATAACAAAGTCGAGAATTATTGTTATCAGTACAACACAATAAAAAGTTTCCACAAAAAAAAATACAACACAATAAGAAGTCTTAATTAACATGCACTACAAAGTCTTAAAAGCGCTCCTCATTGCAAAATTATCACCAATAAAATAGAAGCACCCATACAAAGTTAAAAGAATATAATGGGTGTTCTATTGTAAATGTGGCTAAAATTTCCGCAGAGTTTTGTGATTTGGTAGTGAACGAACTAAATGGATTCAATAAATATTTCAGGTTCATAAGTATCAAATCAAATTATTTTTTTAAAGGCCTGGGAAAATACAGTTCTAAAAAATATAAAGAGAAAAAGTATAAAAAGAAATTATTTTTTTAAAATGGTGAACTTAGTTAAAGAGTGAGTTGTGTAACACCCCGATTTTCTTAGTAATATATATATGCATGTTTGTGTGGAGATATTAGTAGTCTTGTGTAACATCCCCTATTTAGCTAAAATTCTTTTATTGAAATTAGCAAGAGGCCAAGATAATCAATTGCATAATTGACTGATTATGAGATAGTGTCATAGACTAAGTGAATTATGTGGTGTTTGTGTACTTGACACTACAACAGATTTAAGGATGGGCTGCGCTTTTTTTTAGCCATGGGCAGCGCTTCTGAGCGCTGCTTAACTTGGAGCTGCTGATTCCACTCCAACAATGGGCAGCGTTTAAGAAGCGCTGCTCATTGATAGCCATGGGCAGCGCTTCCAAGTCATAAGCGCTGCTCATTCCAAAATTTCGCTAAACAATGGGCAGCGCTTTCCCTGAAAAGCGCTGCTCATTGCCATATTTCGCTACACATTGGGCAGGGCTTGAAGGGGAAAGCGCTGCTCATTGTCCTAGCGCTTCTAACAATGGGTAGCGCTTTTCCCTGCAAGCGCTGCCCATTGTTAGAAGCGCTAGGTCAATGAGCAGCGCTTTCCCCTGCAAGCGCTGCCCATTGTTTAATTTTTTATTTATTTTTTTTCTTTTTTTGTTTATTTTCCTTTTTACATTTGATATTTCCTGGTCATATATATACAGCCAATACAATCCAATCCATTATATAGTTAACAACAACAAGCTAATACAAATGCACCAATATGTACCAAAATGTACCAAAACATGAACCAAAATGTATCCAACATGCTAATACAAATGCACCAATATGTACCCAACAAGAACCAAAACAAACTAGCTAACAATTAAGTTACATTATTATGTATCCAAAACAGCTAGCAACTATCCAAATCAAACAATTCATATGTATCCAAATCAAACTCTAACAATCCAATCCATTATATAGTTAACAACAACAAGCTAATACAAATGCACCAATATGTACCAATATGTACCAAAACATGAACCAAAATGTATCCAATTCATATGTACTATACCCATATTTGAAGATTCACCTCTTTCCTCACCATGCATTGTTCAACAAGTGTAACTTTGATCAATTCCATAACCCTTTAAATGTCCTGCCAACTCCTCTGCATTAACTGATTTTACATAACAACAACTTAAACAAGGACATTTGATATTACTATAAGTCCCTAAACGTTCAACAGCACAGTTCACAAAATAATCCACTCCAGCGACATATTCCTTGGATAGACGATTGGCAGACATCCACTTTCTATCCATAATTTCCCAATATTTATAATAAAATCCTGATAAGAGAACTTAAACCTATTACAGATGAAAAACACACAACGTACAATTTTTTTGAACCTAAGACATTCAACTATTTTCAACTAAAGAAATCAAACACTTTGATGTCTTCCATATTGCCATTCTTCATATAAAAAATACAAGAAAACAACAAAAGTACCTAAACAAGTGGAAACAACAATGAACTCGAACGAAGTAGAACGAACACTCGAACCAGGACGAACTCGAACAATAAACGCGAAGCTCCGGCAAAACAAACTCGCCAAATCTAACAAACAATTCGCATATTCGATTTAGGCATATTCGATTTTACTTTGCTAGTTTCATTCACCACACATATACAATTTAACATGTTCAAACACAACATAAACTTGAAACTCAACATGCATCCATATCAAATAACTAATTTCAATCATCCATTTACAACATCCAAGTGGTATTTTGAATAACTAATTTCCAAATCAAATAACTAATTTCCATATCAAATAACTAAGTCAATTATTTACAACATTCACATTCTATTGAAATTATGAACACTAAGTAGTATTTTGAATAACTAATTTCCATAACAAATAAAACTAAGTCAATTATTTACAATATTGATATGCATGCATCCAAATTTCTACAACACACAACAAAGCAACCACATAAACATAATATCACAAACTAAGTAAAATAATTAAAATTGGTCTTCTTTGAGTCAAAAACACAAACACTTTAAATGCAAACCAAAAAAACAACACACAACCAAACAACCACATATATATACACAATATCACAATATTAAACAAAGCAATATAAAGAAAATGAGCTTCTTTGAGTCAAAAACACAAACACTTTAAATGCAAAAATAAGAAAATGGGTTTATGAGTTACCTCAAAGATGCTTGGCAAGCCAAAATGAAATGGGTTAATGTGGAAACCCAAACCAAAACGAATTGGTTGAGAGAGAAAGAGAGAGATAGAGAGAGAGATAGAGAGAGAGATAGAGAAATGAAATCGGAGAGAGAGACGAAATGGTTGTGAGAGAGAGAGAGAGAGAAACAAAAATGATGAGGAAAAATGGGAGAAACGAAAATGGTTGAGAGAGTGAGGGAGCTTGGTGAGTGTGAGTGAGAGAGCTTGGTGAGTGTGTGAGTGAGAGAGCTTGGTGAGTGAGAGTCGTGAGAGTGAGAGGGAATGTGAGGAAAATGAACGTTGGATGCGAGGGAAAGAAAAAAAATTAATATCAATAGGCAGCGCTTGCCATAAAAAGCACTGCCCATAGCCCAAATTTCGTCTAACCCATAGGCAGCGCTTGTAAAAAGCGCTTCCCATCGCCCATGTTCGTGATCTAATAATTAGCGCTTGATAAAAAGCGCTGCCCATTGCCAATTTTCATCCTCCTATAGGCAGCGTTTGGAAGGAAGCGTTGCCCATTGCCCATTTTCGATCTCCTATGGCCAGCGCTTTTAAGAGAAGCGCCGCTCATTCCCCTGCGAGTTTTAAGCTTATCCAGCGCTTTAATCAAAATCGCTGCCCCATAACGCGCCATTTTTTTAAAGATCTGGCGTAGTGTGAATTCTAAGATAATTTCATTAGATTAAGCCATGTGAGGAGTAGGAGGAGACATGTTGAGTGAGGGTAGTAAGGACTTTTCCCACCCATTTCATTAAAACCATCAACTGGCCCATGACCAACAACACACTCATCACTTAACCTTTACTGAAATCCAGAACTGAAAAATAAGAAAGATAGGAGCTAGGGAGAGAGGAGAAAGTCGTGAGAGAGGGAGAGAGCTTGAAGAGGAGAGAACCCCATGAGACCTTGATGCATGTCCAATTTTTCTCCACCATTCTTCTCCATATTTTCTTCCCTCCACATTCTGATACCAACATTGCCATCCACCCCCTTCTCCATCTCATTTCACCATTTTAGATACTCAAACTCAAAATAGCCAAAAGTGGATCCTAGGAGTGGAATATAGCTTGCATGTTCGAATAGTAGCTTGTTCATTTCATTATCGTTTTCTTTCATTAAAAAAAACGACTATCATCACCCTTTTTCATAACAAATCGCAAACATTAGTAAAAAACTTACCACAAATGTTCTGAGATGTTTCTAGTTGGTCTCGCAAGCAACACACGTGTAACTAGCGGTGTTTACCAAATATCACGGTAAACACTCTCACATATATGTCTTTACTGTAAAGTAAGAGTCATAGGCAAGTGAATGATTAAATATAATTAAAGATCACTAACAATGGTTTGGTTCAGTTCAATGGGCGAAGCAGAAGGTGTTGAGTCAGAAGGAGTGCATCGCCGGCGAAATCTCTGGTGACGGTGGAGAGCTGCCGTCGGGGGAAGGCCAAGAGATAATCCCCTCGGAAAGTGAAAACGCGCTCATTGAGGAGTTCGAAGTCAATCAAACTGAGGCTTCTGGTTTGAGTGCCATTTCGGCGCATGCGAGTTGTTGTGGGGATTTCGAAGACAGCAATAATAAAGGGAGGGTTGAACAATCGGTTTCCAAGAATGAAATGATGGAAAGCGTGGTAAGAGAAAGAAGGCGTGAAGCGGTCCACTTGAATGAGAGAGACAACGTGGTAGGTGAGGAGGTGAGTGGGTCCCGTGTGGAAGCAAATTTATGTGGGTGTAAAGGAATGGGATCTCAAGTGGTAGATACTTGGGTCCCCTAACTATTTGGTCCTGGGTTCGATCCCTGGCAGGCGTGTATGGAAACACATTTGTTGGGAGAGGTCAACCCCTTAAATGGGTCTCAGATACCTCGAAGGATTAGTCTTCACAGTCGCCGCGGAGGATACATTGGTTTACCAAAAAAAGGAATGGGATCTAAGAAGGAAATGATGGTAAGCGTGAGAAGTGAAAGAAAGCATGAAGCAGTCCACTTGAAAGAGAGACATCGTAGCCCACAATTGTTGTGAGCATTCAGCTGCTCATGATTTTAGTATGGGCCTGAACCATTTTAAAACTAATGAAAACGTTGGATCTTGCAAGGGTGGTGCAACTAGCAAGCCAAATACTAATGGGTCTAATCAAGCTTTCAAGCATAGAACATAGTGCTAATTATGTAGGTGGTTCGAGAATATTAAATTCCGATCATAATCTCTGGAGCAATCGCAAAGAATCGGTGGCAAAGAAACCTTTGAGTAATGAAGCGGAATTCGGGGGTGTAGGTGCAAAATCACGTGAGTACCGTAGGAAGAAAATGAAGGAAACGGAAGCCATTGACCGTTCGACCAAGGCTGAGAAGGCGATTAATCAACCCATATGAAGGCTTTTATTTTATAAGTGAGGGAGTTTGACTTTAATGCCGATTGTAGGAGGGTGTAGGAGCTCACTCAAAGTGGTAATTTCGATTGCTGGTGTTTCCAAAGTTCAATAGGTGGATCAATTATGAGTTGGCAGCTTCCACGACGGGGATTGGCGATCTTGTGAGTCTTGTTGGTGGAAGGATGGCTTTGGGCGGATTTTGGGTGTTCCTCACTGGAGGTAGGTGGCGACATGCCTCGGCGTGGCCTATTCGGCTGGATAGGATTAAGGTAACTCTCAGGAGTGGAGTATGAGGTTATTAAGTAGGAGGGCTTTGTATTGAAGAGTGGAATTGACATGTGTATTTCTTAATGACTTATACCATGGGTTAGAGTACCCTTTGTACTCTCTTCATTACATTTTTTGCTTATCTAAAAAAAAAGATCACTAACAATCCACTAACAAATACGAGTTATGGAAATGTGAGAGACTATGGATGAACACCCACTAACATTATTCATAACACAATTTCATAAATTAGTTATGTGAAACACAAGATAAATACATAAACCGATTGCGTGGAACAATATATCCAAAAAAAACTAAATATTGAAAATTACAATTACACAAAAAACTGGTTAAATGCAATTAGACAAAATGAAGCTAAAAATTCACAAATAATAGTAGTGCTTTTTGACGAAAAGGAAGAGCCCAGGTCGGAGAATCATGTGCCTTCTTGCTGACGCATTTAACTTCCATTGAAAATTTAGTCTAAGGCAACGTAACCACAAGTCCTACTTGTACTATTTTTCTTAGTTGGTATACTTCAGAATGCAAAAATAAGGAGGAATGGTTTACAATCAGAACGCTCAACACGCAATAATGGTTTACAATGAGAATGGTGCTCAAAACACAGTAAAACATAGTAAGCTAAAAGCTTAAAAATTAACTTTTCCAACAAACTAAACTCAAATATTAGAAGTTTGGAACAAACCAAGCTGTAAAATCCGAATGGTGTTCTCAATGAAGCAGAAATAGAACATAATGCAACAAAAATGGAAGGAAACAGAATGCAGAAATGAAGTAGAATGTGAGGTTTTCTAGGAGAGGCATCCCCTAACATACTATCCCACTAAACTTAGAGATTTTGAGCAAGCCGTCATCTCCCAAAGATTTCAACAAAGATCTTAAATGTACATTCATCAACTTACTCATAAGAAACCTGTTGAGCTTCCCTCTCAAGGCATCAACCTCAACATCAATCAAACACCAAAACCAGAAGCCCTTTCATTCATCAACTCATCCAATCCAATGAATGGTCTTTAAGACTAATTTAAAACTAAGTTAGGCAATCCAATCCACTGCATTGCCAAATAAAATAGAAGTAATTATCTAAAAAATATAATAGATTAAGTGATTACTAAAATATTCAAAAATCATTTTTTATTAAACTAGATTAGTTTTTATTTTTACTACTGATCATGCTGCTATTTACTTTTGTGTACTTCTTGAATTGTTTTCATATTGTTGTCTCATTTAAAAAACTAAAAATCAATCCACTCCAAATCAAAATATATTTAATTGAATTTTAAAATCAAATGGATTGAATGATGAAAAAACTAAATCAAAGGAATTGTATTCAATTACTTTTCTCCTCAAAATCTACCCAGAATAGATCCAATTTAATCTGTGAACTAAAGTGATAAGCTGGAATATGGAACAGTTACATGACTCTCAACATGAACTGTCCATTATAGCTCCAAACTTAATGAGAAGGAATTGGTCCTCGGGACGGCTACTTTGCGACTTCTTAAGATAGAAGAGAGAGAGAGAGGATTCAAGTTTTACAAAGAGTATACTCTAATTCCTATGACAACCTAGTCACCTTCATGCACCCAAAATACTGAATAATTAGGCGACATTTGCTCTAATACTTTGGATTAAATCCTTCCTCACACATGCACATAAGCTCCTAGTACAATTAGTAAATGCTTCTACCACATGATACAATATCTCCTCCATCCACATTGATATGTTGCTCTAGAAGGGAATTGGTCTTCTCCTTCTCCCAATGGTAAGTTTCTAAGAGAAGAATAGCATCCAGCACCCTCGCCAGTTTATTCTCTCGGATTAGGATTCTTCACTCCTTAATAACTCAAATATATTTATTAATTTATTAATAATTATACGCAACAACATAACAATCAGAACCTTAATTGTAACAAGTATAAGAAAGTACGCGTTTAATCTTTTTGAATGTTGTACATGACACGTGCTATTGTGCACGACACCACTTCACAAATTAGGAACACATTCATAATTTACACCCTTTGCCAATGTGGTTATGCACCATATCAATACTTAGAAAACAACTGCCAGAAAAATGAAAATGATAGACATCATTGTAACACAAATGAGAAGCAATCATTTGTAAGAAAAGAAAAGTTACTGGGAGAAGCTAGAATCACTTAACGTAATGAAAGTATATGTCATAGCGGATACAACATCATCTCTTTTGAATCATCAAATCCGAATGTTGCAAATGCAGAATCTAATATAAAAGATACTCAAGGAGGAACTATTGCAGACATGCTCTAATGGGCTAAGGCTAATGGCTATCAGTCAAATACAAGTTCACATCTCGTGGAGCCTCTTGGACACAAAGATAAATTCATTAACATTTCATGCTTCATATCTAGACTTACGGAATTAGTACTCCAAATTGTCATGGTGTGTAATACTTTTGAATTCTGCATAATATATTTTGCAAATTGAAGCTCACATTTAGTGCCTTTATAATCTTTAAGCAAGCATGTCTTGAGCTGTGATGAAAGGCACTCCGGAACAATTCGCGGGTCAGTCCAATCGTCATAATAATTGCTTGCATAAGTACAATCCTGTAAAAAATACATATAACAATTTTAACAAAATATTTCAAATATATAGTTACAGAGTTCTAACCAAAAAAAGCAATAGAGTTGAACTGTATAATGGAAAAAAACCATCCTAAACATCAACAAAAAACCTCGTGAAGTGTAAGATTTTGAAGTTTGGGGCAATGGTTGAACAACTCTGCTAACCACTTCCACTTCCAATGGCTCTTGCTCCTTTTGGAACCAAATACAAGCTCCAACTGGGTTAGCTTGAAAAACCCAAAATCACGGGGGAAATATAAATAGTTCTGCATGAGTTATATATAAAGACAAAGACAATTACAAATTACAAATCATCATCATCAGAAAATAATCACAAATTCTTTAAATAAATTATAAAAGATGTGATATTCATACCAGTTCTACTCGTAAAGACTCAGCCTTATAGAGCAAATTAAATGGAATATGCAAGTTAGAAACATTAGCTCTGACCAAATTAGCTATGCTTTTAACGTCTCCCTCAGAGGACCGACCCCAATGAAATAGAGGACAATCAATCACTCGTAAACACTTTGTGTGTAATTCCTCAAGAGTGGGACACCTTGAGAGAAGAATCATAAGAAAGTAATGGCGTTTAAAAGTGACCAAATCCAAAATTAGGGTTTTGAGTAAGGGAAAATCAACGACAGAGGAAAGATTATTGACTGTTAGCATTTTCAACTTAAGAACAGTGAGAGACTTGCAATTGAGAACACTGGGAGGCAATTTAATTGAACTAGACATGTTCAATTTGAGAGTCCGAATTCCAGATTGAACAGCGCGGTTTACGAATCGGTTGATATCATATTGATCGAAGTGAGTGCAGTGGCCACTTTTGAAATGGAAGGATTGGAGCCGTACAGTGGGATCTCGAGAGAGCATGATTGAGTAGACGAAATGGCGAAAGGTGTGAAAGTTTTCGAAGGTTTCGTCGTCGAAATCCAGAGTGAAGAGTGAGAGATATAGTGACTTCCATCGTTTTGAGAGGATGCTTGTGGAAGTAGCGAGTTTTGTTGGGAGAAGTGAAAGGATGTTGCAGAGAATTGGATCTGGTAGCTCGCTTATTCTGTCTGCATTTGACCACCGCGAGAAGCGCGACGACGACATCGCGTGAGAGGAATCAGAACGAGCATAAGAGTAAAACCGCACTCTATATATTCTCGGGTAAACGGGTATTTTGGTCCTTCAAAATGTTAATCGCTGTCAATTTAGTCCTTCATTTGAATAAAAATGCAAAAAACTCCCGTAATATTGATTCTATTCGTCACGTTAGTCTCTGTCGTTAAGTTGCAATATTAACATCGTTAGTTTTGATGATGTACCACGTTTAGTGCCACTATGGTGCTCGCTTGGCAAGGTGGAGCACATATACTTTCATTGATGCCATTAACCCTCCATCAAAATGGCCAATATACTTTCATCGATGCCATTAACCCCCCATCAAAATGACCAAACTGCCGTCCAATCATTTCTCGCCAACTCAGCAATAACTTAGCCTTCATGGTCCAAGTTTCAACCTCAGCAAATATTTATATTTATTTAATAATAAAATGGTACACCGAATGGTACACTCTGCATCTCTGTACCTTCCTTTATCACCTCTTCCACGTTACTTGCCCATTCAAATTCAAAAAAAAATTGAGTCAACCTCTCACCCTCTCTTTCATTATTATTATTATTATTATTATTATTATTATTATTATTATTATTATTATCTCTTCTTCTATTTTCATCATTTGTGTGCAAGAGCTCCAGCCATGGCAAAAAATGAAACAAATACATATTTTCCCTTTGTAGGAACCGATATCCAAATCGCAAGAGATATGTTCTGTACCTTGCAGTGTTGGGTGGATTGCAGTTGATAGGTCACCTACTGCCTGGCCGGCGGTTAGTGCGAGCCCGGGAGGGGTACCTGCGAAGCCACTCTGACGCTCAAGTCAGTATTGAGAATAGGTGAGTGATTTAGATAGGAATGAGAATCCACCTCTTTATGGCAATGTGAGCCAATATTTATAGGGAATCATGCCCATTATGAGCCGTCGGATTGATAGAGTTGATCTGAGTCATCCAAGTATGAGAGTCATAATTGGGCTTGCATATGGTGGATGTGGATCAATAGTGATTGGGCCAATCCATGTCCAATTTCTGAATGGGCCTCTTGGTCCAGTCCAGAACAGTTGCCCTCCAAGCCGAGACTATTCCGAGGGATGGTCTTGGCTTGAAGGATTTCGTTGATCTGCCCGAAGTGTTGTTTTGTCTGTCTTATCGGGTTGCGTGAAAGACTTTCTTTGTAACGAACGTGTTTTTAGGTTTTTACTCTAGAGAGTAAAAATAATAAATTTTTAATGCTCATTTTACCCCCTATAAATAGGTGAGTCCCCATTATTTGGTCCACACTTGAAGATTTGTGGAGGAGTGAGTTTTTTCTTCCTTGGTAAGCATTTCATCCTCTTCCATCATTGGGTGCCTTGTTGTTCGTTGTTATCTTGGTTTGTGTTGGCGCCCTCTAGGGGGCCTGGGTGCCGTCCTGCAAAACAAGTTTTGGCGCCCCCTGTTGTGTAAAATCGTGTGCAAGTATACACAGTCCAACAAGTAGTATATGATAAGAAAGTATCGTTCCCATGAGGATTGAGGTCTAAAACGTGTTTAATTTGGTTAACAAATTAGTGAGGTAATTTAAATAGACACAAGTTTTTGAAAACATTTTAAACAACAAATTAAGTAAAAGGGTGTGAAAATCAGTATTGAGAATAAGTTGGAATGTGTTCACTAAGAAACTCCTTTCTATTGCAGTAGTGCTGCGTCTAATGCTGCAGCAATAGATGCTGTCGCAATAGTTGTTGTTTTGTCAAACACTTCCATTAGGGTTTCTCTACAAGAATCTATGTCTAACCCTAAATAGGTACTCCCTAGGCTACTCACGCACCCACAGTGTTCATCTCATGGATTTTGCCCTCCTATGTCTAGGGTTTAAGCAAGAAGCATTAAAGTGTCATTCACTACTTACTATCCATGTTATCTTTTGAGATCTATTCATAAACCATTCTCAAAGGAGTATTGAATGCAGTTCTGTAGGCCCATAAAGCATCATCCAAGTGAACAACCCAATTCTTTCTTGTAGGTCGTACCATCTTTTCCAGCACTCTTTTGATTTCTCTATTGGATAGCTCTGCTTGCCCACTTGTTTGAGGGTGGTAAGCAGTTGCTATCTTATGTTTTACTCCATACTTAGCAAGAAGGTTCTCAATCAATTTGTTATAGAAATGAGATCCTTCATCACTGACTATAGCTCTTGGAGTCCCAAACCTTGTAAAGATGTTCCTTTGCAGAAATTTTCTGACAGATTTTGCATCATTGGTAGGTAGGGCTACAGCTTCAACCCACTTTGATACATAATCAACAGCCACCAATATGTATAAATTGCCAAATGATGGTGGAAAAGGTCCCATAAAATCCATACCTCAAACACCAAAGAGTTCTACCTCTAAAATATTTGTTAATAGAATTTCATGCTTGCTGGAAATGTTACCAGTCTTTTGACAATTATCGCATCTCTTAGCCAATTCATGAGCATCTTTAAAAATGGTAGGCCAATAATATCCAAATTGTAATACGTTAGCTGCTGTTCTCATACCTCCAAAATGCCCACCATATGGAGCATCTCCTAACCAATAATATCAAAATATATTTAATTGGATTTTAAAATCAAATGGATTGAATGATGAAAAAACTAAATCAAAGGAATTGTATTCAATTACTTTTCTCCTCAAAATCTACCCAGAATAGATCCAATTTAATCTGTGAACTAAAGTGATAAGCTGGAATATGGAACAGTTACATGACTCTCAACATGAACTGTCCATTATAGCTCCAAACTTAATGAGAAGGAATTGGTCCTCGGGACGGCTACTTTGCGACTTCTTAAGATAGAAGAGAGAGAGAGAGGATTCAAGTTTTACAAAGAGTATACTCTAATTCCTATGACAACCTAGTCACCTTCATGCACCCAAAATACTGGATAATTAGGCGACATATGCTCTAATACTTTGGATTAAATCCTTCCTCACACATGCACATAAGCTCCTAGTACAATTAGTAAATGCTTCTACCACATGATACAATATCTCCTCCATCCACATTGATATGTTGCTCTAGAAGGGAATTGGTCTTCTCCTTCTCCCAATGGTAAGTTTCTAAGAGAAGAATAGCATCCAGCACCCTCGCCAGTTTATTCTCTCGGATTAGGATTCTTCACTCCTTAATAACTCAAATAAATTTATTAATTTATTAATAATTATATGCAACAACATAACAATCAGAACCTTAATTGTAACAAGTATAAGAAAGTACGCGTTTAATCTTTATGAATGTTGTACATGACACGTGCTAATGTGCACGACACCACTTCACAAATTAGGAACACATTCATAATTTACACCCTTTGCCAATGTGGTTATGCACCATATCAATACTTAGAAAACAACTGCTAGAAAAATGAAAATGATAGACATCATTGTAACACAAATGAGAAGCAATCATTTGTAAGAAAAGAAAAGTTGCTGGGAGAAGCTAGAATCACTTAACGTAATGAAAGTATATGTCATAGCGGATACAACATCATCTCTTTTGAATCATCAAATCCGAATGTTGCAAATGCAGAATCTAATATAAAAGATACTCAAGGAGGAACTATTGCAGACATGCTCTAATGGGCTAAGGCTAATGGCTATCAGTCAAATACAAGTTCACATTTCGTGGAGCCTCTTGGACGCAAAGATAAATTCATTAACATTTCATGCTTCATATCTAGACTTACGGAATTAGTACTCCAAATTGTCATGGTGTGTAATACTTTTGAATTCTGCATAATATATTTTGCAAATTGAAGCTCACATTTAGTGCCTTTATAATCTTTAAGCAAGCATGTCTTGAGCTGTGATGAAAGGCACTCCGGAACAATTCGCGGGTCAGTCCAATCGTCATAATAATTGCTTGCATAAGTACAATCCTGTAAAAAATACATATAACAATTTTAACAAAATATTTCAAATATATAGTTACAGAGTTCTAACCAAAAAAAGCAATAGAGTTGAACTGTATAATGGAAAAAAACCATCCTAAACATCAACAAAAAACCTCGTGAAGTGTAAGATTTTGAAGTTTGGGGCAATGGTTGAACAACTCTGCTAACCACTTCCACTTCCAATGGCTCTTGCTCCTTTTGGAACCAAATACAAGCTCCAACTGGGTTAGCTTGAAAAACCCAAAATCACGGGGGAAATATAAATAGTTCTGCATGAGTTATATATAAAGACAAAGACAATTACAAATTACAAATCATCATCATCAGAAAATAATCACAAATTCTTTAAATAAATTATAAAAGATGTGATATTCATACCAGTTCTACTCGTAAAGACTCAGCCTTATAGAGCAAATTAAATGGAATATGCAAGTTAGAAACATTAGCTCTGACCAAATTAGCTATGCTTTTAACGTCTCCCTCAGAGGACCGACCCCAATGAAATAGAGGACAATCAATCACTCGTAAACACTTTGTGTGTAATTCCTCAAGAGTGGGACACCTTGAGAGAAGAATCATAAGAAAGTGATGGCGTCTAAAAGTGACCAAATCCAAAATTAGGGTTTTGAGTAAGGGAAAATCAACGACAGAGGAAAGATTATTGACTGTTAGCATTTTCAACTTAAGAACAGTGAGAGACTTGCAATTGAGAACACTGGGAGGCAATTTAATTGAACTAGACATGTTCAATTTGAGAGTCCGAATTCCAGATTGAACAGCGCGGTTTACGAATCGGTTGATATCATATTGATCGAAGTGAGTGCAGTGGCCACTTTTGAAATGGAAGGATTGGAGCCGTACAGTGGGATCTCGAGAGAGCATGATTGAGTAGACGAAATGGCGAAAGGTGTGAAAGTTTTCGAAGGTTTCGTCGTCGAAATCCAGAGTGAAGAGTGAGAGATATAGTGACTTCCATCGTTTTGAGAGGATGCTTGTGGAAGTAGCGAGTTTTGTTGGGAGAAGTGAAAGGATGTTGCAGAGAATTGGATCTGGTAGCTCGCTTATTCTGTCTGCATTTGACCACCGCGAGAAGCGCGACGACGACATCGCGTGAGAGGAATCAGAACGAGCATAAGAGTAAAACCGCACTATATATATTCTAGGGTAAACCGCCATTTTTGTCTTTTAAAGTGTTACTCGCTGTCAATTTAGTCTTTCATTTGAATAAAAATGTAAAAAAGTCCCTCATTATTGATTCTATTCGTCACGTTAGTCTCTGCCGTTAAGTTGCAATATTAACGTCGTTAGTTTTGATGATGTGGCACGTTTAGTGCCACTATGGTGCTCGCTTGGCAAGGTGGAGCACATATACTTTCATTTATGCAATTAACCCTCTAGGGCGCCTGGGTGCCGTCCTGCAAAATAAGTTTTGGCGCCCCCTGTTGTGTAAAATCGTGTGCAAGTATATACAGTCCAACAAGTAGTATATGATAAGAAAGTATCGTTCCCACGAGGATTGAGGTCTAAAACGTGTTTAATTTGGTTAACAAATTAGTGAGGTAATTTAAATAGACACAAGTTTTTGAAAACATTTTAAACAACAAATTAAGTAAAAGGGTGTGAAAATCAGTATTGAGAATAAGTTGGAATGTGTTCACTAAGAAACTCCTTTCTAGTGCAGTAGTGCTGCGTCTAATGCTGCAGCAATAGATGCTGTCGCAATAGTTGCTGTTTTGTCAAACACTTCCACTAGGGTTTCTCTACAAGAATCTATGTCTAGACCCTAAATAGGTACTCCCTAAGTTACTCACGCACCCACAGTGTTCATCTCATGGATTTTGCCCTCCTATGTCCAGGGTTTAAGCAAGAAGCATTAAAGTGTCATTTACTACTTACTATCCATGTTATCTTTTGAGATCTATTCATAAACCATTTCTGAATTTACGAGTTTACTTAAGTTAGATGGCCATTCCTAATTTAAGATGGAAGTATTAAGCTCACAAAAGATAAATTGCTAAAACATCAAACGCATTTCATGACATACACTAGAGATTCATTACATAGATCCCAACATTCCAACTATGAGTATTTAGCTCATAATGAGCAAACAAGACAAGAAATACAACTTAAACATAATTGTAACAATCATATTCAAGAGATACAAGATAGAAATTATACTAAGTGAGAGGATCCGAAGATACACTCCAAGAAGAGAGTCTCAAGGAGAGGGTTCAACTCCCACGTAGCACAATCAACAAGTATTGTGGCTTCTGTCGTTGCTGCAGCAATGATTCCAGCAATGATCTTCGCAAGTTTGGTAATGGAAGGTAGTTGTTGTACCCCAATTTTGTCCGATCCTTTTTCGCAATTATTGCTACGAGAAAAGTTTTTCAGGCTCATTCGATGCTGTCTCGTTTTAATTCGGGCCAACGCTTAGTACTTTGTTCAATCGGGCCGAAATGCCTTTTTGTCTAATTGGGCCCATACTTGCGTGGTTGACTTGTATTTCTACGATTCGCGCCTGTCTAGTAATATCAGACCTGATTTTAGAAAATTGTTCTAATTGGGCCTTATTTCAGTCATTTGTCTAATTGGGCCCATGTTTAGTCTTTTGATTGGGCTTGGCCCAATTTAATCATTTTCTTCCATTGTGACCAAAAACAACAAAATTGTCCATAGTCCAAATAATAGTTTACAGATATCACAAATATAATTTAAAATCAACAAAAATTAATTCACCAATATTTACAATAATCCAAAAAGTCCCAAAATACAAAAAATAATAAAAAACACAAAAAAACAGAAAACGAAAATACAAAAAAAAGAAACAGCAGCCACAGCAGCTTCTTTGGGCCTGTTCATGCTGAGCAAGATTCCTCAACAGGTCCAAATACCAGAAATAGGAAATAAAATCAGGTCAGAATCAAGTTTTCAATTTGCTAAACTTAAAATCTGCCTATAAAAACAAGCTTGAATCACAGAGAAAATCAGACACGAAAATTCAGAGAATAAACACAAAAAATGATTAGGATTTCACGCTGAAACCCTAGTCACAAAATATGAAGAAATTCAGAAACAGAAGCAGCAGAAATCTCAAGGTAGCAGAGCAGTAATAGGAAGAATAGAAGTTGGAGAACAGATTGGTTAGCTTCCACTCCTGTATATATCTATATTTTGTTAACTAGAATAGTTTAGAGTTTTAAAAATGTGAATATTAGTGTTGTAAGTAGATTAAGTTCTTTTTAAAAAAAAAAACCATGAACAGATTAGTTGATTAGAAAAATCACAAACAGATTAGTGTAATAGACTTAGTGTTTAAATTAGGACTGTAAATAGATTAGTTTTTTTAAGAAAAATCATCAGACTTGTAAATAAAAAATAAAAAATCAGAAAAAAAGGAATAAAAAAAATGGAACAGTAACAGACCTGAAGCTCCGGCCACTGTACAGTGGTCGTCGCCGCCGTCGTCCTCCCCCTCTAACCAGCCTTAGAAACCGAACCAGAAGCAAATGACCACCGTACGGTGTCATCTCCGTCGTTATCCCCTTCGCGTCACCGCGAACTCATCCGTGCTCCGCTCATTCGCAATCGCACCCCATCGAAATGCTTCGAGTGGGACGGCCAGTCAACACCGTCGTCACCACCGTCATCGTCGGCCAAGGAACGAATGACGTCATCAAACCAACCCACACCACCGCCAGTAACACCATCCCGCTCCTCCGTGTAATCCTCTCCCTTTCCCTCACCATGCATCGCGCTCTCTCTCCTCTCTTCCTCCCCATTGTCGTCGCTGGTCCGACGTTCACGCGGTGACCGTCGTGTTCACTGTCACAAGTCTGTCCGCCGTGAGCCACCGCGGACAAAACGCTGTTGTCTTCCCCTCTCTCCCGTCACGACGCTGCGTCCACAACTACCGTCCCTCTATCTCCCTCCCTGCGTGATTTTGGCCTCCCTCTCCCCGCGTCGTCCACCTCTCTCTTTCTCTCCACGAAATCCCTCTCTCTCCTGGCCGAAACCCTCGCCCCCTCTCTCGCCGGAAATCTCGCGCCTTCTCTCTCTTTCCCCATTCTGTTTGTTGCGGCGCATCTTGGATGGAAAAGGAGAAGGAAAATTAGGTCTAGGTTAAAATGAAGAGGGCTCTTATATCCCTCAGATTTTGTTTTATTTTTGTTTTATTTTTTATTCAGATTACTAAATACACCCCTGCGTTTCATCACTGTAACCTCCCCTGAAAAGCCCATGAATTCGTGGACCAGCAAGCTAACACTGGGACGCTGCTTTCCACACCTCCCTTTTTAAAAATACAAAACCCTGCAGCTAATGACAACCCATTTTACCACTACACCCCTTTTTCGTTCCTTTTCTTTTTTTCTACAAATAAATAATTTCTTTCACAAATCCACTTTTATTTTCTCCTATGAAAATAGATACTCCTTTTTTCAGAAAAATATAAATAGGGGACTAAGTCGACTGTACAGTCGGGTTAGTCTGCTTTTTAGGTCACTAATGAACCGTTACATATCATGTCCTAAAATCCCTATGTAAAACAAACAATTTCTAAATTAAAATAAACACAAACACATTTTTTTCCACAAATCAAATTTTCAAAATAGGGGGTTAAGTCGGCCGTACGGCCGGGTTAGTCAGCGTTCTAGGACGAGTGAGCCGTACGGCTCAGTAGTCCTAAAACCCCGATTCAAATAAAATCAAACCACCACACATCAAACTATCTTCAAAACTTCAAAAAAACTCCATTTTCACAAAGTAGGGGACTAAGCCGACTGTACAGTCGGGTTAGTCATCATTTTAGGACAAATAAACTGATCACTCAGGAATCCTAAAATCCCTAAATAAAATACACCAACAAACAAAGTCTTCTACCAAGAACTACGTGTGATTTGATTCTCTACCAGAAGATACGTAGGAGCGGAGGGCGCCGACCTCTGCCAATTGCACTAATAAAAAACCTTTTTTAGTCTTTTCCTAAATAATCCTTTTCTTCAATTCAAAAAATATCAAGTCTTTTTTTTTGACAAAAAAATATCAAGTCTTTTCTTTCTCTTAGTTTCCTCTAATTCACAATAAAAGGGTAAAATAAACATTTTCAAAATTAATATTTTTTCCTACAACTAATTAGCAGGTAACCTTCATTAGGAAGGATGTCGTGGGGTGCTAATACTTTCCCCACGCATAACCGACTCCCGAACCCTAATCTGGTCTCAAGGACCCTTATCCATTCCAAAAGGGATTTTCCAATGTTTGCCCTTATAATTAAACCTTGGTGGCGGCTTCATTTTTTGAACCTTCGAGAAATCCTCCGGATTTTTCGGTCGCTACAGTAGCGTAGGTAAAAAATGGTGGAAAGCTATTTCTAAACTTTCCTTTTCAGACCTAGCCTCCCATAAATGAAGAAGGAGGCTCCCTTTTATAGCTCTAGGGTACATGATCCAAGAAAACCCTAAATTTGAGGCGCCCTTTGTCCTTTGTGTGCCTAAAAATACAAGTGCCCAAGAAAAAGTGGAATATTCCTTGTTCAGGTGCTGGCACTAGCTGGACGTGCTCGTCCTTGCCATTACAGCTGTCCTTCGCTTCTTTTAGCGCGTCCCATCCTTCTCTCTCATCTTTCGCATACTTGCATTGCTATGGAAACTGATGCTGCAGCAATTGAACACACAATCAAAGCACACAAATAGGGCACCTAAATGCCAAATATTAAGAACTCAGGAATGCAACCTTCTAAACTTAAAACATAACATTTACACATGCTAACTTACTAATTACACGAGAATAAACAATGAATTAACCTTAAAAATGCATAAATAACTCTTATAAATAAGAGTTGTCACACCCCCAAACTTAATCAATTGGTTGTCCTCAAACAATGACACTTGACAAAGACACAACAAGATCTGATCAGCCACATCAAATTCATAATCTTCTTGAATAATAGGTTCGTCTTGAGCTTAACTTTCAGAATCCTCAATGGTTATATGCCTACCCAATCAGATTCCTAAGTTACCATGTTCATAGTGTGTGTGTGTGTGTGTGTGTGTGTGTGTGTGTGTGTGTGTGTGTGTGATCTCTAAGCCAGTTTAGGACAGAACAAGCTTCCAAAGTTCACTTAGCTAAAATAAGAGTGGTTTTCTTTTGATCATGCCAAAGAATTTTCAAAAGAGAAGGTAGTCTAACAACTTCAGTATAAGAAATGGGGGCTTCAAAGCACAACAAATGGCTTAGATAAACAAGTCAGATACTGGGCCAGTGCTCTATATTTACAAACTTTAACTTTGTTGCTGCAGCATTTTACATTTGATGACTTCCTTGTTGCAATGCCTATTTTTTTTTGACTTTTTGATTTTTTTTTTACAGGCAATTTGCAATCCTTACATTTATTTGCTTTGTACATATGTTTTATGCACCGACCCTTCATGTTTGGTCTTAGTATAACCGATGCACCCCCAAACTTAGTTTCATATGCTACCTTATATTTTTATTAAGAATTTGGCACAACCTAGGTCCACCAACACTAGCTTAGCATCAGATCCTTTTTAACTTGCTAAGCACTACCCTGAACACAAAGTAATGTGTGGGAACAAAGCTAACTTAGTTTTCTTAAATAGGGTAAACAGGATATTGCTGCAGCAACAGTTGCTGCAGCATTCACTCTTCTCACAGCTTTCATCACTAAGTTAGCTGAAGAAGACTCTAAATTTATTTATTATTTTTTTATTTATTTTTATATATGACTGATTTAATCTTACATAAAACAACTAAAAAAAACTTAACCTAAATCCCCCCCCCCCCCACTTAGAGCTGAGCAGTGTCCCCACTGCTTGTTCGTTTGGGAAAGGGATGATAACTTGACACAACTACACAAAACATGCATTTAACAAAGATAAAAACTAAAGCATAACTCTGAGAAAAAAAAATAAAGATAAAGTTTTAAGAGGGAGAAGGTTTTCCTGATGGTGCTCTAGGACTGGTTCTGGTCTTGCCTCCACGCTTGACTCTAGGCTTGTAGACTTTGGGCTTCTTGGCTATTGGTTCTTTGCCAGCATTGCCATCTTCTGTTGTTGCTGCAGCATCAGATTGCTGCAGCACTGGGTCTGCATCTGCAACAGCAGAACCAGCAACAGAAGATGGTTCCTTCAAAGTCAGCACTGTCTTGGCTACAAGCTCCAGAGCAGCCTTAGCTGCTGTAACTTTCTCAGCTTCTGCTATTGCTGCAGCATCACGCACAACATCATCTTCCTTGCCAGCACTTGCTGTAGCCACAACTCTTTCCATCTCTGCCTCTTCTTCAGCATTGACCCCAACACCTTCTGCCTCTGCTTCTTGGACCTTTTTAAACTTCCTCTTTCTTGACATTACCTTGATTCGTCCTTCAAACTCAGAAATCCTGCACAAAACAACAAAAACCACAAAACAATTTATTAGTTTAAAACTCTGGGCTGCCTCCCAGTAGCACTTGGTTTAAGAGTCCTCAGCCGGACTATCCTCTAATACTAGAGGTCCTTCAATTCAGTGGTGACCTTATCCCTCACCACAGGTTCACCATAATAGGATTTTACCTTCTGAATATTGACTTTAAAGCTAGATTTGGTTGCTTTATCATATAACTCCACAGCACCATGAGAATACAATTTAACCAGCTTGAATGGACAAGACCACCTGGACTTAAGTTTTCCAGGAAACAGTTTGAGTCTTGAGTTGAATAGCAACACTTGCCCCTCTTTAATGAGTTCCTTTTTCTAGATTTTTCTATCATGCCAAGCTTTGGTTTTTGCTTTGTACAGCTCTGCACTTTCATAAGCAAAATGTCTCATTTCTTCAAGCTCATTCAATTGTAGAAGCCTAGCTGCACCTGCCTTTTCATAATCATTATTGAGCTTTTTGATTGCCCAAAATGATTTATGTTGAAGCTCAAGAGGTAGGTGACAAGCTTTGCCATAAACAATTCTGTAAGGAGACATTCCCAAAGGAGTTTTGAATGCAGTTCTGTAGGCCCATAAAGCATCATCCAAGTGAACAGGCCAATCCTTTCTTGTAGGTCCTACCATCTTTTCCAGCACTCTTTTGATTTCTCTATTGGATAGCTCTGCTTGCCCACTTTTTTGAGGGTGGTAAGGAGTTGCTATCTTATGTTTTATTCCATACTTAGCAAGAAGGTTCTCAATCAATTTGTTACAGAAATGAGATCATTCATCACTGATTATAGCTCTTGGAGTCCCAAACCTTGTAAAGATGTTCCTTTGCAGAAATTTTCTGACAGATTTTGCATCATTGGTAGGTAGGGCTACAGCTTCAACCCACTTTGATACATAATCAACAACCACCAATATGTATAAATTGCCAAAGGATGGTGGAAAAGGTCCCATAAAATCCATACCCCAAACATCAAAGAGTTCTACCTCTAAAATGTTTGTTAATAGCATTTCATGCTTGCTGGAAATGTTACCAGTCCTTTGACAATTATCACATCTCTTAACCAATTCATGAGCATCTTTAAAAATGGTAGACCAATAATATCCAGATTGTAATACTTTGGCCGCTGTTCTCATACCTCCAAAATGCCCACCATATGGAGTTGCATGGCATTGCTGCAGCACCACTTGCTGCTCTTCTTCAGCCACACATCTTCTTAGAAGTTGATCAGGACACTTCTTGTACAGAAAAGGTTCATCCCAGAAATATTGCTTGATAAGATGAAAGAACCTTTTCTTCTGCTGAGAAGTCATATCACAAGGCACCACTCTACTGACCAAGTAATTCACAATATCAGCATACCAAGGTGTTGCAGCATCTATTGCTGCAGCAGTTACTGCAAGCAATTTTTCATCAAGGAAGCACTCCTTGATTTCTCCACTGTGATTACCTGCATTTGCACCTTCCAATCTGGACAAATGATCAGTAACTTGGTTCTCCACCCCCTTTTTGTCTCTAATTTCAAGATCAAATTCTTGGAGGAGGAGAACCCATCTTATTAACCTAGGTTTTGCATCTTTTTTAGCAATCAAATACTTAATGGAAGAATGATCAGTGAAAACAATTACTTTTGTGCCAACTTTGTATGATCTAAATTTATCAAAAGCAAAGACCACAACTAATAATTCCTTTTCAGTAGTGGTGTAATTCAATTGTGCATCAATAAGTGTTTTGCTAGCATAATAAATAGAATGAAAAACTTTGTCATACCTTTGGCCAAGGACAGCTCCTATGGCAAAGTCACTAGCATCACACATGAGCTCAAATGGTTTGCTCCAATCTAGAGTCACAATCACAGGTGCTGAAACCAGTGCCTTCTTTAGTGTGTTGAATGCTACTAGACAGGGTGCATCAAAGACAAATGGTGTGTCATGCTGCAGCAATTGACACAATGGCTTTGAAATTTTAGAAAAGTCTTTAATGAACCTCCTGTAAAATCCTGCATGCCCCAGAAAACTTCTCACACTTCTCACATTTGTGGGTGGAGACATCTTTTCAATTACTTCAACCTTGGCTCTATCAACTTCAATTCCCTTCTTTGAAATTCTGTGACCTAGAACAATCCCTTCTTGAACCATGAAATGACATTTTTCCCAATTTAACACCAGATTGGTTTCTTCACATCTATCCAAAATTTCCTCCAAGTTATTGAGACATAGTTGGAATGATTCCCCAAAGAATGAAAAATCATCCATAAATACCTCCATTGATTTCTCAATAAACTCAAAAAATTGACATCATGCACCTCTGAAAGGTAGCTGGTGCATTACATAACCCAAATGGCATTCTTCTAAATGCAAAGGTACCATAGGGGCATGTGAATGTGGTCTTCTGCTGATCCTCAGGTATAATGGCTATTTGATTATAACCAGAGTAACCATCGAGGAAACAGTAGAATTCCTTACCAGCTAACCTATCCAACATCTGATCAATGAATGGTAAAGGGAAATGGTCATTCTTTGTAGCCTTGTTGAGTTTTCTATAATCCATGCATATTCTCCACCCTGTGATTGGTCTTGTAGGAATCAATTCATTTTTCTCATTAGCTACCACTGTCACTCCTCCCTTCTTTGGAACACATTGCACAGGACTTACCCATGCACTATTTGAAATGGGGTAGACAATACCAGCATCAAGCCATTTGATTATCTCCTTCTTAACAACCTCTTTCATGATAGGATTATGTCTCATCTGCCCTTCAATACTATTCTTTGAATTTTCATCCAAAATGATTCTATGCAAACAGATGGTAGGACTTATTCCCTTTATATCAGTCATTTGCCACCCAATTGCTTTCTTATGCCTTCTTAGGGTAGTAATGAGATCATATTCCTGACTTTTGGTGAGGTCAGAAGCAATGATCATAGGCAAATAATCATTTCCCCCAAAAAGGCATACTTCAAGTGTTTAGGTAACTCTTTAAGTTCAAGTGAAGGTGGTTGCTCAATAGATGGGACATTCCTCTTGAAGCTTGGGTCTTCCAGTTCCAAAGATTCATACTTTCTTGACCAAATTTCCTTGACAGTTGCTTCATTATCCAGTATACCCTCTTCCACAAGTTCCTCTTTTGCTGAATCTGCCAGAACCTTGATTAGGTGATCTGATTGCTTGTGAAAATGCTTTTGAACAACTGCATCAAGTGAGACTACATATGAACATTCTTCAGTCCATTTTTCAGGAAACTTAAGAGCATTCACATTAAATTTGATCTCCTGGTCACTGACCCTCATGGTCAATTATCCTTTTTGCACATCAATGAGGGTTTTCCCTGTGACTAGGAATGGCCTTCTTAGAATGATAGGCACCTCCTTATCTGCATCAATAATCAATAATAACAAAATCTGCAGGAAAAACAAACTTTTCAACTTTAATAAGCACATCCTCTATTATCCCTTCAGGATAGGCAATGGACCTATTAGCTAACTGAAGGGTAACAGTGGTGGGTCTAGCAATTCCAATACCCAGCTGTGTAAATATAGATTTGGGCATTAAGTTAATACTTGCACCCAAATCACATAAAGCACGGCCAGTATAGTTTACCCCAATAGAACAGGGAATAGTGAAGTTGCCAGGATCCTTCAATTTTCTGTGAAGCTTATTCTGCATGATCATACTGCACTCTTCTGTCATTGCCACAGTTTCAAATTCCCCTAGCCTTCTCCTTTTAGTTAGCACATCCTTCATGAATTTTGCATAGTTGGGCATTTGCTGAAGGGCCTCAACTAAAGGAACATTGATGTGAAGTTGCTTTAGCACCTCTAGAAATTTGCCAAATTGCTTTTCTTCCTGAGCCTTCTTCAATCTTTGAGGAAAGGGTGGATCTGGCAAAGCTTGATCAAGCTTAGGTGAAGTTACTGGTGCAGAGTCAGATGCTGCAGCATCTGTTGTGGCAGCATCTTGTACATCATGTTTTTCATTTTTTTCATTTTTTTCATTCTGTTTCTTTCCACCACCTTGATCAAGTGATGGTCCTACCAAATCCTTCCCACTCCTTAAAGATATAGCCTTGCACGTTGGTACGTCTTTCCCTTTTGAAGATGAAGCTTCAGTAGTAGAAGGCAATGTTCCACTAGGTCTCTGGGTTAGAGCAGTGGCTATTTGACCAATTTGATTCTCTAAGATCTTGATGGCAGCCCCTTGAGTTTGATACTGAGTTTTGGTTTCATTCATGAAAGCTTTGAGCATAGCTTCCATAGAATTACCAGCTGCTAGGGCTGCTGCTGCCTTGGGTTGAGCAGGGAATCCAGGTGGTGTAGCTGGAGTTGCTGCAGGTGCTGCTGTACTCCATTTGAAATTGGGATGATCTCTCCATCCTGGATTATAAGTACTGGCATATGGTTTATGGTTTCTGTTGTATCTGACATAGTTGACTAAAATAGGGTTGGCTGGGAATTCTTCATATAGGTGACCTCCTCCACAGTAGACACAACTGGTAAACCCCACTGGAACTTGTTCAATTACTGTTGCAGCTTTGACCTCTGGTTTAGCTTCTGTTGCTGCAACATCTGCTGCTGCAGCACTAGGTGGATTTAACCATATTGGTAAGGGATGCCACTTGACCAGCTAAAGCAGTCATTTCACTAACTTCATGCATCCCAGCTACTTTCTTTTGAGCACTCACTCTTGTTGTAGGCCATTGATAACTATTTGCAGCAATTGTTTCAATAAGATTGTAAGCATCAGTATATGAACCATTCAATAAAACTCGACCAGAAGATGCATCAAGCATAAGCCTTGTCTGAGGTTCCAACCCATTGTAAAAAGTTTCCATTTGAAGCACAACTGGCAACCCATTATGTGGACATTTTCTTAGCAATTCTTTAAATCTTTCCCATGCTTCAAACAGTGTTTCAAATTCAGTTTGTCTGAAAGAGGTAATTTCAGTTCTCATCCTGGCATTCTTGATAGGTGGAAAGTATTTAGTCATAAACTTTTCAGCCATTTCATTCCAAGTAGTGATAGAGTTAGGCTCTAAGGAATTTAACCAAGCTTTGGCTCTATCCTTCAAGGAATATGGAAACAGCTTGAGTTTAAAAGCATCATCAGTAACACCAGGGAGTATGTAATTACTACAAACTTCTACAAATTGTTTTAAATGCAGATGGGGATCCTCAGTAGGTCCACCACCAAATTGGCCAACTATTTGAAGCATTTGAAACATCATGGGCTTAAATTCAAAGTGTGTTGTCGCAAGTTCAGGCCTTACTATGCTGATTTGCATAGTTAGAGGGTCAAAAATTGCATAATCCCTCAAAGTCTGTCCCTGTCATTAGCCATGCCCATGACTATTTGATTTAATACCTCTTGCTGATATTAGTTGACAGGAGGGTTTTCCATTTCAGTGGCATTGTGTTGAGAACCTTGAGCTGGTGTGCTCTGGGAATCATGTACAGAAGCCATGACAACAGCTCTGCCTAACTCAATAAGCCCTGGTCTACCATTGATCCTTCTCAACCTTCTGAATAGTCTTTCTATATGCTGCAGTAGCTACTGCTATAGCAACAGAGACATCACACAAAAAAAATGAGAAAACAAAAAAATCACTAACTTACTAACTAATTCAACAACAATTAAACTTTTCAATCCCCGGCAACGACGCCAAAAACTTGTTGTGTAAATTCGTGTGCAAGTATACACAGTCCAACAAGTAGTATATGATAAGAAAGTATCGTACCCATGAGGATTGAGGTCTAAAACGTGTTTAATTTGGTTAACAAATTAGTGAGGTAATTTAAATAGACACAAATTTTTGAAAACATTTTAAACAACAAATTAAGTAAAAGGGTGTGAAAATCAGTATTGAGAATAAGTTGGAATGTGTTCACTAAGTAACTCCTTTCTAGTGCAGTAGTGCTGCGTCTAATGCTGCAGCAATAGATGCTGACACAATAGTTGCTGTTTTGTCAAACACTTCCACTAGGGTTTCTCTACAAGAGTCTATGTCTTGACCCTAAATAGGTACTCCCTAGGCTACTCACGCACCCACAGTGTTCATCTCATGGATTTTGCCCTCCTATGTCTAGGGTTTAAGCAAGAAGCATTAAAGTGTCCTTTACTACTTACTATCCATGTTATCTTGAGATCTATTCATAAACCATTTCTGAATTTACGAATTTACTTAAGTTAGATGGCCATTCCTAATTTAAGATGGAATTATTAAGCTCACAAAAGATAAATTGCTAAAACATCAAACACGTTTCATGACATACACTAGAGATTCATTACATAGATCCCAACATTCCAACTATGAGTATTTAGCTCATAATGAGCAAACAAGACAAGAAATACAACTTAAACATAATTGTAACAATCATATTCAAGAGATACAAGATAGAAATTATACTAAGTGAGAGGATCCGAAGATACACTCCAAGAAGAGAGTCTCAAGGAGAGGGTTCAGCTCCCACGTAGCACAATCAACAAGTATTGTGGCTCCTGTCGTTGCTACAGCTATGATTCCAGCAATGATCTTCGCAAGTTTGGTAATGAAAGGTAGTGTAGGTAAAAAATGGTGGAAAGCTATTCTAAACTTTCCTATTCAGACCTAGCCTCCCATAAATGAAGAAGGAGATTCCCTTTTATAGCTCTAGGTTACATGATCCAAGAAAACCCTAAATTTAAGGCGCCCTTTATCCTTTGTGTGCCTAAAAGTACAAGTGCCCAAGAAAAAGTGGAATATTCCCTGTTCAGGTGCTGGCACTAGCTGGACGTGCTCGTCCTTGCCATTACAGCTGTCCTTCGCTTCTTTTAGTGCGTTCCATCCTTCTCTCTCATCTTCCGCATAATTGCATTGCCATGGCAACTGATGCTGCAGCAATTGAACACACAATCAAAGCACACAAATAGGGCACCTAAATGCCAAATATTAAGAACTCAAGAATGCAACCTTCTAAACATAAAACATAACATTTACACATGCTAACTTACTAATTACACGAGAATAAACAATGAATTAACCTTAAGAATGCATAAATATCTCTTATAAATAAGAGTTATCACCCACTACGGCGCCTAGGTGTCGGCCTGGATGTCATTGGAGGCATCCTGCAAAACATGTTTTGGCGCCCTCTAGGGCGCCTGGGTGCCGGCCTGGATTCGCTGGGTGTCGTCATGCAGAACATGTTTTGGCGCCCTCTAGGGCGCCTGAGTGCCTTCCTGGATGTGCTTGGTGCCATCCTACAGAACATGTGTTGGCGCCCTCTAGGGCGCCTAGGTGCCGGCCTGGATGTGCTGGGTGCCATCCTGCAAAAAACGTGTTTTGGCGCCCTCTAGGACGCCTGGTTGCCTTCTTGGAAGCGCTGGGTGCCGTCCTGCAAAACATGTTTTGGCGCCCTCTAGGGCACCTGGGTGCCGGCCTGGATGTGCTTGGTGGCATCCTGCAAAACGTGTTTTGGTGCCCCTAAGGGTGCCTAGGTGCCGGCCAGGATGTCCTTGCTGGCATCATGCAGAACATATTTTGACGCCCTCTAGGGCGCGTGGGTGTCGGCCTGGATGCGCTGGGTGCCGTCCTGTAGAACATGTTTTGGCGCCCTCTAGGGCGCGTGGGTGCCTGCCTGGATGTGCTTGGTATCATCCTGTAGAACCTGTTTTGGCGCCGTCTAGGGCGCCTGGGTGCCTTTCGGGATGTGCTTGGTTCCATCCTGCAGAACCTGTTTTGGCGCCCTCTAGGGCGCCTGGGTGCCGGCCTGGATGTACTGGGTGCGGTCCTGCAAAACATGTTTTGGTGCACTCAAGGGCGCCTGGGTGCCGGCCTGGATGTGCTTGGTGCCGTCCTGCAAAACATGTTTTGGCGCCCTCTAGGGCGCCTGGGTGCCGGGCTGGATGTGCTTGGTGGCATCCTGCAAAACGTGTTTTGGTGCCCCCTAGGGCGCCTAGTCCTGACCTGGATGTCCTTGGTGGCATCCTGCATAACATCTTTTGGCGCCCTCTAGGGCGCCTGGGTGCCGGCCTGGAGTTGCTGGGTGCCGTCCTGCAGAACATGTTTTGGCTCCCACTAGGGTGTCTGGGTGCCTTTCGGGATGTGCTTGGTGCCATCCTGCAGAACCTCTTTTGGCGCCCTCTAGGGCGCCTGGGTGCTGGCCTGGATGTGCTGGGTGCGGTCCTGCAAAACATGTTTTGGCGCCCTCAAGGGCGCCTGTGTACCGGCCTGGATGTGCTTGGTGGCATCCTACAAAACGTGTTTTGGCGCCCCCTAGGGCGCCTAGTCCCGGCATGGATGTCCTTGGTGGCATCCTGCAGAACATGTTTTGGCGCCCTCTAGGGCACCTGGGTGCCAGCCTGGAGTTGCTGTGTGCCGTCCTGCAGAACATGTTTTGGCTCCCTCTAGGGCGCCTGGTTAGCTTCCTGGAGGCGCTGGGTGCCGTCCTGCAGAACATGTTTTGGCGCCCTCTAAGGTGCCGGTTTGCGCTATGTTTTGCTGATCATTTCTTTGTTAAATTTTCAGGGCTTGCTTGTCGTCGAAGGAGAATTGTCTCTTCTCTGTTCTTGCCATTATCTCACGAATCTTTTTGCTGCTTTATTTTTACTAAGGTAAACTTTCCCGATCTTCAGTTTTTGTTTTTAGCTTTCTTGTTTTCGAATGTGTCTTGTTTCCAAATGTTTCTTGTTTCGTTGGAGTCCTCGGATGACCTCAGGAGAGGGGGTTGCCAACAAGTCTTGCCTATCTCATAATTGCTTGTTCTGCCCCCTATCCTGCAGGTTTATGGTGAGGACGAAGGAGACCGCCCGAATGTATGGGTCGTATCCGGGTCCAATTCCTACTATCCGGCAGGCTGGTTATCGTGTAGGAGGAGGATCGTTTGTGGTACATGATGATATTGTGCCTTTAGAGGAGGCAGGCGTGCCAGGCTTCGTTGTGGCCTCCTCCTCCTCCTCTGATGATGATGAGATTTCATCTGAGTTCGTAGTGGTGAAGATTGATGGAATTAATTATGACTGGGTTGCCCGTACCGTTCGATCTACTAGGAGTTTCTACTTGCAGGGGAAGGAGCCCCCCCGCTATATCCAAGAGGCACTTGGAGATGACTGGCGGGTTGAGGTGGTTGATCCAGATGACAAGATCTGTAGGATTCCTGATGGTAGAAAATTCATGATGTTCCATAGTGTTATTCATAAAATAGGGGTTTCTCCCTTCTTTACACCATTTCAGCTGGGAGTTTTAAACCACCTTCAGATAGCTCCGTCTCAACTCCATCCAAATTCGTGGTGCTTCGTGAAGTGTTTTGAGTTGGTGATGAAAGTCTTGAAAAGGAAGTGCAACGTCGTCGGGAATCCTCGGGCGGTACCACTCGTTATGAGTTCTTATGCTTGAGGTGTCGGTCAAGTTGTGCTTTCTTTCAAATACATTCAGATAGTCAGCATGATTGGAGGTATAAGTATTTTTACCTCGTCCCGTCGAGTCAGGAAGTTGTTAACAGCATGGGTTTCTTTGATGAACAGGGGTGTTTGATTGGGGATAAGTTTCATTTTGGATGGTGTAATGCTGATGCCGATCGTACTTCTCGGTCTTATCGTGTCCTTCCATCAGAGGGAATCGTCAGTCGTTTAACCAGTACGCCAAAAAGGATTTTGTGTAGTGAGCTGTCTAAGGCTTCAACTATTGACGAAGCTATTGAGCTCTTAGGTTGTTTGTTAGGATTTTTGAATCTTCATTTTCTTCGTCGCGTTATCCTTCTTTTATGCCGCTGACCTTTTTTTATTGTTGTCTTGCAGATAAGATGGCCGCCCCACATTCCTTTGATAAGTGGCTTCTTGGGCTGGGAGGAGAAAGCCTTTAAATGCAGAGCTTAATGAGGAAAGCAGTCCTATTCCCACCATACCTGCTGCTGCCCGTCCCTCCACGGGATCTCGCCTTAGTCTGGGAGCACCTAGCCGGGCTGGGAGAGATCTCTCTGGAGTGCCATAGATTTCAATTGATGTTCGTGACAAAGGAGTTTGTGGGGAAGGGTTTCTACCGCCCATGATGTGCAAAGTAAGTCTAAGCGTAAGAAAGGTTGCACCAAGCGCCCTCCTGCTGTTGATTGTTCTTCCCCTGTTAGGTGTACCCCTCCTGTGGTTGATTGTGAGGCCGAAATCAGCTTCTCTGCTGATGAGCGCGATCATTTCTGGGAGAACTCTTTCGAGCTTGCCATGCGCATGGTCAAGTCTACACGCGAAGTGGGAGGCAGAGAGGGGGCTTGGTTCTGGATCAGGTAGGGTAGTCTCTTTTTTTTTTACATATCTGTTTGGGTGATCTTACGTAGGGGCGAGCGAGGAGAGGGATCGTCTCATCGTGGACAAGAACAGACTTTAAATGGAGCTACATGGATCCCTAGAATCCACTCGCCGAGCCAACGAGTCTGCTCGCCATCACCAGAAAGACAGAGAGGAGGCCTATGCTGAGAGGGACGGGTACATGAAGAGAGTGGAGGAGCTCCGAGTTCGGCTCGAAAGTGTTCAGTCTGAATTAGAGAGCCCGAAGAAACTAAAAGATGAAGCTGAGGAGAAGGTGCAGATGGTGGTCGACACAGTTGTGGACTTTTCCTATGCTGCTTATGACAAGGCTTTGAGTCATGTTCAGTGTCTGTATTCGAATGCTGTTTTAGAGCCGAGCGTTCTTCAGTTTGATCACGAGGTTCGTGATGGGAGGATTGTCAAGTATCATCCCAACAAGGTTGACTTCGATGTCATTGCCCCCTGATCGTTTCTTTCAGTTCATTTGTTTTTGGCTATGTAATTTGTCTTTGTCTTGTTGGATTTCTTTCTGTATCTCGCTTTGAAGGGCCTTACCGTTTCCGGGATGACCATCTATGTTACATTTTGACTTATCCATGTTTACTTTTTGTCAGGCTTGTTCTTTATGACTGGTGCATGTTGGATGGCATCGGGAGTAAGTCGTGCCTTGCGCATCCGGATGTACAATACCATATCACCCCGTGGTCAGGTTTACTCTGTGGGGTAGTTTATAAGAACTCGGTCTGATTCTAAGTCGCCCATCAGAGCTTGCGACACGTTTTAAGTCGCTTCGCGAAACGAGTAGGTCGACTCGAGCCTCGGTTTGTAGGGTAGCGCAAACGATCGCAGCGTCGATCTCATGCCGCCCATTTTTACCATCGGGCTTTCACATTAGTTGCCTGGTCCCCCGCCGCTGGTGTTAGGACCTGGCTTTCTATCCTGCAAGTAACAGCAAGTATTGCAAAACGATATCTTGAATCATTAGGATAAAATTTCATTCATTCACACATATTAACGGTTCATGCTATTACATTGATTTATGATTCATGTTTCGTTCATACAACAAATTTCCTTAGTTTATCAGCGTTCCAAGTTCTAGGTATTGGTTCCTTTCTCAAAGTTTCCAGCTTGAAAGCTCTGTTTCCGGTTTCTGCAATTATTCTGTATGGACCTTCCCAGTTAGGGGCTAACTTTCCTTGGGATGCATTCTTCAAACCTCGTCTACCCTTCGTAGGACTAGGTCTCCCACCTCGAAGGTTCCAGGGACCACATTGGCATTAAACCTTGCAGCCATCCTTTGCCTGATCACCATGTCCTTCAGCGCTGCTTGATTTCTAAATTCCTCTACGAAGTCCAACTCCTCTCGGAGTCATTGCTCATTGGCTTATGGAGGATTTGGGTGCTTGGTCCTCCAGTTTAACTCTCCGATTTCGATGGCTATGACTGCTTCTCTTCCGTATGCGATCCGAAAAGGTGATTCTCCAATTGATGAGTGCGGGGTAGTTCTGTAGGCCCACAAGACGTAGGGTAGTTCTTCCGGCCAGCAACCCTTTGCTTCGTCAAGTCTCCTCCGTAATCCTCTCAAAATTACTCTGTTGGCTGCCTCTGCTTGTCCGTTGGTCTGAGGGTGTTCTACCGATGTGAAGCGGTGTTTGATGCCCAAGTCGGCCATCAGTTGGCTAAAACCTTTGTCTGTAAACTGTGTGCCATTGTCAGTGATGACTACCTCCGGTATAACGAATTTGGTCATGATATTTTTCTTAAAGAACTACATGCAATTTTTTGCCGTGATAGTGGTCAAGGGATCAATAGTGATTGGGCCAATCCATGTCCAATTGCTGAATGAGCCTCTTGGTCCAGTCCCGAAGAAGATACATACCAAAACAAATATTGATAGATCTGAAAACTTTGCTTCTCTATTTTGAATCTCGACACCCTGCTCTGCATGCATTGTCACCAGGTTTATCTTTATAGCTTTTCATTTTTAACAAGCTTATGCTTTCCTCCTAATCTTTTTTTTTGACAATGCTTTCCTCCTAATCTTCTTTTGTCATTTTTTGTCTCCATCTTCTTCCTAACCACTTAGCAGAGTCTACAAGCGCCTAATGGTTTTACGGGGAAACAACATATTCCTACCACTGCTAAGTGGTTTTGTAGCTACCCTGAAGTGGTATTGTCATTGTGGCTGCTTAATACCAGTGCACGGTGGTTATTACCAAAAACCACAATAGAAAAATTATAAGGGAAAATCTAAAGATTAAATTAAGTGTTTCATTTGTAAGCAATATCAAAATGATTCTCTCATCCAATGCACGGGAATGCAATGAACACAAGTTTTGGATCCAACCTCAAGGGTTAAATTGTTTTAATGTATATTATATGATCAAAATGCTCCATGTAACACCCTAATATTTCAACCATGGAAGAAATATCGGAACGCATATCATAGCATACATCAGAGTAATATTTCTAATCTAAGATATTGAACAAACTAAAACTTTGATGACAACTCATCCAACTATCCTTTTTAAAACCATCACAAGTTATTAAAAGGTTTACATACAACATCAAACCAAGGGTCCAAAGTCGTCGTTTCACACTTAATTGTTCAACATCTCAGATTGAAATAAGATAAACGATATATAACTTCGAAACAAGTCTAAGTCATATAATCGAAGTACATCATGAACTAGGGAGCTAAACAAAATACAAATGACCACTCAAGAAAGCTTATTATGTTTAGTTTCTGAAAAATATTTTTACTTTCCAAAATTATGAGCCATTTAGTATAGTTTTTCAAAACCACCTGACTGGTTCCTAAACTAGATAGATTCTGTCCTCTAACTTATAACACCCCTAAAATGACCAAAACTCAACCAAATGGCATGAGACTTGAGCCTAAACCGAAGAAAATTGAATTTAGTTTTCAATGAAACAAGAACCATTCAAAAGGAGTTAAAAGGAAAACATTATACACGAAATACTGAACCTATACACAGAATCGTTCAAGAATTTTGACCTAAATTGTGACGACTATATCTCCAGTTATACCAACCCAAAAACTTCCAAACCAATGCCAAAAATGAAGAGCATTAAGTCTAGTTCCCAACAAAACAAACCACACGAATTTAGGACAAGCAGGGAGTTCACAATTACTCAAAAACCGGACCTATGTCATGAATGGTTCAAACAGAATTTCCCATAAAACAATTGCACAATTGACACCACTAATCATCAAAATTTCAGTAACCACATACAATAACAGTATATTAACTTCAGAACAAACACATTCAAAGAGAAACAAAAGATTAGAATCGAAGAACTCACAAGTCTCAGAGTGAAATCCAAGTTCGTCTACCAAGCGATTCCCAAAACTCTCGAAATTGATCCCGAGGCACCCACAAGCTCGAACTCAGCTGAAAACACCCTATCGCATGAATTCCAAGCTTCAAATCTGTACCTTATGTATGTGAAACAGAACACACGATATTGTTCATGTAGTTCGGCCAAAGTTTGCCTACCTCTGCGACTACAGAGTAGCTGTAGTTCCGTTTTATTGATTATGTCTCGATGATCCTCAATACCAAATACAAGAGAGTTTAAATAGTCTTCTCTAAGAAGACCTAACGGGCCTGAGCCAAAGCATAAGCATATAAATAAATCTACACAACTACTATTTACAGCTTTCTTATTTTCCTTATTCACATCCCCCCTCAAATTGATGCGGGTCATCAAGGAGCATCAATTTGTTGACAAGAAACTGATGGCGTGGAGAAGGAACAGCTTTGGTCAAAATGTCTGCAACTTGAAATTGAGTATTGATATGAGGGATGGATATAACGTGATTATCATAGGCTTCACGAATTGCATGGCAATCAACTTCGATATGCTTAGTACGCTCATGAAAAACTGGATTTGCAACAATCTGAATGGCACTTGTATTGTCAGCATAGAGAGATGTCGGTTCGGTTTGAGGAAATCCAAGTTCACCCAAAAATACCACGAAGCCAAAGTATTTCGGAGCATGCCGTAGACATAGCACGATACTCCGATTCGGTTGAGGACTTAGAGACTCTCGCTTGCTTCTTACTTTTCCAAGAGATCAACGTAGAACCAAGAAACATGCACCAACCAGTGACAGAGCGGCGAGTGTCGGGACACCCAGCCCAATCAGCATCACTGTAGGCACTCAACGTAAGTGGGGTTCCATTAGGAAAGAATAAACCCCGTTGAGAGGTACTTTTCAAGTAGCGAATTATACGACGAACCGCTGCCAGGTGAAGATGACGAGGAGAATGCATGAACTGACTTACTTGCTGAACAGCAAATGAAATATCTGGTCGTGTAATGGTCAAGTAGTTAAGACTACCCACGAGCTGTCGATACAATAACGGATCAGTCAAAAGTTCTCCCTCGTCACAGTGGTATTTAACATTAACTTCAAGAGGAGTATTCATAGGATTAGCAGATTCGGGGCCAGCCATAGCAATAAGGTCGGTGGCATACTTATGCTGATGGAGAAATATGAACCTCGAGTCCAAGAAAATAATGTAACAGACCAAGATCTTTCATTTGAAATGAGGCTTGAAGCTTTTGTTTAACTTCCTGTATGGATGCTGCATCAGAACCCATAATGATCATATCATCAACATAAAGAAGGAGAAGAACAATGCCCGTAGATGTGCGGTGAATGACCAAAGACGAATCATACTGACTATGAGTAAAAGAGAACCCAAGTAGAGTGGAACGGAATTTCGCATACCATGCTCTAGGTGCCTGTTTCAAACCATATAGAGATCGTTTGAGCTTGCACACCCCCTTAGATGAAGAGAAAAGGCCCTGAGGGGGAGTCATATAAATATCTTCAGCCAGGTCTCCATGAAGAAATGCATTCTTGACATCCATTTGGTGGAGAGACCACCCATTAGAAGCAGCGATAGAGAGCACCATTCTAACAGTAGTCACTTTAGCAACTGGTGCAAATGTCTCATCATAATCAATACCATATTCCTGCTTGTTGCCTAAGGCAACCAATCGAGCCTTATACCGATTGAGAGATCCATCAGAATTCAATTTCATAGAATAAACCCATTTACAGCCTACGGGTTTGACAATGAACAATATCCCAGGTGAAGTTGTCCTGAAGGGCCCGAAGTTCCTCATTCATGGCATTTACCCAAGACACATCTTTAACAGTCTGCGAGTAACAAGTAGGAATAGATGTGCCAGATAGAGAAGAAGTTAAAGCAGTATGAGAGGAACCAAACCTGTCTGGGAAATATCTGTCAGGTGCTCGAGACGATCTACCAGAACGCCGTGGTGCCGGCGGTATAGGGTCAGAACCAAGATTAGGATCGGGATCAGGATCAGGAGCAGGATCAGGATCAGTGTCTGAAGGGGAAGTGGGAGTGAGTCCTGTTTTATCAAAAAATTGCGGAAGTATAGCAATATCATTCAAACCAGGAGAAGAGTAAGGAAACATAGACTGATTATCAAAAAATGTCACATTCCTAGAAATGCGAAAACGATGGTTAGAGACATCATAACACACAAAACCCTTATGAGACTGACTATACCCCATAAATGCAGGCTGTAATCAGGCACAAAACATACACACCCAAAAGTATGTAAACGACTGTAATCAGGCTGAGTTTTAAAAAGGCGAAAGTAAGGAGAATCAAACCCAATCACCGTGGAAGGAAGACGGTTGATCAAAAAACAGCTGTGGAAAGAGCCTCCACCCAGAATTTGGATGGAACAAATGCCTGGAGAAGTAAGGTACGTCACATCCAACAAGTGACGTTTCTTACGTTCTGCAACACCATTTTGCTGCAATTGAATATAATAATATTATAATAATATTTTGACCTGAGAGAAACAATCAAAGTTAGAATAAAATATTATAATAATATTTTGACCTGGGATAATAATTTTATCACTTCATTAGTGTGGGTGATGTATTATAATTTTTTTTTGAGTAACAATTAGTTTTAAATTTAAATTTTTAAAGCCTTTTAGTTAACACATTGAAAACCAATTAAGTGTTTTGTTGATAAACCGTTGCAAAAGATCATTAATTTCTCCACACTCCTAAGGTATCATCTCTATCCACTATCATCCATTTTCTACTTCTTTTGTCCACTCCATTTGTTGTTCAGTCTGTTTGGTTACAATATCTCTGTTGGGTGATGTATTATAAAAAGTACGTCTTTTAAGAGATGTTTTATTCTACAAAAATTGCTCCCAGGAATCATGATTTTGATGTAATTCTAAACCTTGGGGCCTTGACTATGCTGGGAATTTCTTTAACGTGAATCAGTTTTTGTTTTGCTTTTGAATCTGCGTTGAATGAAGTACAAAATTGTTTGTTGATATTATGTATGTTTGTTATGCCCTTCTCCCATATTTCTACACAGGTGAGTGAATGAAAATATTTAAGTAAAGCTGACCTAATTAGTTCCCCTGTTGAATTGTTAATAATGTTAGCATCAGTTTTGCTTTCATTTAGATTTGATTTGAGAATGCTGCAAAATTTTAATTATAAAGAATATGGCGCATAGGACGATGAAGTCACTCCACTTTTAAATCAAAGAAAGTTCCTTATGATTTAATCTACATTTGCTATGTCAAGTGTGATCAATAAAAAAAAGACTTAATGTAGTTCCCTCTTGATTTAATTAGCCGCCTCATATTATAAGTCCTCAATTATAGTTCTATATGGACTGTGTAACACCCCAAATCTTTCCATCTGTTATTTTCAATGTTTTTTTTCCGTGTAAAGTGTCATAGTACTTGCCATGATGTTTTTGTGTACGTTCGATTTGAAATTATATAAGACTAGTTGAATTTTAAGTACAAATAACTATTTCTTATTTTGATTACTTATGTTATAAATAATAAATAATTATATAACCAAGTTATCCATATTTTGAAATTACTATTCATATTATAGAATTGTTAAAATCAGATTTATTTAGTGTTTAATAAAATGCTTTGAAAATGATTAATATGAGTTTTAGACTTTTAGTAGGCAGCACTAGTTTTATTTCTTACACCCTTGAGTACTAGACTAAATTTTTTCAACTTCTAAAGTGAAGCCCAATGATTGAAGTTGACCTAATTCTCACCTTGCTTTCTTCACTCTTGTCAGCCGAATCCACTCTTGTTTTTCCTCCCCAATGGAAGCAATTGAGTTCTTCCCCTTGGATTTAATTTTTTTTATTATATTAAATCCTCATTGTATCACCCCTTGATCCACACTCCATGACCAATACCCATTTCTCATCTTTGGAAAGCAATCATTCCTATATATATCCCATCTATTGTTGTTCACGTGGAGAGCTTTAATCCACTTTCATATTCTATGTAGATCCTACTAAGATGGGTTTATAGACTTATATCACCGAAGCATCAAAAGACAGATTCATTTTCATTGATAAACTTATCTTATCACCGAAGCCAAGATGCCCTGCAAATATCACCGAAGAGAGAGACTCAAAGAATTATATATTACAAGTTTTATGGCTTGGTGGAATTTTAATTGGTCACAACATTTCGAATACTTAAGGGGATGGCTAAGGTGCAGGAAGTCTAGTTTATAACCCATCGAGATGTTGTCTTCCATGATATTGATCACTACCAACGTTAACCGGAATAGCAAATGTCATTTTTATTTCATTCGCACTTTACAGTGAATTTGATGCCACTCTCTTGTTTGGTGAGACATTTTCCGGTCTTTCTTTTGTGTCAATTTTTACTCTATTTTGCCACGTAATATTTTTATTATATATTTAATACTAGTATTTGTACTCAACATAATTTTACAGTCACATTTCATCATCATTGTGAACTCGTTGGCGATCAATTTAAATATCAACTCGTTTGTTGTGTGGACTACCGTGCCAAAATTCCATTTTAAATGTGTTATGTACGAGATCGTCAAACCAGGTACGGGGGAGGATCTTCGGGTTATATTCGGGTCGTAGGATATTATTAAGGTTGTAGGGATTTTCATTAATCCCTTGAACACCTAACTAAATATGCAGTGGCCTCGTATAACAAGGCCAGCACCTAATGAATTATTTTAAAGCATGTGATTAACGATTTAATTATAAATTATGGAGCTTGTATGTATGTTTGCTATTGATATTATTTGTAAGATTTCTTTTTATTGAACTTATGAGTTTATAGTGTTAATTGTAATTATCTTGAATGTCGTACATGGTATGCTGTTTGATACTCATGTGTGTGTGAATATGGTAAGTTGTATCTTCTGATTATTGTATGTCCTTTTTTATATTATCATATTGGTACAAATCGATTAAAGTAAATTGTTTGGGTGTTCTGGTTTTGTGATGAAATTGGGACAAATTATATGGATTCAAATAACTAAAGGTGCGAGTCAAACATGCGTGTCTTTGTCACTATCTTTCTTATACTATGAGATATATGATTATGACTTGATATCAGTGTGATGAGCTACCTAGCCTGTAACATGTGAGAATGGTGCTCAGTTGATACTGTGACTACACTATGATTGTGTTTGTGATATGTGGTTGCGCGTGTTGTGATATGGTATCCTTGAGTCTGAGTCACCTAGCAAGTGAGAAGCGAGAATAATAATTGAGTCGTGTTATGGCAAACCTAGTATCTTTGAGTCCGAGTTACCAAGTCTGTGAGAGGCGATTCAGTAGTCAAGTGATGCCATATTTGACCCAGTGTGGTTGAGTCTCAGTTAGCTAGCCTGTGAGAGGCGAATAGAGTCTCCAAGTCTGAGTTACTTAGGCTGTGATGAGAGGCAATAATGGTGTTGAAGTGATAATATAACTCACTTAGTTTCATTGAGTCTGAGCTACCTAGCCTATGAGAGGTAAAGATGGTGCTCAGGTGCTGTTGTGTTTGGTTACGTGTCATTGAGTCCGAGTCATCTGGCCCTAGGGTGAGGCAAAGATGGTTCTCCTTTTATTCTTTCTAATAAGAGTCTAGGGAGAGACATTCTCGTGTTTGCTGTATGAGACATGCATATCATACCTTCGCGACACATGATGATTTGTGATTTATGGCAATTTATGACTCGTGATTATCTCCTTGAAAAATTGATGTTTGTAATGACTTGTTGGATTTACTTTATATAAGAGTTCATCAATTTCAACCTTTTACCTTTGCTTGAAAAAAATGTGTAACCTATATGTATTTTAAAATACATGTTATTTCAGAGTATGTTATTCAATTAATTTATTGTTGTGCTTAAATTAAATTAGACTAGTGTCTGCCTTGATGTTTATCTTATGGTCTTAATATGGCTCGAATGTGATTATCACCGTACAACCACATTTTTCAGATAATTCTAATGGGTTACACGCCTTAGTTGAAAGTCTATTTCTGTGGGACGTTCTCGGATATGGGATGCAAGTCCCTATGTTCTTATAATTGTATGGTGTCAAGCTCTGACTAGGTGTAATGTAGGGATGATGGGTTTTATTTCATTGTATTTTTATTTAAAATGGAATTCATTATATATCTCTGTATATGTAAAGAAAGGAAATGCGTGTGGCACCTTTTTGCCCGAGCGTGAATAAAATTAGCTACATCCAATATGTAAATTTTCTAATACTTTATTCACGTTATTTTAATTTATTTCAAAAAGGTCATCTGATTTTTCGCAAAATTCCTTATTCGATAGTTTTGGGAAAGGGGTGTGTGCCATATCGATCTCTTTATGGTTTTAATCAATTGCCTGTATTATTTAATTTTTAGAGTTTGAAGGATAAGAATTTCTTTATGTAAAACCCCGGTATTTTTATCGAGTAAAAATATCCAAGTGCATCATCCCTAAAGCACCAGAGATATAAAATTCCTGCATAGATACTGAACACTACAATATAGTTCTCGCTGAATAACAACAAAACAGTCTTAAATACAAATAAGACCCAAAAAGATTCCTTGACCTTAACCTTCAGGAAACTATAGTGCTCAATATCATACAAGAAAGCGGAATAAGGTCATAACACTAAGACATAGAGTCATATTACATAAACAACAAAAGGAAATATAAACTTAAGCATAAAAGCTAAGTCATCAGCAGTCGCCCGAGCTCAACCTACTCGTGCCTCTTGGATTTTCGCTGTCCCTGTTTCTCTGTAAAACAACAACATTTAAACAGTGAGATACAATCTCAGTGAGTTCTACCGAGACCCCTATCTACACTCTCGGTTCAATTATGAAACCTTTTTATCTCGTATTTAATTTATAAACCACGTGCATTTTTAACTTAGCACGACACCGACCCCAGACATGGTAATCCCGGTGAATCGCACTACATAACTTTAACACGGCACTGACCCCTGACATGGTAATCCCAGTGATCCGTATTATATAACTTTTAACACAACACCGACCCCAGACATGGTAATCCCGGTGAACCCCCTTACCAATAGTACTTTCCCTAATGGTATAGGGCCTAGGGTAAGGGATCATGACTGCCCCGCCTAGTATGTTAACATGGGTCGTCACCCAACTCGATATATTATATATATATATATATATCTACACTAAATGAACATTTTTGGTTCATCTACACTTGACCGCTAGTTGAACAGTTAGTTACATGTAATAACGTATTACGTGTTCGCTTACACACACTATTTTACGGTTTTTCAACATGATTATCACCAAGAAAACAACTCATTATACAATTTAAATCATTCATTTGATTAGGCCTTTTGATAAGCTTTCAAACGCACCTGAGAACACCTCAATCGGGTTCCCGGATCAAAAGTTATCGCGAAAACAAAATCAGTGACTGTTGCTGAAAAACTGCAAAACGTCGCGACGCGAACAGATTCCGCCGCGACGCGAAAAGTGACAGAAACGACTCTGTAACAATTTCTGGAAGGGGTCGCGACGCGATGGGTGCTTAGAAAGTGCAGATTTTGCGGTTTCTCGCGAAATTCGCTATTCCGCTCAATTCCGATTCTTGTTCTGATTGAAAACAGTCCAAACAACCAGAAAAACAGATTCAATCAATATCACACAATCAATCAAATCAATCAAAAACTCAATCTAAACGAATTTTATCAAAATACGATATGTTTCGAAATAACGGTTTTCGACTCAAAATCTTCCGAAACCAAATCACGAAAAATTCATTTCGAAACGGAATAATCCTAAACGTGAGTAAAACTCACCCTTGAAGCGAGAGTCGATACCGAGCCGAAATCACCGAGACTTCAAAATCCCAAAACGGAACCCTATAATCACCAATTCGCTTCACACTTCGATTCGAACCTCAAACGCGTTCAATCTTCCTTGGCTTCGTTCCTAATCATGTTTCAATCATCAATTTCGTTCCCCAATCCATGATTTCGACTAATCCCTCACTTAAACCTTAAAATTCGAATTCATTAAAAAGGGGAAAAAATGGGGTGAGAGAATACCTAGTCCATGGAGAGCAAAAATGGAGGGGAGATGATGTTGATGATGAACTATTAGGATGATGGGTGATGACCTTCTTCTTCTTCCTTCTTCTTCTCTTCTTTTCTCCTCTTCTCTTCTTTTCTCCTCTGTTTCCTTTCTCTTCTTCGTTTCCTTTCTTTCTTCTTTTTTTTTCTTCAATTCTTTCTTTCTTTATATATATATATATATATATATATATATATATATATATTAAGTGGTAATGTGGTCAAATGACCGCATTGCCTTTAATCTCTAATTTCATTTCTAAATCGTCCTTTACCCGTATTAAACGGTTAGCGATCCTGAGACAACCAATAATTAACTTTAGCACTCAATAATTTTACCATTTAAGTACTAAATTAATTCAATTGGGTTAACATCCAAATAATTTGATTAATTATTTTAAGGATGTTACACTTTACATGTGGTAAACAACATGACATGGCAAAAATTAAGGTTCTAAACATTTTCATATTAGACAAGTTGCTGCAGTTGGAACATTTCTAGCTTAGTTTGGTTTTATGTACCAACAAACTGATTGTAGATATAATATAAAATATTATAAAACACTGACGAGTGACATCCATGATCTCTCACCTTATAAGGCGCCTACTGTTTAACATTTTTGTTGACAATCTCCTACTCTTTAATTTCTTATGTATCTTTATCAAAATTCGTATTAATATAATTTTAACATAGAATTTATATTTTTTTTGAGTCAAAAAACATAAAATTTATAGTTTTTTACTATATACCGTGCGTAGCACGGGCCTACATATTACATGATTTTGTTTTTTTGTTCTCATTGTTTTTTCTGAATAGAGTTTTCTTATGTAGGTAAATTTATTTTAAAAATTTGAGATACAATCTTAAATAAAATTAAAAGATTCTTATGTGTACAAGAGTATTTTAGTACTAATATATATATATATATATATATATATATATATATATATATATATATTGTAATATAAGGCATATCAATGTATTCCAATTCAATTTATGGAACCATAATGTCTCTCGCTGTTGGTTGCCTTGGCAGTTTCAGCGACACAGGGATGTCGGCTCCTGGGCTCGAACCCGAGTGTGGCCGGTGGTAGTGTGTGGTGTTTATTTGCCAATTTATCTAAGTAGACCAAAAACAATTAATGGAAACATAATTTATTTTATGTTACAAGTGTCATTTAATTATTTTATGTTCTAAATAATTTGATTTAACTATTTATCAACCATAACTAATTTTATTTTATATTACTAAATCTCACTTGACTCTTTTTAACTTACATTATTTTTGAACGATTTATTACTCATTATTCAATATAAATCTTTTAGAACTTTTTCCCGTGCATCGCACGGGTAAGGATACTAGTTTTTTTGACAAAGCCCATTAGAACTATTATAATGGGTTTACGTTATTGTCAATTATCCTTTTTTAAAATGATTGTCAATTATACTTACTCTTTTACATTTATATATAATTAATTTTTCAATTAATGCAATATCATATTTGCATTTAATGCATTAATAGAAAATTAATAAATGGTCAAAGTGGTCTCACCATTTTTCTATATAAACGCATACCCAAGAAACACATTCTATGAACAAAATGGCCACCACAAAGAATTCTACTCTCAAGTTTGCTATTTTGTTGGCTTTCTTCTTCATCATTGCATCATGTATAAAACAAATGAGTGAATTTTCTATATGCATTGCGTTATGATTTTTCATGTTACAAAACCTTCACTTAACTCTTTCACATGTTGCATACAAAATTTGTTCTTATTGTCATGTTGTTTGTGTTTGCAGATATGTGCGTAGATGAAGTAAGAGGAGTTACCTTTGGATCGCCATGTAAAGTCGATAAAGAGTGTGCTAAAATTGATCCTCCTTGTGGAGCACAAACTATTCCCCGTTGTTGGTACCACAAGTACTGTGGATGTGCTTTAATACCACCTTCCGCCAGTAATATTCCATCGTAATCATATTGTATATGGTCGAGAATAATAATATATGAAAGATGAATAAGGACTGATTGTTACATCATAATTTTTTTTTCGAATCTTACGTAATTATATCGATGAATCTTCAATTTCTCGTGAAGTTGGTTCCTTTCGCTTATTGATGCTTACTGCAATCGTGCGGTAGTATTCCAAGATAAAATATTTTTCCCATATAAACTTATTATTGATTATGAATTTCTTTTAGCCTTAAGTGCAGTTTTGGTTTCATAGTTTTATAGGATCCGCAATTTTGGTCCTTTTTTATCTCTCGCAATTTTAGTCTCCCTCATTTTTTTCCTAGCAAATATGCTCCCCCAATTTTATCAAATCCGCAAATGCCGTCCCCCTATTAAATTGCAATCCAGTTTATGACAAAAAAGTTGACGCAATTAGGTATTGACGTGACAGTCATGTATCGTTCAATTGTTAATCACTAGTGCAAAAGTAGACATGGTGGCAAACTTGTAATTAAGAGGCAAAACTCGCGAGTTTTAAAGTCAAGCGAATACACGCCTGACTTCTAAAGTGAAAAAATAGGAAAAAAATTAGACTTTAGAAGTCAGGCGTGTATTCGCCTGACTACATAAGTAGACACGGTGACAAACTTGTAATTAATGGTGAAATTCTTTTTTTCTATTTTTGTACTTTAGAAGTCAGGCGCATACACGCCTGATTTCTAAAGTACTAAAATAGAAAAAAGAATTTCACCCAAGTATGCGAACCCTAGCTATCTCTCTCATTCACGCACACTCTCCTCTCTCATTCACGCCATCCACCTCCCTGAACCACCATTCTCCAGATCCACCTCCCTAACCTCCTGACCCTCCATATCCACCTCCTTGAACGCCCCCTCCCTGAACCTCCTGACCCTCCGTTCCTCTCCCTCACCTCACCGTCGTGTTTCTCACTCGCAAACCGAAAATGGGGGTTCTACTCACCTCACCGTCGTGTTTCTGACCCATTCATTCGCAAAAACGCGAACCCTTATCTCTTGTATCAGACACAACACTCACTGTTCTGAGGTGTCCTTCTTCTTCAGCCACGATTCATCAGAACCCGATCTCTTCTCAGAATACAACGCTCTGAACCCTATCGCGAGAGGAGTGAGGCGTCCTTCTTCTTCATCGTTTCAGCAATTTCACCAAGGCGCGCTCCTTCTTCTTCTCCATCTCTATCTCTCTGTGAGTTGCTCTCTCTCTCTCTCGGTCGCTCTCTCTCTCAGTCGGTCTCTCTCTCTCTCTCTGTTGCTCATCTTGGTCGCTCTCTCAATGTCGTGCTCTCTCCCTGTATCATTCTCTCTCTGTCGCTCCCTCTCTGTCTCTCTCTAGGGTTTACTATTGTGTTTATCTGTATTTAGGGTTTTAGGGTTTATGAGGTTTTATAACTTAATTTGGGATTATGATTTAGTAGATTATCTGTATTTAGGGTTTTTGATTTTGGATCTGGAGTTGGAAGATTTCGGATCTGTGAGTTTCTTGGAAGATTTCGGATCTGTGGCGAAGTTCTGTGTGTTTATGTGGTGTTTTCACTTTTGTGAGTATAACTTGTTATTAATATGTATCTTGCTTTGTTTGTTTGTGTTCATTTCAGGTTCGTAACTTTGAGATCGTTATTCACTCCAACTCTTTCATGCTGTATTTCAGATTATTCACACCGAAGCATGTATTGGTCGGCCAAAAGTGAAATCTGCTGCTGATGCTTGCCGCGCGTATGTTGCTCTCTTTAAAGTTACCTACAAATTTGTCGTGTTAATTTTCTTGAAGAAACTAAAAATAGATTACCATGTGTATCACTGTTGTTGTAACTAACATGTGATTTTTTGAGTCAACTCCTCTATTGAAGTTGTGGAATGCGAAGAAGCTCTGCGGATTTCCAATGCTTTGGAAATATTCAGCAAGTATGTGTCCTTTCTATAATATGATTGATCTTTCTTTTTAAAGCTAACATATACATTATAATCATTAAAATGCTAACTTTATGTCCTTTCTATAATAAGGTTGGTCACATATACACAATGCTAAGTTTAAGGCTGAAAATGTTTTATTTGGGGTCCTATATTTATGTTTTTCTTTGTTGTGTTTCTTGGTTTGTAGGTACACTGATTTTGGTAGTGTTATCCCACTTAGACCAGCAGAAGACATAGCATTCTCAGTTGCCAGATTCATACATAATCGTGGCTCATTTGTTAACTACTATATGGTATGTTTAATGTTGATACACTCTGCATATATATGATTTATCCATTGCGAATAAGTTCTCAACTGTGTTGTCAAATAACAGCTATAGCAGTGCTATTGCATAGCGGAATATGAGCAAACCAAACTGCTATAGTCTTTGATCTACAATATGTCTATCAGTACTATTAAATAGTGGCCTATTGTGTGCTACTGAGCAGACCGCTATTTTCTGCAATCAGAATGGTGGAGGATCTATGCTTGGTGGCATTGGTTCAACCATAGCTCAAGGTATGCCGAGAAAAAAATTCTGCATTTGCCATATGCAACCCTATCAATAAGATCTACATATTCTAATTATTTACTCTTCTTTCAGGTATGGCTTTTGGCACTGGAAGTGCAGTGGCACACAGGGCTGTGGATGCAGTAATGGGTCCTCGTACCATTCAACATGAGACAGTTGCCAGTGAGGCTGCTGCAGCTGCCCCTGCATCTACTGCTAATACTTTTGGTGGGGATGCATGTGGTATTCATTCAAAGGCATTCCAGGATGTATGTTGTTTATCTAGTTCTGTATTTGAAAATTTACCTTTATCTATTTCATTAATTGTTTTCTGGTATCATAAATTAAACCAATGCATATTTAGATAAAAAGATGTGTACTGTATGTCTGAAAAAATGTCAACAACGAACCTTGTAAGTATTTGCTATCCAATTAGAAAGATGTAGAAGCTTAAATGTCCTCGGAAGGAGGGATTAATATGACTGATAACACCAACCCTGCTGATGTAAAACGAGTAAGGAGGTAACAATAGTCTCAGGAGATAACTTATGGTCTTAGGAGTTAATTGTAATATCATATCCTATTAAATGAACCAAAGTGCTTGAAACTGCTTCTATATTCACATTAGTCTTTAATAAAAAGATTTATTGTTTACTTCCCGTTATTGGAACACTTTAATTTTGTTCAAGCAACAAATTATCCTTGTTCAATTTAATGCCTACTAGTTGTAATGTTGTATACCTGTGCATCCGCACGAGTTTGTGTGGTGTTGGATACTACAAATGTTTCTCAAATACACAATAATGAATATATGCCTACTAATGACTTCGCCTTTTCAGGATGCTCTCGAATAGGGAGTCCGCGAGACGTTCCAGAAGAAGAAAGCAAGCTCATTCTCATTTATCTGAGATTGAAACACATGTATGTATGTTTTATACATCCACTTCATGTTCCCTCTCCTCTCATCTTAGTCTTTCAAGAAATTCTATGTTTTCTGACCTATTATTCGTCTTAGGTCTCTCAGTTACGAGGCGAAAATTATACATTGTTAAAGCGTTTAACAGATGTGACTCATAATTACAATGATGCAGCTGTTGACAACAGAGTATTGAAAGCTGATGTGGAAACATTAAGAGCAAAGGTGAATCTTGCTTTCAGTATTTACTAGGCATTGAATAAAACCTGTTATAGGAAGTGTTTATAATTAATTTCCATTCATTTTGTTCTCTTGGCCTTCCATTGCATTAGCTTTTTTGTTGTTGTTGTTGTTGTTGCATAAGTTAATGGAGTTGGTGTAGCCATATACAAGAATCCCAATTCCAATCTTAATCTCTCTTTTGTGACAGGAATATTAAATTGCAAGCTTGCATACACAAAGTGCCAGTTAGTTCAAGCGAACGTGGGTCACAATGGCCAGAACAGTGGCCGGCCAGACTGACCAAAGTGCCATATTGGTTGTCAAGTTCCCAAGTTGGAATTTATGGAAAGCCTGCCCCTGAAGATTTTGCTACTGATTATAAACAATGGATAATTTAATGTTTCAGTACAAAAGGTTACTGTAGGTGCCTCCAAGTATATTGCCTCTGTTTGACTACTCGATAATTTTGATGCATTTGGTAATTTCAATTTCAAGTAAAATACGTCCACATTATATCAATTATCTCTGTTCTCTACTCTCTGTAATTGTATTTGATATTTGTGTATTGGTAAATGTATCTTGTTAGAACTTGGAACAACTAGTTTCTAATACATAGTGCATACAATTCCCACTAGCTCTCTTTTTTTACTCTGATTTGAGATTATGTGAAGGAGCAGATCATGTTTCCCATTCTATCAAAACCACATTTTGTCATTTGGACGCTTGATAATCACGACTTGCATGAAGTAAACCACTTAGCAATAAAGCCACATTTCATTTTGAATGTTGTTTTAGATGCCTTCTAGTTGCTTTCCTTCATTTTGAATGCTAAATTGGTTACTGTTACAGTAATGCCTTCTAGTTTTTGATGTGAAATGAGACATTGGAAATCATGAATATATTTTGTCTTCTATGGATATAGGTGATGTATGAAGAGGCAAGTCAGGTGGCAAATGATGCTGTTAGTAGCATCAGAATAGTTGCATCATTTTGCGCAGAATCAAAGGTGATGGATATATATGGGAAGAATCAGTTGCACCTTCCTTCCCACTAAGAAGTTACCTTCAATTACAGCTCCACTACCTTCAAAAGAAACCAGAAGAATATCAACTACCTTCAATTGCTTCAGCTACTGCTGTTAAGGTTGCTGCTGAGGTTGTTTTGCTTAACTCAGAAGAATCTCAACTTGTTGAAACAAGGGATGAAACAAGGGATTTAGATTAGTTTGTGGATACAAAATATAAGTTATCATAGACAAAAGTTGAATGAAGTATTAGAAGATGAAACTTGTTAGAACTTAGAAAGTCAGTAGATACTAATTTACAAGGTTTTCTTTTTTTTAGAATCTAGTGATTTTTCTCTTAGTCATGGGAATTAATGTCTTCATTCTTTGATGTTAGTATTCTGATGTTATATACTGATTTCTAGTTGTAGTCCTTTACTTTTATTGCTATATATGTGTATGATTCTGATTTTCATGTTATATACTGATTCCATTTGTTTGAATTTTAAAAAAAAAGTAATTTAGATTAGTTGGCTAGATTTTGGTCAGTTGAATTAAAAATTAGCAGTCATTATTTAGATTAGCTGGCCACCAAATAATTTTTTTTTTAAAAAAAATGAACTTTTAAAGTCAGGCGAAACTAAAGCCCGACTTTAAATCATAGTTACGAAGTCAAGCAATAACAAAATGCTTGACTTTAAATCATACTTACGAAGTCAGGCAAGAATAAATGATTTACTTTAAATCAGACTTACGAAGTCAGACGATAATAAATGCTTGACTTTAAATCAGACTTACGAAGTCAGGCGATAATAAATGCTTGACTTTAAAACTGACTTACGAAGTCAGGCGAAATAAATGCTTGACTTTAAATCAGACTTACGAAGTCAGGCTATCGTTTGACTTTAAAACTCCTGATATACAAAGTCGACTTAATAAAAGTCAAGCGGGCGCCTGACTTTAAATCCCCTTTTCGCCTGACTTTAAATCCCTTTTTTGCACTAGTGAATATACTATTTTTTTTGGTACATTGTTAATATACTATTTTAAATCTTAATGATTATTATTTTAAATATTATTTTCTAAAATTATTTAAACTGAATTTAAATTTTTTATAATATGTTACTTTTTTTATCAATAAGTTTTTATATAATAAAATACATATAATACTGATAGGCATATCTTAGAAATGTTGCGGTAATTGAATTAATTATTTTTAAAAGATATTTTATAAGCTTTTTACTACTTTTAATAAATTATAAATTAATATATTTAATATAGTATGACTGCTTTTAGAATAAAGTTATAGATTTTAGTTATAATAAAATTAAGTCAATTTTGTCAAACTTACGCCCAAACTAGATTTTTCAATAATAAAAAACATAATTTGGCTAATAATAACACAATTTTTTTCCTAATCTGTCTACTTAAATATTTTTATAACAAAAATGTAAAGAATAATTTTAGAATCTAATTTTAATTTAATCTAATAAAGTACAAAATATATAAATTAAACTATAAATATGTGAAAATTTATAAATTAAAATATCAGTATAATATATAATACTTTTGGTTAAGTCTAATAATATACAAAAAATATATAATACTTTAGTGTCTTCTTCCCAAGAGTATTTACTAGATTTAGTGACTACTAGAAAAAAGCTGTAACACCCCAGTATTTCTAACAAGTAGAATTACCTATGTGTACCAACTGTAACAACACCACTATAAATTTTTGCTGAATAACACCAAAATAGTCTTAATCGTAATTAAGACCACAAAAGTTCCCTGACCATCAATCATCAGCTAGATTCAGTGTTCAATATCATACATAAACGTTTACATCCGATATAGACATAATGCATGTTATGATACAAAGATAACAAGGGAAAATATAAGCCTAAGCATAAAAGCTAAGTTTTCAGCAACCATTCGAGCACAACCTACTCGTGCCTCTTGGATCTCCTCTTTCCCTGTTTCTCTATAAAACAACAACATATAAACAATGAGATACAATCTCAAAGAGTTTTACCGAGACCCCTATCTACACTCTCGGTCCAATTAAGAATCCTTTTTAAGTTAACACGACACCGACTGCAAATCCAGTGCTAATCCCGGTGAACAGTATTACTGGACTTTCTTTCATTCGTGGTTTAATTTATAACCACGTGCTCTTTAATTCAACACGACACCGACTGCAAATCCAGTACTAATCCCGGTGAACCGTGTTATGACTCAGTACGACACCAACTGCAATTCCTGTGCTAATCCCGGTGTATCGTACAGTACGACACCGACTGCAAAGCCTGTTGTAATCCTGGTGAACTGTACAACAAAACTTTTAACATAACACCGACTGCAAATCCTGTGCTAATCCCGGTGAACCCCCTTACCAATAGTACTTTCCCTAATGGTATACGGGCCTAGGTTTAAGGATCATGACTTCCCCGCCTAGTATGTTACCCTCGTGGGTCGTCACCCACACTCAATATAATATATATATATATATATCCACCCGCATTGGGTCGGCTACTATACTTGATATAATTTATATATCTAACTATCACTTGAACATTTAGTTCATTGACATTAAACCGTTAATTGAACATTTAGTTTCACATAACAAGCGTATCACGTGTTCGCTCCTGTATACTATTTTACGGTTTTTCGAATTAAACATAACTTTGCAAACCATTATTAAAACATTTGAAAACATATTCAAAATCATGGCATTATAAGCCTAATATCATTGGAAAAGGGTTAGGAAATGATTAGAAGGGGATAGGAGTCGAACGGGATCATTCCGGGCAAGTTTGTAAAATTTTGATAGAACACTGCGCACGGTCCGTGCTCCCAAACGCACGGGTCGTGCGCCCTGTAAGTCATTTTTGAAAAACACAAACAGAACGAGACGCACGAGAACCCTTATCTTGAACTCTCCAATCACCTAGGCACCAATAATTTGCTCCTAGGGCTTCAAGATCCTCTCCGAACTCCAACTTGAATTCCAAGCTTCCCAAAGAAACTATTCATCATCCCTAACCTCAAATTGCTACTCCACACATAAACCCCAAATTTGATTTACAAACCCTAACCTTTGATTCCTCTAAATGCTTCAAGACTTTAATGATTGAGCTACCCTAACAAAAATATGGCTTCTAGGGACCACCAATCACCTTCCTAATCCTTCCTTTGAGCTACAACCATCAAAACTCCAAATTTTTCCTCTCAAATCCGAAAATGGCAACATGAGACGGAGTCGTTTGTTGTTGATGATTCTTAGGTCAAAATGAAGAGGATGAAGTGTGGATTCTAATGGAAGAAAGAAGAAGACACTTGGTGGAGATTTCATACCTTCTCTTCTCTTCTCCCTCTTCGTTTCCTTCTTTCTTTCTTTTCTCCATTCTTTTCTTTTCTCTCATTTCTCTCGACCCCTCCCTCTCCGTTTCTTCCTTTCCTTTTATTTCTTTTCTTTCTTTCATTTCTTCTATATATATATATATATATATATATATATATATATATATATATATATATAATATAACTTAAGTGATATTATGGGTCAATGACCATAATAACCCTCACTTAATTCTAACTTCTCAACAAACCTCACTAAAATCCCTTATTTGATTTTAGCACCCAAAAGTCAACTTCTTCAATTTATAAATATACACCAATCAATAATTAATTTAGTACCCAATTAATAATTATTAATTAAGCACCAAAATAATCAATTGATTGGGCTAAACATCAAAATAATTGACTTAATTATTTTGGAGATGTTACATTACACCCCAACTTGGAAGATTTTTGTCCTCAAAAATTCGTCAAGTCTAACGATCGACTAACCGAGAATAGACATCCTCATAAGGACCTTAACTTGCTGGAAAACAATCTTGAATTAACTAGTTGAGTATAGAAACTCTTCATTCGCTCACATAAAAATAAGCTTGGTACTGAGTTTGAAAACACTTTCGTAACTTTATTCCAATTGGTCTCGTTTACACCCCAACTTTGATTAATCTTAATCAAAGTGTTTAATATGAGGTACTTGATAGAAATACAGGTTTAAAATGAGGTCCACGTATTGGTACTCCTCGATAGAGGTAAGAACAAACATGATTTTCTTGAAGGGAGTAAACACCTTTTCAACAAATTTCTAAAAATCCTTATCGACTCTCGTACACATTGAAAAATGTGACGGATAAGTCACTGCGAAATTCCTTGACTCGCTTCCAAGTTTTCGAGGTAAAACTTTTTCAGAATGGTGGAAGGAGGGTTTTACTAAAAACTTTGGCCTTACACGTATAAATAAGCAGTGAGGACATCAAATAAATTTGAAAACAATCAAATCTCCTCAAAGTTGTTTTCAAAACAACTATTAAACTGAACTCAGTTCCTTTTCCTCTATTGCAACTTTCCTCCCGATATCTTTACCAACGACGCACCCAATTCCTTTCCGAATTGGCCAATAGCGTTGAGAGTTTTCCCTCAACCTAAGTACGCCTCCAATGATTTTCCTCAATCAGATTTTATTAGCCTATTGATTCGTTCCCAAAATTAACTTTAGCATGCGGGTCTTCACAAAATGATTTTTAAAACTACCATGCCGCACGCCAATCTTCACTTCGGAAATTTCAGTCACTTACAAGTAGATCCATTAATTAATCCTTTGATGGGTATTCGCAACGTGAAAAAAAATCACAGTCACCTCACTTTCATATTCGTATTCACGTTTGACTTGTTAAACGGAATCACACAATACAATCTGATTGTTAACCTTCGCAAGCGAAAGGTTAACACCAAAACCTTGCCACTATAGTGGAAACTTATGGATGTACCCCAACTTAGAGCTAAAAGACTCTAACAATTCCATTTCATGCATCATTAACTCTACCGTGTGAAGCGATTTCCTACTCAGCGCATCAACTACAATATCGGCCTTTCCTAGATGATACTTCAACTCGAAGTCATAATCCTTCAGAAACTCAACCCATATCCTATGCCTGTTATTCAGTTCTTTCTGATCAAACAGATACTTTAAACTCTTGTGATCACTAAAGATTTCGAAACGAGACCCATACAGGTAATGTCTCCAAATCTTCAGTGCATACACAATAGCTGCCAACTCCAAATCATGAGTCGGATAATTTTCCTCATGAGACTTCAATTGCCTGGATGCATAAGCTACCACTTGTTGATTATGCAGGAGAACACATCCTAAACTCTTCCCAGAAGCATCGCTGTAAATTTTGAATTCCAATGACGGATTCGGAAGAATCAGGATCAGAGCAGAAGTCACCGAGTTTTCAATTCTTGAAAACATTCTTCACAATCGGCATCCCACCTAAACGGCTGACCCTTACGAGTTAACCGAGTAAGAGGAAGAACTAACTCTGAGAACCCTTTAATAAATCCCCTATAATAACCAGCTAGACCCAATAAAGTTTTGATCTTTGTGACTGACGTTGGTCGTTCCCATTTTAACACAGCTTCCACTTTACTGGGATCTACAGCAACTCCCGATTGGGAGATTACATGTCCTAAAAACTTTACGTCAGGCATCCAAAAATCACACTTCGAAGGTTTTGCGTACAACTTCTTTTCTCAGAGTACATTCAGAACAATGCGGAGATGTTGAACATGCTCCTCAATGGTCTTCGAGTACACCAAGATATCATCGATGAAAACGACTACAAACTGATCTAGGTACGTGTGGAAGACTCAGTTCATGTAATCCATGAATACCGCTGGAGCATTAGTCAAACCGGAGGGCATCACTACGAACTCGTGATGTCCATACCTAGTACGGAAAGCTGTCTTCGGAATATCTAAGGCTCTAACTTTTATTTGATGATACCCCGACCTTAGATCAATTTTAGAAAACACCACAACACCTCGAAGTTGATCAAGCAAATCATCAATCGTTGGCAAAGGATATTTATTCTTGATCGTCACTTTGTTGAGTTGTCGATAATCAATGCACAATCTCATGCTACCATCCTTCTTCTTGACTAGCAACACCGGAGCACCCCATGTAGAAGCACTCGATCGAATGAACTTCTTTGATATCAACTCTTCGACTTGGGATTTCAATTCCTTTAACTCTAAAGGAGATATTCGATAAGGAGCAATAGATATTGACCCTGTGCCAGGAACCAATTCTATAGAAAACTCTAGCTCTCGATCTGGAGGTACAGAAGAAACTTCATCCGGAAAAACATCCAGAAATTCATTCACAACTTGAACAGATGACAAATCTAAACCAGTTTCAGTGGATGCAGATAACATAATTACATAAGCTTCCGCACCTTGGAATAGTGACTGGCTTGCTGAGGTGAAAGAGATAACTACTTTAGAATTTTCCTTAGTCAATTCAACAGGTTCTGAGGCGAAACTGATTGTTTGCTTGGCACAGTCGATTGTAACACGATTTGCAGTCAACCAATTCATACCAAAAACGATGTCCATACTTCTCATAGGCAAACAAATAAATTCTACAACGAAATTTCTGTCTCCTATGACAAGTAGACAATTTTGACACAATGATTGGGTTTGAACACGAGCCTTAGCAGCAGTTAAGATAGTTATCGGCTCGGATAGCGGAGATAACGCTAGTCCCAACCGATCCACACATGATTGAGCTATAAAACAATGGGTTGCACCCGAATCATATAATATACTGACAAAATTATTGAAAAGAGATCCCATCCCCTCCGTAAATTGTCATTAGGTGTGATGGCCTGAGCATCCAGAGTGTTGACTCGCCCCTGCCGGGAAGCATCTGGTGTTCCTTGGAAACTCTTCCTTGCTGGGCACTCTTTACCATAGTGACCCTCTACATTACTATAATAGCACCGATTAGATCTTTGCTTACAATCACCACTGTGATGCTTTCCACAGTTAGAACATCTTCTGACCTTTGAAGAATTGAAGAATTGCACCTGCCTTTCCTTTGATGAAATTATCGTAGGTCTTTGCATTCGTAGTTGATAATTCAACTACCTTCTTTCCTTTCCAGTACTCTCTTTGAGATCATCATCGGCGACATAGGCTGGTTGCACTAAGGCAGCTTAATTAGTGAGAGTATAAGAACTGAGACCCTGAGTCATATAAGCACGAAGGCCCGTCTTATACCTCTGCATCTTCCATTCATCATTCGGAGCATACTTTACCACTTTGTAAAACTGAGACAACTTCTCAAACTTAGCGATGTATTCTTCCACTGTCATGTCACCTTGCCTGAGGATGCACCGGTTCGAGATTCCGGTCTTGGCTGAGGAATGCGTCTTGATCATCCTGCCATAATTCCGCTTATGATGCACTAAGTATTGAGTTGATCATGCTCAATGTCTCTTAGCATCACAAGTATAATTACAACAAGGACTAACAAGGAATTGACTCAACCCTAAACTAAACTAAGTCTGACTAGGTCGAACTGCTCTGATACCAACTGTAACACCCCGGTATTTCTAACAAGTAGAATTACCTAAGTGTACCAACTGTAACACATCAGAGATATAAATTCCTATTAGATACTGAACACCACTATAAATTTTTGTTGAATAACACCAAAATAGTCTTAATCATAATTCAGACCAGAACAGTTCCCTCACCATCAATCATCAGCTAGATTCAGTATTCAATATCATACAAGAAAGCGCGGAAACAAATACATAACGTTTACATCCGATACAGACATAATGTTATGATACAAAGATAACAAGGGAAAATATAAGCCTAAGCATAAAAGCTAAGTCTTCAGTAACCATCCGAGCACAACCTACTCGTGCCTCTTGGATCTCCTCCTTCTCTAATTCTCTGTAAAACAACAACATATATTCAATGAGATACAATCTCACTGAGTTCTACCGAGACCCCTATCTACACTCTCAGTCCAATTAAGAATCCTTTTCAACTTAACACAACACCAACTGCAAATCCAGTGCTAATTCCGGTGAACCGTGTTATAGGACTTTCTTTCATTCGTGGTTTAATTTATAACCACGTGCATTTTAATTCAACACGACACCGACTGCAAATCCAGTGCTAGTCCCGGTGAGCCGTGTTATGACTCAGTACGACATCGACTGCAAATCCTGTGCTAATCCCAGTGTATCGTACAGTACGACATCGACTGCAAATCCTGTGGTAATCCCGGTGAACCGTACAACAAAACTTTTAACATAACACCGACTGCAAATCCTGTGCTAATCCCGGTGAACCCCCTTACCAATAGTACTTTCCCTAATGGTATACGGGCCTAGGTTTAAGGATCATGACTTCCCCGCCTAGTATGTTAACCTCGTTGGTCGTCACCCACACTCGATATAATATATATATCCACTCGCATTGGGTCGGCTACTATACTTGATATAATTTATATATCTAACTATCACTTGAACATTTAGTTCATTGACATTAAACCGTTAATTGAACATTTAGTTTCACATAACAAGCGTATCACGTGTTCGCTCCCGTATACTATTTTACAGTTTTTCAAATTAAACATAACTTTGCAAACCATTATTAAAACCTTTGAAAACATATTCAAAATCATGGCATTATAAGCCTAATATCATTGGAAAAGGGTTAGGAAAGGAATAGAAGAGGTTTGGAATCAAACGGGATCATTCCGGGCAAGTTTGTAAAATTTTGACAGAACACTGCGCACGGTCCGTGCTCCCATACGCACGGGCCGTGCGCCCTGTAAGTCATTTTTGAAAAACAAAAACAGAACGAGACGCACGGTCCGTGTGCCTGGGACGCACGGTCCGTGCGCCTGGGACGCACGGGTCATGCGCTTTTGATAGCATTGTATTTTATCCCGTTTTTGCATTTTTCGTCGTGCATGTCCTGAACCGAGTAATGCTGTTCTTATTTCGTAAAATTTTGTCAAACCGTTATTTGTGAAAAATGATGTTTTGGAATGAGTGATTGAATGTGATTGTTATGATTGTTGTTCTCGACTAGAATAATGCAGGATTAAGTTGGGGTATCGGTCGGAATGGACATTGGAGTCGAACGGAATGGAAATTTACAAGAAAAACTGAGTTTCTGAAACACTGATTGATACGCACGGGTCGTGCGCATCCTTCTGTCACTCATGCGCAAAACTTTTAAAATGCGCACGGGCCGTACGTCTTTCTCTGTTAGCCCCTTTCAAAACATGTTTTAAGTCATTCCAAATAGTTTCAATTCCCTTCTAATCCCTTCCCCAACCATGTATATTGATTAAGCAATCATAATGTGTGGTGTGTGCCTATGTTTGATTGAAGTATAAAGGTTTTCCTGAGCCACGATTTATGTGAAAATAGATTGGTTAAATCAAAGTAAATAAGTGATGTTTTCCTTGATAGATTGGTTAAAACATTTCTTGCTTATGTTTCATGATAAAATGGACCATGTGTCCCATGAGGTTGAGGTCAAAGGAATCCCATTGATTGTTATGATTATAATGCCATGATTTTGATTATAATTGAGATAAGATTAAATTGAAATTGTCTTGAGTCATAGTTAGTATAAGCGAGTGCACACAAGTTATGTTATGTCAAGGGACTATAAGTCCGTTCAAGCCATGTTAAGATAAGGGACTATAAGTCCGTACAAGCCATTTTAATTTCCAAGGTCAGCGGGATTGGGTGCACCGAGAACCAAAGAAAAGAAAAATGGTTCAAAGTATTGTGCTAAGAAGAGGACAAGACATGATACGTAGTTTCCAAGAATTGGGCTACGAGTTAAGAATGCATAATGAACCGTGAGAGTAGTAAGGGGTTTCGATAGGACTCACTGAGATTTGTAATCTCACCCTTTAAATGTTGTTGTTTTTCAGAGAAACGGGGGAAGTCAAAAGCGAAGAAGCAAGGTTAGAGGAGGGTTCTCTCGGAGAGCTTGAAGACTGATTTAATGCTTTTGTTATTTCCTAAGTTTTACGTACTCTCGATGTTATAACTTGAATCTGTATTTGAAGTTGTAAAATCATTTCCGCTATTTTCTGATTTGGATGTTGAACGTTAGGGCGAGGAAAGGATGTCAAAACATGCCTAATATTAATTAAGTTTTTGTGCCATGGAGTTTTAAGTAATATGAGTGCCTGTTTGATGAGCTATCATCAAAAGTTTTAGTTTTGTTCAATATCCATGACCAGGAAAGTCAACTCTGATAGATGCCATGCTGTATATCTTGGTATTTCTGTGTTAGAAATACTGGAGTGTTACATTATGGTATCAGAGTAGTTCCACCTAGTCGGGCTTATATTAGTTTTAGGATTGTTTGTCCCTTGAGTAATTCTGCTATCTTGCTTCTTATGATGCTAAGAGACATTGAGACTGATCAACTTAATACTTGGTGTATCGTTTGCAGAATTATGGCAGGAGGATCAAGGAACAATCAACCAATCGATCCGCATTCTGCTTGGATGCAGAATGTGATAGAAAGGAAGCAAAAGATGATGGAAGATATGCTGCAAATGCAACAAAATGCTCATGCTCAGCCGCAACAAACTCGTGAGCAACAAGTGAATCCAAGATAGATCTACTTTGAATTCCTAAAGATGAAGCCTTCCGAGTTTAGGGGAGGGTCTGATGTCATGGAAGCCCGGCATTGGCTGGACGATATTGAGAAAATATTTCTCACCATGCAAGTTACTGATGACGATAAGCTGAGATTGGCATCCCATATGCTGAAGGGAAAAGCCAACAACTGGTGGACTAATACTAGAGCCACGATGGTGACAATGGAAACTCCTCAGACTTGGGAGAATTTTCGGCAAGTATTTCTCGAACAATTCTTCCCAACTGCAATGAGGTTTGATAAGGACAATGAGTTCTTAGCTTTAACCCAAGGAAGCTCAACTGTAGGTCAGTACACAGCTAAATTTGAAGAACTGTATCAATTTTTCGGTTTTGTTGGGTATGCTCCCAATGATAGATGGAAGACTGATAGATACAAGTTTGGGCTTAGAGAAGACATTTCTCAGAGTTTAAGTTCCTTTGCATGTAACAACTATGCAGCCGTGGTGCAACAAGCCTATATTGCTGAGAATGATTTGAAGAGATTTTATGCAAGCCGAAAGGCGTATGGTCAGAACAAGAAGAATGCTGGTTCATCTAACTCTCAGATGGGTCCCAAGCACAATTCCAACAAAGGAAAACAAATTCAATCATCTGATTCCCCAAGGTTTAGCAAGTGTTCCAACTGCGGGAGGTATCACAGAGGGGAGTGTCATCTCGGGTCCAATCACTGTTTCTATTGTAAGAAAGAAGGTCATTATGCTCAGGACTGCCCAGAAAGGAAAAGGAATGAAAGTAATAATACTGCTACAACTCATGGGAGAGTCTACACTTTGAACGCTCAGAATGTCAAGACTACAGATAACTTACTGAGGGGTATGGGATCTCTTTTCTATAACTCCGTCAGTCTTTTATATGATTCAGGTGCAACTCATTGTTTTATATCTCAAGCATGTGTCGATCGGTTGGGCTTGGCTTTAACTCCGTTGCCTCAACCAATCTCTATTCAAACTGCTGCTGAGGGTAGTGTTCCAACCCAAGCTTTATGTGAAAACTGTCTTCTAACCATCGGAGACAGAAATTTTGTGGTGGACTTTATTTGGCTATGGGGTGGCGGTTTTGGGTGGTCACGGTGGTGGCTGTTAGTGGCATTGTAGTGCGAAAATGGTGGTGTTGGTTTGGTGATGGTGGTTGGTGTCTTACGGTGGAGAGAGAGGGAGAAGAGGGGGTTCGGTTGGCCTGGTATTGGGTGGTGATGTGGTGGTTTGGCCATGAGGGCGTGGCTTTGGGTGGTCACGGTGGTGACCACCACATGGTGGCAGGAGCTTCAAACTCCTTTTTTCTTTGCCTTTCTTTTCTGATTTCTTAATTTTTAGTCTTGATTTCCGGTCCCCCCCCATTCAGTGACTGTGTGTTTGGTATTTGTAGGCCAACTGGTATAATGGAGAAATCAAAAAGGACTGAGTCAGCAAAAGGACAACATATTTGAGGAGGAATAAAAAAGGACAAGAGCTGGCACCAAGGACAGTCAAAGGAAGGACAAGGGCAAGAAAAAAAAAGGGAATCAAAAGGACAGCCGAGCATCTAGGGCAGGCAACCAGGTGCTGCGCCCCTTTTCTTCTTTTTCCCTTTTTTGGAGTTTTGTATTTTTTTAACTTTTTGTATTATTTTTGTACTATTTTAGCTGTTTCTTTTTTGGCTCATATTTGTAAAGAAAACTGTATTTATATATAAAAACTTTCGACCATTCAGCTTCTTCAATTATTATTATTATTATTATTATTATTATTATTTTTTTTTTTATTTTTTTTTATTTTCGCATCAATAACAATAGGCTAAATAATAACAGTAACGAAATAAAATGAAACGAGCGTCGAACAATCGTTGTACGAGAGTGCCAAAGACACACATGCTTAAAACGATACGTGATACAACGAGAATAAAAACTTTTTTGATTTTTTTACGATTATCCGAACAAAATTAGGGTATGACAGCTGCCCCTCTTTATTTATATTTTACTAGGAAACATGAAGGGTTTCCAGATTTCTCGAGTAAAATAGAAATAAAGATAAAAAAGACACTAATTTTGTCAAGACTATGGTTTTTAGAAACTCTTAAAAAAATGAATTGACATAGAACGAAAGTAAATAAGGATCACTGGGGATCTGAAGGAGCACTGGGGCTCTGATGGTCTAATTCGCAGTCGATGCTTGGCGCATTGATTGGAGTTAAACTGACGGACCGACTGGGTCTGAAGGGCATGCCTAAGCCTGATGGACCAATGGGTCTGATGGAGCGCGAACTAGCAATGGTACTAGTAAAACGGTCTGCTTGGGGGTGGCCTTTTTCGAGCGGCCATGGGGGCAAGGTCAGGTCGTTGACCTGATTTGCACAACTCGAAGGACGTGCACCGTGTTTTCTTTTAGGCGGGCACAGCTAGTCTGAAGGACCTGGGGTCGAATGATCTGTCGGTTGCTCGATAACGCGACGTGCGATCTGGATTGAAGGACCATTGATGGTCTGGAGGAGAGCTTGGGCTCTGAAGGACCACTGGGGGTCTGCAAGAGTACTGTAACACCCCGATAATTTCTAACATGTAGAATTAACGAAACGCACTAAATGGCATACATCAGAGTAACTTCCTGTTAATGAATATTGAACACGAACTAAGAATTTCGATAATAAATATCAAATGGTTCTCTGAACCTCATTAACTTCCTGAAAATGCTTAAGTTTCATAACTTAAGACTTATGCAGTCCTAGTATGCTAATCTTGGAGGTTCGTCACCCTCAATATACTCATATTATTATAAGTATACCATCTACCTTTCCCCGAGGGAAAGTAACTTGATTTGTTTTTAGGCTAAAGTGCTCCCGGGGTCCGTTATCTTTATTTAAAGTAACGATTTGGTCCTTTATCTTTTTTTTGTCCCAAATCAGTCCTTTATGTTTTAAATTTTTGACACATAAATCCTTTTCTGTCCCAAATCAGTCCTTTATATTTCAAATTTTTAACACATAAATCATTTTTTTTGACACATAAATCAGCACTGTTAACGGAAAAGGATTTATGTGTCAAAAATTTGAAAGATAAAGGACTTATTTGGGACAAAAAAAACATAAAGGACTAATTCGTTACTTTAAATAAAGATAAGGGACACCGGGAGCACTTTAGCCTTGTTTTTACATGGATTGAGAGTTTATTTATCTATATAGACTTACAATCAGTGATTTAACATGACATGAAGGGACTCAAGGTCCGTTATCTTATCTTGACTTGTGTACACTCGCGTTTGCTAAAGTACGGTTTTTCTTGAATTTCATAACTCATGAGATTTCTTTCAAACATACCTAATTCCATGATAATAACACATTTCTATCATTGGGGAACCATGGGGAATTGATTAGAAAGGAATTGGAATCATTTGGAATGGACTAAGGTATATTTTCAAAGAGGGTAACAGAAGCCCACGCACGGTTCGTGCTCCTGGGGCGCACGACCCGTGCGTGTCTTACGCACTTGGTCATTTTGAAACTGGACATAACGCACGATCCGTGCTCCATAGGCGCACGATCCGTGCGTGTCTTAAATTTTTAAAACGTGGTTTGCGTAGGTTACGCACGACCAGTGCTCCAGAGGGCACGATCCGTGCGTAATTGATAGTAGCCCAAAACTTGCTGTTTCGTGTAAATTTTCATTCCGTTTCGACAATGGTGGACTAATACTAGAGCCATGATGGTGACAATGGAAATTCCTCAGACTTGGGAGAATTTTCGGCAAGTATTTCTGGAACAATTCTTCCCAACTGCAATGAGGTTTGATAAGGAGAAGGAGTTCTTATCTTTAACCCAAGGAAGCTCAACTGTGGGTTAGTACACAGCTAAATTTGAAGAACTGTATCAGATTTTCGGTTTAGCTGGGTATGCGACCAATGATAGATGGAAGACTGATAGATACAAGTTTGGGCTTAGAGAAGACATTTCTCAGAGTTTAAGTTCCTTGCATGTAACAACTATGCAGCCATGGTGCAACAAGCCTATATTGCTGAGAATGATTTGAAGAGATTGTATGCAAGCCGAAAGGCGTATGGCCAGAATAAGAAGAATGTTGGTTCATCTAACTCTCAGATGGGTCTCAAGCACAATTCCAACAAAGGAAAACAAATTCAATCATCTGATTCCCCAAGGTTCAGCAAGTGTTCCAACTGCGGGAGGTATGACAGAGGGGAGTGTCTTCTCAGGTCCAATCATTGTTTCTATTGTAAGAAAGAAGGTCATTATGCTCAGGACTGCCCAGAAAGGAAAAGTAATGAAAGTAATAATACTGCTACAACTCATAGGAGAGTCTACACTTTGAACGCTCAGAATGTCAAGGCTACAAATAACTTACTTAGGGGTATGGGTTCTCTTTTCTATAACTCCGTCAGTATTTTATATGATTCAGGTGCAACTCATTGTTTTATATCTCAAGCATGTGTCGATCGGTTGGGCTTGGCTTTAACTCTGTTGCCTCAACCAATCTCTATTCAAACTGCTGCTGAGGGTAGTGTTCCAACCCAAGCTTTATGTGAAAACTGTCTTCTAACCATCGGAGACAGAAATTTTGTGGTGGACTTTATTTGTTTGCCAATGAAGGGTATGGACAATGTCCTAGGAAAACCCATCCTAGACAGCAAAAAATCCCACGAAACTGAATCATACGTCTTCTCGAAATCAACCTTGAATAATAAACACTCGTCCTTTGTTCTCTTCGCATAGTCAACAACCTCATTTACCATCACCACCCCATCCAGGATCTGACCACCACCTAGAAAAGCTGATTGACAATTTGAAATGATATTAGGTAGCACCCTCTTCATCCTATTAGCCAACACCTTCGCCAAGATCTTGTACAAACAACCTATCAAGTAGATAGGTCTAAATTCTCCCAAGCTTTGAGGATTATCGTTCTTTGGGGCAAGTGCAATGAATGACGCCGTAATTTCTTTAGGAAGAAAAGCCTTCTCATGAAATTCATTGAAACAATCTACCACTTCCTGCTTAAGTATGTCCCAACAGAGCTTGATGAAATTAAGATTAAAACCGTCAGGGCCCGGACTTTTGTCTCCCTCACAATTCCACACCTCTATCCTTATTTCTTCCGTAGTGAAAGACTCCACAAATACTCAGATTCTGAACTTTGCAGCTGATTAAACGAAATACTACCTAAAGTAGGTTGGTTATGACACACCTCTGCAAACCCCTCCTCAAAGTGATTCTTGACAAAAAGCTTAACCTCTTTGTAGCAACCGAAAAATCCGGGCGAGGATTCCTCGAAGGTTCAAAAATGAAGCCGCCACCAAAGTTTAGTTTAAGGGCAAATATTGGAAAATCCCTTTTGAAATGGATAAGGGTCCTTGAGACCAGATAAGGGTTCGGGAGTCGGTTATGCATGGGGAAGGTGTTAGCGCCCCACGACATCCTTCCTAAGGAAGGTTACCTTCTAATTAGTTGTAGGAAAGAATATTAATTTTGAAAAAGTTTATTTTTACCCTTTTATTGTGAATTAAAAAGAAAGAAGAAAATTGATATTTTATTTAAGAAAATGATTATTTAGGAAAAGAATAAAAAAGGTTTTTTATTAGTGCAATTGACAGAGGTCGGTCGCCCTCTGGTCCTATGTAACAGCCCAGGTCCACCGCAGCGGCCACCCCGGTCCCACTGCTACCTCACGGTCTTCTCTACCCCTCTTGTAGAATTTTTGCCTTCCGTGGGAATCGAACCTTGCACCTGAGGCATAAGTGCAAGTTAAACGCGCTCAATTGGTAGTGGGAAGGGGGTTTAACTTGCACTTATGCCTCAGGTGCAAGGTTCGATTCCCACGGAAGGCAAAAATTCTACAAGGGGGGTAGAAAAGATCGTGAGGTAACAGTGGGACCGGGGTGGCCGCTGCGGTGGACCTGGGCTGTTACATCCTACGTATCTCCCTGGTAGAGAATCAAATCGCACGTAGTTCTTGGGGTAGAAAATGTTTGTTGGTTGGTGTTTTTTAATGTAGGGGTTTTAGGACTGTGTGATCTGTGTTGAAGGACCACTGGGGGTCTGAAGGAGCGTTGGGGCTCTGAAGGGCCACAGTTCACTTATCCTAAAACGATGACTAACCCGGCCGTACGACCGACTTAATCCCCTACTTTGAAAATAAGATTTTTTGATTTTTGAAATGAAAGAGATGTGTTTGTATTTTTTTTAAATTTAGAAATTATTTATTTTAAATAGGGATTTTAGGACCTGATCCGTAACGGTTCATTCGTGGTCCTAGAAAGCTGACTAACCCGACTGTACAGTCGACTTAATCCCCTATTCGTTTTTTGTGGTTTTTTTGTAAAAAAAGAATTAAGAAAGAAAGGTAATGGAAATTGTTTATTTTTGCGCTTGACAGGGGTGTGAATATTTGTGTGTATGAACGTTTTTTAATTAATATTTTGATAAAAAAAAGGTTTTTGGTGAGTAGTGAAAAATAAGTAAGGAAAAGTAATCACAAAATCAAAATAGGTTGTAAAACAGTAATACAAGAGGTGCGACTAGCAGTGGAGGTGCTGTGTTGTTACAAAGGGGGTGTAAACAGAAAAGGCCCAGTTCGCTTTTTATGTACTGGCCTTCGTAACAAAAGGCTTGGGCAAAAAAAGGCTTGGGCAGGGGGTGTATGAAGTAAACGTAGGGGTCATATTAGTAATCTGAAATAAAATAAAAAAAATTGAAAAAACAGAGTTTATATTAAAATATAAGGGGTATATAAAGGAAATAAGGGTTTTCAGAACCCTAATTCATCCCATTCTTGTCTCAGCGCCGCACGGTTTACTCTTTGGAGAGAGAGAGAAAAAAATTTGGAGAGAGAAAGTGGGAGAAAGAGAGAAAGAATGGAGAAGTGGAGAGGGAGGGAAAACGGAGATCACCGCGAAAGAGGAAGAAGGAACCGAGCTTCGCGGTGGTGAGAGCTGCGACGGTGGCCGGGTGTGACGCCGTTTCTCACGATGGTGACGCGATGGTGATGACGTTCAGAAAAAAAACGCGAATGGAACGGGAGGGGAGTGATGACGGTGATGAAGGGTGACTTCACTGTTACTTGGTCGTTGGTGGTTCTGGGGAGAGCTAAGGTGGTCGTGGCGACGGAGGTCACGGTGGACGGCGTTGACAGGCCGTCACGGTGGTGGCCGAATCGGTGAGGGCTGCGCTCGTGGTGTTTTGGGTGGAGGAAATGAACACGACGGTGAAGGTGGTCTGTAACACCCAAAATGATTTAATTAATTATTTGATTAAATTATTTAGGTGTTGCAATATTGTTATTATTATTAGTATAATTATTTTAAATATTGATATATTAATTTATTTATAATTGAAGGGGGTGGTAGTAATAATTTCGGAATGGTAAATTTGGCCCAAGAAGAAGCCCAACCCCCGTTAGCTGAGATCCTAAGGCGCTGGGGTTGGGGTTTTGCGCCTCCAGCTTGTGAGAAAGAAAGAAAAACGTAAAAGAAAGAAAAGAAAGAGGAAGAAAGTCGCGAGTGAGAAGGGAGAAAGGAGAAGGGCGAATCGCACAAGGGGGAGAGGAAAAGAAGAGCTGTTGCTGTGGTTTTGTTGGTGACTCCGTAGGAAGGACTTCGTCTTCGGTGTAATCAAGGTAAGGGTGGGTCTTACCTTATAATAGGGATTATAATGGGGTGTATGTGGGTTGTAGGAATTATATTGATCGCATTGTGTTTTTATTGTTGTTTTGATGTATGATTGAACGTATGATGAATTGATGCCCTCTATGTGTTCGTTGGAAAATGTGTGAATTATGAGATGTGTGTAAGAATTGTAATGCACACCAAATGCTTGATGAAACTCGTGTTTGATGATGTTTGACGATGATTGAAGTTGTTGTTGATGATTGAGCATATGAAATTTGGAAGAATTTGAGTTTGAAGGACCCTAGGCGCCTTAGGCACCATTGTTGTTGTCAATTCATGCTTTGTTGCTGCTGTCTGGGCGCCTGTGGCCTATTTGCTGTGTTTCAGTGTTGCTGCCTTGGTGCAGTGGCGCCTGGGGCGCAGGATCCCTGTGCCTGGGCGCCAAGGGCGCCTAAATTGGGCTGCCCGGTTTGTGTTCCCGAGTTATATTTCTGAGTAATTATGTCATTAGGATGTCGTTATGGTTGAGTTTTGGTTGCTAGGATGTATTGATAGCCCCGCAAGTGCACGGGTCGTATCGCGTAATAAAAGAGTATCGGTCCACAGGGAGAGCTTAAGTGAATACCAATTTAATTTTTCAAAGTTTGATTAACTGAAAAGAAAGTGTTTTTGGAAAGAAGGAATATTTTAGCAAAGTCTACTCACTCATGATCATTGTAGACAAAAGAGGAAAAAAAGGAAATAAAAGAAGAAGACATAAAGTTTAAATAGCGAGAAATAAAAGAAAGCGGTAAAGTGCAAAAATCATAAATAGCAGAATTGTAAATGACAAGAAAGTAAATTGCTTGAAAAGTAAATTGCCAGTAATTTACTTGACTTGCCAGTAATTTACTTGACTTGCCAGTAGTTTACTTGACTTGCCAGTAGTTTACTTGACTTGGAAATTTAAAGGGCAAAAAAGTAAATGACAAGGAAAATAAAAGAGCGAAAAAGTAAAGAGCGAAAAGTAAAGAGCGAGAAATTAAATAGCAATGAAAGTAAATGACTTGGAAAGAAAATGGGCGGAAAAGTAAATAGCAGGGAAAATAAAAGAGCGAAAAAGTAAAGAGCGAAAAGTAAAGAGCGAGAAAAGTAAAGAGCGAGAAATTAAAAGGCAATGAAAGTAAATAAACAAGAATCATAAAAAGCATGAAGAGTAAATTGAAGTCATGAATAATTAGAGAGCTTTTGTCATTGATTTTCTAATAAAATTCAAGCTTCGGTACAAGTGAGGATCAAGCCTCTATTTATAGGAAAATATGAGGGGCAAAATGGTCCTAAAGAGGAAAAAGTGGCAAATCAAGTTGGCCAAGGTAGCCATCAAAAATATCCATCAACAAGTGGGCAACAAGTGGGCAAAATATCCATCAGCAAGTGGGCAATTCGAATTCTGACTGTTCAGTCGAATTCTGGTGGCAGAAGCAGGTATAGTCGAAATCTTGCCAGCAGAAGTAGGCACAGTCGAAATCTGGGAAGCAGAAGCAGTCGAAGTCGAAATCTGGAAGATGCAGTCGAATTCTGGGAGATCCAGTCGAAATCTGGCCTGCTGAGACAGATGCTGTCGAATTCTGAGAGATCTTGGTCGAATTCTGAGAGATCTTGGTCAAATTCTGAGAGATCCAGTGAATTCTGACCTGCTGAGACTTTAAGCAGCCCAAATTGCTTCAAAATAAGACCTGAAGATAAAAAGTAAACATTTGCAGTAAAATAGAACAAAAATATAATTAAAATACTAAAAAGACTTAATAAAATAACTATTAAAAAGACTCTAAAAATAGACTTATCAAACTCCCCCACGCTTGAACCTTTGCTTGTCCTCAAGCAAAAACAGTGTAAATCTTTAGGCCGATTCTGAAGGAAAATTATTTTCATATCGAAACCTTAAGTGAACTGTGGGGCAATTCTAACACTTTGGTTTGAGAGCTACTATTTTGGGCTTCTTGTGGAATTGGGAGACAAATTTAAAGCATCAATACATTAGAGAGGATATCCATGTCATCATAGAACCGGTTCCCCAACATTCTTAAGCTTGGGTCTTCCATTTACTAAGACCGGGTCTCAAAGGAGGGTCTTTATACGTTGGGTATTCAAGCATTTTTCTTTTCTTTTTGATCTTATACGCTAACCATTTATTTTGACAATTAAAATGTACTAACTTCTGCATTTTTGAATTGGTTTTGCATATATACATAAATTTTTTTTTTTTTTTTGAATACCCCAACTCAGACGTTTTTTCTCCAGTAACCGCGCATCCAGTGAATGTCACCAAGAGAACCAGGTTACTAGTTTCTTTTCAGTCCTTCTAATTGTATTAACAACTGAAAACAGTCTCAGTAGTGTGTGTGTGAAAAAGCCCTATAAGTAGAAATCGAATCGAACCATGATACAATTTTTGTTGTTCCCAACCAGTCCACCTAGATGATTGAAAAATTATTTTTGTCCAGAAAAGGCTTATTTAAAACATGCTTAAGGTTCACAAAGTTTCGCGATGGAGGGAGCAGATACTATCTCAAAGTAAAAAGATAAAAACTTGGCAAAACAATAAAGAAATTCCTAATAAAAGTAATAAATAAAATACCCCCCCATGCTTGGACTAGGCATTGTCCTCAATGATTTTTTAAATAAAATAAAAAGGGGTTAGGAGAGCTCACCTGGCTGTCTGGTTCAGGATACTCGGCCTTGGGGTATTTTATTTTTCAACAAATCGAAAAATACATTAAGCCGTGGGTTGCCTCCCACGCAGCGCTCTTTTAACGTCACTAGCTTGACGGTCAAAAAGAATTTTTCAATTGGGATCATGTAGAACTAAGCTAGTTCCTTTCTCAATTGGGTCACCAATTAAATAATTTTTCAACCTTTGACCATTGACTTTAAACGATCCAGTTTTCTCGCTCCAGATCTCTACAGATCCGAAGGGGTAAACCTTACGGATTTCAAAAGGACCGGTCCATCTTGACTTTAATTTTCCCGGAAAAATTTTTAGCCTGGAATTGAATAATAACACCAGGTCACCCTCCTTGAATTCTCTACGAATAATACGCTTATCATGCCAATTTTTTGTTCTTTCTTTGTAAAGTTTGGCATTCTCATAAGCATCCATTCGCAGTTCTTCCAATTCGTTTAGTTGGAGTTTTCTTTTTTCTCCGGCTAATTCCATGTTCAGGTTAAGGCGTTTAATTGCCCAGTAAGCTTTGTGCTCTAGCTCTACCGGAAGGTGGCAAGACTTCCCATAAATTAATTTGAAAGGAGTCATTCCTATGGGAGTCTTGTACGCAGTCCGATAAGCCCAGAGAGCATCATCAAGCTTTACCGACCAGTCTTTCCTTGAAGTCGAAACAGTTTTTTCTAAAATACTTTTAATTTCTCTGTTCGATACCTCAACCTGACCGCTTGTTTGAGGGTGATAAGGCGTTGCAACTTTGTGCCTTACTCCAAACTTTTGTAGTAACATTTCAAAATGTTTTGAGATGAAATGGGATCCTCCGTCGCTTATGACAACACGAGGGACCCCGAATCTTGGAAAAATTATTTTTTTGAAAAGTTTTATGACTACCTTTGCATCGTTTGTAGGAGAAGCAATGGCTTCGATCCATTTTGACACATAGTCAACGGCTACCAGAATATATTGGTTTCCAAAAGAAGAAGGAAATGGTCCCATGAAATCGATACCCCAGACGTCGAAAATTTCAACCTCTAAGATATTATTTAAGGGCATTTCATTTCTTTTTGAAATATTTCCGGTGCGTTGACACTGGTCGCATTTAGAAATGAATTGATGCGCGTCTTTAAAAAGGGACGGCCAATAAAAACCAGATTGAAGAATTTTCGTAGCAGTTTTTGAAGAACTGGCATGGCCGCCATAGGAAGAAGAATGACAATGGTATAGAATGTTACTTACCTCTTCTTCCGGAATGCATCTTCTGAACACCCCATCAGCTCCCCTTTTAAAAAACAGTGGCTCGTCCCAGTAATACTGTTTGAGATCATGGAAGAATTTCTTCTTCCGCTGATAATTTAAATCTGGGGGGAGTACTCCTGCTGCAAGGTAGTTTACAAAATCTGCATACCATGGTGCTTCAGTTTTGACCAATGAGAAGAGTTGATCATCCAAAAATGTATCATTAAGTGGTAACTCTTCTTCTTTTGTTCCTTGTAGACGGGACAAATGATCAGCCACAACATTTTCGACGCCTTTTTTATCCCTTATTTCAAGATCAAATTCTTGTAGGAGTAAAACCCATCGGATCAATCTCGGCTTGGCATCTTTTTTGTTTAACAAATATTTTATGGCCGAGTGATCAGTAAAAATGATGATTTTTGAACCTACCAGATATGATCGAAACTTATCAACGGCAAAAACTACCGCCAATAATTCTTTTTCAGTTGTGGCGTAATTCATTTGTGCCTCGTCTAAGGTCCTGCTTGCATAGTATATGGCATGCAATTTTTTTTCTTTTCTTTGTCCCAGGACTGCCCCAACTGCATAGTCGCTTGCATAGCACATTATTTCAAACGGAAGATTCCAGTCTGGTGGCTGTATGATCGGGGCAGTAACTAAAGCCTTTTTCAACCTGTTAAAAGCTTCAAGACAAAGATCGTTAAAAATAAATACTGCATCCTTAAGGAGCAGACTTGTCATAGGTTTTGAAATTTTTGAGAAGTCTTTTATGAACCGACGGTAGAAACCCGCATGGCCTAAAAAGCTTCTCACCTCTTTTACTGTGGTGGGAGGTAGCATTTTTTTCAATCACTTCAATTTTTGCACGGTCTACCTCAATACCTCTGTGAGAAATTAAGTGCCCTAGGACAATTCCTTCATTAACCATGAAATGACACTTTTCCCAGTTTAGAACTAGGCTCACCTTCTCACATCTCTCTAAGACTTTTTCCAGATTGGCTAAACAGTTTTCAAAATTTGACCCATGGACGGAAAAATCATCCATAAACACTTCCATTATGTTTTCAACAAAGTCTGAGAATATGGACATCATACACCTTTGAAAGGTAGCGGGAGCATTACATAGACCAAAGGGCATCCTTCTATAGGCATAAGTGCCAAAAGGACATGTGAAAGTTGTTTTTTCTTGGTCGCTAGGATGGATGGGAATTTGGAAAAATCCCGAATAACCATCCAAATAGCAGAAATGTGAGTGCCGCGCTAACCTTTCTAGCATTTGATCAATGAACGGGAGAGGGAAGTGATCTTTCCGGGTAGCTTTGTTAAGCTTTCTGTAATCAATACACATTCTCCATCCCGTGATTGTCCTTGTGGAAATGCATTCATCCTTTTCATTTTTAATAACTGTTAAGCCTCCCTTCTTAGGTACTACTTGAACAGGACTAACCCACTTACTATCGGAAATAGGATATATTATCCCAGCATCAAGGAGTTTTAAAACTTCTTTTTTTACAACCTCTTTCATGTTTGGGTTTAATCTTCTTTGATGCTCGATAGAAGGTTTATAGTCCTCTTCCAGTAGTATTCTGTGTATGCATATTGACGGATTTATTCCCTTAATGTCCTCAATAGTATACCCTATGGCTTTGGGATACTTCTTGAGAACATTAAGTAATTTTTCAGTCTCACTTTGTTTCAAATTTGCATTTACAATTACTGGAAAAGTAGAATTAGGGCCAAGAAACTCATACCTGAGAGATGATGGTAAGGGCTTCAGTTCTATTTTTGGTGTTTCTTTTGGGAGAGGCTGAGGCTTTTCCTCACCCAAGGTTTCAGTACCCAATTCTTTTGATGGTGGATTTTCATCCAAAAGTTTTATGTAGAATTGGGTTTCCCCTGCTGCATTTGTATTTGTGTTGCCTAAAAGGCAATCTTCCAGACTATCTTGTGAAGATGGTGCTAAAGAGCATTCTCGCACGCAATAGTCTACAATGTCAATCCTGCAGCATGAGTCTTTTACAGATGGACTTTTCATGAAGTTTGAAACTTCAAACTCAACCTTTTCATCCCCCACATTAAAAACCAACTTACCGTTTTTAACGTCAATTATTGCCCCTGCAGTAGCTAAAAAAGGCCTCCCCAGAAGAATAGGAATTTGGGAGTCTTCTTCAATTTCCATTACAACAAAGTCCACCGGTATAAAAGTTTGCCCTACCTTGATAGGGATATCCTCTAAGATTCCAGTGGGGTATTTAACGGAACGATCTGCCAACTGTATTGTCATTTTTGTGGGTTTGAGTTCGCCTATCCCTAGTCTATTGCAAAGAGAAAGGGGCATCAAACTTACACTGGCTCCTAGATCGCACATCGCTCTGTTTATAGTTTCACTTCCAATCACACAAGGTATGGAAAAACTACCTGGATCTTTGAGTTTTTGTGGCAGCTTGTTTTGGATAATTGCACTACATTCCTCCGTTAATGCAATTGTCTCGTAGTCGTCTATTTTTCTTTTCTTGGACAAAATTTCTTTCAAAAATTTAGAATAAGACGACATTTGAGACAATGCATCAGTGAAAGGAACGTTGATGTAAAGCTTTTTAAGCAAGTCGACAAACCTTTTGAATTGCTCGTCAATTTTGCTTTTTGCAAATCTTTGGGGGAAAGGAATGGGTGGTTTGTATGGTGGAGGGGGGATGTGTGGTTCTTCTCTTTCTTTTTCTGGTTCTTTCCCTTTTTCTTTCTCTTCTAGCTCACCTGGTAAATTATGCTTTTCACTCACAGTTTTTTCTTGGTCTGCTCTTGGTTCCTCTAATTGTTTTCCGCTTCTAAGGGTGACGACATTTATTTAGCCTTTTGGATTTTGTTCTGGTTGCCCAGGAAATACCCCTGAAGTCTTAGAGGATGAAGCTACCTGTGTTGCCACTTGTGTTATTTGATTTTCAAGCATTTTGTTATGAGTGGTGATAGAGTCGACTTTTGATACTAATTTGATAAGTGTGTCATTCAAATAACCAGTTTGATTTTTGAATTCTTCATTTTGTTTTGTTTGAGATGACACAAATTTTTCCATCAAAAATTCCAAGTTCGACTTTTGTGGGTTGTTTTGTGGGTTGTTAAAAACCCTTTGATTTTGAAAGACAGGAGGTGGTCTAGGTGCTGGATTGGGTGGAGGATTTTTATAAGAAAAATTTGGATGATTCCTCCACCCAGGATTATAAGTATTTGAAAACGGATCTTCCTTTTGAGCATAGTTAATATGCTCGTTTCCAGCACTAGATGCCTCAAGCTGGCATTCAGCTCCAATATGGCCAACAACCCCACATAATTCACATGGTGGAGTAATAGGAGAAGAAGTTTGTGAGACGGCACTTACATTTAATTTTTCAAATTTTTGAAAAAGTGCGTCCACTTTTGAGGTAAGATGATCAACAACAGATATTTCATACTTACCCGGCTCTTTTGATGTGGCTGGCTTATTCGTTATGGCTCGCTCACTTGTCCACTGACAATGGTTTTGAGCCATATCTTCAACGAGTGCATAGGCTTCGGTAAAATTTTTGTTCATTAAAGCTCCACCTGCAGCTGCATCAACAGTCATTCTTGTTGCATATTGTAATCCATTATAAAAAGTGTGAACAACAAGCCATTTCTCTAGTCCATGATGGGGGCATAGCCTTAACATTTCTTTGAAACGTTCCCAAGCATCATAAAGAGATTCCCCGTCGTTTTGAGAAAATCGAGTAATTTGATTTCTCATTTGAGCTGTCTTACTCGGGGGAAAGAATTTAGTAAGAAAAGCTTGTTTCAGCTGGTTCCAGTTGGTAATGGATTCCGAAGGCAAAGAATGTAGCCATGCTCTAGCTCTATCCCTTAATGAAAAAGGGAAGAGTTTTAGTCTTATGGCATCCGGAGGTACCCTGTTTAATTTGAGAGTTCCACAGTATTCAAGAAAAATTGAAATATGAAGATTTGGGTCCTCCGTGGGTGAACCAGAAAATTGGTTTTGTTGTACCATCGAAAGCAGAGATGTTTTGAGTTCAAAATTATTTGCTTCCACATTTGGATGTACAATGGCAGCCGATGGCTCTGCCGAAGGTGTTGCGTACTCTTTGAGAGCACGATTTTCATTAGCCGCCATTTGGTTATCGGGAATTTCTCTCCTCCTTCTATGTAAGAACCTTTCGATTTCGGGAATTGGTTGAACAGTTTCACCGAAACTTCTGGTTCTTCGCATTCGAGGGACAAGAGAAGAAAAAGTAAAAATAAAGAAAATAAAATTTCAGTCTAACCGGTTTCGAAAAACTTAATTAATATCACTGCCTCCCCGGCAACGGCGCCAAAAACTTGATAGCCCCGCAAGTGCACGGGTCGTATCGCGTAATAAAAGAGTATCGGTCCACAGGGAGAGCTTAAGTGAATACCAATTTAATTTTTCAAAGTTTGATTAACTGAAAAGAAAGTGTTTTTGGAAAGAAGGAATATTTTAGCAAAGTCTACTCACTCATGATCATTGTAGACAAAAGAGGAAAAAAAGGAAATAAAAGAAGAAGACATAAAGTTTAAATAGCGAGAAATAAAAGAAAGCGGTAAAGTGCAAAAATCATAAATAGCAGAATTGTAAATGACAAGAAAGTAAATTGCTTGAAAAGTAAATTGCCAGTAATTTACTTGACTTGCCAGTAATTTACTTGACTTGCCAGTAGTTTACTTGACTTGCCAGTAGTTTACTTGACTTGGAAATTTAAAGGGCAAAAAAGTAAATGACAAGGAAAATAAAAGAGCGAAAAAGTAAAGAGCGAAAAGTAAAGAGCGAGAAATTAAATAGCAATGAAAGTAAATGACTTGGAAAGAAAATGGGCGGAAAAGTAAATAGCAGGGAAAATAAAAGAGCGGAAAAGTAAAGAGCGAAAAGTAAAGAGCGAGAAAAGTAAAGAGCGAGAAATTAAAAGGCAATGAAAGTAAATAAACAAGAATCATAAAAAGCATGAAGAGTAAATTGAAGTCATGAATAATTAGAGAGCCTTTGTCATTGATTTTCTAATAAAATTCAAGCTTCGGTACAAGTGAGGATCAAGCGTCTATTTATAGGAAAATATGAGGGGCAAAATGGTCCTAAAGAGGAAAAAGTGGCAAATCAAGTTGGCCAAGGTAGCCATCAAAAATATCCATCAACAAGTGGGCAACAAGTGGGCAAAATATCCATCAGCAAGTGGGCAATTCGAATTTTGACTGTTCAGTCGAATTCTGGTGGCAGAAGCAGGTATAGTCGAAATCTTGCCAGCAGAAGTAGGCACAGTCGAAATCTGGGAAGCAGAAGCAGTCGAAGTCGAAATCTGGAAGATGCAGTCGAATTCTGGGAGATCCAGTCGAAATCTGGCCTGCTGAGACAGATGCTGTCGAATTCTGAGAGATCTTGGTCGAATTCTGAGAGATCTTGGTCGAATTCTGAGAGATCCAGTCGAATTCTGACCTGCTGAGACTTTAAGCAGCCCAAATTGCTTCAAAATAAGACCTGAAGATAAAAAGTAAACATTTGCAGTAAAATAGAACAAAAATATAATTAAAATACTAAAAAGACTTAATAAAATAACTATTAAAAAGACTCTAAAAATAGACTTATCATGTATGTTCAGAAAAATCACTGAGATCCCCTCCCCCGGGAGCCATGTTGCTTGTGTGCGTATATAGAGTGTCTTGGGTGAACTTCGAATTCTGGGCATATTTTACCGCGCCATCTTTTGTATTTGCGTGCCCAAATTCAATTTTAAACATTTTGGCTCGAGTGGTTTTATTTTTGCCCGTGTCATTTTGGAGTTGTCTCGGTGGGTGTTGCTTGTGTGCGTATCTAGGGTGTTTTGGGTGAACTTCGAATTCTGGGCATATTTTACCGTGCCATCTTTTGTATTTGCGTGCCCAAATTCAATTTTAAACGTTTTGGCTCGAGTGGTTTTATTTTTGCACGTGTCATTTTGAAGTTGTCCCTGTTGGCTCCACGTTGAAAAGGATGCACCATAGTCACAGAACATTCTGCCAATTTGCGCCTCACTTGCGCGCCAGTCGCGCGTCACGCGCAAGTCACTGGGCATTTCTGCCCTTCCGCGCGCCACTCGCGCTTAAGTCGCGCGCCACGCGCGAACTGCTGTTCCTAGCCATTTTCAGCACGTGTCTCGGTTTTGTCCCAAATTTGTTTTTGACATATCTTTTGACTCGGGTGTCCGTTTTAAGTGCTTCAAAGTGCGTTTCGAAGCTCGTTCAGTCCTCTATCTGTGTATGCTACTGTAATGTGAAAAATAATTAATTTGGCTGAAAGTTTCTGGACACTTGTATTTTGCTAGTGGTGTGGTAAAGTGACGGTGGGTCTACAGACCAAAAAAAAAATGTTGGTGATGATTTTAGGCCGCGGTCTTGACATTGTAATTTATAATGATGATGTGTGTGACTTGGGATTGTGAAAAATTATGCTTATTGGTTGTTCATGGAGTCACATGCATACATTAGGCTGCGGTCTTGACAATGCATTTTTAGGCTGCGGTCTTGACGTTATTTTCGGCTGCGGTCGCGACGTGCCCAATTGGCTAATGAGAAGAGATAATGGTACCACATGCATTCTGCATCGCATACACACATGCTCATTATTGATAATTACTTTGTTTGGTGTACAATATGACTGTGTGACAATTATATATTGCGGATGTTGATGTCTATTTATCAGTTGGAAATGTTGCTGTATATGTATAAAATATAAATGTATTGCTGTGATTGGTGTAGTCCTTATACTCTAGCATACCGCTTATTATAAGCCTTATTATGCGGTTTAGACTCTCCCCTTCGTTGTTTATTACTACAGGTAACCATGAGTGAAGGCTTGTCTTCCCTCATTTCTGCGTCGGTCTAATGCTCTGATACGTAACACTCAGGGGATGGGCGCTAGTTTTCCTTTGTTTGATTATTCGAGTGGTTAAACATTTTCATTGAGATTTTTATGTTGAGGCTGCGTTATGTGTGCTGAGTTTTAATCTTTATTCCGCTGTGAGATGTTGTAATTTCTGTCATGTGGACAGAATAATATGTTTTTGGGAACCCCATTCCATTGTTACGTGTTACGTATTTTCTTTGATTTATAAAAGGAATTTTATTATGTTGTTGATGGTTGTTTCGAAGAAATGTAGCATCCCGTTTGGATTAGTTGAAAAATAAAATTTTTGAACTCTGATAATTTTTATTTAAATACCGGGTAGAAAATGGGGTGTTACATGGTCCAAGACAACCGGTGACAGTAAAGTAGCGACGAGCCGTGACGGCGACAGCCACGGGTGGTTCACGGCCAACGACCACCGTCTACGGTGGCCGGAGTCTATGAGGTGAGTCCCATCATATATTTTTTATTTTCGGTAGTATTCCCCTCTTCTTCCTCTCTAAGATGTTTCTGACAGATCTTCTATTTTTTAGGTTTATGTTGTGCTGACTTGTTGAAGTGGGGAATGTTCACAGTGAGGGAGAGACAGAGGGAGAGCGAAGGGAAAGAGAGTGAGGGAGGTGGTTGTGGGGGTGATTAACGATGGTTTTGGTGTCGTGGTTGATATTTACGGTGAGTAGGAGGAGACGGTGAGGGTGTTTGGTGGCTTGGGTGGTCGCGGTTGTTTGGGCTGTGAGTGGTGTTTACGGTGGAGGGTGTTTGGAGGTTTTGTGGTGTGTACGGTGGGGGACGTTTTTTGGTGGTGGTGGCCGTGGGCTGTTTTTGTGTATTTTTTGTATTTTTGGTCACTGTCTCTGTGTATACTTATGTGGCTCCCCCTGTTTTTCTCCTCCCCTTGATGTTACTGTTTGCTCATATTTATAGTGAAATTGTGGTGTAGGTGTGGTGCTGAGAAAGGACAGCAGCTGGGTCAGGGGCGATTTGGGTGCTGGGGTGAGGAAAAAGGACAATCAACAAAAGGACAGTAGCTGGCAATGGGTGGTGCCAAATGACAGCAATTGAGGGGGGAAAAGGACAAAGGACAGCTCCAAGGGGAAGAATTAAAAGGACGGCATAAAGGGGAAGAATCAAAAGGACAGTGGCTAGGGCAGCAAGGAGCTACGCCCTTGCCCTCTTTTTTTGAATTTGGTTTTAAATTTACCTTTTTTGTTTTTGTCCATATATGTAAAACTTGGGTATGTAATAAAAACTTTGACCATTCAGCTTAATGGTTTATTTGATTTTGCATTGTATTTTATTATTATTTATATTTTACGATAATAAAACAATGTCAACCAAAGAACAAGTATCACAAAAAGAACGTCGCACAATGAGCGTTAAAGACACGCGCACAATTAAAGCGACGAGAATAAAAACTTTTTTTTGGGTTTTTTCAATTAGCTGGACAAAATTAGGGTATGACACTCTTCAACTTTCTCCAACATTTCTCCATTATCTCTTAAGATCATTAAATTACACCTCCTTCTTCTATACTTCATAAGAGAATGAAAGTTGTAGCGACCGAAAAATCCGGAGGAGGGATTCTTCGTTGTTTTTGAACAATGGAGTCGCCATCAATATTTATTTTTAGGAAAACATTGAAAAAAACCTTTGTTTTTGGGTTCGGGGGTCGATTAAGTGCGGGGAAGGTACTAGCACCCCGCAACATCCTAAAAAAGGTTACCTTTTAATTTAATGTGTAGAAAAAAGAATTAGTTTAGAGAAAACATTTTAATTTACCCTTTTTATTAATTACAAAAAAAACGGAAAGGAAGACTTAATAAAAAAAATTTAGTTTTTTTTTTGCGCTTGACAGGAGTGGGCCCCCGCTCCTACGTATCTCCGGGTGCAATGGAGAAATCAAAGCTACGTAGTTCTTGGGTAGAAAATGTTTGTGTGTTGGTGTTTTTATTTTTTTATTGAAAAGTTTGCGGAAACCGGAGGCCGCTCATGGTGACCAAACAGATAAATCCAGAGTGGTCACCACTTAATGGCTTATCCGAAAAAGAAGGTATTTACCACGTTCAAACGAGCGGGGCCCAGAGTGACTGCTATAAATAACCGGTTTGGGATCGGGCGCTTGTTTATTTGAAAATGTGTATTGGAAAACGTTTTCTAAAAAGGAGTTGAAATTACGTTTGTGTGGAAGCGTTTTTTGTTAACTGAAAATTTCTTGACGTTTAGGCGGGTGTTCATGATGATCAAACGGGTAATCTCAGAGTGGTCACCGCTACTTATCCGCTTTGGAAATAAAGGTTGTTCCTATCGGTCAAACAAGCTAGGCTCAGAGTGACCGTTGGTAACAACCTATTTTTATGTGAGTTTGGTTGTTTGAAATAAAGAAGAAATGGTTTGGAAATCACGCGGTATAAATAAAAGCGAAATGGGTGATAGTAAAAAAAAAGGGGGCGCGAATGACAGGGGTGCTGTGTTAAAAATGGGGGGTGCGAACAGTGAGACCGAATCGCTTTTGTGGACTAGGTTGTGTTTTAAAAACATGGGCTTGCAACCAAAAGGGGGTGCTGTTTTACTAGAACGCGGGGGTGCAAACAGTGAGACCGGATCGCTTTGGAGCTTAGTTGTTTTTTTCGAAAAATGGGCTTGCAGCCAAAAAGGGGGTGCTGTTTTACTAAGACGCGGGGGTGCAAACAGTGAGACCAAATCGCTTTGGGGCTTGGTTGTGTTTTTTTTCGAAAATGGGCTTGCAGCCAAAAAGGGGGTGTTGTTTTACTAAGACGCGGGGGTGTAAACAGCGATTTTACGTTAAAAAAAAAACGATTGCTTGATTTTTCTTTTTTTTACCACTTTACTAACATAACCTAACACATGATTTGCGAATTTATAAAGAAAAGTTCTTTTTTTTTTGAAATGATTGTCATAGTTATTATTTTGAAAAAGGGGTGTTTTTACTTTTTTTTTTTAAAAAAGATGATTATTGTTATTATTTTTTATTATTTTATTTTTTTTAGAGAGGGTAGCAGTGTTAGTAACCATTTATTTTGGAAGAAATTTTTTTTTTCTAAAAGAACTTTATTTTAATCCGAAAATTACAACAATAATAAAAAAAAAAACAGCAACAATTTAAATAATATAACAACCATGATATGTATAAAAAAGACTTACAACAACAATTTACATAAAAAAAACAGCAACAAATAAACAATAAAAACAGCAACAAATATATATAAAAAACGATTTAATAAAAAAAACAGCAACAAATTAATAGAGAAAAAAAAACAGTAACAAATAAAAAATAAAAACAGCAACAAATATATATAAAAAAAACGATTTAATGAAAAAAAAAAGCAACAAATAAAAAATAGAAAAAAAAACAGCAACAAATAAAAAATAAAAACAGCAACAAATATATATAAAAAAATGATTTAATGAAAAAAAAATAGCAACAAATAAAAATAAAAACAGCAACCAATATATACAAAAAACGATTTAATAAAAAAAACAGCAACAAATTAATAATAAAAAAAACAGCAACAAATAAAAATAAAAGCAGCAACAAATAAAAATAAAAGAAACGATTTAATAAACAAAATAGCAACAAATAAAAATAAAAACAGCAACCAATATATACAAAAAAACGATTTACTAAAAAAACAGCAACAAATAAAAAATAAAAACAGCAACCAATATATACAAAAAAACGATTTACTAAAAAAACAGCAACAAATTAATAGAGAAAAAAAAAGCAACAATATATTGAATCCGAAAATCTTATTACAGTACCTTAAAAAATCTGGAAATGTTGGGGACACGAATTCCTCCTAGAGTCTCTTTAATACAACGGAATTTAAACTAAAAAAAAGAAGGAGAAGGAATTTAAACTAAAAAAAACAGTGAACAAATCTCACCGATTTTTTTCTAAAGATCTAAACTTTCTCTTTTTTTTTTTGCTCTGAAAATTTTTCTCCTCTCCTAAAAACCGTGGTCATGGCCCCTATTTATACAAGAAGGACTTTTTTCTTCGTTTTTCTTCTGACTGCCTCACCATACCTTGTACAGTGTTTCTCTTTTTTTTTGACTTGAAAAAAAAGCTTGATATGATGGAGAGATGTAGAGATTTCGTGATGGTTGATGAAGATTTATGAGAGGAGGGGTTATGATGGTTTGTGTGTGAGAAAGAAAAAAAAAATCCGTGAGTGTGTGAGAGAAGAGGAATGGGGGCGTGAAAGGAGGAGAGCCATGTGAGGGAAATGAGTGTGTGAGTGTGGAAGAGAGAGAGAGCCGTGGGTGTGTAGGAGAGGGATTGGAGAAGAAGGATGAGTGAATGTGAGGAAAAAAATGAGTGTATGAGTGGTAGGAGAGTGAGAGAGTGCCGTGAGTGTGTGAGAGAGGAAAGAGAAAGGGAAAGAGTGAGTGTGTGAGAGAGTGATGGAAGCGTGAGATAGGAGGAGAGAGAGGGATGGGGCCATTGGAAGGAGGAGAGAGGGAAGGGTGGCGTGTATGGGGAAAGGAGATGTGGGGAAGTGGGAAGTGTGTGGGAAGAGTGAAGTTGCAAGTTCCAAGGGGGGAAAAGAGGGAGAGTGGATCGAGTTTCAAGGGAGAGAGGTGGGGTGTGGCCGAATTTTTAGGGTTTGGGGAGTGGGGTAGCCGAATTTTTAGGGTTTGGTGGAAGGGAATTAGGGTTAGGAAAGAGTGGGTTGGATATGGGTTGGGTGGATGGGTTAGGAAGGAGTTGGATTGGGTTAGGCGAATTGGGTTAGGGTTTGGGTGGAGGAATGGGCTTTAAATGGCCCAATCCTGATTGCACCTCTATATTTTTTTACAGACCCCCCTATTTTCTCCTTTGCCTATTTTGTTTTGACACTTCTAATTATTATTTTTTTTCAAAAATTAAAACTTGTAGCAAACTAAAATAAAATAATACATGACATGAACATAAAAATGAATATTATTTTTATTAAAAATAAATAAAATCTCTCATTTTTGATCGGACAAAATTAGGGTATTACAAAAGTATTTAGAGTTCATATCCCCTTCCTTAATCCACCTCGCCCTAGATTTTTGGGCCAACAAAGACTCCTTAACAAGGATTTCTTTCCACAAAGAAGCAGAAACTTCTCTTCTATTCATCACGGAACCACTATCCCAACCTTCACACAAAACATTATCCAGAGAATTCAAAACCCGGACTAAGGAATCAATGTTCAAATCTACTTTTCCGAAGACCTCTTTGTTCCAAACTCTCAATTTTTCTTTAAGCAACTTTCACTTCTCTTTAATAACAAAAGCTTTGTAACCTGAAATGTTAAAGCTTTCCCAACAGTCTTGACCAAAAGGCAGGAAACCCGCATGAACAAACCAAGCATTAAAGACGCGAAACGGTTTAGGACCCCAATCTTTCACAGTGCGGAGAAGCCAAATTGGGCAATGGTCCGATATGTCACGATTGCCGATCCATTGACCCGAAATGCCCCATAAATCAATCAACCCTTCCGAAACAAGAAACCTATCTAATCTACTCATAGACAAACCATCAGAGCACAACCACGAAAACTTCTTACCCGACATAGGAATGTCAATAAACTCCATATCAGCTATAAAAGTGTTGAAATCAGCCATCTCTAGTGCAGAGCTATCTCCTCTCCTACCTTTCCTTTCTGATGCACAAGTGACGGCGTTAAAATTACCAACTATGCACCATTCACCTCCACCCAAACTCTGCTTAAGCTAATTTTGTCCAGACTGAGAATTTTGTGTTGCTTCTTCTTTTTTTGGTTTGAAAATTATGAAAACTGGGTTGATTTAGAAAGAAAGTAAACAGGGATCGCTGGGGATCTGAGGGAGCACTGGGGCTCTGAAGGTCTAGTTCAGAATCAATGCTTGGCACATCGACTTGCGTTCGACTGAGGGACCGTCGGGGTCTGAAGGGCATGCCTAAGCCTGAGTGACCGATGGGTCTGAAGGAGCGCAACTAGCTTATGGTACTAGTAATACGGTCTGGGGGTGGCCTCTTTTCGAGCGGCCATTAGGGTTAGTCAGGTCCGGAACTGATATAACCACGAAGGACGTGCACTGTGTTTTTTAGGCGGACACAGCTAGTCTGAAGGGCCTGGGGCCGGATGATCCGTCGGTTGCTCGAGAAACGCGACGTGCGATCTGGATTGAAGGACCAATGCTGGTCTGAAGGAGCGCCTGGGCTCTGGAGGACCGCTGGGGGTCTGAAGAATTGGTGCTAACGACACAAAATAAAATTATCTTAACAGACACTTGCAATGAATGATGCATGCGTGCATGTAGTCAAGTAATTGATGACATGATGAATGAGATGTGGAATGATTTTGTTTTTGGCTTTTGTTCTTGGCTTTTTCTTTTTTCATTTTCTCTTCTTGCTCTTTTGCTCTTTTTTCTTTCTAGCTCTTTATTGACTTTGCTGGCATCATCAAACTCGCATGACTTTTGACGTGGGATACGAGGGTTGCCTCAAGCAGTGGTGCCAAAGTGCGGGTTATTAAGATTTGCTGAAGTGATTATGCATTTGTCCTTTTTGCAACTTTATGAGAGATCATCTCTTTTTTGTGATTTTTAGAAATTTCGCAATGACTATAATGCTTGTGATCATGCACATGTTTCGCAATTCAGTATCGTCTACCATGAACGTTATTTTTACGATAATAGGGAAATGAGAGAATAAAGGAAGTGTTTAATATTCAAATGGAAAACAAATGCGCAGAAGGTCGCGCTGGCTGAAAATTACATTGGGAGTTTAAACTACAAAAAGAAAGAGAAGGAAAAGAAAACAAGGAAAGCTGATCTTTTGACTGTTTGTATCTTTGAAGTAACAACGCCAATCGCCCACTAACATAACTTTGAGCATTCATTGTCCAACTTTCGGAGGTATTGACTGCCTTTGTAGCTCAAAGTCCAACTTCTGACCCTAATTTTTGCCTGGACTGCTCTTTAGAGTTTTCAGTCCACCGGGTCGCTCTAATTTTTGCCTAGGCCGCCCTTTCGGGTTTTCGGCCTAGCGAGCTTATTTTTGCTTGGCTCATCTTTCTCTTTTTTCCATATATTTCTTTAGGCATAGTACTTCTTAACTGCGTCCGAGTTCACTGGGAGTGGGAGGTCTTCACCGTCCATTTTTGTGAGAATCAATGCTCCTCCAGAGAATGCCTTCTTTACCACATAAGGTCCTTCATAGTTAGGGGTCCATTTTCCACGGGAATCCTTTTGGATAGGCAACATCTTCTTGAGCACGAGGTCTCCTTCTTGAAACTGGCGGGGGCGCACTTTTTTATCATAAGCCTTTTTCATTCTTTGTTGGTACAACTGCCCATGACACAAAGCAACTACTCTCTTTTCTTCTATGAGGTTCAACTGATCCAGACGAGCTTGAACCCATTCTGCTTCCTCCAATTTTGTTTCCATTAGCACTCGCAGGGAGGGTATTTCCACCTCGATGGGAAGAACTGCTTCCATCCCATATACTAGTGAGAATGGCGTTGCCCCTGTTGACGTGCGGATAGAGGTCCGTTACCCGTGCAAAGCGAAGGGCAACATTTCATGCCAGTCCTTGAAGGTCACTACCATCTTTTGCACGATCTTCTTTATGTTCTTATTTGCTGCCTCAACTGCCCCATTCATCTTTGGACGGTATGGGGAGGAATTATGATGCTGGATTTTGAAGTCATCACACAACTCTTTCATCATCTTGTTGTTCAGGTTGGTCCCATTGTCCGTGATGATCTTATTTGGAAGACCGTAGCGGCAAATCAAATCTCTCTTTATGAACCTGACAACCACTGATTTTGTTACACTGGCGTAAGAAGCGGCCTCGACCCATTTGGTGAAATAATCAATAGCGACAAGAATGAAACGATGTCCGTTTGATGCCTTGGGTTCGATGGGACCGATGACATCCATTCCCCACATTGAGAATGGCCATGGTGCTGTTAGGACATTCAGAGAGGCAGGTGGTACATGGATATTGTCGGCATAGATTTGACATTTGTGGCATTTTCTGACGTAGTTGAAGCAGTCAGTCTCCATTGACAACCAGTAGTAGCCAGCCCTTAAGATTTTCCTTGCCATGGTGTGCCCATTAGAATGGGTGCCGAACGAGCCTTCATGGACATCTTTCATGATTCTTTCTGCTTCTTCTTCTGCTACACATCTGAGGAGGACCATATCGTGATTTCTCTTGTAAAGAACTTCCCCATTTAAGAAGAAGCCCATTGACAGCCTCCTAAGTGTCCTTTTATCATTCTCGGTGGCACCAGGAGGATATTCTCTGTTTGTGATATAGTGCTTGATATCGTAATACCAAGGTTTACTGTCAGGCTCTTCTTCGATTGCCACACAATGATGTGCCGGTAGGTCTCGATGTTGGATTCTGATGAATGTCAGACTCTTGTCGTTATTGACGTTGAACATTGATGACAAAGTCGCCAAAGCATCGGCCAACTGATTTTCTTCGCGAGGGAGATGATGGAAAGTGATCTCTTCAAATTGTTCAACCATCTTTTGGATGTGATCATGATAAGGAATTAATTTGGAATCCCTGGTTTCCCAGTCACCTTTTGTCTGATGGATGACTAAAGCTGAGTCCCCATATACATCGAGTCTTTTGACTTTCCATTCAAGGGCTGCTTTGATGCCTAGGACGCACGCTTCATATTCTACAATGTTGTTGGTGCAGTAGAAACTCAGTCTAGCGGTGAACGGTACGAAGCGGTTATCAGGAGAGATCAGTACAGCTCCGACCCCGTGCCCGTATAAATTAGAAGCGCCGTCGAATAACATTCTCCACCTTTCGTTGTCCGGAGGATTCCCTTCTACGAATAGAGCCATTATATCTTCGTCTGGGAAATCGCACTGCATTGATTGGTAATCTTCAATGGGCTGGTGTGCCAAGTACTCAGCCAATGCACTACCCTTGATTGCTTTTTGGGTGACATATAAAAGGTCATATTCAGATAATAGCATTTAGATACCAACCAAGTCGTGTGGCTCAGCATATACTGCCTCAAACGACGTGCAGCCCAGGCCAGAGCACAACACGTTCTTTCCAACAATGAGTATCTTGTCTCGCACTCGGTGAATTTCTTGCTTAGATAGTAGATGGCATGTTCCTTCTTTTCGGATTCATCATGTTGCCCCAGTACACAACCCATTGACTTGTCTAGCACTGTTAGATACAGGATGAGAGGTCTGCCCTGCACAGGCGGCATCAGAATCGGTGGATTTTGGAGGTACTTCTTGATCTTTTCAAAGGCTTCTTGGCAATTATCATTCCACTTTGTTTCTTGGTTTTTGCACAAAAGCTTGAAGATAGGCTCGCATGTAGATGTTAGCTGCGATATGAACCTAGAGATGTAGTTCAATCTTCCCAGGAAACCACGAACTTCTTTTTCAGTACTTGGTACCGGCATTTCTAGTATTGCCCGTACTTTGGCTGGATCTACTTCTATTCCCCTCTGACTGACTATGAAACCCAACAGCTTTCCCGATCTTACACCGAAAGTGCATTTGGCAGGGTTTAATCTGAGTTTGAACTTCCTGAGACGTTCGAAGAGTTTTTGCAGATTGACGATATGCTCTTCTTCAGTCTTGGATTTTGCAATCATGTCATCCACGTAAACCTCTATTTCTTTATGCATCATATCATGGAACAATGCGACCATTGCCCTTTGGTACGTTGCACTAGCATTCTTCAGTCCGAATGGCATTACTTTGTAACAGAAGGTTCCCCAGAGGGTGATGAAGGTGGTTTTCTCCATGTCTTCAGGGGCCATCTTAATTTGGTTGTATCCGGAATATCCATCCATGAAGGAGAACAGAGAGTGTTGTGCAGTGCTATCTACCAGGACATCAATGTGAGGCAAAGGGAAGTCATCTTTGGGGCTGGCTCTGTTCAAATCTCGATAATCGACGCACATCCGAACCTTCCCGTCTTTCTTTGGGATTGGTACAATATTGGCTACCCATTGAGGGTATTTGGCCACCGCTAAAAACCCAGCATCGAACTGCTTCTTAACCTCGTCTCGGATTTTCAATGACATTTCTGGTTTCATCCTTCTTAACTTTTGTTTTACCGGCGGGCATTCTGGTTTTACCGGTAACTTATGCTCGACTATGTTGGGGTCCAGTCCAGGCATGTCTTGGTATGTCCATGCGAAGACGTCAACATAGTCGAACAACAACCTAACCAATTTCTCTCGCTCGCTGTCTTTCAACGTGGTGCCAATGTTGACTTCTTTTTTGTCTTCTTCCGTGCCTAAGTTGATCGTTTCAGTTGATTCCTCGTGGGGTTCGATTATTTTTTCCTCTTGTTCTATCATTCTCATTAACTCTGGAGGGGTTTCCCAATTATCCTCAACATCTTCCTCAGTTTGATTGATGGGGTGATCAAAGTTACAATATGGATTATTGGCGTTGTTATTTTCAAAGACATTTTTTCGGATCTGCATTAGTGTAAATTAACGGAATAAAAACGAAAGAAAGAAAATAAGAAGCGAATGTAACAAGAAAAGAAAAACGAGGGCTTATTGGGAATTGAAATAACGTTGCATTGATATTAATATTGAAAGGAAAACATGCGTGCCCGAATGAAATATCCTAAGGCCTTGGGCAGAGCCAGAGGGTTACATTATAGAAACATTACTTTGAACTGAAAACCACAGGAAAATCAACGATCTCCCAATTCATGAGCCTTTTGTTTGCAGGACAAGGGCGTACAAGACTGACGACGCCTTCTTCGGCGATTAGATCGTCCTCAACTGCGGCGATCTGATTGGGGTTCAACATTCCCGCACTCCGAAAGCTTTCCTTGATGTCGCAGATGATGATCCTCTTCGTATTTGGCACCCTATCCTCAAGCCTGGCTAACCTCCGCTCCTTCTTTTCCTCCACAATCCTTCTCTTGTCAGCGCGATTGGGCCGATATCCTATCCCATGCCTATCTTTGTTCTCCTCTGGCTGTATTGGGGTCAGGATCCCCTGTCCGGTTTTTCCCAAGCCTCCTCCAGCTTGGTAGCCTTTTCCTAACATGAACTTAGCAACCATCACGGCAGTTTTGGATAGCTTGGGTTCTAACATAGCAGATGTATTGGCGATTTCCAATGCTTGGAAGGCAGTCTCGAGAGACTCTTCAGCAGCCTCAATGTAACGAGTGGGAGCTGACTTATTTATCAGCATTTCTTCCTCACCGAAAATAACCACCAGCTTATTGTTGACTATGAACTTGAGCTTCTGGTGTAAAGAAAAGGGAACTGCCCCTGCCGAGTGGATCCATGGCCTCCCCAAGAGACAACTGTAGGATGGGGCAATATCCATTATCTGGAAGGTCACCACGAAGTGCTCCGGACCTACTTGCACAGGTAATTCCATTTCTCCGATGACTTCCCTTTTTGATCCGTCAAAGGCCCTGACTAATATGGAACTTGGTTTCATGTATAAACTGTCCACATCTAATTTCTCCATGGTTGATCTGGGTAATACATTCAAAGATGAACCATTGTCAATAAGTACCCGAGCAAGAGAGTAATCTCCACACTTCACAGATATGTGTAGGGCCTTGTTGTGCCCCCTTCCTTCAGTTGGAATCTCATCATCAGTAAAGGTGAGATAATTACTTGCAACAAGGTTTCCGACGATCCCATCAAATTGGCCGACGGAGATGTCATGAGCGACATGGGCCTCATTCAATACTTTTGTTAATGCTGCACGATGGGCATCGGAACTGAGCAATAATGACAACAGAGATATCTTTGCGGGAGTTTGGTTCAGTTGATCAACCACCTTATACTCGCTTTGTCTCATAAGCTTCAAAAATTCACTGGCTTCTTGCTCGGATAACGTCTTCTTTCCTGCATTCTTATCGACAGGTTCCTGCTCTATGCTTTTGCCCTTACGGGCTCTTTCCTCCCCTTCTTTTGCTCGGTCCTCACTAGGCCCTCCAGGGGTATAGAAACGCCCACTTCGAGTCATCCCACCGGTCCCTGAGATGTTAATGACATCAGGGGTAGTCTGAACTTTCACATCGTAACTCCACGGGACTGCATTGGTGCTTTTAAAGGGAAAAGGGACTGGCACTTGAATAGTGATTGGTTTAGGCACAGCGGTGGTTAGCTTTGTGTCCTTTTTGTAATGGATTTCCAGTGGTTTCCGGATACTCTTGCTCTGGTCGATGCTTGACTGGAGAGTCGACACGCCTTCTTCTTTCTTTTGAAGACCTATTTGTATTATGTGTCGGTCTAATAAGTCTTGCAGGATTGGTTTGAATGCTTCACAGGCCCCGACACAAAGGGGATCAGCACACGAGCCCTTTTTGGTACATCCCTTCATAATGATTCCGAAGTGACACAAATTAGCATGGATGAGGTCCAGGGGTGTGACAATGTCCTCCACCTTTCTGACCAATAATTTCTCCTCAACATTCTCAATGGCATTAACGGAGGGTTTCCCGTGCCCCGGCAGAGGGTTAGTGGCAACATTCGGACCATCTTCTGCGAAGCGTAACCATTTAGATTCAATTAAGTCTTGTACTACATATTTCAACGCCTTGCAATTTTCTGTTGAATGTCCAACTGCCCCAGCGTGGAATCCACAGCTAGCCTCTGGGTCATAGCTCCTGGGGAAAGGAGGTTGAAGGGGTCTCATTGGACGGGGAGTGATCAAGTTGTGACTGATGAGGTGATTGAATAGGTCGGTGTATGACATGGGTATTGGGTCGAAATTGGCGGGCTTTCTTTCTTGGTAGTTTTGTGGTCTATAGCCTGGGTTGACTTGGTGAGGTGGGGCTTGTGGTGTTTGAGTAGGTATTTGTAAAGTCTGTCGGGGGTTGTTGTAGGGAGGCTTTCCGGATCCAGAGATGGCATTAGCTTCGCCCTCCTTCTTTTTAGGGAAACCTGGGAAGGGCTTTTTCTGATTGCTGGTTCCAGCGGAGCTATATGCAATCTTCCCGTTTCTCCATCCATTCTCTAATCTTTCTCCGATGACGATCATATCTGAAAAGTTCGAAGACACGCTCCACATCAACCTGTCGTAGAAAGGTGATTGAAGAGTATCCATGAACATTGATACCATCTCTTTTTCTAACAAAGGTGGTACCACCTGTGCAGCCAAACCTCTCCAGCGTTGGGCATATTCTTTGAAGGACTCATTGTCTCTCTTCGTCATGCTCTGCAGCTGTGTTCTATCGGGAGCCATGTCAATGTTATATTTGTATTGCCTCAAAAATGCATCGGCTAGGTCTTTCCAGCATCTGATATGGGCACGTTCTAATTGCATGTACCAGCTCGAAGCTACCCCAGACAGACTATTTTGGAAGTAGTGAATGAGCAATTTGTCGTCGTGAGCAAACGCCGCCATCCTCCTGCAGTACATGGTTAAGTGGCTTACAGGGCAAGTCGACCCTCTATATTTGTCGAAGTCTGGCACCTTAAATTTTGGAGGGATGACCACGTTAGGGACGAGGCACAAGTCATAAGCATCTCTCGCACCAACATTGGATCCCTCGACTGCTCTCAACCTTTCCTCAAGCATTTGTAGTTTGTCTTTGCCTTGAGGGTTCTCCATAGAGTAATTGTGAGGGATCCCACTCATACCATAGTAAGGATGAATCATCGGAACTATGGCTGGGTTCACATTTGGGGTATGTGAATGAGTGGGATTCCTGAGGTTGGAACCCTGAGCTTGAGCGTCAACTATCGGCGGTGGAGGGCAGCCAAGTGGGAGTCTTTGTGGTATGACGACGGGGGTCGGGTTTTGAACTTGTGGTGCCCCCGGATTACCATCGTGACCCGTTGGTGTAAGCTGTTGTTGGCCCGCGATTCCTGAGGGACCGTCTTCTGGACTAGCATCGACTGTCGGAGGTGTGTAACCTTGTGGAAGTCCGTAAGGAGGCCATATGTAACCCTGGTTATTAGTCCCAGTGGGGGGCACTGTATGCGGGATCCCGAGTCCATTGGGAGGAGGAGGGTTGGTAACTTGATTTTCCGTGTTCCCAGCGGAGACATCTTCACTTGTGTCTTTGTCCCTCAAAGCTTGTAAGACCTTTAAGATTTCAGCCATCTGTTCTTTCATCCCATCTATTTCTGCCCTAAGCTCTTGATTGCCTAGGTCTTGAGGTGGATTGCCTTGATCCGGGATATCTTGAGGCGGATTGTCCTGGTTTTCTTCCATGTTTCTGGCCTGAGAACGAGTCCAATAGCGATGTTGACGCACCAGCTTGTCTTTTACTCTCTGTTGGTGGGACACATGGTATGAGTATATGTATGAGTATATGAATGGATGAAAATGCGAATGATGCATGTGTGCATGAGTCTTATTGTTTTAGGTCGGGAATTGCAAGCGCATCCTGATTTGTCATAAGTACACAGATTAAAGTTCCACAATATTTTCAAGATAAAGGATCAGCATGTGAGACAAACAAACTTCATTGATGGAGGAAAGTACAACATTTTGGAAATAAAACTTCGAAAAGAAAAGTACAATGTTCTTTAAATTTCACTCAAATACATATGGCTTTCATTTTTCCACTCCTCCCTCTTTTTCTACTAGTAGTGCTGCCAGCCTTCTCCCGGAGTTCGGCAATTAGAACCTCGCAAAACTCCGTGAATTCGGAAACTTGGACCGGGGTGTTAAATGGGTGCATTGCCGCGTTAGCCTCCTTTAGACGCTTGGGGATTCCGGTGATAGCTCGATTGGCCAGCCATGCCAACTTTGAGAATCTGTCTTTCCAGTATAAGCTTTCATTCTTCAACTCTATGAAGGCTTCGTGGTTTTCTATCCTGCTGACCAACTCCACGAAGCGGTTCTCCCAATAGATGCTTTCTGTCTTCAGCTGGTGGTAGACCTCCTCTTGATATCTGATATGGTCGTTCAGCTCATCAGATTTTTCATGCTCCCTTCTCAAGGCTTGTTGGTATTCTCGGAGTATCTCTTCAATGGTATCTTTATCCTGCTTGATACTTTTCACTTGCTCTTCAAACTCGGCTGCCATCATCCGGGACTCTCTCTTTGATACCATTAGCAGGCTCTGTGCGGTCTTTTCAGCCATCATTGATTCTTCCCATAACTTTTTCCACTTGTATGTATCATCGATGGCTTGGTCCATTTTCAGGTTGCAACGTTTTACTTCCTCTTTCGCTCCTCTTAGGTACTTTTGAACCTCTAGTTTGTTCTTTTGTTCGATCTTGAGCTGCTTGCGGCTGTCTTCAATGGCCACTGACTTGCTTGCGTTCTCTTCCTCCAATTTCTGGTTTTTTAGGAGCACTTTCTCTAACTCTGCCTGCAAGCCCTTCTTTTCTTCCTCGGCTTTTGACAATGCCATTTTAAGCTTATCTAAATCTTCGACAGTGGGAAGGGTAGGTTCAAGTATTTCTTCCTCCACCCGTAGTGTACTTTGGTAAGGCAATCGGGTGTCTTGGATCCTCTTTTGGAGCCATTGACGAAAGGTGGTTTCCTTATCGCCGCTCCTCTTAGTAAGCTCTTGTCCCTTGCGGACGACCATATCCCACGCTTGAGAAATCTTCCGGAGCATGTCAACCTCTTTTGGGCTTCCTTCATGGAGGTAAAAAGGGATTAACATGTCTTCGGTGGGCGGATTTCGCATGGGGTACCCCAGCTGTCTTAGAGTTAGAGAAGGATTGTAATTTATGCATCCTCTTGTCCCCATGAGCGGGACGTTTTGAAAGTTTCCACATCGAAATACCACTGCGGGCCTATCTTTCCACCATGATGGGTGCCAACGAACCTTGTATTCATGAAGGCCCCCTAGCACTTGCAACCATTCACTAGTGTTCATTGTCTTCACCTCACACCCTCTGGCATCTTCAATTGGGCCTTCTACTCTGACTTTGTTAACGAAAGCATGGGTGAGAAGCCAAACATACAAGGCGTGCAGGCAGCAGGATATCCTCTTTCCCCTTAGCTCACTATAATGAGTGAAAGTACAGTAAGTGTCAGCGAGCATGGCTGGAATCGGATTGAGTGGGTTTTCTCCATCCTTGAAGGATAAGGAGACACCAATAGCTGTTGTGTCCACATATCTTTCAAGGCGTGGAAATAGGACAATGCCAAAGATGGTCAAGGCTAACACCTGCTTAAAAGGACCCCAATTTCTAGCGTCGGCGAAGGACTTCATTTGGCTTTCCAGATACTCTTGTGGGAATCCTGCAATGCCATTTCGATTTTTCTTCCGGAGCTTCAAGTTCTCTTTGTTGGTTTGTAACATTGAGGCGAGTTTCTCATCTGTGTAGTATTGTCCCTGATACTGGTAGGGTCCATTGTCTTGTTGAGGAAAGCCGAAGATCTGTGTATATTCTTCCAGGGTAGGTGCCATTTGGAAATTTTTGAAGGTGAAGCATCTTAATGAAGAGTCGTAGAACTGGCTCAAAGCGACAATGGCCTCCGTTTGCACGTCCAATTGTAGTAACATAATAATCCTCCCATACGCTCTATCAAAAGACCTGCGCTCGATGGGCGGCAATCGACCAGCACATTCCCTTAGACTTGTCAGATTAGGCTGTTTTACTATAGGGTAGTTCAGAGTTTGGATTGCTTCACAGTTTGATCCCATATCGCCTTGCTTATGACGAAACTTTCGAGCCTCTTACAATCCCCGGCAAACCTAAATGAGATGAATAGCATGCATGTGAGGATTTTTTTGTATAGTATTTTTTGAAATAACGATGATGTATGATGAATTAAAGAATGACGTTACAGAGAAAATTTTGGTCATTCAAATTTGAGAAACATTAATCATGTCACATAAAATATATGTAAAGGGCAAAAAGAGTAAATGGTTTTCATTTTTTTGATTTTTTTGAGAAAAAAAAAAGTTTTTGTGATGATGCAACGGGTAGGTGAATTGCCCTTGTGTCCTAAATAGGTTAGGTCGTATATATAGGTTACGGTCTAGGGCTACTTGTGTGATCAATCTCTCAGGTGGCTCTAATCATGTCCTCACAAGGGTCTCCAGAGCTGAAATCTCTTTCGTGATATGACCCACAACGATAGCGAGCTACCTGGTGTGGGATACCACGAAAGAGCGTACTCTGGCTGAGGCTTTCATGAGAGTCAGACAGATAAAATCCAGAATGACTGACACTAATCGCCTCCACTCGTCCTAGGTTTTTTTTTCAGACCCGGGTATAGGGCCCCGCTCAAGAGTGTGTGCAATAAACAAGTGTAATTGATGTGTGTGATATAAGCAACCTAAACTACCCATGCTGCAAAAGATATACAGATAATAGTGCAAAGGTTTTCTACCCTAAGGTTCAATAAAGCAAATAAATAGATAAATAAAAAAGACATGCGAATAGAAGGGCTAAGGGTAAATAAAGTACTAAACTAACAAATATCTACACATTTAACTAAATTAGGCTTGACCCTCTTAAATAGTCCCCAGTGGAGTCGCCAGCTGTAGCGACCGAAAAATCCGGAGGAGGGATTCTTCGTTGTTTTTGAACAATGGAGTCGCCATCAATTTATTTTTAGGAAAACATTGAAAAAAACCTTTGTTTTTGGGTTCGGGGGTCGATTAAGTGCGGGGAAGGTACTAGCACCCCGCAACATCCTAAAAAAGGTTACCTTTTAATTTAATGTGTAGAAAAAAGAATTAGTTTAGAGAAAACATTTTAATTTACCCTTTTTATTAATTACAAAAAAAACGGAAAGGAAGACTTAATAAAAAAAATTTAGTTTTTTTTTTTGGGCTTGACAGGAGTGGGCCCCCGCTCCTACGTATCTCCGGGTGCAATGGAGAAATCAAAGCTACGTAGTTTTTGGGTAGAAAATGTTTGTGTGTTGGTGTTTTTATTTTTTTATTGAAAAGTTTGCGGAAACCGGAGGCCGCTCATGGTGACCAAACAGATAAATCCAGAGTGGTCACCACTTAATGGCTTATCCGAAAAAGAAGGTATTTACCACGTTCAAACGAGCGGGGCCCAGAGTGACTGCTATAAATAACCGGTTTGGGATCGGGCGCTTGTTTATTTGAAAATGTGTATTGGAAAACGTTTTCTAAAAAGGAGTTGAAATTACGTTTGTGTGGAAGCGTTTTTTGTTAACTGAAAATTTCTTGACGTTTAGGCGGGTGTTCATGATGATCAAACGGGTAATCTCAGAGTGGTCACCGCTACTTATCCGCTTTGGAAATAAAGGTTGTTCCTATCGGTCAAACAAGCTAGGCTCAGAGTGACCGTTGGTAACAACCTATTTTTATGTGAGTTTGGTTGTTTGAAATAAAGAAGAAATTGTTTGGAAATCACGCGGTATAAATAAAAGTGGAATGGGTGATAGTAAAAAAAAAGGGGCGCGAATGACAGGGGTGCTGTGTTAAAAATGGGGGGTGCGAACAGTGAGACCGAATCGCTTTTGTGGACTAGGTTGTGTTTTAAAAACATGGGCTTGCAACCAAAAGGGGGTGCTGTTTTACTAGAACGCGGGGGTGCAAACAGTGAGACCGGATCGCTTTGGAGCTTAGTTGTTTTTTTCGAAAAATGGGCTTGCAGCCAAAAAGGGGGTGCTGTTTTACTAAGACGCGGGGGTGCAAACAGTGAGACCAAATCGCTTTGGGGCTTGGTTGTGTTTTTTTTCGAAAATGGGCTTGCAGCCAAAAAGGGGGTGTTGTTTTACTAAGACGCGGGGGTGTAAACAGCGATTTTACGTTAAAAAAAAACGATTGCTTGATTTTTCTTTTTTTTACCACTTTACTAACATAACCTAACACATATGATTTGCGAATTTATAAAGAAAAGTTCTTTTTTTTTTTGAAATGATTGTCATAGTTATTATTTTGAAAAAGGGGTGTTTTTACTTTTTTTTTTTAAAAAAGATGATTATTGTTATTATTTTTTATTATTTTATTTTTTTTAGAGAGGGTAGCGGTGTTAGTAACCATTTATTTTGGAAGAAAAAAAAAATTTCTAAAAGAACTTTATTTTAATCCGAAAATTACAACAATAATAAAAAAAAACAGCAACAATTTAAATAATATAACAACCATGATATGTATAAAAAAGACTTACAACAACAATTTACATAAAAAAAACAGCAACAAATAAACAATAAAAACAGCAACAAATATATATAAAAAACGATTTAATAAAAAAAACAGCAACAAATTAATAGAGAAAAAAAAACAGTAACAAATAAAAAATAAAAACAGCAACAAATATATATAAAAAAAACGATTTAATGAAAAAAAAAGCAACAAATCAAAAAATAGAAAAAAAAACAGCAACAAATAAAAAATAAAAACAGCAACAAATATATATAAAAAAACGATTTAATGAAAAAAAAAAATAGCAACAAATAAAAATAAAAACAGCAACCAATATATACAAAAAACGATTTAATAAAAAAAACAGCAACAAATTAATAATAAAAAAAACAGCAACAAATAAAAATAAAAGCAGCAACAAATAAAAATAAAAGAAACGATTTAATAAAAAAAATAGCAACAAATAAAAATAAAAACAGCAACCAATATATACAAAAAAATGATTTACTAAAAAAACAGCAACAAATAAAAAATAAAAACAGCAACCAATATATACAAAAAAACGATTTACTAAAAAAACAGCAACAAATTAATAGAGAAAAAAAAAGCAACAATATATTGAATCCGAAAATCTTATTACAGTACCTTAAAAAATCTGGAAATGTTGGGGACACGAATTCCTCCTAGTGTCTCTTTAATACAACGGAATTTAAACTAAAAAAAAAAGAAGGAGAAGGAATTTAAACTAAAAAAAACAGTGAACAAATCTCACCGTTTTTTTTCTAAAGATCTAAACTTTCTCTTTTTTTTTTGCTCTGAAAATTTTTCTACTCTCCTAAAAACCGTGGTCATGGCCCCTATTTATACAAGAAGGACTTTTTTCTTCGTTTTTCTTCTGACTGCCTCACCATACCTTGTACAGTGTTTCTCTTTTTTTTTTGACTTGAAAAAAAAGCTTGATATGATGGAGAGATGTAGAGATTTCGTGATGGTTGATGAAGATTTATGAGAGGAGGGGTTATGATGGTTTGTGTGTGAGAAAGAAAAAAAAAATCCGTGAGTGTGTGAGAGAAGAGGAATGGGGGCGTGAAAGGAGGAGAGCCATGTGAGGGAAATGAGTGTGTGAGTGTGGAAGAGAGAGAGAGCCGTGGGTGTGTAGGAGAGGGATTGGAGAAGAAGGATGAGTGAATGTGAGGAAAAAAATGAGTGTATGAGTGGTAGGAGAGTGAGAGAGTGCCGTGAGTGTGTGAGAGAGGAAAGAGAAAGGGAAAGAGTGAGTGTGTGAGAGAGTGATGGAAGCGTGAGATAGGAGGAGAGAGAGGGATGGGGCCATTGGAAGGAGGAGAGAGGGAAGGGTGGCGTGTATGGGGAAAGGAGATGTGGGGAAGTGGGAAGTGTGTGGGAAGAGTGAAGTTGCAAGTTCCAAGGGGGGAAAAGAGGGAGAGTGGATCGAGTTTCAAGGGAGAGAGGTGGGGTGTGGCCGAATTTTTAGGGTTTGGGGAGTGGGGTAGCCGAATTTTTAGGGTTTGGTGGAAGGGAATTAGGGTTAGGAAAGAGTGGGTTGGATATGGGTTGGGTGGATGGGTTAGGAAGGAGTTGGATTGGGTTAGGCGAATTGGGTTAGGGTTTGGGTGGAGGAATGGGCTTTAAATGGCCCAATCCTGATTGCACCTCTATATTTTTTTACAGACCCCCCTATTTTCTCCTTTGCCTATTTTGTTTTGACACTTCTAATTATTATTTTTTTTCAAAAATTAAAACTTGTAGCAAACTAAAATAAAATAATACATGACATGAACATAAAAATGAATATTATTTTTATTAAAAATAAATAAAATCTCTCATTTTTGATCGGACAAAATTAGGGTATTACAAAAGTATTTAGAGTTCATATCCCCTTCCTTAATCCACCTCGCCCTAGATTTTTGGGCCAACAAAGACTCCTTAACAAGGATTTCTTTCCACAAAGAAGCAGAAACTTCTCTTCTATTCATCACGGAACCACTATCCCAACCTTAACACAAAACATTATCCAGAGAATTCAAAACCCGGACTAAGGAATCAATGTTCAAATCTACTTTTCCGAAGACCTCTTTGTTCCAAACTCTCAATTTTTCTTTAAGCAACTTTCACTTCTCTTTAATAACAAAAGCTTTGTAACCTGAAATGTTAAAGCTTTCCCAACAGTCTTGACCAAAAGGCAGGAAACCCGCATGAACAAACCAAGCATTAAAGACGCGAAACGGTTTAGGACCCCAATCTTTCACAGTGCGGAGAAGCCAAATTGGGCAATGGTCCGATATGTCACGATTGCCGATCCATTGACCCGAAATGCCCCATAAATCAATCAACCCTTCCGAAACAAGAAACCTATCTAATCTACTCATAGACAAACCATCAGAGCACAACCACGAAAACTTCTTACCCGACATAGGAATGTCAATAAACTCCATATCAGCTATAAAAGTGCTGAAATCAGCCATCTCTAGTGCAGAGCTATCTCCTCTCCTACCTTTCCTTTCTGATGCACAAGTGACCGCGTTAAAATTACCAACTATGCACCATTCACCTCCACCCAAACTCTGCTTAAGCATCAATATTCACAATATGCATAATAGAACAAGGAGCATAAATATTCACAATATGCATAATAGAATTTTGAGAAACACCACTAACTCCAACGAAACCAGCCCAGAAAAATTTGAATTAACTGTCCACATCCCATCCAGCCAAGTGCACAAAATACCACCCGATAAACCACGAGACGGTTGAAATAACCACTTAAAAGATTGATTCCCCCACAAAAGGCCTACCTCCCTCTCCAAAATCACTTCCCTCTTAGTTTCTTGAATGCAAATAAAATCAAAATTACCTGAATTAATAATAGATGCTAACTGGCAACGTTTACTACGGTCACCCCACCCACGAATATTGAGAGAAAGCAAATTCGTTGAGCACCATTGTTGTTCACCCTCTTAGAGCATGCTGCTTCATCTCTTCTCTCCCCTTCTTCAATCATTTCAACATATCTATCATCTGGAAGTTTTCCCTCCACCCCCAACCTTTTGGTAGCTTCCCAAACTGTATTTGCAATTGATTTACCTTGTAAAGCCCAAAATTTATTGTTACAATGAGCAATATCTGTACTCGATATAGACCCATCACACAAAACCATTCCTGCAGTAAAGATTGAAGAGAAATTGGCCCTGGAATGTTTTCACGGTGCAGTGAACTTTTGTAGCAGTTTCGACTGGGCTGTTTTATCCTGGGGACGTCGTGGTTGATAGCCTGCTTGCACCTTGGAGCAGTGCCACGAAACGTCTTAAAGAGAGCGACCTAGTCCGCGACTCATCCCAGTAATCTCTTCGGCTTGTTCTTGAAAAACCAGTGTTGTTTGGGCAAAGTTCTGGCTAGGAAAGACTTGGTACTTAAGAGTGTCCATTGAGACCCACCTCTCTTTCTTGGGAACCTACTTGGATTAACATTTTTAAGACGTTTATTATTCAGCCATGACAACCGAAGAAATTACTGGTGCTGGTTCCGCTGAAACAGCTGAACAGCTAAAACAGCAAAAGAAATACTCCTATGGAAGGAGCATGACTATCTCTGTAAGAATTTTATTCTGAACGGACTAACTGAAGATCTTTATGATTATTAAAGTACCTGTAAGTCCGCCAGGGAAGTCTGTGATTCTCTAAAAAGAAATATTCCTATAGAAAGAGAATAATTTTCTCTATACTATTTATCAATAGAAAGAGAATTGTTTTCTCTATACGGTCTAATAATAGAAAGAGAATGATTATCTCTATAACTTTTAATTCTACGGAAAGAGAATAATCATCTCTATAAGAATGAATTTTTTTAATTCATATTTTTTGAAATTATTTTTTACTCACATCTTTTGTTGCTGTTAGTGGTTAACACTTAACGGTTAATGATTTTATATCGTAGGATTGCTTTTGTTCTCAATAGCAATAATATTTTTTTTTGAGAAAACCCTTCAAAATTAAAACTGTAATCAGGCTCAAAAGAACAGCAACTGGAATGGGACCCCCAAATTTCGCATATTCTAAGCTTCAACTACCACCACCTAGAAATGATGCTGCTCTTTCATTTAATTGTTTCATTTGCGAGAGACCGGGTCATACGACACGCATGTGTATGAACAGGCAAAGCTTTGCCCAGCAGACTAACCTGACTGAATAACAATTTGTTGCTATAATTTCTGAAATCAACATTGTTGGTGAATGCGAAGGTTGGCGGATGGTTACTTACTATGTCTTCAACATACACCATTGCTGAAAATAAGAAAATGATGCTGAGTCTGGTGAAAGTTTTCTTTAAACAATGATTTTTTAACACCGTGTTTACTTTGTCTATTGGAAGTTTTGCATGCTATACTAATTTTTACACGTGTTTGACTTTGACAAACAAATTCTTTGTAATAAGAGCCAGATAACATTTTTCAAATGTTATGTTATTAAATAACCACTAGTGCAAAAAAGGGATTTAAAGTCAGGCGAAAAGGGGATTTAAAGTCAGGCGCCCGCTTGACTTTTATTAAGTCGACTTTGTATGTCAGGAGTTTTAAAGTCAAGCGATAGCCTGACTTCGTAAGTCTGATTTAAAGTCAAGCATTTATTTCGCCTGACTTCGTAAGTCTGTTTTAAAGTCAAGCATTTATTTCGCCTGACTTCGTAAGTGTGTTTTAAAGTCAAACATTTATTATTGCCTGACTTCGTATGTATGATTTAAAGTCAAGCATTTATTCTTGCCTGACTTCGTAAGTCTGTTTTAAAGTCAAGCATTTATTTCGCCTGACTTCGTAAGTCTGTTTTAAAGTCAAGCATTTATTATTGCCTGACTTCGTATGTATGATTTAAAGTCAAGCATTTATTCTTGCCTGACTTCGTATGTATGATTTAAAGTCAAGCATTTATTCTTGCCTGACTTCGTAAGTAGTTTTAAAGTCAAGCATTATTGCGCCTGACTTTAAAAGTTTTTTTTTTTTCAAATTTTTGGTTTAATCTCATATACACCCAAGCTCGGGCACAATTCCCCAAATATATATAGTGATTTAAACATATAAATTTGACAAGCACTGATATAAAATTCATAGTCAAATCAAATATATATATATATATATATATATATATATATATATATATATATATATATAAGTAAGAGTATTAGGAAATAGGAAATGACAATACATGAACATCCAACTTCATTTATTTAATTGACAACAATGATAAGTATTCTTTAATTGACATATAGACACCAAACCTATTGGGCTAATAATCCTATTGGGCTAATCCTACGACCAAACCTCTCAAGAAGTTAAAATGTATTGTGATGTCCAGCAAAGAAGCTTAGTGAACCCCTATCCAACGAGCATAATCCACCCATCTGTCAAGCATTGCCGGATCGAACAGCAAATCAAATTGCACTGAGTATAAGCTTGTGCTGGTGCAACATAGGCTCCAAAATCCTCTGTTCAATAATTCCAGCAAGGACTTGATACCTGTCAGCCAAATCAGATTCTTAGTAGAAGTTTTAGACTACAAATATATAAACATGATGGAAAGTAATCATTATAATATGGCAAAAGATAAATATTGAATTTATGAAGCATAATTTTCTTTAGAAAGTTATGCAATAAACACAATAATGGAAAATTTATTATCATAGTGAACTTTCTATTTTACAAACTTTCTACTACTAACTATAATCATTAGGGAGGGCTAATAATAGAAAAGGTTCTCAATATACTAGAATAATTCAATATCTATTCATGAAAAAGGATATTCATTGGTAGTTAAGCTACGATGTAGTGATGCCATATATCAAAATCAGTCCATCATAACCTTCATACCATACTCCAAAATTGTTCAATTCTCCTCATGTTGGTCACATTTTCACCAACCGTAACATCATAAATTTTTCAAAAAATTGCCCTCAAAGCTTTAAAGTTTAAACATTTCAAAATCCAGACATTTATTCATGCACATGACAACTACGCAAAAGAAGAGTAGCAATTAAACAAAATAACCAGCCCCTGATCAAAGCTATTTTGAAATTTTCATATAAAACACAGGCCTCTCACACGATGCAGACCTTATCTGGAAGAGCTGGTGGTGGTCTTAGTGGAATCTCTAACTCCAATAGTCAGTATAATATTGGTATTAACTAGTCGAAGACCCGTGCATCCGCACGGGGTTAGTCGTGTTGTGTTTGTATTCGAATGAAGTTGTAAATTTTGAAATTGTAAGTATTTAAAAAATGTGAATGTTGATGCAATAGATAAGTTTCAGAGAATATGATTATAGTCTTAAAAACATAAAATTTCCTGCTCTATACGCATGCAGTCAGTCAAATATTACATCCCCGAATTAATGCGAAGTCAAATTAAAAGTACAATTCAATAAAATTGGGAAGTAATATTACAAAATCAACAAAGTTAGCATCAAGTAAGTAGCAAAAATGAAGTCCAAATGTAAAATGTTTGCTTCTAATCTCCATAATTCATGTATTAAGCAATTGATCAGTTGGAACATTGTAAGTATAACATCGAAGAATGAAAACGTAAGATTGGAAATTTACCTCATCAGGTTCCATTTTTTCAAGAATCGCTTTGATTGTTTTGTCATCCTCTTTGACCTCATAAACATTGCATGAACCGAACCTAGGTTGAATCTTAACTTTTGCTGCCATATATCTGCCCAAAACGCAGTCTAGACTGTCTAGTAGTTCTGGGTAGACCCTGTCATCATCCTCTCCATCCTTAAGATATGAAAAATCAAGTAATTGTTAGTTTCAGCAGCCATATTCCTAAAATAAATATAAAAACAACCGAAATGGACATGCCTGAATCATTCGTTGCTTGAGTTGAGCTGCAGTTTGACCAACCATATGAAAGACTTCGTTATACCAAAAGGTAAATTTTCCGACATCTTTTCCATGTGCAACTTCCACTTCCAGTTTATACCTAAAAGATATTGATAAAGATAGAGTAAATATTGACATTGTGAAGATGAATATAAGGCAAGAAGAAAGACTCATTATGAACTCAGAATCACCTTAGTATATAAACCTGACTTTCGGATCCACAATAACATTTCCATATACCATCCTTGAAGACAACCTTTCTCATACATTTAGCTTTAGTGCATCCAGGGTAACTCCAACCATAATTGGTGAGGATGAACCTTCTAGTTTCAGCAATGGTTAGACAAAAGATTGCCTAGATGTGACAAAACGATAAATAATTAGATAGTGAGTTATAGGATGATATAAAAAGAATGAAACAATATTGATTTGAGCAATTGTCTTGATAGGAGCATTGAAAAATCTGTCTTCTTGACTGAATTGACTTCCTCTAGTTGATTGAGTCATAAGTTGTGAAGATGATTGAGGCAACAATTCCAAAGGAAAACTACAATATTGGACATGTAAATGTTAAAAAGTAATGGCATGGTAATAGTTGAAATGTTGTGTTAGAGAATTTGATGTCTGTCATTGTAAGTGGATGTACGAACCCTTCTAGGAATTGTTGCATTTGTGGAATATTTTCATTGATCAACAACTTTGACCCACACCAGGAATTAGAGACTGAATTGGGGAAGTTATCTAAGTTAAGAGAAACACGTAGTTAGTTATGTTGCACTTGAAAGAAAAGTATGCATGAAAAACATCATTCAAAATTATCCCATGTCCCAAAGTAAACATGTAGTTGTTATAATTGAGTGCAAGAAAGACATAATATTAAGATAACACCTGTTTTCACAATTCTTGCATCTGTTAAGATTATGATGAAAGCCTTTTCATTAGCATGAGTTTTTTGATAATCAGTAAATTTGCGACCATAGTCTCCCCACAACGTACATTGAAGACATTGCCCACTAAATGAGAGGAAACATAGTACATCAAATGACAAATGTGCATATATAGAATGAAGACATTACAAAAATAGGTAAATCAAGGTTTTACCTTAAATCTTTCAAAGAGATAACCACCTTTGGATGTTCACCAGTTTCTTTGACATGCACAACTTCATTTAGTGCTCCAATTATATCTAAAAAAATTGTTAGTTTTATAAGAGGTAAGCTAGAATGAATTGTAGAACGAACTTAGGATTATCCATCATTTGTAAATTAATCACCTAGTAATACATCAGGATGACACACCCCAGTAAGGATTTCAGCATAGTCTTTGAAATCAACAGCAGATTGTGGTATATCGTTCAGTGCAACTGGTCTAAGACTTGTAGCCCAACTGACTACCATTTTGTAAGGATGATCACATGCTTTGAATTGTAAATCATTGAGATGAACATCAAAATTTTCCATTTTATAAGTTTCTCCCTCTTTACAATTTGCGTTCCATGTATTGAAATGTATTTTTGGAACTATCACTTGAATTTTGTCACCCTACAAAGTGTTAGGAAAATGCGTTGTAAGTATATTAAAGTAAGAGATAAGAATGTAAACAAACAGAATGAACATAAAGTTACATAAAAGCAGAAGGTAATGTATATTTGCATCCATAATGACGAATTCAATGTGAGGTTGGTTAGTCCTGCTAGTCATAACCCAGAGATCTGTCACTCTTACAGCGAGCTTCCATGTTGGTTTGTCTGCATTGATGTCCTTCACAGTATCAAAACTTCTGGCGATGAGTCCTAATGCAAAGGCAAAAAGATGATCTGTTATAAATCAAAGTGCAAATAAGTTTTGTGATGCTAACAATCTGTTAGTTACAGTAACATCTCTATCATTTATCAATAAAAAGGCTGGTGAGTTTGATACCATTTCACTGATTTTGAAGGGATTTAAAATGACATAACTATATCATTTATCAACAACATGTGTGAGCAAAATGCTTTCCAAGATATAACAGCAATGCAGTCAATGCTTCCCATTTCTGTTATTTTCAGATTGAACAGCAATGCAGTCAATGTATATATTTTCAAGAGATGAAACAAATTCTTCTTGTTGTTTGAATTGAGTCTAAACTATTATGAAAAGGCAGCAGGAAATGCTTTGTCAACTTGCTGGGAAACATAATGTATTTATTATGAAAAGGCAGCAAGCACACCAGAAAGATATGTAAGTGGTGAGTGAGATTGTGATTTAAGTATGTAAATACTAAATTACTAATTACCTCTAAGTTTAAATCATTCCTAGTAGCATGTGCTCTTAAATAACCAAACTCAGAAATCCTTTGAAGGTTCCAGCTCTCCACCTATCCATCCATGCAATGCAAGAGAACATAAATTTCATTGGTTAGTCAAAAACCATAAGCATAGTCCTGAAGACTATATATGGATGAATATAAGAATAAATGTATGCAAGAGAAAATATGTGGATTGAGTAGGAAAAATTAGTATTACATTGTTTGAGAATTTGTCTAATTTGAAGCCAGCCATGCCAATAATAGCATGTACAGGAGCACTGTAATTTCTGTTATCATATGTGTCTATTCCATTTTGATCTTTAGTAGGCATGGCTTTACATTCCTTCTGATATATGGAACAAGTTCTCTCATAATTATGCACATGGCCAAAAAGAACCAAGTCAACCTGTTTCATGATCACAATATAGTCAAGTGTTAATACAAGAAACTATAACATAATCATGTCCTATAAGGAGCTTAATGTTCTTGCCTTATTCTCAAACAGCAATGGCTCCATCATCTGACTTGAGCCTGCCAAATCACAAGAAATTTGTAAGAAATTGAGAAGGGAAAAAATATTGAGTAGTGTTAGACACCAGATTAATTCCTCATTGTTTCAGAGGGCATCATGAAAATTATAATAACCGCCATTGTTTTCCAAACACTCGTTTGTTTCCATATCTGCAAAGAACAATTAGTAAATTGTTAGCTTCACAACAAGATTCAATTTCAAAGAGTCGGTTGCAAATCTATCTATAATTTTATATAGATTAAAACCTACTAACCAAGACAATCCTTTCATCAAAACTGAAAAACTTGACACCATAATGAAGAAATGAGAAAGAAGAAGTGTTCAGTTTTATGATTTTTCTCTTTTGAAATGTATACGGAGTGACAAGTGCCACCTGACATTCACACATCTGAGAGGTTGCCACTTGAGCTAGGCCTCACGGACGGATTGGGTTTTATGATTTTAAAGCAACAAAAGTTGATAAAATAAGCACCTGAAGTTAAGCAAACTGATGGTTCAGTGGTCTCTTGGAATCCGGCGCAGATTGCCTTGAGAACTGCTGGTTTTGACAACTGACCTAAAAGCAGTTAAAAAAACAAATTATAAAATAAAATACAGTTAAATAACCCTGTCAAGATATCTACAAAAGCAACCCCATACCTCTATACTGTCTGTTGTTTATAAAAATGTTTGCATTTTAGAGGAAACAGAAAAACACTACGAACCTACAATAGCAACATAACTGTGAAGAGGAAAAAACACTAACATAAGAGACCACAAAATTATGAACAGAAAAACAAAAACATAGGTTGAAGGGGTTTAGGGCTTGGCAAAATAGTTAAACTAAGAACAAAAGGAAACACAACAAAACCAAAATACTATGAACACCAAACTTAAACGAAAACCAAAACTAAAACTAAGAAGGGAAAGAAGTTTGTCTTCCACGAAAACAAAACCTAGTAACACAAAACAGTTAGGGTTCAGTAACAAAAAGACTTCATACCTATCGAAGATGAGGGATTTAGGGTTTGGTTTGGTGTTTGCTCAAACTTGTGCCTTCCACGAAAGTAAAACCTAATATCAGCAAAACAAAAGCAAAATCAGATGAATATTATTTTTATTGCAAAACAATTGAAGAAGTTTATCAGAGGATGAGTTGCAAACCGAAAGAGCAGGTGTGTAGAGTGATTTGGTTCTCAGTCACAGATGATTCTGATAAGTCCAGATCCGCGTGAGACGGCCTCGTTGTTGTTCGAAAAACTCTCCGAGATAGATTCTTCGAACAGATCGAAGGTAGTTGCGCGAAGGAGACGAAGAATCAAGAAATAGAACCAGAAATCAAAACAGAGAAATAGATCATAGGAGAAGAGAGATGAAAAACGAAATAAAAAGGGGTTAGAATTGTACCATTTCCGACCACTGACGATCGTCGTCCCCTTACGCATCGTCGCTGAAAACAGGGTGAGTTTCCCTCACTGTCGCCGGAATCCACCACCAAGAGGTCACCAGCCCTCTCCGTGAGCCTCTCCATCATCTCTTCGTTTTTCTCTCTCTCCCTTTCACGTTTTGGAGGTGGTGGCCGGTGCGGGTTTCTGTTGGTGTTCGGCGGTTGTGGTTCGCGAGGTGAGAAAGGGGGTTGAACGGAGGGGGAAAGAGAGAGGAGGCTGAGGGAGGTCGTTAGGTCGCGTAAGGGTTCTGTATTTGAGAGAGGCGTACTGTGCGCGTTGAGAGGAGAAGAAGATCAGTATCTTAGTGAGAGAGAGTGAGGGAGTGATCGTGTGAGGAGCACGAGTGAATAATCTATCTAACATATTTTAGTACTTTAGAAGTCACGCGTTTATACGCTTGACTTTAAACATTTACCTCTTAATTACAAGTTTGCCACCGTGTCTATTTATGTAGTCAGGCGCCTGATAGCATGACTTTAAAAGTCTAATTTTTTTGTTATTTGTTCACTTTAGAAGTCAGGCGTGTATTCGCCTGACTTTAAAACTCGCGAGTTTTGCCTCTTAATTACAAGTTTGCCACCGCGTCAACATATAAAGTCAGGCATCTGAGCGCCTGACTTTAAATGTCTAATTCTTTTCCTGATTTTGCACTAGTGAACTTAAGAAAAATTGTGATTTTTGCAGTCAAACAATAATTTTCAAGACTTCGCATAAATCAGTATGGAAATCTGAGTATTAGTTTTGACTACAGTGTAGTATACTTTGTGAAAAATAAAAGTGAAGTGTTTGACATATTCAAAGTTTTCCATTACAGCTTTTTGAAAATCAATTAAGGAGAAAGGTTAAGAGCTTTTATAGCAATTGAGGAACGGAGTATGATTCCCATTAATGGAATTATATATGAAACGACTGCACCATATTTTTCTGGAATGAATGGTACATCAGAAAGAAAAACCTTTATTTAATTGGTTTTTGCTATTTTATTGAAGGTTTAAATAGTTATTACCCCCCTGCAAATATACCCATTATCCAGTTACCCCCCTACAAAAAAAAACATTTAAAACAAACCTTGCAAAATGTAATGTTATCCAGTTACCCCCCTGCCGTTAAATTTTCTGTTAAAATATGTAAAATGTCACATATCCAGTTACCCCCTGCCACGTGTCACCTTATTATTGGGCCTCTGTGACACGTGGCACTGACATGCCACGTCAGCATCCTATGTCACCACTGCCACGTGGCACTGACACATGCCACGTCAGCAGCCAATGGATGGCTGCCACGTGGCACTGACTTGGCATTGGGTGAATAGTGTGTTACTAAAAAAAATATAAGTTTTGCCTAACATGGGATTCGAACCCATGACCTTTGAATGATATAGGTTCGCAAATACCACTAAACCACCTGCATATTTGTAAACCAAAAGCCAACAACAAATATATATATTACATAATTAGTTATTATTTTGACCAAAACTTCATCTTCATCCTCAAAAACTTCATCTTCGTTATGTGCCATGGATAACAATTCAGTATACAAAACTTGACCAAAAATTCAGTATACAAAACTTAATAAATTTAAAAAAAACGGAAGTCAAGCTTTGCAACTATAGATAACAATCAGTTTCCCCATGGATAACAATTCTATTATCTGTGTCAAATCAACATTCAAGAGGAAAGGTATAGTTTTTTTTTTATTTGTATATAAACAATCATGTTACAGCTAGATTAAATCAACAACATTAGACACAATATTCAAGCCCATCTTCGATTATTCTCAAATACCATCTCGCACATCTTAGCTTTTCCCAATTCGATTTTCTTTTTTTCCCAAATCGATTTTCGTTCTTGCATCTTTGATTTTTGTTTTTTCCCAAATCGATTTTCGTTTTGTTCCCAATTTGAATCTAAAGAACGAAGAAGATGATGATTATTTGTTTCTAGATCTGATGAAGATTTGATGATGAAGATTTGATTTGTTTCCAGATTTGATTTGATGAAGATTTGATGATTATTTGTTTCCAGATTTGATGATGATTATTTGTTCCCAATTCGTTTCCAGATCTGATGAATTTGTTCTTGGTGGCTGGCTTTTGGTAATTGGTAATATGCAGGTGGTTTACTAATTATGTAATATATATTTGTTGCTGGCTTTTGGTTTACAAATATGCAGATGGTTTAGTGGTATTTGCGAACCTATATCACTCAAAGGTCATGGGTTCGAATCCCATGTTAGGCAAAACTTATATTTTTTTCAGTAACACACTATTCACCCAATGCCAATTCAGTGCCACGTGGCAGCCACTCATTGGTTGCTGACGTGGCACATGTCAGTGCCACGTGGTAGTGGTGATATAGATGCTGACGTGGCATGTCAGTGCCACGTGTCACAGAGGCCCAATAATAAGGTGACACGTGGCAGGGGGGTAACTGGATATGTGACATTTTACATATTTTAACAGAAAATTTAACAGCAGGGGGGTAACTGGATAACATTATATTTTGCAAGGTTTGTTTTAAATGTTTTTTTTTTTGTAGGGGGGTAACTGGATAATGGGTATATTTGCAGGGGGTAATATATATTTAAACCTTTATTGAATTCTAGCACTTGATCTCTCTTGTGAAAATTTTTATAAACTGTTTGTTATGTTATGATTAGATTTGCTGAATCTAAAGAAATAAAAATTTTCCTTCGAAGATCTTGAAGAAAAGACAATCCATCTTGTCTTATTTTTGAATTTGGGATTGCTTGGCTTATGTCATATTTCCAAAAAGAGTTAAACTCGCCAATAGAGCCTATGAATGTGTATTTTTTGGGTATGCAGTAAATAGCAAAACATACGGGTTTATGACCCTAATGCAAAACTGATCATAGAGTCAAATGATGCTGACTTCTATGAAAGTAGATTCCCTTTTAAATCAAGAAATAGTGGGGGCACCGGAATTGCTCAAGTTTCTGTGCCCAGGAGCGTTGAAAACAACGTAGAAAGGGGAATAGAACCTCAAAGAGGTAAGAGAACACGTGTTGCTAAAGACTATCGACCCGACTATACAGTCTATACATTAGAGGAGGATCCTACTAGCCTTCAATAAGCGCTGTCTTCATTGGATGCTGATTTGTGGCAAGAAGCCATAAATGATGAGATGGATTCTCTAGAGTCTAACAAGACCAATTTTGAAAAAGAAACTAAAACCCGATGACACTGTTGATAAATACAAGGCCCGCCTTGTAGCCAAAGGTTTTAGACAAAGAGAGAATATAGATTTCTTCGACACATATTCACCTGTTACTAGAATTACATCCATAAGGGTACTAATTTCGCTGGTCGCTATTTATAATTTAGAAGTACACCAAGTGGATGTAAAAATCGTTTTTTTAAAATGGTGAATTAGAAGAAGAAATTTATATGGAGCAATCTGAAGGTGTTGTAATACATGGGCAAGAACACAAGGTCTTAAGTTGGATAAGTTTCAGGATGGTCTCAAACAAGCTTCCAAACAATGGCATGAGAAGTTTGATAAATTGATTATATCGAATGAGTTTAAAGTGGATGAAAGTGACAAATGCATTTATTACAAAACCGAGAATGACATTTGCACTATCATATGTCTCTATGTAGACGACTTACGTACTCATATTTGGATCAAACATGCATGCTGTAAATAAATTGAAATCATTGTTGTGCAACAAATTTGATATGAAAGACCTCAGAGAAGCAAGTGTAATCCTTGGTATTAGGAATACTAGATCCGAGAAATGAATTTCTTTGATCGATCTCATTATATTGAGAAGATCTTAAAGAAATATAACTACTTTGGTTGTAAACCTTCCTGCTCATCATATGATCCAATTGTCAAACCTTTTAAGAACATTGGTAACAGTGTTGGACAAACGGAATATGCGAGCATCATCGGTAGCCTAAGGTATGCCACTGATTGTACTAGACCCGACATTGCCTATGTTGTGGGATTGTTATGGAGGTTTACTAGTCGACCTAGTATAGAGCATTGGCACGCTATCGAGAGAGTCATGAGATACCTTAAAAGGACCATGAATTCCGGGCTACATTACCAGAGATTTCCAGCTATACTTGAAGGATACAGTGATGTAGATTAGAATACTCTATCAGATGATTCCAAAGCAACCAGTGACTATATTTTTAGTATAGCTGGTGGTGCTGTCTCTTGGAAATCTAAGAAACAGACCATATTGGCTCAGTCCACTATGGAGTCTAAATTGATAGCACTGGCAACCGCTAGTGAAGAAGCTAGCTGGTAGAGATGCTTACTAGCAGAGATCCCTTTGTGGGAAAAACCGATGCCAGCTGTGTTGATCCACTGCGATAGTACCGCGGTAGAGAACCATTATTTCAACGGTAAAAGACGACAAATACGTCGTAAGCACAGCACTGTGAGAGAATGTCTCTCAAAAGGAGTTGTGAGAGTGGATCATGTACGCACTGATCAGAACTTAGTTGATCCTTTGACAAAAGGATTAGCTAGGGAGAAAGTCCAAAATACATCTCAAAGGATGGGACTACTGCCTTTAGAGTCATGAGTCATTCACGATGGTAACCCGACCTAAAAGACTGGAGATCCCAAGAATTAGGTTCAATGGGTAATAATAAGTTGTGAAGTGATACGAGATGAACATGCTATTATAAGTAAAGAAGCATGATTCCTGAAGCGACGTAAGGTTGAGGTAATAGAACAAGGGAAATATGCAAGAGATGTGTTGAGAAGGTTTAGAATGATTGATTTCAATCCAGCAGATACACCTGCTGCTACTGGTGTGACACTAGTGAAGGATCCTAATGAAGAAGAGGTAGATGCAACAGCTGTATAGACAAATGGTGGGATCATTGAGGTATCTCTGCTGTACTAGACCTGACTTATCCTATGCTGTTGGCTTGATCAGCAGATTCATGGAAGGTCCAAGGCTATCTCATTTCCTTGTTGCTAAAAGGATAATGAGATATGTGAAAGGCACACTTGACTATGGAATCCTGTTTCCAAGTGACTGTAATACAGAGAAGAGCACCATTCTGGATTACAGTGATTCAAATTGGTGTGGTGACAACAGTGATCGAAAGAGGACAACAGGCTATGCATTCTTCTATGGGAATGCACCTATATCATGGAGCTCAAAGAAGGAGCAGGTGGTGGCTCTGTCCTCATGTGAGGTAGAGTACATTGCTGCTGCAATGGCAGCATGTCAAGCACAGTGGCTTGACAATCTCTTTGGTGAACTGAAAGTGAAAGAGAAGGGTGTTGTTACCTTGATGGTGGACAACAAATATGCCATCAACTTAGCAAAACATCCAATTGCTCATGGGAGGAGCAAGCACATTGAGACTCGTTTCCATTTCCTTAGAGAACAAGTGACTAATGGCAAGCTTAGTGTGGAGTATTGTCCTACTGTTATGCAGATAGCAGATATTTTCACCAAGCCATTGAAGATTGATCAATTCAGGGTACTGAGGAACAAGCTGGGAGTGACTGAAGTGCTGTGTGGAGTCTGTGTTGATGTTGTGTGAGGTGTTGTAGCACCAAGTGCTGTGAATAAGTTCTACAACAGTGTCTGTGTAGTGTATATGATTGTGTCTGTATTTCCTTTGTTTCAGTGTTGAAATACTGAATTAAAGGAGAGTGATAGAATAAAGGGTAATTCAGTCTTATTGATATTGTGGGGGGTATATTAGTCATTTACTATAGAGTTAGTTATAAACTCATTTATAGTGTAATTCTGTTTCTAATTGAAATACAACAATCAGTTTTTTCTTTCCCTCTCTCGTGCTCTCTCCTTCTCATCATTTCTCTGTGAGCTAGTGAGTGAGTGATTCAAGCTTCTCAGCTTGATTAGTGCTTGATTCTTGATTCTAGTTCCAACAATCTAGGGTTCTCAATTCTGTATTCATATCTATTTTCAGATCTGGGTTTCTATTTCTCTATATACTTCGAGATTTCTATGATCTACAAAGTTTCGTGGTGTTCAATGTTGATAGTGGTGGAATTAGTTCTCGTTTGGGTTTTTGGAAGAGTGAGAGGTGGAAGATGAAGATCTTGAACCCTAAACTAATATTTTTTTTTGTTTTTAATGAAATTAAATAAAAATGATTTGGATAATATTTTAGACAACCATGTAAGCATGAATGATAGCCACATCAGCACCATAACTGCCACTTTGGATGGAAAGTCACTAAAAGGGTAACACTGAATACAATTTAAAACATAAAAGACTTAGTGAGGAAAAAAGATAAATGACCAAATTTTTACTTAAAATTAAGTTAAGAGACTTCAGAAGCAACTTAGCCTAATTTAGTACAAAAAATATAGATCAACCCATGCCGAAGCAAACTATTGGAGGACCGTTAAGGGCAAAACTAAATTTCACATAAAGTCTTTGAGTCAATTTTTTGCAGCACAAAAAGTATACCACCCTTTGTGAACACTACATATATTTCCTCCATGATTCCCGTGACTAACGCGCTGCTGATTTAATGGGAAATTCAAACAAAACAAAAATTTGTTAACACTGTGCTTTCGATAATAGGAAGGCTCGTGACTAATAAGGGTTGGCCCGAGTGGTAACTTGACTCGGATTCCACTCCAAGGTTTTGAGTTTGAATCTTGACTGTGGCAAAAACCATGGTTCAGAGAATCAGACCTGACTGGATGATTGGACCGGTTTAACCGTGAATCGGCCTTGTATCCGGCTCGATTTGGCCCCTTAATCGTTTGGAGCCAGAACTTAGAAACAAACCCGAAAAACCGGTACAGAACCACCAAAACCGTAAAAAACCGGCGGTCAAACAATTTTTCCGGTTCACAAATAAGTTGTTACAGGAACAACTAGTTAACTGATGTGTCCAATGGAAATACCAATCAGGCTCTATATATAAGAGTTAGATGTATTTCCTTGGTATCCCCCGGTCGATGCGGGACTTAAGAATGATAAATCACAAAGGACTACACAACATTATTTATAAGAGCTAGAACTTCCTTTAGAACTTCCTTTAGTTATGATTATTGAAAATATATATAGTATTATACATAATTTATTAAATCATTTAAACTAGTAATTTAGTTCAATAAAATTTCATTTAGTTAATTATTTATTCAATTATTTTATCTAAATATGAAACAACCAAAAAAATCACTTTGAATAGTTAAATTTTTTCTGAACCCTAAAGTACACCAAAAATACCGCTTACGGTTGCACTTTACGTATTTTGTCACGAAATTAATTTTTTCACCAGACCAGTTATTGGGGAATGAACTTTGCGTATTTGAACATTTAATTTTTTTTCGTAACTTTAAAATACTCTAATACACAGTGCTTAGTGTCGCATTTTAAGTATTTTGTCACGGAATTAATTTTTTTCACCAAACTGGTTATTGAGGAACGAACTTCACATATTTGAACTGTTAAAATTTTTCCGAAGTCTAAACTACCCCGAAACACACTTATTAGCGTTGCACTTTACGTATTTCTTAAAGATTAGATGCCTTACTCTTGCCATTATCTTCTCGATGTGGGACATTAGAATACACTGTAAAGTGCAAACAACATAGCAATTGGAAATTCACTCTCTTGTAGTCACTTGTACTCCATGTTTTAGGTTTTCATTTTTCTTCACAGAATACTCCCAAGGAACATTGAGAGGTTGGGACAAGGGAACATTAACCAGTCCTACTCCGGCGCATGGGTATTGATCGGAATCACCTACCTCATACGCGGGGTCCCCGCGATGTCCAAGTCCGTCTTCATTATTGCGACTTTCAGCAACCTCCGTTTCACTCTCATCAGAGCTCCAGCTAGTACTTCCCTGTTCTTCACAATCAAGCTCGGCGTCAGACTCCTCTGAGTCAAGGACCACTACCTCGGTGTTATCTTCATCCGCCGGCTCGTTACTGGGAACCCCGGGAGAGCGGTCGTCAGCATGAATACTCAAAGGAGCAGAGCCCAAGTCATCTTGAACCTCGGGAACAACCGACCCGGGGGGACTAGCACGAACTTCTATCGACTCTCCAATACCGGAAGCCATTGCTTTTGCGAGAATAGGGCGATCTGAGTTAGCAACCCGACGGGTTTGTTTTGTCCTCGCCAGATCGATCCTGCAGAAATGGGGGCTTGACGAGTCAGGTTGATACGTAAACAGTGGGTCCACAACCAAGTCGGAACCCGACCTGACGACCCCCACTCTGTATCTATAAATACGGGTTCCGAGAGAACCCGGCTGTGATCTAAAGCCGGAAGCAATAAATAAAAGGAGGAAACTAACTTTGTGAAAAAGGAAGCTCGTCGACACTTGAAGCAGGTCACGAACAGCAAAGGTCTCACCGAGACTCGCAGCAGAACTCTGAAAGGCGAAATCAACTCCGGAACAAGCTTAAGATCGGAAGCGGAGTAATTCTCAGAAAACAGTCCAAAGTAAGTGAGGACCCCCCCTCCTATTTATAGGAAGCAAGAAGACCTCAGATGGGCCTGGGCCTAGGCTACACTTCCCAACGCTAGACCCTAGGCAGGCGCGTCGTTCCAAGCGCCATCATTACCCCAATCATCCTCGAATGACGCGTCCCATCAATGACGTCGTTTGCTGGCACAGAAATCAAGACACAACTAAGCTCGGATCACTTCGGTTCCCTCGGCTCACCCTGGTCCTTTGATCCCGCCATGACTGGAATCCCTCAAAAACGGACAGCCCCGCGTCACTCGACGCGACCTGAGCCCCTCAGATCGTCCCGGTTAACCGTGAGTCTCTCACCCCGGAGTTTGGGGCCGACACGAATTTTAAAGCATCAAGTCTAGCTCGCCTTAAGGCGACCCGACTTGGGGGGCTACTGTTATGGATTGGGCCTCAATGGCCAATCCACCCAAAAGGCCCAATAGCAAAGGATCCAATTCATCCAACAGTGGAGATTGCAGACCTAGATCCAATGGCCCTCCTCCACTCCAGATACCTATAAATATGCATTGATTGCTAGCATTAATGGTACACACACTTCTCCTATATTCTCACTTGTAATTGACTCACTCACTGACTTGAGCGTCGAAGTGTCATTGCAAGTACCACCCCACCTCGGATCGGAGCACCAACTCGGAACTGACCAAGAACTTAAGTACCAACTATCTCGGACCGGGCTACTTATCCAAGACCAGATACCTAGCCAGAGATACGGTACCGAACATTGGCGACCACAGTGGGAGAGTCTTATACTCTTGTCTTTCCCCTAACCTCGTTGGTCAGCAATGGCTCCGGAATTACGATGAAGGAACGTATCCAGCGTCTTGGTTAGACCCAACCAGCAGCAAGAAACCCCCGAGGGGGTAGCGGTGACTCTCCCTCGCGGCTCGGCCCACGGCCGGAACTCATCCAGAGAGATGATTCCTAGAAGCTCCGCCAGGAACCAGTTTCCACCTCCAGTCCTGACTGTCCCGGTACCGGTCGATGGTGTTCAACAGCTCATCCAACTGCTAACAAGGCAGGCCGAGGCGGAACAAAGGAGTCAGCGGTACTCCCAACTGGAGGCCGAGATGGCCGAAGTCCGGGCCCGAGATATCCCGGATCGGTCTTCCCCTCAAACCTATTCTCCTAGCAGAAGAACCTCCAGTAAAAGACGCCACAGATCCCCTGCTTGGAGGAGGCACCACCATCGCTCGCCACCGCGCCGAAGAGGGAGACGAGGATCTGGAACTCCCCCAAGCGAGACTCAGGACGAGACTTATTACCCTGAGGACTCAACTCGCCAAAGCTCATCATTAGCATCTTCGTCCCCAAGGCGGCGTTCTATAAGCCGGGGAAGTCCCCCGAGGCATGAACGTCGGCATCCTCGATCTCCCGGATCCCCTGTCCAACGCCCTATCAGGAGGCCTCCACCGAGGGAAAGGTCCACGACGCGGAAGGGACCCTTTACAGCGAAAATCGACTACTTTCCGGTGCCCAAGCACTTAGAGAAGCCCCCGGAGGGTTTAAAGATGCATGACGGGACTGGCGATCCCGATCGACACCTAGATTACTTCGACACGATGATGCAATACCGGAATGTCCCGGAGGAGATCAAATGCCGGATTTTCCCTCTTACCCTGGAGAAATTGGCTTTGGACTGGTTCAGAGCCCTCAAGCCAAACTCGATATCATCTTGGGACCAGCTTGCGAAGCTCTTCTCGGCCCAGTTCGCCCACTCCAAGATGAAGCCAAAGTCTCGGAAACTCTTACAAGCCATCCGACAAGGAGAGAACGAGTCTCTCCGGGACTACATCAAAAGATTCAATAAGGAAGCGGCTCAGGTCCGGGACTTGGACGATTCGTTTCGACTGTTCTTCATGGAAGCCGGTCTTCGGGAAGGAAGTCTATTTCAGGTTGATGTCGATATCAACCAAACTGAGTCGCTTGCCGAGTTCCTCCAGCGATCTCAGAAATACATTGACCATGAAGAAGGGGCTGTTGCAAGAAAGTCGGACGCCGACCCTAGATCGAACAAGCCTCGGTATGAAAAAGAGGCTCCGGTGCACCAGGTAGGAGAGGCCCGGTATGAAAGGGAGGCCCGGAACGACAGTAGACCCCGACCTCGGAATCGGCATCAGCAATATTCCGACCTCAATGAAACAAGGGCCAGGATCCTGGCGGAATGTATGAACGCTGAGTTTAAAGAAGTTAAGTTCCCCGATCCGCTCCCACACAGGCCGGGGTAGAGATCCAACAAGTACTGCCGGTATCACCGGAGCAAAGGGCACGACACCAATCGATGCAATGCTTTGAAGGATGACATTGAGGACCTGATTAAGAAAGGAAAATTGAGCCAGTACGTGGCTAAAACACCCCGGCACGAGGCCGAGGTTAAGGAAGAAGAAGCCGACCCAAAGAGGAAGGGTAAAGCACCGCAAAAACGGGAAGAGAGCTCGGAGGATGAGCGCGATTTTCAAAAATCAAAGGGCCGACCTGTAATGATGGTCATCTCTGGGGGCTACCCCGTCGAGGCATCGGGAAGAACGATGAAAAGAAAGTGGGAGGAAGTCATGTGTGCCGCTTCCACCTCTGCGGTCGGCTCAGCCCCGGAGCGCCAACCCTTGGCGTTCGGCGACCGAGACTTACTGGATGGCAAGCCGAATAAGCACATACCCCTCATAATCAGGGCAGTCATGGCCAACCACGAGATAAGAAGGATTTTGGTCGACCAAGGGAGTGTAACACCCCTTTTCTAATAACCTTACTATTTAATAAAATCAGAGTTTCTTTTTTTTTTTTTTTGAAAACAATTTAAGCGAGTGCTACGCTTACTCCACAAAAATCAAAAGCTTCAATTAAAACCACAAGATACATAGCACCATAACAAGGAAAACCGTTTAGTTTACATCCACTAAACACAGTCACTACCAGCAGCGGAATAATAAGTAAGTTCGAAAACAAAACAATACATCACCAAAAATAGTCTAACAGTATAAGACAATAACATTAAAACATAAGACGCCCCCCGGTGCTACGTATCAGAGCATGACACTTCCTACCAAACGAAGGTATAAGGTAACCTTCACTCGTTATTACCTGCACGTTGCCGACATAAGAAGCAACATAAAAGCAGTAGGGTGAGTCTCTTTTCATAATTAATAACATATGGGAATAAGCATTGCATAGGAAAAAGGAACCAGACACACCAATTCACAACGAAGGCAATAACCATATCACAATTACATTCACCAAACAACAATGCAAAAAGGGTATGGTTATGCATGAAATGCAACCCAAACTCCACGGGCACATGCATGTCGGATCCGTCACCAAATACAAATAGGCCGTAGCCTCTGCTCACCAAATAAAACTAGGCCGAAGCCTCTGCTCACCAATAATGCACATGTTTCAGGAGATGCTATGGGAATGTATCACAACACGCCACAATTCAATCAAATTCACCATTTTAATTCATATACTCACCATAGTGCATTAATCAGCTCACCAAATTAAAATTAGGCCGAAGCCTTTGCTCACCAATCTCACCATAGCACACTCACCAATTCAGCCCACCACTCACACCAACACCAATTTCAATTAGGCAAATTTAGGATATTGACATGACATAGGGAAAGTAGATAGAAATTGTCATTTGGGCACTTGAACACTTCAGCCCAGAAAATACCAGTAAAATAAATCATTTTTGCATAAAACTGGAACATTTGGATAGACATCGAAATTAGCTTCGCAGCGCCTAGCAAAACTGGCGCTGGGCGCCTGGCAAAACTGGCGCAGCGCCTAGCAAAACTGGCGCTGGGCGCCTGGCAAAACTGGCGCAGCGCCTAGCAAAACTGGCGCTGGGCGCCTGGCAAAACTGGCGCAGCGCCTAGCAAAACTGGCGCTGGGGAACACAGCGCCCAGGCACAAGGCACCTAAGGCCAACATGCAAAAAAACTCATTTTACTTCGAAATTGATTTTGCACGAGCCAAATACTCAGAATATGAGAACCCAATAACAATTTTGTCAAAAAGTGAACAACATTTTTGGCGCCCATGCACTAGGCGCCTAGTGAAAACACGCAACCCAACTATTTTAGTGCCCAAAATCATTTTGAACGAGCCATTTTAATTGAAAATGAAAACCTGACACCAAATTTTACAAAACAATCACCAGAACATTGGGGCCCTTGGCGCCCATGACACAAGCACCTAGCGCCAAAACTGGCAGCACAGTGACACAGAACACAGCAACACAGTGGCAACAGACACAGCAACACAGTGACACAGAAACAACAACACAGGGGCAACAGAATTGGAAAACTGGCGCAGGCACACTGCTGGGCGCCTGGCGCCCATGGCTGAGGCGCAGAACACAAAAACACAGCAACATGCATATGGCGCCCAAGGCGCCTAGGAGCTTCCAAAACCAGAATTTTTCAAATTCAATCACCAATTTAAATTCACCAAACACTCAATTATATATATATGATTCAAGTATCACCATGATTCTCAATTTTCACCAAGTAAGCACCAACAAGTCATATATTCAAACATATGACATACAATTCATATTAGCAACAATTCAACCATTGGTCATGCGATTTTCAACCTAGGCAATTCATAATCAAGCATCACAATACTATAATTTAATCATCAACATCACAATTCATTCATAGAAATTATCCTAGAACCCTAACCCTAGGCATCACAAATTCGCATAAGGTATTAAAAACAAAAAGAGGACCCCCTAACCTCTTAGAAGTCGAATTTGCTAGCAAAGCTCCAAGGAAAATGCAAGACTCCAATCAAGCCCTTCCTCCTCCTTGAGTGATTCGCCCCTTTCTCTTCTTCTCCTCTTCACTTCGCACTTCTCCTCTTCTCACTCTCTCCTTTTTACGTTTCTTTTCTTTCTTTTCCCACTTGAGTCAAAAATGAAAACTAACTTCTAAGACCCCTTGAGAGTCGAATTACTTGACTAGGCAATGGGCCACGGGCCTAATTGTGGATCACGGGCCCTTGCTCGCACCACTTAATTAGTGACAACACCTCCTAATAAATAAAATAAAATAATTAAACCTTGAATTATTTAATTAAATTAAATAAATATTGTAAGCCTTAAATAACTTAATTAAATAAATAATTAAATTATTTTGGGGCGTTACAGGGAGCTCCACTGATATCATCTTCGTCGACCTGGTAAGGAAACTGCAGATCTGAGAGGAAGACTTCACCCCTTATCGAGGATCGAATCTTTCGGGCTTCAACGGGTCTCGAACTAAACCCCTCGGCTATCTGGAAATGATGGTCACCTATGGAGAGGAACCACTTGAAAGGACGGTCAAGACCAAATTCTTGGTGCTGCCAAGCCCTTCCGTCTACAACTGCATCATCGGGAGACCCACCCTTGGGAGGCTCGGAGCCGTAACCTCGACGGTTCACCTAAAGATGAAGTTCTACTCTTTGAGTGACCAAATAATCACCCTTGATGCCGACTTAGAGTCCGCCCAAAGATGTTTTTATCTACATGTCAAGGTAGATAGACAGGCCTCAGAGGAGGGGTTCCCCCCCCCCCCAAAGAAGCAGGAGCTCAGAAGAACCCAAAGAAGAAAAGGACCGGTCAAGCCGCCGAGGTCAACGTCACGGACCTCGATGCAAGGTATGATCCTGACAACTCCGAGGAAGAAAGCGACGAGGAGCTAGCACGGGAGCTGAAAAAGAAAATCAGGCGACCTCAACCTGATGGACAGTTCGTGAAACTCCAGCTGGGAGAAGATCCGACCCAAACTGTCCAGATCGGATCCGATCTCCCAAAAGAAGTAAGAACAAAGCTCACCCTCTGTCTGAAATCTCACGCCGATCTCTTCGCTTGGTCTGCAAAAGACATGCCCGGGATTCCTCCTGAAGTCGCCTGTCACCAGCTGGTGGTTAACCCCGGGGCTAAGTGGGTCGCTCAGCGCAAAAGAGCTCAAAGCCAGGAAAAAGCAGCTGCTACGGCCAAAGTCGTAGATGATTTAATTAAAGCTGATTTTGTAAGAGAAGTCAAGTACACAACTTGGCTCTCAAACCCTGTACTTGTTAAGAAAAGCAATGGAAAGTGGCGGATGTGCGTTGACTATACCGATCTTAATAAGGCCTGTCCTAAGGACGCCTTCCCTGTTCCTAGCATTGATCGACTCGTCGATAATGCTTCAGGTTTTCAATTATTATCGTTCATGGATGCTTATTCCGGATATAACCAAATCCCGATGTTTCCCCCCAACCAAGAGAAGACGGCCTTTATGACTGACCGTGGTAATTTCTGCTACCGGGTCATGCCATTCGGTTTGAAGAATGCGGGAGCTACTTATCAAAGGATGATGAACAAAGTATTCCGAAATCAGATCGGCCGTAACGTGGAAGTCTACCTCGACGATATGATCGCAAAAAGCGAAAGAGAAGACCTCCACATAACCGACCTGGAATAGATCTTTACTGAAATCCGAAGAAACAATATGAGGTTAAACCCGGAAAAATGCACTTTCGGGGTCCGGGCCGGAAAATTCCTTGGCTTTTATCTCACAGAAAGGGGCATTGAAGCCAACCCGGATAAATGCCGAGCGGTAACAAATGCTGACCCCGTCCACTAAGAAAGAGCTCCAAAAGGTCAACGGAATGATAGCTGCACTATCTCGCTTCATTTCCAACGCCGCCTTCAAATCACTCCCATTGTTTAAACTGCTCAAGAAAGAAGCAACTTTCGAATGGACCCCGGAGCGGGACGAGGCCCTCTCCCAGCTCAAAAAGGTTTTAACCGAACCACCCATACTGACTCGTCCAAACCCAGGGGAAGACTTATTCCTGTATCTAGCAATCTCTGATGAGGCCATTGGTGCCGTTCTTATCAGGGAAACCGAGACTGGTCAGATCCCGGTGTACTTCGTGAGTAAAGTTTTGCATGGATCAGAAGTTAGATATCAGAAAATAGAGAAAATCACTTTTGCTCTGCTCATCTCGGCACGCCGTCTCCGACCCTACTTCGTCGCTCATCAAATCGTGGTACGAACAAATTATCTGATCCGGCAGATCCTGCATCGACCCGACTTAGCAGGACGAATGATCAAATGGGCGGTAGAACTCTCCGAGTTCGCAATCAAATACGAAACAAGGCCGGCCATGAAAGCTCAGATACTTGCCGACTTTATCACGGAGATGGCACCCGCCCACCCGGAGGACGGGTTGTGGACACTCCATGTGGATGGGTCCTCAAATCCGAAAGGAAGTGGTGCAGGATTAATGCTCGAGAGCCCGGCGGGCGTGGTAATCGAAGTGTCGCTCACGTTTGGTTTCCCTACCTCAAATAACCAGGCAGAATACGAGGCATGCATAGCTGGACTCCGGCTTGCGAACGATCTCCGAGTCTCCCGTCTCTCCCTAAATACCGACTCATTGTTGGTAGTATCTCAAATTGGGAAACAGTACGAAGCCAAAGATCCGATCTTACAGAGGTATTTAACCCGTGTGCAGGAGCTGCTCTCCCTTTTTGCATTCACGGAGGTAAAACACGTTCCAAAAACGGAAAATATCAGGGCGGATATCCTTTCCAAGCTCGCCAGCACCAAAATTCCAAGGAACCATCGGTCAATAATCCAGGAAACACTGAGCAAGCCGAGCGTAATCCCGAACCCGGAAGCAAATTTTTCTGTCGATGTGGTTGACGAAAGCAAGGGTTGGATCACGCCATTAATGGGTTACATCACAACGGAGGACGAGCCTCCGGACCCAAGCGAGGCCAGGATCCTCCGGAGGAAGGCCTCATCTTTTTCCATAATCAACGGAAACCTCTACAGAAGAAGCTTGTCTACGCCGCTTGTTAGGAACCAATCCTCATGACTCAAGATCTTGGAGCATACACTGTGTAACTTTTAGAGAGAAAAGAGAGCCAACGAAAGAGAGATCCTTTTGGAAATTGAATGTATTATTGCAATGTGTTCCTTCTGTTCCGCATACAAGAGTACATATATAGGTATATGAGAGAGTTGTACAAAACAGTTACAAGGCGTAACCAACCTAACTACCTATAACAGAAAACTAACAGAATTAACCAACAAAGCAAGCACAACAAACTAAGTGTTATCAAGTGCTACAAGCACTCTAACACATCAACTAAAGTCCTAAGCCATAAACTCTACAATTCTCCACCTTGGCTTAGCTTTAGACAGGGCCAATTCCCAAAATTTCCAGGCAGTGCTGAAACTTCTTCCCATGTAGTGACTTGGTCATCATATCTGCTGGGTTGTCTTCAGTACCAATCTTCTCAAGGCTCGCCTCTCCCTTTGCAATGATTTCTCGTACAAAATGCAGCCTCACATCAATGTGTTTAGTCCTCTCATGGTACACTTGGTTCTTAGCCAAGTGAATGCCACTTTGACTGTCACAGAACACCATTGATGCAGATTGTTTTCCACCCAAATGCAAGGCCATGGCCTTCATCCATATAGCTTCCTTAATAGCTTCTGTTACAGCCATAAATTCAGCCTCAGTTGTAGATAATGACACCACATGTTGCAAATTACATTTCCAGCTAACTGTGTTTCCACAAAACTTGAAAACAAAACCAGTTAGTGACCTCCTAGTGTCGAGGCATCCTGCATAATCAGAGTCTACAAATCCTGTAACACCAGAGATGCTGCCAGCATGTTTCTGAAAGTGCAATCCCACATCACTTGTCCTCTTCACATATCTGAGAATCCATTTCATTGCCTCCCAATGCTGCTTGCCAGGCTTTCCCATATATCTACTTACAATACTCATAGCATAGGCCAAATCAGGCCTAGTACATATCATAGCATACATGAGTGATCCCACAGCACTTGCATATGGAACACCTTCCATATATTTCTTCTCCTCATCAGTCTTAGGTGTGTCATCTAGTGACAACCTAAAATGTTGAGCCAAGGGGGTAGCAACAGGCTTAGATTGATCCATATTGAACCTCTTCAATATCTTCATTATGTAGTCCTTTTGGCTAAGAGTGAGAAACCCTGCATCTCTGTCTCTAGCAATCTGCATTCCTAGAATCTTGCTAGCAGCACCCATGTCTTTCATTTCAAACTCATTTTCTAGCATTTGCTTCACCCTCTTGATTTCTACTTTGCTCTTACATGCTACAAGCATGTCATCAACATAGAGCAACAAGTAGACAATTTCTTCATCATTGATCTTCCTCCAATAGACACAATTATCTGATTTGCACCTATTGAAATCATTCTTCACCATAAAACTGTCGAACCTCATATACCACTGTCGTGGGGACTGTTTTAAACCATATAGAGACTTCTTCAACAAACACACCTTCCCTTCATCACCCTTCTTCACAAAACCCTCTGGTTGTGTCATGTAAATTTGCTCATCTAGCTCTCCATGAAGGAAAGCAGTCTTTACATCTAACTGTTCAAGTTCCAGGTTTTCTTGTGCAACAAGTGACAATATCATTCTAATAGAAGTATGCTTTACCACTGGTGAGAACACTTCATGATAGTCTATACCTTCCCTTTGAGTGAAACCTTGAGCCACTAGCCTTGCCTTGAACTTAGCCTTAGCTACCCCAGGAATTTCCTCTTTCACCTTGAATAGCCATCTACACCCAACAAGCTTCTTCCCTTTTGGTCTATCTACCAAAATCCAGGTCTTGTTCTTCTGAAGTGACTGCATCTCATCTAGCATAGCTGCATGCCACTCATTCACTGACTTGCTATTCATAGCATCTTTGTAACTAGCTGGCTCTTCACTATCAACTCCTTCAGCCACATTTAAAGCAAAAGCAACCATCTCAGCATGACCAAGCCTCTCAGGTGGCCTAATAGTCCTTCTAGTTCTGTCTCTAGCTAGAAGATAGTCCCGTAGATCATCTTGATCATCTATGGTTTCTTCACTTCCTGACTGTACTGGTGCTTCATCAGGTGCTGCGCCAGCATCTACCTGTTGTAGCAATGGCTCCACCTCAAACACAATACTATCATCATTGCCATGCTCATTTTGCTTCTTTTCTATCACTTTCTCAGTGTAGAACATCTCATCTTCTCTGAACACAACATTCCTACTAATGATGATCCTTGGTAGTTGCTTGTCCATGCACCACAATCTATAACCCTTGACTCCTGCAGGGTACCCCAGAAACATACATTTCACAGCCCTAGGATCAAGTTTACCTTGTTTGACATGTGCATAGGCAACACAACCATAGACTTTCAAGTTCGACAGATCTGGTGGATGCCCTGACCACACCTCCTCAGGTGTTTTCATTTCAATAGCTGAGGAGGGGCATCTATTTATCAAGTATATAGCAGTGGATACAGTCTCAGCCCAAAAATGATGACTCAAGTTAGCATTCAACATCATACATCTAACCCTTTCCATGATTGTTCTATTCATTCTTTCTGCCAATCCATTTTGTTGAGGTGTGCCACTAACTGTCTTATGCCTGTCAATTCCTTTCATTTTACAAAATTGATTAAATTCATCAGAACAAAACTCTAGTCCATTATCAGTCCTTAGCTTCTTAACCTTTTGACTAGTTTGATTTTCGACTAGAGTACACCATTCTTTAAACTTCTCAAATGCATCACTTTTATTTTTAAGTATGTAAACCCATACCTTTCTTGAGTGATCGTCAATGAGAGACATGAAGTACCTGGACCCTTGGTGAGACTGAACACGAGCTGGCCCCCAAAGATCACTGTGAACATAGTCCAATATCCCCTTGGTGCAGTGAGTACCAGTGTTGAACTTCAATTTCTTTGCCTTGCCAAGGATACACAGCTCACAGAAATCAAGTGACTTGATGCAATCATCACCTAACAATTTCTGTTTGCTTAATTCCTTGAGTCCCTTCTCACTGACATGTCCTAACCTCCTATGCCACCGGATGCACTTGGTGATTTCTGTACTAGCAACATTGTTTGATGCTCCCTCTAGAGCACTTCCCAACAACTTGTAGAGACCATTCACCAATTCACCTTTCATCATCACCATTGATCCCTTTATTATCTTGATGATACCACCTCCTCCTTTGTAATCAAAACCTTGTGAATCAAGCATTGCAAGAGAAATCAAATTTCTCTTTAGATCAGGCACGTATCTAACACCTTGTAGCACCTTAACAGACCCATCAGCCATCTTGAACTTGATAGATCCAATGCCCTGCACTCTACATGTCTGATTGTTTCCCAATAGCACTTGTCCACCATGAGTTTCAGTGAATGTAAAGAACCATTCCCTCATATGACACATGTGAAATGTACAACCAGTGTCAAGGATCCACTGGAGATACAATTTCACATCAGAAATACACAATACCTCTGCGCTAACATAGCTATTTAAGCCTATGTCATCAAGGCAAGAAAAAACCTCATGTTTTCTGTTCTTTGGACAATTGCAATTCACCTCAGTCACACACATCACATCAGCACTCTCATAACCTTCTGAAACCACTTCTGCATCACCATGATGTCCTTTGTGATCTCCACCCTTCTTCTTTTTCTTCTTGAATTCTGGGCAGTCTTTCTTGAGATGATCTTCACTCTTACAAATGAAGCAGGCCCTTTTCTTGAATTCCCTCGACTTAGACCTCGAGTTTTGCTTTCCTTTGAAGTCCTTTTTCTCAGTTCTTCCTCTCACATTCAGTGCTTCAGCCTGTTGATCATCAACATTCTCTGACATCCTTGTGAGTTCCTTCGAGAGCAAAGCATTCTGAACCTCTTCAAGTGATAGAGTGTCTCTGCCATAGATGAGTGTGTTTGCAAGATTCCTATACTCATTTGACAGTGACTTGAGTAATAGAAGTGCTTGATCCTCATCATCTACCTTGATCTCAATGTTTTCAAGATCAAGAATCACCTTGTTGAAATCATCAATGTGATCCTCCAATTTCCTTCCCGTTGCCATCTTGAAGGTAAACAATTTCTACTTCAAATACAACCTATTGGCCAAGGATTTGGTCATATATAGGTTCTCCAATTTGAGCCATATACCTGCTGCAGTTTTCTGCTTCGAGACTTCCCTCAACATCTTATCTCCCAATGATAGAATCAAAGCACTATATGCTCTTTCAAGCATATCTTGCTTCTTCTCCTCTGATAGCGTATCAGGTAACTTTGCCTCACCTGCAAGTGCTTTCTCAATGCCTTGTTGCACCAAGAAAGCTCTCATCTTCATACGCCATAAGCTAAAGTCATTTTTCCTGTGAATTTCTCCACCTCGAATTTTACAGATCCCATTCTTGAATTTCAAAGATCACCAGCCAACCTTCGTCTTTGCCCAAGCAACACGAACCTAAAGCTCTTGATACCAATTGTTAGGAACCAATCCTCATGACTCAAGATCTTGGAGCATACACTGTGTAACTTTTAGAGAGAAAAGAGAGCCAACGAAAGAGAGATCCTTTTGGAAATTGAATGTATTATTGCAATGTGTTCCTTCTGTTCCGCATACAAGAGTACATATATAGGTATATGAGAGAGTTGTACAAAACAGTTACAAGGCGTAACCAACCTAACTACCTATAACAGAAAACTAACAGAATTAACCAACAAAGCAAGCACAACAAACTAAGTGTTATCAAGTGCTACAAGCACTCTAACACATCAACTAAAGTCCTAAGCCATAAACTCTACACCGCTGTTAAAATGCGTTGAAGGAGGAGAAGCGGACTACGTCTTGATCGAGATCCACGAGGGATCTGCGGGCAGCACCTTGGAGGTCGGTCTCTAGCTCGGAAGGCATTGAGAGCAGGATATTTCAGGCCAACCATGGAGACCGATGCAAGAAACTATGTAAAGAAATGCAGTAAGTGTCAAATCCACGCCAAAAATCCACATAGCACCTCCTACGGAGCTCACCAGCCTCAGCTCGCCATGGCCATTTGCATGGTGGGGGATAGATCTCCTAGGACCATTCCCAACTGCCCCCGGCCAGATCAAATACCTAATAGTGGCGGTGGATTACTCCACCAAGTGGATGGAAGCCGAGCCTTTAGCCATCATCAGCGCAAAGAACTGCATCAAGTTCTTCAAAAAGAATATCATGACTAGATTCGGGATCCCCGAGGTAATAATCACTGACAACGGAACCCAGTTCACCGACAAAGGCTTCAGAAAACTCATGTCCGACCTCCAAATCAAGCACCGGTTCACCTCGGTAGAACACCCGCAAACGAACGGACAGGCAGAGGCTGCCAACAAAGTTCTCCTCAATGGACTGAGGAAGCGACTCGATGAAACGAAAGGAAACTGGGTTGAGGAGCTACCCTACGTGCTGTGGGCCTACAGAACAACCCCGCAGAGCTCAACGGGGGAGACCCCTTTTCGGCTTTCGTACGGGACGGAGGCGGTGATCCCGGTAGAGATCGGGGAGCTGAGCTGGAGGACACTCCACCCGAAGCCTCCAGAGGACAATAATCAAGCGTTGAAAGAAAACCTCGACCTCGTCGACGAGGTCCGAGGCCAGGCTTCCCTTAAAGAAACAATAATAAAACAGAGAGTAGCAGCGCGGTATAACTCGAAGGTAATTCCCCGGGATTTGGAGGTCGGTGATCTAGTTTTACGAAGAGCCGACGTCGGTTTAAAGAACGCCGCGCAAGGCAAGCTCGCCCCCAATTGGGAAGGACCTTACCGAGTTTTATCTAAAACTGGTAGAGGTGCCTACGAATTGGAGACCTTGGCCGGGAAGGCGATCCCAAGGACTTGGAACGCCACAAAATTAAAAAAGTACTACAGTTGATTCTTATTTTATCTGAAGAACGGTGTATACCGATGTTATCAATTACATTAGCTTATGAACGGTGTATACCGATATTATCAGTTATATTTTTCTGAAGAACGGTGTATACCGATATTATCAATTATATTTTTCTGAAGAGCGGTGTCTACCGATGTTATCAATTATATTTAGCTGACCGAGGTTGTCACTACCCTAAGGGGCGAGTTCGATCTGGGCCGAGTCCTGGTAAACTGCCCCAAAGGCGGCCATCGTTACGCGAAACAACTAGTTGGCCGAGGTTGCCACAACCCTAAGGGGCTAGTTCGATCTGGGCCGAGTCCCGGTAAACTGCCCCGAAGGCGACACTTACCACTTGAGCGAATGAAACACAAGTGCACGAATTTAAAAACAACAGTATAAAGCCCAACCGAGGTAGATGAAACCGGAAGCACATTAAACTATATTTCTATTACAAATTACCCCGGATACGGCCGGGTCCTCTAGTTCAAAAGATGGTGGAAATATTACAAATTCCGGTTCCGCCCGCAACCCGGGGTTTTTCTCCCCCACCGGTTCCACCCGGAACCCAAAAAACGACTAATCCAGAATAAATCTCATCAACATGAGTCACGGCAAGGAGGGGCGCGGGTAAATAACCTCAAACGCCTCAGAGTCGGGACTGGGCTTGACGATCCGCCAACTCTCTACTATATGTTCCAGCCGAAGAACATCCCGATCCAAAGGCAAAGATGGATGGATAACGGCGACCTGAGCAAGCGCCTTTTCAAAACTCTCCCCAGCCACCTCCATAGCCATCTGGGCCACCTCGACCATTTCGTTTTCCGCAGCCTCGGCTTTGGCGCGTGCCTCCTGAAGTTCTTTTTCAAGCTCGGCAACCCGAGGCAAGGAATCACCACCAATCCCGGCTTGGGCCTGTCTCGCTTTCAGGATATCAGCTTCTAGCTCGAAAATCCGGGCCTTCATTGAGGAAATCACCTCTGTCATACCCCAATTTTGTCCGGCTTAGGGCAAAACCCTAATTTTCAACCAAAAATAAATAAACCAAGTCTTAGCATTCATCCTAGAGGTTAGGAAGAGCATCATGCTTGCATTTTAGAAGTTTCATAATGCATTTTAGGGTTAGAATAGCATTGCATGGCATTTTAGAGCACTTTAGAGCATTTCTAGGGTTTCTAGGGTTTTTCCTCGTTCAAAGGGTATTTTGGTAATTTCGCCAAAAAGACTTATTTTCTCATCATGCATGCATTTATAGGGTTTTAGAGTCATCCAAAAGGTCTCAGGATCATTGTTAGAGTGGAAATGAAGTTTAGAGCAAAATCAGGGTTTTTGGAACCAAAAGGGCATTTTGGTCATTTCACTAAAATAAATAATTTCTCGGTAAAAACCATTATGCATCTCTTGAGGAATTTATGTGAGTCCAAGTGAGTGGAGTTGTGCATTTTTTTTATGCATCATAGGAGTATTTTTGGCATGAAATTCGATTTTTTTGAACAAAAGGGCAAAATGGTCATATCCTTTGGAGTGGGGTCAATAAATCAATTTTGGGATTGGTGAGATCATAAAAGTTCAGAGCCCAATCATTGAATCATGGGATATGGCCCAAAATGGCAAGAATCTAGAAGAATTATCTAGAAAGGAATAAGGAATATCCCTTTAAATTTTGAAAGGTCAAGTGTAGTACAATAGTACAAGTTGCAATTCCACTCACTCTCTCTCCTTGGCTGCGAATTCCAGCCCCTTTTCCCCCATTTTGATTTATTTTATTGATTGCAAATTGTGTTTAAATCATGGCCTTCCATTCAAGTGTCAAATGCAATCCTCACCCTTCATTTGAATTAAAATGGCACTCTTGTAATAAGCTTCATAGAAAAATACAATTTTGTAATTGAGCTTATCCTTCACCACCATCCTTAAGCTGCGCCCCTCAGCCCTCTCTCTCCTCACTTTGTGCTTTCTAATTGCCCCTAATCCATGTGACATTTGATCTTGACCCTTGGTTCAAAATTTAGATGCAATCCTAGAGCACAATGGAAATCAAAATGACCTAGAAGCCCTTAATGATAAGTGAGCACTATATATACCTTCATATGACCAGCCCACACCTCCTCTTAGCCTCACTCCCCATTCAAAAACCCTAGCACACCAACTCCTCTCCTCCCCCCTCCCTTGGCCGTAGCCCCCTCACTCCTTCTCCTCCATTTTTTTTCAACTTCCATCCACTAACTCACCTCAAACTCACTCCATATTCATATATCCTCTTCCTTTCATCTTTGATTCCACATTTACATCATCAAAGGGGCTGATCCTTCAAGGTTGCGTGCTTGTTGTTGTTGATTTTGAGGAGTGTTGGTGATTGGTTACTCTTGATCTTCATTTCTACTCTTGTTTAGCTTGGAACTAAGGTATAACTTAAAACCCTTTGCATTTTCATCCACTTTCTTGCATCAAAATCCTTTTTCAACTTATATTTGCATCTCATAACATCATTTAAATGTAGATTAGGGGCTGTTGTGGGTGAGAGTTGGCATCTCACCCACTAAATAAGTTGTTCTTGTGACTATGTGTTGATTATGTGTTGTTCTTGTGATTTGCTCTTTGTTCATGCGATTTTCACCAAATAAAAATTTATTTTTCCTTACCTTTTTGCTTCGGCCTAGGGCCTCTCTTGTTGGATAACATGTTTTCTTGCTTGTTTCTTGAGTTTTGATGGAATAAAATTGGTTAAGGTAGTCCTTCATGCTCTAAGGTTTGATAGTGTAGAATTAGGGATTTTATACTTTTTGTTCCCTCTTGTTTTTGTGTTGAATAAATGATGAAATGATGATTGTTTGAGTGTGATATACATGTGTAGATCTTAGAGTTTATGTGTGTGTGTCTAATGATGTGATTTGGTTGCAAGAGATTTGTTGAATTTGAGCCTTATTGTGTATATGTATGTTTCGGCCATAAAGCCATTTTTGTGACCAATTTACTTACTCAAATTTCTTGTTTGATCTTGTTTGGTAAGTTAATTGTTGTGAATTGTGTTTTTTTTCACTTTTTACCTTTTAGTTTTTACCATTCACTTAAGTGTTACTAAATAGTAAAAAAACATTTTCTTACCTTTTTTTACCTTTCACTTAAAACCCTAAAAAAACATTTTACTTTTTACTTTTACCATTTACCTTCACTTAAATAATTCACCACCTTCACTTAAATAAGTTACCATTTCATTAATAATTTACCTTTACTTTTTACCTTTCTTAAATTACAAAAAGACCCAAAACATTTTCTAGTTTACATTTATAACTTTTCAACTTTATAAAATCAACCCAAAAATACTTTTTACCACTTTTTCCTAAGACTCTAAAAACACCAAAACATTTCACCATTTCCTAAGAATAAGGTAACTAAATTTTTACCACTTTTTATGACACACTCTCACACACTTGCACTTAAATAAAACCTTATTCACTCTCTTGCATTCTCATTTGCTTGTATCTCTTGCATACTCTCTTGTTTTAATCTTCATGCCTTTTCATATATTCATATCTCTTGCATATTCATTTGCACCCTCACTTGTTAGTACCTCATGCATCCTTACTTGTTTATACTTCTTGCATTCTCACATGTCCATTCATAATTAAATAACCATGCATCCTCACATGTCCATGCATTCATTAATCAAATGCTCATGCATTCTTGTATGCTCATGCATCTTTGTATATACTCATTCTTGCATTCATCCTCACATGTCCATGCATTCATTAATCAAATGCTCATGCATTCTTGTATGTTCATGCATCTTTGTATATACTCATTCTTGCATTCATTCTCAAATGTTCATGCATTTACATGCATTCATGCTTATCTAATCTAGCACATCATGATCACATGCTCATCCATTTAACTTAGACTATTTTATGCCTATGATCAATTGTATTCTTTTGTTGTTGATGCCACTTAAATGTCTTGATTGAATTGTGTACAATTACCTTCTACATGTATGACCTCCTAATGAAGACGTAAGTCTACATGCATGTTGTAGCATAGAGTCATTAGGGTAAATACACCCCTTCCTACACACGCACAATTATTTTGAGAACTTTACCTTGCATCCTCAATAACTGTATCTCTTGATTGTATTGGCATGTTTAATCTCAGTTAGTGATCAACACGTTCATGATTGCTTGATTAGTGTATGTGTTTGTATTTCATTCATTCATGTCGCATCTTTTGGTTATGGACTCGGAGTTGGTTGAAATGTTCTACTTATTTTTCCGAAATCCTTTTCCAAATCATCTTTTTCTTAGAACTAATTTTCAAATTAAATCAAATGCTTTTTCAATAAAAAAACCTAAGGCATTTTTCTTAAATAAATCATTAGTCATCACTCGAAGCCTTTGCTTGTTTGATCGCTAATGAGGAGTTATTAGTGGTAGTCACTCGAAGCCTTTGCTTGTTTGGCTATCATGAAAGCTCCCACACCTTAACTAAAAAATAAATAAATTCCAATTTCAAAAACAATGCAATTACCACCAAGGCTCACCCTTTTTCAAAAAGGATTTCAAAAAGATAATAAAACGTTGTTACTTGTAATCACTTGAAGCCTTTGCTTGTTTGATTACCGGTTTCGACTCTTTTCTTTCGAGTTAGTAATGAACGCCACTCAAAGCCGTTGCCTGTTTGGCATTCGTGAACACTCGAACCTTATTTCCAAAAACTCAAAAACACTTTCAAAACCAAAAAAGCCTAGAACTACGTAGCTTTGATCCCTCTTCCAGAGAGGGTACGTAGGAGCGGGTTGTAACCCGTCAAGCACCCCTTTTAAAAATCTTTGTTTTGTTCCGCTTTTCAAAGATACCAAAAATACTTTTCTTCTCAATAAAACCGTTTCTCAAACGAAAATAAAAAGAAAGGAAGTAGAACAAAAATCATTTCAAGTCAACTTTTTCTAAGCCACACATCAAAGTTAATGGTTCCCTTTCGGTAGAAAGGAGGTGCGGGGTGCTAATACCTTCCCCGTACCTAACCGACCCCCGAACCTACATCTCAATGTTTTCGAAAGACCATCCGCCTTTTCAAAATGACTTTTTCCAATGTTTTAGTCTTTAAAAATAAATATTGGTGGCGGCTTCAAAATTTTTCACGTTGTCAAACTGAGGAATCCTTAAACCCGATTTTTCGGGGTGCAACAGCCTCCTCGGACTACTTTCCTTGACTCTCAAGATCTTCAATACGGACCTCAGGCTCCATGCACAGATTAAGGGTAGAGTCCCTCTCCTTTTCCAGCTTATCTGCCACCGCCTTGAGAGCAGTCTGGTCCTCCTGAGACTTCAAAAGAGTTGAGGACATCACCTCGTACTTTTTCTGAAGCTCCAGCCGGGTTTTCCTTTCATCATCCCTCTCTGCCAGAGCCCCTGAAATAGCGGAAACAAGGAAGTCAGGATCGGAAGTAACCAAATAAGAAAAATCAAAGAGAGCACCCCGGAGCTCGGTGTTACCTTTCGCCTGACTCTCAGCTTTGGCCCTCTGAAGCTTGGACAGATCGGCCAGATACCGAAATAACCTGAGAGCGGCCTCGACCGGGTCTACCCGGGAATCCTCCACGTGCTTCTGCAGGAAATCGGCATCAATCGAAATACCGGAAGACTGCGAAGTTCGGTGCTTCCCATGGCGACTTTTCTTGGAGGCCCGAGTAGAACCAGCCCGACCTGGCTGTTTCTGCTGCTCCGGAGCTTGGGAAGTAGAGACAGGATCTGTCTGCGGCGGGGGTCGCGCCCTTTTCCGATGCGAAAGATCAGCCGCATGATCTTCTACACCAACCAAGCTGGCCTCCGTGATTATATTAATCGGAACGGCAGCAACGGGCTTTTCCTGCTGAACCCCGGCTTTCCTCTCCGCAATAGCCGCCAAGCGGGAGAACTTGTCAGGTCCCATGCTATCTGCGAAATAAAGAAAAGAAACACTGTTAAAAGAAACGCCAGTCAAAAAGACTTATGGGCGAGATTACCTATCAAAAACCTACCAAGCACGGCCGCCACTTGGGACTTAGATCCAGCCCCGACCAATCGGGCGACGTTAACCCCGAATTTTTTGGGGTCCCGGTAGACAATCAGGTCGGCAAAATTCGTCAAGATCGCCAGCGAGTCCTGATCAACCGGGGATAGCCGGCCTAAGCTGACAGTGTAGGAGTGAGGTCGCCGATTGAAATGAGAAAGAAACCACCCTATTTGAAACTTAGTGGACTCCAATGATTCCCCATTCGAAGCATATTGACCGACGTGCCTCACTGCCTCCTCGTTTACGGGCTCAACAAAAAAGTACTTATTCTTCCAATTCTTCAAAGAATCGGAATAGGGCATGAAAATCCTTACACCCCTCCTAGCCCGAAAGCTCACATGCTCCCACCGATCCTTGGTGCCATCCTCATGCCTCCGATTGACCTCAAAAAGGTAGAAGAACAGGTCACAAGAGACCGGCTTCCCCAAATGAATGCACATCAGCTCGAAAGCCCGGAGGAACGCCCAGGAGTTGGGATGAAGTTGAGAAGGAGCGACGTTCAAGATTCCCAAGGCCTCTTGTTGGAAGGCGGTGAAGGGGGCTAATATGAATATCGAGGATCGTCACCCCATACATGACAAATTTCAAAGCTTTTGGCCAGACAGCTACGTGTTGACCTTCGGCCATCCCCTCCCCATTCCAGACCTGGTCCTTCCTGGAAACGCGCTTGACAAAGAAACTCATGTCATCCCCGGTCCTGTAGAGGGACTGAATCCCCCTCAACGTCTCCGACACCCATGAATACTCCCGAGGAACATTGAGAGGTTGGGACAAGGGAACATTAACCGGTCCTACTCCGGTGCATGGGTATTGATCGGAATCACCTACCTCATACGCGGGGTCCCCGCGATGTCCAAGTCCGTCTTCATTATTGCGACTTTCAGCAACCTCCGTTTCACTCTCATCAGAGCTCCAACTAGTACTTCCCTGTTCTTCACAATCAAGCTCGGCGTCAGACTCCTCCGAGTCAAGGACCACTACCACGGTGTTATCTTCATCCGCCGGCTCGTTGCTGGGAACCCCGGGAGAGCGGTCGTCAGCATGAATACTCAAAGGAGCAGAGCCCAAGTCATCTTGAACCTCGGGAACAACCGACCCGGGGGGACTAGCACGAACTTCTATCGACTCTCCAATACCGGAAGCCATTGATTTTGCGAGAATAGGGCGATCTGAGTTAGCAACCCGACGGGTTTGTTTTGTCCTCGCCAGATCGATCCTGCAGAAATGGGGGCTTGACGAGTCAGGTTGATACGTAAACAGTGGGTCCACAACCAAGTCGGAACCCGACCTGACGACCCCCACTCTGTATCTATAAATACGGGTTCCGAGAGAACCCGGCTGTGATCTAAAGCCGGAAGCAATAAATAAAAGGAGGAAACTAACCTTGTGAAAAAGGAAGCTCGTCGACACTTGAAGTAGGTCACGAACAGCAAAGGTCTCACCGAGACTCGCAGCAGAACTCTGAAAGACGAAATCAACTCTGGAACGAGCTTAAGATCGGGAGCGGAGTAATTCTCAGAAAACAGTCCAAAGTAAGTGAGGTCCCCCCTCCTATTTATAGGAAGCAAGAAGACCTCAGATGGGCCTGGGCCTAGGCTACACTTCCCAACGCTAGCCCCTAAGCAGGCGCGTTGTTCCAAGAGCCATCATTACCCCAATCATCCTCGAATGACGCGTCCCATCAATGACGTCGTTTGCTGGCACAGAAATCAAGACACAACTAAGCTCGGATCACTTCGGTTCCCTCGGCTCACCCTGGTCCTTTGATCCCGCCATGACTGGAATCCCTCAAAAACGGACAGCCCCGAGTCACTCAACGCGACCTGAGCCCCTCAGATCGTCCCGGTATACCGTGAGTCTCTCACCCCGGAGTTTGGGGCCGACACGAATTCTAAAGCATCAAGTCTAGCTCGCCTTAAGGCGACCCGACTTGGGGGGCTACTGTTATGGATTGGGCCTCAATGGCCAATCCACCCAAAAGGCCCAATAGCAAAGGATCCAATTCATCCAACGATGGAGATTGCAGACCTAGATCCAATGGCCCTCCTCCACTCCAGATACCTATAAATATGCATTGATTGCTAGCATTAATGGTACACACACTTCTCCTATATTCTCACTTGTAATTGACTGTTAACAATTTGGCAAGTGTACCAAATGTCGCAAGTAATACAATTTATCGGTAAGAACCGGTCGATCCACAGGGATTGCGCGTTGACAACAATAGCAAAATTGTAAATTCGTAGATTGTAGATATTTGATAAATCGAGTAATTGGTAACAGAATACGAACGTGAATTAATAATGCAAGAAAAACGACTAGGGATCGAATCCTCTCACCTCGCCTATCACATGAACCTCAGCCAATTCAAGTTAATTATTTAATTTCTAGATTCAATTCTTTAATTTAGGTCAAGGGCAATTCCTTGTCTCAAGACCCCTATTACCCTAAGAGTTACCCTAATTCCTTAGGTGAGTCGTGCCAGAGGGTAATGCATTAAGATTAAGAATTATAATGAATTCACATAAGCTACCACATATTCCTATGATGATTACTAGCATGTGATCTAAATACCCAATTTCCAGCTACTGATTCATATCCCTATGCAATCACTAGCCTGGATCATCGCAATTATCATATGTAATTGAAAAGCGTTAAGAACATAGGTAATTAAACAAGCAAATCGAATAACAACTGAATTAACTAGATCAATGGTTCACATGATAGGTTTGGGAGATTCATCTCTCCCTAATCTAAAAGAATTAGTTACACATCATCCTAAGAGTGGAAACCAACATAGAATAGAAAACAAACATAAAGGAAGACATTTAGAACCTTCAATCCCTTGTTCCCAAGTGGTGAGAAGGCTCCAAAATCGCACCTCCAGCTGCTCCAAAACGTGGCTCCAATTCCCCAAAAACGAAGTCCTTTTCAAAAATGCTGAAACGGCTTTAAAAACCCTAATTTTTACGCACCATCGCGACGCGGCCCGTGGCCGTCGCGTCGCGACAAATGACAGAAACTTCAGGCCTCGCAAAACTGCTCCAGGTCGCGTCGCGAACCCTCCTGGTCGCGACGCGAAGAATGACAGAAAGTTCTGGCTTGTAAAAATTCCCCCATATCGCGTCGCGAACCCTCCTGGTCGCGACGCGAAGAATGACAGAAAGTTCTGCTTGCAAAATTCCTCCAGATTGCTGCATTTCCGGGCAAGTGTCTGGTTCGCCGAAAGATGCCACAACCAATTAAGAGGTCTTCAAGTCCCATTTAGCTCCCAAAAGTGAAGGAATAACTTACAATTGAACTTCCTACTACAATGATCTAAAACTAAACTAAATCCCAGATAATGACTGTTATACAATAAAAACCCTGCACAATTGGTCCTAAAAATGCCTAACTTACATCATATGACTGGGAGTCAACACAACCCCAAACTTAAACTTTTGCTTGTCCTCAAGCAAACAATCAATTCAGACTGTGGCTGTTTTTTTTTTCTATTTAGCTGTTACATATACTACATCAACCTTAAACACATCAGCACATCAATTATCATCATCAATCTAATGCAATGGCAGAACAACTGAATTGGAAATACCGAATCATAAGCAGACAGCATTCTCAAGTATTCTATGTACGCACATCTCACCAGTGTTTCACTCTTGAGGTGTTTCGGGTATTCACTCAATTCACAGTACCTGCATCATCGTTTCATAGGCTTGACAGAGTTCTATATCATCTTAGACAAATGAAATGCATACACACATTTTGAGGACTTTAGGGGTTATAGCGGGGCTTAGGTAAGGGTGGATACATTTGGATAAGTAGGTTGCACTTGGAGTTAGGCCTACCTCTCTTTTTGTCCATTTCACGCAATACTCACCCATTTTCCCAAAGCATTTAACAAAACAAGAGAAGGAATTTATTTATTTATTTCTCTTTTTTTTTTATATGTATATATATACATATATATGTATATTTTTTTTTCTGTTTCTTTCTTTATTTTCTTGTTCCTTCTCTTGTATACCACCCCAAACTTAGTTCGTTGCTATTCCACGAGCAACCCCAAACTTAAAACTTTCCCCACTCTCACAGCTGTTGTTACCTAACTCCAAGTTAAGAATTAACTAGGCTATGATTGTCAGAGAAACAACATACAATTTTTAACAATAGGCTCAGAGGGGCTAGCAGAGGATAAACATTAATGGGTTGGCTTGAAAGGCTCAGGGGTGCCAACAGAAATGCCTCAGTGTGTATGAAAATCAAATGCAAAAACAATTAAGCACAATGTCAAGTTCTGCAGACTAATGCAGGCAAGGAATACACACACAATATATATAAGAACGTGTTTAGGCTCAAACCTCACAGTTAGGATCATAGAGATGGAACTTGAGAGATGCTGCTCACAGATGATAAGGAACTTCCGCAACGTTTGTCATTACCCCTGCTATTACTTGATGATAAAACTTGAAGTGCGAGCGTCAAAAGGAAAATGCAAACATGCGACCCCAAATGCCACAGGTCATCACTATTGAAGCTGCTTTAACAAAACAAAACAAAATATAGGGCAGTGGTGCCCCACTATCACAGAGTAAGTTATAATAAGTAGTACAGACCAATGTGCGAAATAAAGTCAAAATAGGGCAAAATACAACCAACAGTGCAAAATAAAAATAAGGCTAAATATATATTTTGGCCCTTTATCTTTGGGGTTGTGGTCACTTTGGCCCTTTATCTTTTTTTTTTCTCATTTTAGACCCTCATGTTTTTTGTGTGTGTCATTTTGGCCCCTGCCGTTATCATTTTGGTCCCTTATGTTTTTAATTGATTTCATTTTAGTCCCTTATGTTTTTAATTGATTTCATTTTGGGCTCTTATGTTTTTAATTGATTTCATTTTCGTCCTTAAAAATTTGCCTAAAAAAACATAAACATAACGGCAGGGGCCAAAATGACACAAACAAAAAACATGAGGGTCTAAAATGAGAAAAAAAAAAGATAAAGGGCCAAAGTGACCACAACCCCAAAGATAAAGGGCCAAAATATATATTTAGCCTAAAAATAAAAATGTCTGCGTAAAACAGGAAAATAAATGAGCCTCCTGCTCATGGGAAGGAAATATGCTCCTCCAAATACTCGTCTCCTGAAAGAAGTGGATCCTGGGGGACCTGCTGCTGCTCTGCCTGTGGTGCTGATGAAGATGAAGCGGCGCCTGCTCTGTTCTCGGCCATATACTCCTCAGCAGCACGGTGTACTCTGTATGATGCCAAGTGTGAAGTATCTATGCCCTGCTGCTGCAATGACAGAGACGACCCGCACCAGCTGGCCATGAGGAGGTCATACTGGAAAGAGGAGTCGGTCTGAAACTGCTCCCTGTAAGATGGGCCTGCTGGCTGCTGTGGTGTTGGAGGTGCTGGCTGCTGTGGCGCTGCTCCATCTAAGGGCCCCTCGGGCTGCTTCAAGATCCATGTTGCTGTGATACCCTCCCTGGGGTCGGTTAGAAGATCATCTGGGTACTCTGGGCAGCCCTGCTGTTTACATAAAGCATGGATGATAGAACAGTGCCCCAGTCTAGCCCTAGGACATCTGGCAATCTCTGCAATACTAGCTGAAATGGCTCTCCCCAGATTGACCCTCTGGCCTCTCATGATAGCTTGTAGCCCCATGGCTACCTTAGTCTTGACATCAGTGGAATTGGAGCAGGAAATGATAGACTGATTAAAGAAATTGTTCCAGGCCTTAGGAATTGCCTTCAGAGCCATATTGCAAAAGCGGCGGGGATAGTCTTGACCAATCGGACCAATAAGATGTCTGTCCCAGGCTGCTCCTTGACGACAACTCTCTCAGCAAACCCTCATAATCGTGCGCCCCCTTGTTGTCCCAAGCATCCATCATGGCACACTTAGCAGTAGTGGGAAGCCCGAGGAGACTGTTAATGGTATCAGGAGAGTAGGACACCTCTCTTCCCCTCACCACTGAAACTCTATTGTCTTCATCCCGATAAGCATTTGCATAGAATTCTCTCACCATGCTTTGGTTGGCTTGTTTGATCATTGAGTTGAGCGAGAGCCAACCCAATTCCCGGAGAGTGGAAGTAATGATGGGGAATTCCCCCGTGCTGAGGTTAAAGGCCCTTTCTGGATTTATCTTTTTCCCTTTGACCACTTGGTGGTACCTCTCCTCATGTACGGGGGACCTGAATCTGTCAATCTCAACTGCGGGTTCCCCTCGCCTTTTCTTGGAGGTGCCTGCTTTGCTTTTCTTCATCATGTCTGCTTACCTGTAATGTCCTGTAAAAATTAAAACAAACAGAATCCAGCACCAATCGTTAGTTCTCGGTGGGTCCCTGGTGTGGGCCCCACTCCAGCAGAGAAAAATAATTAACAGGCAAAACATAGTTTCTGGACTCAAAGTCATCTACCCTAAGGTTGTGAATATGTTCAAAATCAGAAACAGGCCAGCAACCCCAAAACAGCCTTTACTAGACATTTCCACAATCAATAAAGTTGCTTAGCCAAAACTCATAGGAGCAATTTCACAAACACTTGGTGAGCACCAAAATTTTCATTCAAGCATTTTATCGGACACCTTGTGTACGCCCAAAATCCACTTAATTTCTACCCCCAATTCAATTATTCCCTCTCCCACATTAGCAATAAACAACAATCATGCAACAACATATCATAGGGAAGAATCCTACTCTTCTAATTGACTTCGAATTCTCACACTTCCTACCCAAAAATCACCCCAACAACCATCAAAAACACTCAAAATTTAATACTCTAATTAAAGAATAAGGTTAAGATTGATACCTGGAGATGTTGATGGTGATGGATTCGTGCAATGTAGCAAGAATTTGCAATCAAATGTGATCAAAAACTGTAATGGGGAGGGGAATTCGCAGTGAGCACTAGAGAGGGAAAATAGAAAAGTTGAGAGAGTTTTTGCATTTGTGTTCGGTCTGGTCATTTTTACACTAAAAAGGCTCTGATCGCGACGCGGCCCGTGTGTATCGCGTCGCGAGATTACACAGAACTGTTACAGTTTCCAAAATTTGAAAGCATCGCGACGCGACACGCCTCTCTTCGCGACGCGAGAAATGGCAGAAACATTTTCCTTGGCAGATTTTCAACAAATCGCGACGCGACATAACAGGTTCGCGACGCGATAAGTGGCAGAAACATTTTTCTTTGAAATTACTTCCCTTTCGCGACATGAACTTGACCGAACACAAAAATTTTCTTCTCATGCCTAAGGCTAACAGCAAAATAAAGTAATTAAAGACTGGAATTGAAATTGAATTAAAAACATGGTACCTCAGTGGGTTGCCTCCCACTCAGCGCTTCTTTAACGTCACTAGCTTGACGGTTCAGAAGATATCTCACATTGGCCCCGGTGGAGCCTTTTGCTCTTCAAGTGCCCCATTCACAGCTCCTTCCAATTGTTCTCCATTGAATTTCCAGCTAGACTCACCCACCACTTCCTTTAGATCAACCCACTCGCTAGGTGACTTGTCTGGTGAAGAGTGAATGTGCCTTCTGTTTTTGGCTGTTATCTGGGGTTCCCCAATACTATAGCACCCTTCCTTTTTCTCATCCTTTCTTGCTGCCTTGATTACTTTTAGGGTCACCTCTTCCTCTTGCACTCTCAGCTTCACAGTCCCGTCAGCTACATCTATGACAGCTCTACTGGTGGCTAGGAAAGGTCTTCCCAAAATGAAAGGGATGTCATTTTCCCCATCCATTGAACTCTTGACCTCAGTGTCATCATCCAAATGCAGAATCACAAAATCTACTGGGAAGAGGAATTTTCCCACCTTTACCAGGACATCTTTCACAATACCATACGGATACCTTATTGACCTATCAGCCAGTTGCAAGGTCATGTGAGTCGGTTTGACTTCACCTCCCCCAAGCTTTTTCCACATTCCCAAGGGCATGAGGTTTATGCTTGCCCCCAAGTCACAGAGTGCCTTTTCTATAGTGACATCACCAATCGCACAAGGAATGGTGAAGCTTCCTGGATCCTTCAGCTTAGGGGGTATTTTGTTTTGAATGATAGCACTGCACTCCTCTGTTAACGCTACCGTTTCGTTCTCCTTCAACCTTTTCTTTTTGGTCAATAACTGTTTCATAAACTTCGCATAGACCGGCATCTTTTCCAGGGCGTCAGCAAAAGGTATATTGATCTGGAGGCTTCTGAACACCTCCATGAACTTGGAGAACTGCTCATCCCTCTGATTTTTCTTGCTTACCTGAGGATAGGGCAGTTTCATGTAAGATGGAGTTTCTTTGGGTTCCACTTGAGGGTTGTCTTTACCCGCTTCCTCATTCTCTTCATTTGCTTTCTTTTCCCTGGGCTTGGTTACTTCAGACGGTTCCAACTCCTTACCACTTCTCAGATGGATGGCATTGCAATTCTCTTTTCTCGGGTTATCCACAGTGTTGGCAGGGAAACCACTTTTGGATGTGTCCGCAAGTTGCTTCGATAACTGACCAATCTGTACCTCCAAATTTTTCACTGATGCTTCATGGTTTTTCTCCATGTTTTTCATTACCTGCTCTTGAGCTTGGAAGGTATTTTTGGTCATCTGCATAAACTGTGTCAATGCATCCTCCAACCGAGAAGGTGGTTTCTGTTGTTGATTGGCAGGTGCCTGAGGCTGTTGTTGGTTGGAACTCGTGCCGTCATTGTTATTCTTCCAAGAGAAATTGGGATGATTCTTCCACCCTGGATTATAGGTGTTAGAAAATGGATTCCCGCCTTGTCTTTGGAAGTTTCCCATATAGTTGGCCTGTTCCAATGCTTCTCCATAAGCTGCACAGTCACCTTCGTGGGATTCCCTACCACAATAATTGCACCCACCTGCTTGCACTGTTTGTACTGTTGCTGGAACTTTTGAGCCTACTTCACATGCTGCCGCTAATTGCTTAGTGAGAGCCTCGATTTGCATGGTCATTAGTTTCTGTTGGGCTAACACTGCGCTGTTTGAATCAAGCTCCAGAACACCTTTCTTTTTGTCAACCCCTCTATCATTTTGGATCCTGCACTCATTGGAAGCCATGTCTTCAACCAACTGCTTGGCTTCTTCCCAAGTCTTGGTACCTAAGGATCCTCCAGCTGAGGCATCCAACATCATTCTTGTTTATGGTCTCAGCCCATGGCAAAAGGTTTGTAACTGAAGGAAGTCTTCTATGCCATGGCCAGGACACTTCTTGAGTAGTAGTTTGAATCGTTCCCAAGAGTCATACAACGATTCGGACTCTCCCTGTGTGAAATTGGAGATATCAGCTCGTTTCCTTATGAACTTAGAGATTGGGAAGAACCTCTCCAAGAACTTGTTCTCAAGGTCATTCCAGGTGTTGATTGTTCCAGGGAGAGTGTTCAACCAATCCTTGGCTCTCCCTGTGAGAGTGAAAGGAAACAGCCGGACTTTCTTTGCACTATCGGTTACTCCCTCCGGGTGTGTAGTCCCACATATCTCGTAGAATTGGAACAAGTGCTGATTTGGGTCTTCGGCATCCGACCCAGAAAATTGCTCTGATTTCAAGGCTGTGAGCACAGAGGATTTGATATCAAACTGGGCCACGCCCACTGGTTGAAATGCTAATGCTTGGGCACCTTGATTTCTTCGCCCGAAATCACCTAGAGTACGTCGGGGTGGAGGTGGAGGATCAGCCATCTCTTCCTCCTCACTAGAAAACTCTTCCGGTACCGCGGTAGAAGTTGATTGTACTTGTGACAATTCCTTTGCTTGCTGCTTGGCAAGCTTAGCCTTCCTTCGATTTGCCTTTGCTAGTTTTTCAATTTCCGGGTCAAACAAGAGTTCTTGTGGACCCTTGCTCCGCATGCACAAATCTCTGAAACACTGAAGCAAACGTCAACAAATTCAAGAAACCAACAAGTAGCAAAATTAAGTAACTAAAAACAAACAAAAACTAAAAATCTAGAATCAACTCGTTTGCCTTGTCGACAACAAAGTCAACAATCCCCGGCAACGGCGCCAAAAACTTGTTAACAATTTGGCAAGTGTACCAAATGTCGCAAGTAATACAATTTATCGGTAAGAACCGGTCGATCCACAGGGATTGCGCGTTGACAACAATAGCAAAATTGTAAATTCGTAGATTGTAGATATTTGATAAATCGAGTAATTGGTAACAGAATACGAACGTGAATTAATAATGCGAGAAAAACGACTAGGGATCGAATCCTCTCACCTCGCCTATCACATGAACCTCAGCCAATTCAAGTTAATTATTTAATTTCTAGATTCAATTCTTTAATTTAGGTCAAGGGCAATTCCTTGTCTCAAGACCCCTATTACCCTAAGAGTTACCCTAATTCCTTAGGTGAGTCGTGTCAGAGGGTAATGCATTAAGATTAAGAATTATAATGAATTCACATAAGCTACCACATATTCCTATGATGATTACTAGCATGTGATCTAAATACCCAATTTCCAGCTACTGATTCATATCCCTATGCAATCACTAGCCTGGATCATCGCAATTATCATATGTAATTGAAAAGCGTTAAGAACATAGGTAATTAAACAAGCAAATCGAATAACAACTGAATTAACTAGATCAATGGTTCACATGATAGGTTTGGGAGATTCATCTCTCCCTAATCTAAAAGAATTAGTTACACATCATCCTAAGAGTGGAAACCAACATAGAATAGAAAACAAACATAAAGGAAGACATTTAGAACCTTCAATCCCTTGTTCCCAAGTGGTGAGAAGGCTCCAAAATCGCACCTCCAGCTGCTCCAAAACGTGGCTCCAATTCCCCAAAAACGAAGTCCTTTTCAAAAATGCTGAAACGGCTTTAAAAACCATAATTTTTACGCACCATCGCGACGCGGCCCGTGGCCGTCGCGTCGCGACAAATGACAGAAACTTCAGGCCTCGCAAAACTGCTCCAGGTCGCGTCGCGAACCCTCCTGGTCGCGACGCGAAGAATGACAGAAAGTTCTGGCTTGTAAAAATTCCTCCATATCGCGTCGCGAACCCTCTTGGTCGCGACGCGAAGAATGACAGAAAGTTCTGCTTGCAAAATTCCTCCAGATTGCTGCATTTTCGGGCAAGTGTCTGGTTCGCCGAAAGATGCCACAACCAATTAAGAGGTCTTCAAGTCCCATTTAGCTCCCAAAAGTGAAGGAATAACTTACAATTGAACTTCCTACTACAATGATCTAAAACTAAACTAAATCCCAGATAATGACTGTTATACAATAAAAACCCTGCACAATTGGTCCTAAAAATGCCTAACTTACATCATATGACTGGGAGTCAACATTGACTCACTCACTGACTTGAGCGTCGGAGTGTCATTGCAGGTACCACCCCACATCGGATCGGAGCACCAACTCGGAACTGACCAAGAACTTAAGTACCAACTATCTCGGACCGGGCTACTTATCCAAGACCGGATACCTAGCCAGAGATACGGTACCGAACAAATAGTAAAAAACGGTATAGATGCATAAAAAATATCCGTACTATACCTTCCTTATTCTGTCAGTTACATGTTTGATATATTGTTTCCAGTTTAGAAAGAATATAAATCTTATAGTTGGCCAAAGAAAATCATCCTCAAAGAATGGAAGCCAAAGTTTATAAGGGTAGAAATTATGATGACATTGTGCAAGAAAGATAGTTGTAGTTGTGTAAAAGAGACCTATGAAGTTACCAGATGATGATCTCGCAGTACATCCTTCTCGACTAGAGAAATACCTGGAATCCATGAACCACTAATCTATCTCTGTAAAAAAATTTCAAAATCATTACCTGAAAACATAAACACTTGTATATTATCAAAAAATTAATTACCGCAAGTCTCCATGGTTTTCCTTCAACAGGGTTTAACTTCACTCATTACCAAGTCATAGAGAATAGCAGAAAATTACATTATCATTTACACAGAGAATTAAAGAGATACAATTTTTTACTTTTTTTACAAAACTTTGCTAAATAGAAATAGACAGATATAAATTTAATATTTCAGTAGAGACATTGAGAAATGAAAGTTACAAATACAGAAGCCAAGCACCAAAATATTCCAGTGAAGGTAAACAACATTCTCATTCGCACTTCTCCAACCAATCAAAAAAAGCTAAATGCTACCAACCATTGTGAAAACTGATAAAATCCTGCCAACCATTGTGAAAACTAACAAAATAGTCAACCTATCAGTCGAAAATAAAGGTAATAATAAGATATAGAAAATTGTGGCATAATGTCTTACTCAAAAGCATAATGCAATAACTTATGTCGACAAATTTGATTGGTATACTAGTTTTAAGTTGCTATGCTAAATTATCACACACACAGATCAAGTTCTACAAAACAAATCATGATAACTCCTTCCCACAATGTGGTAAAAACAAAAAAGAAGTAGAAACAGTAGTGGTTAAGCTAAAACAACAGAAATGAGCTCCAAACACAACTTGTCAAATGCAAACGCCATCAACAACAACAATAAAACAACCCATTAGGGATTATCTTTACCACATTTACTATCTTGTCATGTTTATTATCTCAATCACTCTCAGACCCAAGAATTTGGGGAGCTGAACTCTACCGTGGCACAATCAAAGCTGCACTTAAAGGTCTCTCAGATTAGTAACAATTGATCCAAAGCCACCAAAACCCGCAAACAAAAATAACTTAAGGCACAAATTAAACAACAAACACAAAATTTAGTGACTGACAAAGGAATGAATAATAAAAGGTATAAAACAGAAAATCAAAAAATGCACCAAAAAATAGAAAATCAAAAGGGTAAACAAAATAGCAAACAAAAAACAAACAGAAAGTGAATGAGCTCTGCATACCCAAAATCCAATCCCCACACAGTCTAATCTTTCCCAGTACTTCCGTTCACCCTTATGAAACCAGAGAAGGATCGTAAAGTAATAGAAAAGCAGAACTTGATTGAAGAAAATATACACAAGTGTTAGAAATGAAGGATCGTAAAATATTAGAAATGAAGGAAGCAGAACTTTATTGAAGAAAACATACACAAAGAAGGGAACTATGGTGGGAGGCAGAACCCCAGAGCCTCTTGGTGTCCTTAATTACATTTGTCTTCTTTTATAAAATCTCAGCCTTATTGCATTTATATTAACAAATATAGAGTTATCACATGTAACTAAGCCTAGCAACAGAGTGGGGAGGGACTGAGTTTTATCCCCCCTTCCCCCTACTTTTAACAGGATTGGGTTTTACATCTCTCATTCCCGCCCAAACGAGTCAGGTTTCCCGTGTGCCTCCGATTCGTCCACTATTTATAGAAAAAACTTTAGAAATATATTTAAAATAATTAATAGAATAAAACTATAAATATTATGCAAGATAAAATATAGTAAAAAATACAAAAATAATTTTTTCTTTTGAAAATTTATCAAAATTTAACATAAACAAAATATAAGAATACAAAATGAATGAGTATATGTATATATGCATAAAATAAAATAAAAATTAACAATTAATGGTTAGTTAGCTAGGCAGGTTCGGGGCGAGTATCAACATCCCCAATCTCGCACCCATCCTGTCCCCGCACTCGCCTTCGGTGAAAGTATGCTCGAGGTTGAATGGATTTGGATACCATTGTCATGCCTACATATAACAAAACCAAAAGTAACATCATGTATTAGTAACATTATGTTTTTAATACTAATATTAACAACTTATTGTCACAAACATATTTTTCAACATATAACGAATATCTTTCTCGGTTTTCTTTTGACAAAATCTTCCCAGTTATTAAATAACTGATATCTAAATAATATACTTAAATAAACATCATGTTAGTTTTTTTATAAAATCATTTACATTTAATATTATGCATGAAAATTGTTTCTAATCGCACGGGTTACATACTAGTAAAAGACAATATAGGAACTATTACATATTAGTGTTTTTGTCAATCAAACAAAAGTTTGCACATCATATAACCTCTTGGGTACGAAGATAATTTTACTAGCTTTTGTTGCTTTGCATCTTCATCTCCATCTACCCAGCAAGAATTTCCAATCGTCACTGTAACCTTTAACCGAGCATGTTTTTAGCTGAGATGAAAGGCATTCCGGAACAGTTTCCGGGTCACTCCAATTGTTGAGAATTGGCTATGGATTTTGTGAGTGAATCTTGAAAGAAAAGTTGCAGGCTTAATCGCAATCACTATACAAGAATTAATTAAGCCTAATACCTGAGCAATCGAAAAGAATTAAAGAATACAAATCGGATAGAACCCTATTGAGCGAATTGGGGAAAAATGAAAAACAACGCAATCAAAGACAACACGCACGAATTTGTTTACCCAGTTCAGCATCAAAGTGATACTTACATCTGGGGAACTAAGCAACTACTTAGTTCTTGCTGCATTCAATGAATTCAAGGTCAATTGTACAAGATGCGATAATCCCCAATTCGGATCCCCCTCACTTCCCAGAACCCTAATTTCCCAGTGTTTTCTCTCTCACACACCCGACACTACAAAAAAACTAGTCATTAGCGAGGGACAGTTCTCTCGCAAAATGACCTGATTCCCTCACTAATGGTCATTTGCGAGGGACTTAGCGAGGGACTGGTTCCCTCGCTAATGCCCTCCTCGCAAATGGGATTAGCGAGGGAAGTTGGATCCCTCGCTAATTAGCGAGGGACTATGCCGTCGCTAGTTCCCTCGCTAATGACTGCAGCTTTTCAGGTGATGGGACTCAGTTGCAGGGGTTGGTAAATGCGCAGGAATTAGCGACGGCTTTTTCCCTCGCTAATTCCCTCGCTAATGACTGCAGTTTTCAAAAAAAAAATGACACGTGTCCAGTGCTGAATGGCTTGTTTTTTTTATATATATTAATTAATGAATATTATATTATATTATATTATTAATTTTGTGGTGATGTGTGGTGGTGGTGGTGGTGGCGTGGTGGTGGTGATGGGTGGTTTAGAGTAGAGAGAAGGAGAAGAGTAAGGGAGAAAGAGAGAGAGAGGAGTGAGAGTGGTGGTGGTGGCGTGGTGGTGGTGTGGTGGTCGTGGTGATGGGTGGTTTAGAGTAGAGAGAGAAGGAGAAGAGTAAGGGAGAAAGAGAGAGAGAGAGAGAGAGAGAGAGAGAGAGAGAGAGAGTGGTGGTGGTGGGGTGGTGGGTTGGTGGTGGTGAAGAGTAAGAGAGAGTGAGTGAGAGTGGTAGGAGGTATGTGGTGGTGGTGGTGGAAGAGTGAAGAGAGAAGAAGAGTGTGAGAGGAGGTGGTGATGATGGTGGTGGTGGTGGTGGTGGTGTTGGAAGAGTGAAGAGAGAAGAAGGGTGTGAGAGGAAGTGGAAGGGGGAAGAGGAAGGGAAGAGGAATGGTGAAGAGTGAGTGAGTGAGAAAGAAGAGTGAGGGTGTAAACGGATATAAAGGAAAAAAGAAAAAAATTTGCGAGGGAATTAGCGAGGGAACTGTCTCATCATCTGAAAAGTTAACGTTAGCGAGGGAATTAGCGAGGGAACTATCCCTCGCTAATTTCTGCACCTTTACCAACCCCTGCGCTGAGTCCCATCATCTGAAAAAGCAAAATTTAGCGAGGGAATTAGCGAGGGCAGTCATTAGCGAGGGACAGTTCCCTCGCTAATTCCCTCGCTAATGACTGTTTTTGCGAGGGACAACAAGTCCCTCGCTAATGTCCGTCGCTAATTAGTGTTTTTTTTGTAGTGCGAATGATCTTAGTGATTATGTTGCCATGCAAATGGCCAGCTAAATCTATATAAACTGAATCCTCCAAGTCCTTGGCGCCAAGAACAGAAGCAAAACAGATTTAACAGAAACTCAAAACTGGTCAATAACAGCCTGACACGTGGCACAGCCAAAAGGGAACTAAAACAGAATAACTGATTGCCACATACTCTACAATCTCCACCTTGGCAATCTTCATAGACCTTGCAGCAAGAACACAAGCCAATGCTTAGCTCACATAATCACGAGTTTCAACCAATACTTAGCAAATTCAAGCAATGCTTGAACTTGCTTAAAGGAACCACTTTGGTGATGAAATCTGCTGGATTGTGAGCAGTGTGGATCTTCTGAATTCTGATAAAGCCTTGAGCAAGAATGTCTTTAATCCAATGTAGTCTAATGTCAATATGCTTGGTCCTTTCATGGTAAGCTTGATTCTTACACAAGTGGATGGCACTTTGGTTGTCACAGAATACATCTACACTCTCTTGTTTGACTCCAAGTTCATTTACTAATCCCTTGAGCCACAATGCCTCCTTCACTGCCTCAGTCACCCCAATATACTCAGCTTCAGTTGTGGATAGAGCAACCACATGCTGAATTGATGCTTTCCAGCTTATTGTATTTCCAAATAAAGTGAAAGCATAGCCTGTAAGTGACCTCCTTTTGTCACGGTCACCTGCAAAATCCGAATCTACATAGCCCTTAACTCCACCTGAGTCTTGACTTCCTTTATTATAGATTAGCCCCATGCTTGTAGTTCCATTTAGGTACCTTAAAACATCTTTCACAGCAAGCCATTGTTGCTGTCCTGGCTCTGCGAGATATCTGCTGACTAGGCTTAAAGCATAAGCTAAGTCAGGCCTAGTACACACCATAGGATACATAAGGCTTCCTACAGCACTTGCATATGGTGTTCCTTGCATTTGTTCTCTTTCAACATCAGTTGAAGGACTGTCTTCTCTGGACAGTTTAAAATGAGCAGCTATAGGTACTTTAGTTGGCTTTCCATTTGTCATGTTGAACCTACTAATCACCTTCTGCGCATAACCTCTTTGTGATATACACAGTCCTGGAGATGATTCACTTCTGATTATCTCCATTCCAAGGATTTTACTTGCCTTGCCAAGATCCTTCATTTCAAATTCCTTATGCAGAAGCTGTTTCAGCTTGTCAATCTCACTGCTGTTCTTACTTGCAATGAGCATGTCATCTACATAAAGCAGCAAGTAGATGTAATTTTTATCATCTAGCTGTTTATAGTAGACACAACTATCATAACTGCATCTCTTATACTTGATGTTCATCATGTACGCATCAAACCTTTTATACCACTGTCTAGGGGATTATTTCAGCCCATAGAGAGATTTCTGTAGGAGACATACTTGATCTTCTTTCCCTTTTACCTCAAAGCCCTTTGGCTGTGTCATGTAGATTTTCTCTTCAAGAACTCCATGTAAGAATGCTGCCTTCACATCCATTTGTTCAAGTTTCATCTCATACTACACAACCAGAGACAGGATTACTCTTATGGAGGTGTGTTTAACTACTGGAGAGAAAAGTTCTGAGTAGTCAATCCCTTCCCTTTGAGTATATCCCTTTGCAACTAATCTGGCTTTGAATCTAGGTGGACTCTTTTCTGTGTTGCCTTCCTTGACCTTGTATATCCATTTGCATCCTACAAGTTTCACACCAGTGGGTTTCTTAATCAGTTTCCAAGTCTGATTCTTTTGTAGAGAAGACATCTCTTCTTCCATGGCTGTCAGCCACTGTTGTTTGTGTTTGCTTGCCATGGCCTCCTGGAAACTTGATGGATCCTCACTAATGAATTCCTCAGCTGTGTTTAAGGCATATGCTGTTTCTGAGTCATAACCAAGTCTGTTTGGTGCCTTGATTTGTCTCCTAGCCCTGTCCCTTACTAACACATAGTCATTTGTTTGATCATCAGCCTCAGTCTCAGAATCAGAACTGTCTTGAGGGTTGTTGTCTTGATTCTCATTGTGATTATCAACTTCTCTACTTGTCTCTCCTTTATTTGTTAACTCCACCTCAACTTGGAATTCACTGTTCTGATCAATTTTCTGCAGTATCTCACTGACAGTTTTGACTCATGGAAGATCACATCGCTACTAATGATACATTTCCTTTCTTCTGGTAGCCAAACTCTGTAACCCTTCACACCATCAGGATAGCCAACAAAAATTCCCTTCTTTGATCTAGGCTCCAATTTTCCTTCTCTGATGTGGCAGTAAGCAAGACAGCCAAACACCTTCAAGTTATTAATGTTTGGTGCTTGTCCAGTCCATATCTCTTGAGGTGTCTTAAAACTCAAAGCAGTAGATGGATTTCTATTCACTAGGTAACATGCAGTGTGGACTGCCTCTCCCCAAAAAGATTTTGGTAGCTTAGCACAAGCCAACATGCATCTAACTTTCTCTAGGAGTGTTCGGTTTAGCCTCTCAGCTAGCCCATTCTGTTGAGGTGTACCTCTTACAGTTAAGTTCCTGCTTATCCCATTATTTTTACAGTAGTTGTTAAATTCCTCATTACAAAACTCAAGACCATTGTCTGTTCTTAGTGCTTTGATTTTCATACCAGTTTGATTCTCTACTTTCTTTTTCCACTCAACAAAAGAATTGAATGGTTCATCTTTTGTTTTCAATAGGTAAATCCACACCTTCCTACTGTAGTCATCAGTGAAGGTTAGAAAATACCTTTTTCCTGCATGAGTAGGTGTCTGAGCTGGTCCCCACAGATCAGAGTGGATGTATCCTAGCCTCTCCTTTGTTTTGTGTATTCCAGTGGAGAACTTGACCCTAGTCTGTTTCCCCATTACACAATGCTCACAGAAGCCAAGTTGTTCTATCTTGTCACCACAAAGCAATCCTTGTTTCTCCATTCCTCTTAGGCCTTTCTCACTCATATGTCCAAGCCTTTGGTGCCATATGAGTGTCTTATCAACTGTTTGAGAGTCAACAGCATGAACCTCTCCTGTTACAGTGCTGCCTAATAGAATGTATAATTTGTTGCTTCTCCTTTCACCTTTCATGACAACTCTAGACCCTTTCATGACCTTCAAAATGCCATTTTCACCTTTGAAATTGAAACCTGCATCTTCAAGTGTTCCCAATGAAATGAGTGGTCTTCTTAAATCAGGGACATGTCTCACATTTGTCAGGAGCTTCACTGTGCCATCAATCAATCTGAGTTTAACAGTGCCAATGCCTAGTATGTTACATCCCATAAGGTTTCCCATAAGAACTTGTCCTGCTCTATAAGGTTTGTAATCTATGAACCATTCCCTTTTGGGACACATGTGGAATGAGCAAGCAGAGTCCATTGCCCAATCATCAATGCATCTCTCTTCAGTAGTTGCATTAAGTTCACTGCAATCACACCCTTCACAACCTGCAGCAACAAGCATTTCACAGCTTTCATAGCCATCAGCAAATGAAGCACTTCCTTCATCCTCATTCTTTTGATTCTTGGCATTTTTATTTTCTGGACACTTGTTCTTGTAATGTCCCTCCTTATTGAAAATGTAGCATCTATTGTGTTTCGGTTTAGATTTTGATCTAGACATGTTCTTTCCTTTCCCTTCTCTTTTTTCAGTTCTTCCTCTGACCATAAGACTTTCTGTTTGGTCAGTTTCTTTTGTATCCTTCTTCTTGGACAGTTCCTTTGACATGAGGGCAGCTTGAACCTCTTCAAGTGATATTGAATCTCTTCCATAGACGAGGGTGTCTGCCAAGATTTCATATGAGCTGTTTAGAGATCTGATGAGCAGCAGTGCCTGATCTTCATCATCCACCTTCACATCAATGTTTTCAAGATCCAATATCAGTTTATGAAACTCATCAATGTGATCACCTATGGATGTTCCTGTTTGCATTTTGAATGTATACAGCCTTTGTTTTAGGTAGAGTCTATTTGCCAAAGACTTGGTCATGTAAAGATTCTCAAGTTTTAGCCAAATAGTTGCAGCGGATTTTTCCTTAGAAATCTCTCTAAGAACCTTGTCTCCTAAACAAAGAATAATCGCACTGTAGGCTTTGTTCATGATCTCTCTTTTCTCTTGCAATCTTAGTGATTCTGTTGCCATGCAAATGGCCAGCTAAATCTATATAAACTGAATCCTCCAAGTCCTTGGCGCCAAGAACAGAAGCAAAACAGATTTAACAAAAACTCAAAACTGGCCAATAACAGCCTGACACGTGGCACAGCGAAAAGGGAACTAAAACAGAATAACTAATTGCCACATACTCTACACCAATCTTTGTCCCCAATTATCAATTCATCATTATAAACCTATAAAAAACAGCATAAATATTTTTAGAAAATAATCAAAGTACATGTGGAACTAAACTTTACAAAAATTGTCATCCTCTGGATCAATATGACCTCATCAATGGTAAGACTTTGAAGCATGGGGCAATGTTGGAGCACCTCCATTCGTAAAATGTACAATACCACAGTAGTGTTGTATTTTATTGAAAATAAAAGGATATTTCAAAAGTGAGAAGTCCCACATTGCTTGGCTTTGGATTCACCAAAGTCTTCATATACTAAAGCTTAATGAGAGCTAGTAAACAAGTAACTAAAAGGGACTCCCTCGCGTGCACAAGCAGGGACCAACATGGCTTGGTTCAGTGCGAATCTTTCGATTCCCCCCCCCCCCCTGCGCGCTCGACTGGCTTTGTACTAATTTTATTAAATGAAATATTACTTTTGTCAGCCTTTCCGTATACGCCCAATCATGGGTCGAAATGTTTTATGAAATAATTTGTAACGGAAAGCTCAGGTCGAAAACTGCAAGTTGGTCGAACCGATTGGCAATACAATCTGGTCGAAAACTGAAAGTTGGTCGAACTGACTGGCGAAAAGATTTGGTCGAAAACTGAACCTTAATTCCCTTTATTTTGTAACTGTCAGTTTCTTCCAACGACTTCTTTTTCTTTTAAACCCATTTATTCCGTAACCGCAGAGTTAAAACCTTTTGATTACAATTGATTTTCGAAACGGTTTTGACTGGCTATTGATTGCTGGAGCCTATGTCTCTAACAGCTATTTTTCTTAAAGCCTATATAAACAATTTCGGGTTGCACTTGAAAGATATATCAGAAAACTCATTTTCCTACCTTCTTGAAAAAGAGCTCTGGGTTGCTCTCCTGTTACACAATCTATTCTTGGTAGTTCTGATACCTCTTTCGCTACTGCGATTGAGAAGACCCGGTTGTACCTCGGGGAATTTGCGCTGTAGAGGCGGATAAATTCTTCAGGGCAGTCGCAAGTCTCCTCCGGTTGTTCATATAACATTTCTGTGTTTGCAGGTTTAATTTCGACAGCATCAGTACAATTCGACAGAAGGTCTTCCTCTTCGATAGTTTCTATTCCTGCACATTTAGTTCGCAGCAGTCCTTCACACTCAACAGCATCAGTCGAAATTTTGCTTCTGAAATTCGACTATAGACTTTCGACTGCAGTCAGCATCCTTCGACTACAGCCATATCAGCAATTTTCGACAACAATCTGAAGAATTTATCTCTGCTAGATTTGTCCGAAGTACCGTGACTGCAAAGGTCTTTCATGGAAGATAAGTCTCCTTAACTATGCTTGTTGTGTTGTTTGAAATTCTTGATAAGTTCTTGGTCATATGAGTCGATTGGACACTACTAAAGTATTATTGCTTGCAGAATTATTGCTTCATATATTACCCATTTATCATTGTTTGCTTTCTTCGGTTCCAAAATCTGAGTTTATTATGATTGCTATATCGTACATGGTTCAAATGAAATGATTCCCAAAATATTGTTCTAAGCATTTCATTAATTTTTCTGACTTTGTGGTGCTCCCCAAAATCTGTGCCAATTTTTATAGCAGACTTTAAAGAGAAAAGTTACAAAGAGAATGAACGAGCAGAATGATGATGACGGGGTGAATTCTTCGTCCTTAAGGTATCAAACGTCGATGACGACACCAGGTTCTCATCTTTCTTCATGTTCTTTCTTTGCACTTTTGTTTGGCTAGGTTTACGGTCAAAAGTGGCACCATGACTTTACATTAGGAGCTAAGAAAATTAATTGTGAAATTAAATATTTGCATTTGTTCATAAGAGTTCGACTGATGCTTACTTAAAAGGATTCTTATTTTTGATTGAAATGATTGATTAATTGATTGGCTCTAGTGCATAAATTTTATTGTGATGTCCTTGTCCACCAAATACAATGTCTTGGTTTTGGTGACTTATAGGTTATTAGTCGGAATTTTCTTTATCAACACTCTGGACTGAAGCACCTGATAGTGCCTTTGAATTCATCTTATGCATTTTGGTTGTATGACATATAGAGTTCGACTACACCTTTACCTGGCACTTTCGACTGCCACAGTCCTCACACTTTCGACTGCATCTGTATATTCGATTACATCTGTTTTAGTAGTTTCGACAGAATCTGTCTTTGCATCAGTTTTCGACAATACCACTTTGGTGTGTCAATTTTTCCTTTTATTGAAATAGCCTCATCGTGTGCCATGAAAAATTTATTTAGAGAGCTATACAATTCCTTATATGGCTTAATGAGTTCTGTTTATCAGAATTGGAACTTATATATGCATACCATAAGGATAGAATCTTCGACCTCACAATGCTAAAATTTGATAGGAGATATTGTGTACCTTTGTGACGTGATGAGTTCAAAACAGATACCTTCTATTAGTAGGAGTGATTTGATATTGCACCTATTTGCTGAACATAAATGCATTTGTCGGATTTAACAATTGATATTCCTTTGTTAAAATTCTTGTTGCTAATGTGTCAATGGATATAACAATGATGTGATTATTAATATTAAAAATTTTGTCTTCTAAACTTTGATGTGAAAGACATACTAGTGAATAATTTTTTTAAGTGCAATTTGAGATGCCAGACCATAAGGAAGTATGGTTGCGTAACTCTTTCACCAAAATCTTATTTTGATACTCTTTAGAAGTATAGATACTTTGAAATTAAATCATTGAATATCCTTTATGATTATGACAATTAGTCAAAAGAAAATAGAGACAAACCTATTACATTATCAGAGAATGTATACCAATTTTTATTGGAAGGTTTTTGCAAATATTTATTTTGAGCATGTTGTGTGTATTATGAAATGTGAACTATTCGCAATTGCTATATTGTCCTTTATATCATATTGGTACAATAATGTGAAACTGAGAAATTGAAGTTGATCCTATTAAAGGAATCATATGCACACAAATCTGCTAACGATTTGAACTTAATAAAATGAGAATTGTCTTATATAGAGCCTCAATTTACAAGTAATATTTTCACTTTATTAATATGTGATATAGTATTTTTTTGGAATGTTATGTGAGGAATTGTGGGGGGTTGATATTGGATTCGTGTTTCATGTGAAAATGAATTTTCAAGTGTCCTCTTGTTATGCTATGTCTGATAACCATATTATTAAGTTTCATGAGAAAATGCATTAGAGACATGTAGCAGGTGTGAAAAGGTTCAAACCGTTAATGCTAAAATTGAAATATTTTAGAATCACCTTTTGACATGTTCAAATGCAGACTATAACAAGTCTTTTAGATTAAATAAAAGACATGGATAATTATCAGTTATAGGAATCTCTTTTAGATATATGTAATATACATACTTTTTAGACCATTTACTGATATTTGAATATATGAGACATCAATAACATACTTGTGAAAATCCATAAATAGTTTATGGAAATGTTGTCGCTTAAAATTCAACTAAGCAGACCTGTATGTATAAGTATGTTATGAAAGTGATGTAGCTTAGAAATTACTAAAGCATTTTTTTTGATAATTATCTATTGAGGCATCATAGGCTATGTCACTACATACAGTATCCATTGTATTTCGATGACACTATGATGATAGCCATGTTTGATAATTATCTATTGAGGCATCATAGGCTATGTCACTATATATAGTGAATACCCATTGTATTTCAATGATACTATGATGATAGCCATGTTTGATTCACAAGAAAATAAATCTAAAAGTGGATTTATTTATGAATGGTTGTCACTTCGAAATTTTCTAAGTAGAGCTATACTATGGTTGTCACTTAGAGATTTTCTAAGTAGACCTGTACAATTACCTTATAGAGATTAAGGTTATTACTCAAAGCTTGATGATATAAAAGAATGAGGTTGTTACTCAAGACTTTGTGGTATATGAAATTGATTGACTAAGAGACGTCTTGGTCAATATTCCTTTATGGAAGAAATAGTGTCTTCCATAGTTGTGTAAAGTAGCTACAGATAAATGAGAAGGATTACATCCTTAATTTATCAGAAGTGAATCTTATCAATCTTCTGAAAAATCCCTAGGGAAGAAATGAGCTTGTGATACACTGAGGGAATGGGACTAAAGCCAATTGATATTAAGAAGTGATGGTAACCCAACCTTTGTGATTGGAGATCCCATGAATAAGGTTCAATGTGGTAAAAACAAGTTACTTCTTGATAGTGCTAGCACTGGAAATTAATTCAAGTAATTAATTTCATTAATTGTCCCTTCCATGGTGTTATTGTGATGGTGCTAGACTGCAGGGTTAAAAAGATAAGCTTAAAGCTTTTAATGATTTTCATAGCCCTTATGGGTGGTGTATGACTTGCAGCATACACTTGATGAAATCACCTATATGAGTGTCAAGTGAGGCCGCTTGCATGAGATCCTGGCGAGGTCTCTAGAGCACTCATGAATACCGAGCACGCGCAGGGCCTAGTAGCGCAACACCGCGAAAACAGCAAGAATTGTGGGGGTGTAATGTGATAATGAAACCTCTAACATATAATATGCGTCTTGGGTTCCATAGCTTGCTATACCAATTCACAGTATGTTATGTTTTATCTATCTAGGACTGGTTCCATAGCTTGCTATACAGCTCCGAAACATTACATCTACGATGTTAACCCAGAAAACCTCTTTTATAAATTTATTTTTCAACTTTTGAAATATGTGGGGGATTGTTGTATTTTATTGAAAATAAAAGGATATTTCAAAAGTGAGAAGTCCCACATTGCTTGGCTTTGGATTCACCAAAGTCTTCATATACTAAAGCTTAATGAGAGCTAGCAAACAAGTAACTAAAAGGGACTCCCTCGCGCGCACAAGCAGGGACCAACATGGCTTGGTTCAGTGCGAATCTTTCGATTCCCCCCCCCCTGCAATTGATTTTCGAAACGGTTTTGACTGGCTATTGATTGCTGGAGCCTATGTCTCTAACAGCTATTTTTCTTAAAGCCTATATAAACAATTTCGGGTTGCACTTGAAAGATATATCAGAAAACTCATTTTCCTACCTTCTTGAAAAAGAGCTCTGGGTTGCTCTCCTGTTACACAATCTATTCTTGGTAGTTCTGATACCTCTTTCGCTACTGCGATTGAGAAGACCCGGTTGTACCTCGGGGAATTTGCGCTGTAGAGGCGGATAAATTCTTCAGGGCAGTCGCAAGACGCCTCCGGTTGTTCATATAACATTTCTGTGTTTGCAGGTTTAATTTCGACAGCATCAGTACAATTCGACAGAAGGTCTTCCTCTTCGATAGTTTCTATTCCTGCACATTTAGTTCGCAGCAGTCCTTCACACTCAACAGCATCAGTCGAAATTTTGCTTCTGAAATTCGACTATAGACTTTCGACTGCAGTCAGCATCCTTCGACTACAGCCATATCAGCAATTTTCGACAACAATAGAATACAATCGAAATCAAATAGAGGGTTTTGAGTAAGAGAAGATGGACCAAATGAGGAACATCATATACTGCCAAGTTTGCCAATTTAAGAACCACAAGGGTATTGCAACTGAGAACCCTATGAACACTGGGAGAAATTTCCTGTAAATAAACAAATAACGCTGCTTCATATATGTTGAGGTCGAAAATTTCAATTCGTCGTTGCACAACAGCGTCAACAAAACGATAGAGATCGCGTGGGTCAAAGTTAATAGATTGGCCGCATCTGATGAGGAAGGATCTTAGGGGTAGTATAGGGTCTCGGGAGACTGAGTACACGAAATGCCGAAAGCTGCCGAAGTCTTCGAAACTTTCATCGTTGAAGTCGAGAGTGAGGAGTGATCGCCAGAGTGGTCTCCACTTGGAGAGGATGCTGGTTGCGATGGCGTGTGTTTGGTTGGGAGAAATGAGAGGATGTGGCAGAGAAGTGAGTCCGGCAGAGAGCTGATTCTATCCTCCAGTTGGAATCGATTGCCGGGAAGACATCGAGCAGAAGAGGAATGAGCGTCCGGCGAGGAATGGTTAGGACATTGGATAATGGAGGAGTGGTTTATACTTGCAAAAAGGAGATACAGTTTTGTGTGAATTGGTCGGAGGGTGGTTGGCTTTGTCTCGCAGATAGAGGGAATTTATTTAAAGGACTTTTTAAATCATGGTAAATCACATGTAAAAAATAAAGGACTTTTTAAATCATGGTAAATCACATGCAATACATTAAAGCTTATCATGCTATACATTAAAAACGAAAAAAAAAACTACAGTAATTAACAAATTTTATAAACCCTTAATCTAGTCTTTATATTATCATTTTCTTTTCTATTTGATCGATAAACTATATAAATGTTGTTCCGGACTGGGTCAAGGGGCCCAATCCCTACATTGGGTCGGGAGGTGACCCATTAAGAACGAAACCCCCCTGCCACAAAAAAGCGCTTCCACCCAAGGAATCGGTGATTCGTGCCTGATCGCTATCAACGCCTGGCATCGTCGTGCTAGATCCAACATTGGGGGCATACCATGGCGGTTACGCGCAACTAGTTTTCAGCACCCACTTGACTCTATAAATAAGGATCAACCACCACTAACAGGTACACATTCCATCACTCTCATACATCGCTTTGACTTCTACCCCTAACTTGGGTGTCAGAGTGTATTTGAAGGTACAACCCGACCTAACCTCTGGACCACGACTTCAACCGGAGCATTCTGCCGACTATCCAACCCGGCTCGCCCTAGATGGATAAGGTACAGGTAAAATATAATAAATAGTTCTAAACTACTCTAAATCCAATAAATTAGTGAAGTAATACTCTCAAAGTAGGAGGGGGGAGGGGAGAGAGAGAGAGAGAGAGAGAGAGAGAGAGAGAGAGATACTAATGTTTTAGGGACTAATTTGACGAATTTAAAATAGTTTAAGGACCCCTATTCTTTTTCTAAAGTTTGGAGACCAAATTAGAAAGTGAGTAATAGTATGGAAACTAAATTGAGGGTTTATTCTAATTTTTTTAATGTCAAAAGTGTCATTTGAATTTCTTCTATTTTTTCTCTTCCCCTTTAATTTTTTCTCCGCTTTTTTGATTAAACACATACATCAAAGAAAGAAAAAAGAAATCAAAGCTAGATATGTAAAACACCTTTTAACCAATATTTTTAAAATCGGACAAGAGATCGAACCAACGAGACCTCTCGGTCATGGTTCAATTAGTTCAGGCGATTCAACTCGAGGTAATTGGTGGTTCAATATGATCGAACCCAGTTCTGGTCTGGTCAACTGCTTGCGAGCCAATTGGTTTTGAACCAACCCCAGGACAGAACAGTTCCTAGTGCAACTGGTTGAATCGTTCGGTCTGATTCTTACAACATTGCTTTTAACAACACAAATCTTATGCCCACCACATGGGAAAGTCAAATTCTTTTGCCCAAATGATTGTTGCACCGATGATAATTTTTTCTCTAATTTTGAATTAATTCGCTTATTTTTCTCATTTTAAACTCATCTTCCATCTATCTATACTAGCAATAGACTATCAAAATTTCGTTTCTAGGCATCTTCTATAATCTATTTATACAATTAATAGGCTACCAAAGTTTCTTTTTTTAGACATCTTATATTGTTGACAGGTATTAATTTTTAAGGTTAAATGTATCATTTGAATTTCTTCTATTTTCTCCCACTTTAAAATTTTCTCTCTCCTCTTATTTTTTATATTTTATCTTTAAAAATGTCTTTATTTATTTATCAATAATTATTTTTCTTATAAAACGTATGGGAAATATTACTTATTGTCAATATAATTATTTTTATTCTCTCTTCATCGATGCCTTTATTTTTATAAGAATTTATTTTGCTTTGAATCTCTACGGAAAAATACATGTTATTACTGATATCTATTTTTATATTTCGCCTCTATAAATAACTTTACTTTTATTAAGTGAATATACTCAGAATTTTTCATAGATAAATATCTAATTATAATATAAAAACAGAGCATGCTCAAAACGTAAGAGAAACATTTAATATTGAAAATGATAAATATAAATTGAATTGCAGGAGATCATGAAAATTCCCCGAAGGTATTCTTGCTGCGTTTGTCTATTTGCATTAAAACTATTTCCATCTTCTTTTTATGGGGTGGGTCACTTGAGGTGAGGAAATAAGCAGAAGTTTCACTAACAAAGGAGTGCATCAAATGAGTGCAAGAAGGAGGTCCTGGGTTCAACTCCCAGAAACTAACATTCTCCCACCCCCACTAACATTGCTTATCAAAAAAAAAGTAGAAGTTTCACTAAAACTTACTAAATTAGCTAATCGGCAATGTCCAGTATCACCTACAAATAGCTTATGCCCTCTTATAGCAACACAAATCTAAGAGATAATTCAACATGGTGGCAATTAGATTCCATTCTCTCTTCGTGAGAGGCTTCGTTTTCTCTCTTCGTGAGACGCTAAACCCTAATTTCCTAATTCCGCCGCCCCTGCCGTCTTTGTCCTGTGTGGTGGTGCTCTTCATCTTGCTCCCCTCGCCGTTGTTCATCGTCTCTGCCATTGAGTGTCTGGATTTCGTTTTGGCTATGCAGTTGTGACTAGCGGTTGTGGATCGCGTTTGGGTGCTGGGTTTCGACGTTGGTTTGCGTTTTGGGGGTGTCTGTGTGCTTGTATTTGGGTTGCGATTGGGATCTGGTAGTCGCGATTTGGGTCTCCGTTTTGGTCTTCTGGCATTCGCTTGTGACTTGGGTTGCGATTGGGATCTAGTTCTCGCATTTTGGGTTTCTGTTTTGGTCTTCTGGTATTCGGAGTTTGGTCCTCTGGTTTTTCCTGGCTCCTGCGTTTCTGTGTCCTTTGTGATCTCGCGTTTTCTAGCGCTCTCGAATCTGCATTGCGCACTGTGTCTGGTGTGAAGATCTCGGTGATTCTGGTGGGTCTTCTTTACTGTTGTCGTGACCGTGATCCCGACGTAGACGGCTCAAAAATGATTTTTTAGGAGTCGCCACCCAATTTATTTTATAGGAAAATTTGAGAAAAACCTACATTTAAAGTTATTTGGTCTGCGTAAACTAGATTGGATTCGGGAGTCGGTTATGTATAGCGAAGGGCTAAAACTTAATTCCACAGCACCCCTAAAACATCTGTCCGAAGACAGTTACCCTAAATTTGATTGTGCAACATATCCATAAGTTTAGAAAATTTGTTTACCCAAAAAATAAATAAAATTCGATTTACAAATAAATGAATAAGGGACTAAATTAGAAAATTTAATTTTTGACTTGACGGGGAAGCCCCGCTCCTACGTATCCTCCGGTGCAATGAGGAACTCTAAAGTCACGTAGTTCTTCCCGAAAAAGTTTGTTGGTTGGTTGATTTTATTTTTTTGAAGGGGTTTAAGATCACCAAGCTGTACAACGCAAGCGTCTTAAACCATGATTGCGAGGTTGACAAGATGTACATCTCAATCAAGCTCATTTTTTAGTTTTTTAGAAAATAGGTGTTAAAGAAAAAAAAATTGATTATTTATTAGAGAAAAATTAACTTAGCTTGACGGGGAAGCCCCGCTCCTACGTATCTCCGAAGCGGAGAATCAAAGGCTGCGTAGTTCTTCTATAAAATATTTGTTTGTTGATTGGTTTTAAATTTTTTGGAAGGGTTTTAGATCACCAAGTTGTGCGACTCAGGCGTGTTAAACCGGGTTGCGGGTTTGATAAGATGTACATCTCAATCCAACCCATTTTTTATAGGTATTTTTTGGAAAAGAGATTGTTTTTGGAAAGAAATTAGTAAAAAACGAAAAAAGGGGTGAAATAGTAAAATAGAGGTGTAATTATTAAAAGGGGGTTGTAGGAGAAATCAGGTAGTGCGAATAGCAGCAACCCAATTTACTCATTTCAGAAATGACCCACGAATTGGGGCTTTTAAACAGGGGGTCGCATACTATCAAAAAATAGGGTGTAAGGATGTATCTGTTGCTCAAATTTTAAAAACGAAATAATAAAATAAAAAAACGAGCGCATATAAATTGAAATGGGAAAGTGAAACCTTAATTTATTCTACTCTCTATTCATGGCGCCGAATCTCAGATCAAATGGAGAGAGAAATCGAAAAATTTGCATGTGAGAGAACAGAGAAGGAAAGGACGACAGAGAGGGAGAAAGAGAGAACGCGTGAGAGAGAAAGAGAGAGAAAGAAGGGTTCACGGCGCCTTGGTGTTGTTGACAACCGGAGAAGAGGGAGAAAGCGTCTCCGACGACGTTCCACAGCGGGGAACATGACGATGCTGAGGATGGCGCGTCGGTGGTGGTGCGACGGCCAGGAGAGGGACGCGATGGCAAGGGGAGGCTCTTCATCGGAGGAGAACCACCATGGGGGGTACCGGGGTGGTGCCGGCAACACGAGAACGGAGAGGGTGCTTGCGACAATGGGAGTTCACGGCGCTGGTTTTCGCCGGAGGTTCGTTTTTCTTCTTATTCTCTAATTTTGCTTCTGTTATTTTGAATAGGATTGTGTCTCTGTGTTGTTGTTGGTCTAGGCTGAAGACGATGGTGGTCATGGGGGCTAAAAAAACGAGAAGGAGAGGGGACAGTGGTTACAGTGGTAGTGCGCCAGTAGAGGTGGTTTTGATGGTGGTTATGGGAGTGGTGGTGTTTTTTTTTGGTGGACGGTGGTGAGGGAAGGGGGCGTTTTTTTTTTGTTCCTCTTCTACTCCTAATTTTTGGTTCTGCTTCCCTAATTTATTTTATAATCTCTAAAACTCTAATTGATTTCACAATAAAAGTGTGCCTACAGACTTTCTCCAGTTACTGTTTCTTTCTTTCTCTTTGAAATAAACAGATTTATATTTCATTATTTTTGTTCTACAAAGACTGATTGGCAAATAGGTATTTGAAACCATAAATAAAAAAGATTCAGCATGTCTTTGAAACAATATGCAGATAAGTATAATATTTGTGAGGGACCAACCTGATTTCCTTGCTGTAAAAAAAACGATCTTCCCTTTTTGCCTACTGCTTCCTTTTGAACTAAAACCTCTTTGTGCTCTCCATTTTTAAAAACTGATTTATCTCTATTTTCTGTTCTGTTCTGTTTTCTCTCCTTTAATGTGTTGTTGTTCATGATATTTATAGTCACAATATTGTGGTGTGGGTGTGGTGTTGTTGCAGGGGGAGCAAATCTCTTGGGGACAAAAGCACAACTGCTACTGAAAAGCACAAGCAGCAGCAACGGATGGGATGAAGTGTTTTTGCCCAAATTGTCAAAAGCCAAAGGACAAGATGAAAGAATTTGAGCTTGTAGCTCAAAAATGCTTTTTCCTCTCAACAACCATAAGGGCGCTGGTTCCCTTCCCTTGGCCCCTTTTTTTTGTTTTCTTTTTTCTTTAATTAATTTTTGTACTATTTTACCTTTATCATTTTTGTCCACACATGCATGTAACAAAGTTGACCCCTCTTTTTATGCGTTGTACTATTTTAATTAACTCTTTGTCTCCATTTATGATAAAATAACAGGGCAATTTATTTAAAACTAACGATAATTAATCTAACCATGACTAGTAAACATAATAGAAGCGGTGAAAAAATGCACAAAAGAAAAAAAAACACTAACACGTTCAAAATGATACGCAAAATCAATTAAGATCACGAAAATGCATAAAAAATGATATTTTGGATATTTTGCGAAAAAGGAAGAAAATTCCTGTTAAAATTGGGTGTTTACAGTTGCCCCTCTGTGCTTCTTTTCTTACGATATAATACAAAAAATCATGTTTTGTTGTATTATCAAAGTAAGAAATAAGTACAGACATGAACCTCGAGTTTAACCGGTAACATATGTGAATGTGGCGTGATGAAAAGGTTGAATCGATACTAATACCTAAAGAAGAGTGAAATGCCAGGGCAGGACCAGTGGCATGAGAGAAAGAAAAGATGCAATGCCAGAGCAGGATCGATAGCATGCAGTGCCAGGGCGTAACCGATAGCACGAAATTTAAAAATGCGATGCCAGGGCGTAACCGATAGCACAAAATTTAAAAATGCAATGCCAGGGCGTAACCGATAGCATGCAGTGTCAGGGCGTAACCGATAGCACAAAATTTAAAATGTGATACCAGGGTGTAACCGATAGCATGCAGTGTCAGGGCGTAACCGATAGCACAAAACTTAAAAATGCGATGCCAGGGCGTAACCGATAGCATGCAGTGCCAGGGCGTAACTGATAACACAAAACTTAAAAATGCGATGCCAGGGCGTAACCGATAGCACAAAACTTAAAACCGCGATGCAGGGCGTAAACGATAGCATGCAGTGCCAGGGCGTAACCGATAGCACAAAAATAATTTTGATGATGAGAAAATGCAATGTCAGAGCTGACAATAAAATGCAATGAATGTTCTTCTATAAATAGTCAATTTTTAGAACTTGAACCATTGCGCCGAACTCTCAATCCTCAACCAATCAAACCTTTTACCCCTTTTCCTTCACCAACCCTATTAACCCTTCTTACTTGTCTTATCAATTATGCTTTTGGAACCCTTTGAGATGTTACGTGGGACCTTTAAGGTAGCCTCAAGACTATTGAGTTCCTTTGCCTTTCTCTTTTAATTTGGCGTGAGGGTGCACCAGTTTTCACTTTCTCTTCAACAGCCAATGGGGCTTTTTTTGACAGCTGAGATGCTACCAACACGCTTTGTCTTGAAGTTTGCTAAATTCTAAATCATTTTACTTGAGACGTAAGTTAAATGAATTGAACATAGATGCAAAGATATGTGAGCAACAACACAAAATGATTTAAGATAGGAATTTAGCGGTACAAGTCTTCTAGGAAACAGCAATAACAAGAAAATGATAACAAGAAAGGAAATGATAGCTACACGCAGAACTTTCACATGATTTTTGCCCCATTACAAGTTGTTTGATCTTCCGTTCATCGACCCTTTTTGCAATTGAAGATGTAAAAGCTGACTCTTGCTGGTTGTGGGATCCGATCGCCCTGGTGTGAACTTTCCCCAAGATTCTCATGCCCATTTTTATATCTATGCCCCTTTCACTGGCCCTAATTTTTGCCTAGACCTCCCTTTCGGGTTTTCAGTCTAGCGGGCTTTTGTCGACCCTAACTTTTGCCTAGACCACCCTTTCGAGTTTTCGCTCTAGCGGGCCTTTGTCATTCCTTTTTTTTATTATTTTATTTTCTTTTAGGCACAGAATTTCTTGGCAGCGTCTGAATTTATTGGCTTTGATAGTTCCTATCCCTCCATGTCCGAGAGAATCAAGGCTCCACCAGGAAACGCGTATTTAACCACATAAGGACCTTCATAGTTGGGTGCCCACTTGCGGGGAGCATCCTCTTGATGGGGTAGTAGCTTCTTTAATACCAGGTCCCCAGGTTGAAATTCTCTTGGGCGGACTTTCTTATTAAAGGCTCTGGCCATCCTACTCTGGTACAACTGCCCATGACAAATAGCTGTCAGTCTCTTCTCATCAATCATGTTTAACTGCTCATATCGGGCCTTCACCTATTCTGATTCTTCCAACTCTGCCTCCATCAAGACTCTTAGGGATGGTATTTCAACTTCGATGGGGGATACAGCCTCCATCCCGTATACCAAAGAAAATGGTGTTGCCCCAGTGCTAAATCGTATGTTAGTACGATACGCATGTAGAGCATATGGCAGCATCTCATGCCAATCTTTGTAATTAACCACCATCTTGGCAATGATCCTTTTGATGTTCTTATTAGCTGCTTCCACAGCGCCATTCATCTGGAGCCTGTAGGGAATTGAGTTGTGATGCTTGATTTTGAAGTTTTCGCATAGCCTCCGTATTTCTGTACCATTGAGGTTAGGCGCATTGTTTGTGATTATTCTCTCAGGAATCCCATACCGGCATATGACGTTCTTCTTCAGGAACATGGCGAACACTTTTTAGGAAATACTGGCATACGAGGAAGCTTCTATCCATTTAGTGAAATAATCAATTGCCACTAATATGAACCGGTGCCCATTTGACGCTTTGGGATTAATCGGCCTCATAACATCTATTCCCCACATGGAAAACGGCCAAGGGCTCGTCATATTGTGCAGAGGAAAAGGGGGTGCACTGATCCTATTGGCGTATAACTGACATTTGAGGCATTTCCTTACATGTGCTATGCAATCAGCCTCCATGGCAAACCAGTAAAAACCACTTCTCATGACTTTACGAACCATCATATGGCCATTTGCATGTGTCCCACAGATCCCCTCATGCACTTCAATCATAACTCTCTTAGCTTCCTTGGCATCTACGCACCTCAACAAGGTACCATCTTGACTTCTTTTATAAAGTATTTCTCCAGTCAAAAAGAAAGTCATCGCCAGCTTTCTAATCGTCTTTTTGTCTACGTCAATCGCGCCTGCGGGGTATTCTCCAAATTGAATGTACCACTTTATATCATAGAACCATGGTTCGTTGTCCGGCTCTTCTTCTACATCAGCACAATATGCTGGTTCATCCCCGACCTTTATGCGGATGGGTTGGATCTCTGCGTTGACATTTAATTTAAACATCGCAGCTAGAGTAGCTAAGGCATCGGCAAACTTGTTTTTATCTCGTGCTAGGTGGGCGAATGTCACTTCTTCAAAATTCGTAATCAGCTAAGTCAAATGCTTCTGGTAAGGAATTAATTTTTTGTCCTTTGTTTGCCACTCACCTTTTACTTGGTAAATGATAAGTGCTAAGTCTCCAAACACCTCTAATATTTTCACACCAAGGTCAATCGCGACTTGAAGACCACTAGCACAGGCCTCGTACTCTGCAATGTTGTTAGTGCATTCAAAGCTTAGCTTGATAGCTACTGGGTATTGTTTACTCTTTGGTGATATTACAACTACCCCAATGCCATTCCCATACATGTTAACTGCTCCGTCGAAGTACATCTTCCACATGTTGCTTGTTTCTTCACCCTCATCGGCATTCATTATTCCTCTTTCCCCATCGTCTGGGTCAAACGATTGTCCTTCTTCTAAAGGGTTTTTAGCCAAATGGTCGGCAATGATGCTCCCCTTGATTGACTTCCATGACACATACTTGATGTCATGATCTAATAAGATCACTTGCCATTTTGACACCCATAAGGAGACATGAGGGCTTTCGAAAATATACTTCAATGGATCAAACCGTGAAATCAACCATGTAGTATAGTACAACATGTATTGACGGAGTCTTCTAGAGGTCCAGACTAGGGCACAACATATCTTTTCAATTGCTGCGTAGCGAGTCTCGCAGTCGTTGAACTTTTTACTCAAGTAGTAGACTGCCTGCTCTTTTCCTGATGCATCGTGTTGTCCTAGCATTGCCCCAATAGATGTTGGCAACACAGTTAAGTACAAAATTAGTGGCCGACCGGGTGTTGGGGGAGCCAGGATAGGAGGGTTGGACAAGTAATTCTTTATTTTATTGAAAGCTTCTTGACACTTCTCATCCCACTTCCCTGGTTGGTTCTTTCTTAGTAGCTTCAATATGGGTTCACATGTGCTAGTCAAATTGGCAATGAATCTAGCAATGTAATTGAGTCTTCCCAAAAAGCTTCTTACTTCACGCTCTAATTTTGGCGCAGGCATTTTCTGGATGGATTTCACTTTGTCAGGGTCCACCCTTATACCATCCCTGCTCACAATGAAACCCAGGAGCTTCCCTGATGATGCGCCGAAAACACGCTTGTTGGGATTCAGTCGCACCCTATACGTCCTGAGCCTTTCGAATAGTTTTCGAAGCACTTCTACATGACTTTCGTTTTCTCGTGACTTCGCCACCATGTCATCCACATACACTTCGATTTCTTTATGCATCATATCATGGAAAAGTGTGACCATGGCACGTTGGTAAGTGGCTCCAGCGTTCTTCAAACCAAAGGGCATCACTTTGTAACAGAATGTTCCCCAAGGAGTGATAAACGTGGTCTTTTCCTTATCTTCTGCATTCATGAGGATTTGATTATATCCAGAGTAACCATCCATGAATGAAAACCTATGATTTTTGGCAGTATTATCAACTAGTAAGTCAATATGTGGCAGAGGAAAGTCGTCCTTTGGAATGGCCTGGTTGAGATCCCGATAATCCACACACATCCTAACCTTCCCGTCCTTCTTGGGTACAGGGACGATGTTAGCTACCCATTCCGGGTGTACTGAGACCTCTAAAAATCTGGCATCCCATTGTTTGATCACTTCTTCTTTGATTTTCAAAGACATGTCAGGGTGCATCTTCCTCAAATTTTGCTTCTTTGGTTTTACATCTGGCAAGAGAGGGATTCTATGTGCTGCTATTTTTGGATCAATGCCAGACATATCCTTGTAAGACCATGTGAAAACATCCAAGTACTCTCTGAACAAGACGATCATCTCCTCCCGTTCAGGATTGTCTACCAATTTCAAGTCTTTCCTTTCTTCTTCAGACCCCATATTGATGATTTCCACAATTTCATCATTCAGACTAAACTCTTTTTCAGTGTGCCCCAGAAGTTCAGTAAATCTGTTAATTACTTCATCATCCTCTTCCGGCTCAGAGCAGTCTTCATCAAGAATTGCATGGGAGTCGAATAATGGGTTCTCAACTTCCCGATAATGAGGCAAAGTTTTCGTGAAATTATGGCTCCTGGAGAGTAAATAACAAAAATTGGCGGGGGAATGATGCCGATAAATGATGAGAAGCGACACGAGAGAAACCAACGATAAGGGACAAAAGAGAAAGAAAAAAAAGCCAAAAAAATAAGAGATCGAGGAAAATAATGCGGAAGGATAAAATGCATGCAAATTCATTTAATTCATTTAATTCATTTAATTCTTGTCTCAAGCAAAATAACATAAGTGTTTGTTCTGTACCGAGCAGCTTTTTGGTCGGCTGCTGTTGGTAGGTCTCTTGCTGCCCTGGCAGGAGGTCAGTGAGCGCCCGGGGGGTACCTGCAAGCCACTCCGACGCTCAAGTCATTATATCGAATATATGAGTGAAGGTACTAAGGATTAGAGATTGAACCTTTTCTTAGGGCAAAGTGTGCCTGTATTTATAGGAAATCGTGCCCCTTCATAGATCGTTGGATTGGTAGAGTCGATCTTGACCGTCCATGCATGTTGGGCTCGCGTGAGGTGGACATGGGCTGGATTGATTGGGCTAATCCATTCTAATTGCTGAATGCACCTCCTGGATTTGCTGATGGGACCCCTCGGTCCACTCCAGAACAGTTGCCCCCCAAGCCGAGATTATTCCGGAGGATGGTCTTGGCTTGACGGATTTTCGTCTGCTCGTCGGATTTGTGAAGTTGCAGGGAATATTGCCTTAGTGATGACTGCACTTCTGGGTCCTTTCCCTCACCTAGTTGATCGACTTATATATAAGTGAGTGAAAAATTTCGCTGAGCACTGAGAAAAAACTTTTTCAAGGGCACCTGCTTGGTGAGGAAAATTGGGTCCCCGGAGCACCTTTTTGGAAGAAAGACAGACGAGCGGATCCTCTGGCTCTTACAGCTTTTCTTGGTAAGTGTTTAGCTTCAATTTCGTTAATGGTGCCTCCGTGGGGGCCTCGGGCACCGTTTGGTGAGATGGAGGGTGGCTCCCTCTTGGGTGCCTTGTGATGGGCGATTTACCGAATGGAGGGTGGCGCCCTCAAGGGCGCCTTGTGATGGGCGAGTTGCAAATGGGGGAGTGGCGCCCTCATGGGCGCCTTGTGCTCGATGGTTTGAATGAGAGGGATTGGCGCCCTCATGGGCGCCTTACACTTGGTGTTTCGCAAAAGTAGGGGAGTGGCGCCCTCATGGGCGCCTTGTGCCTGATGATTCGCACAATAGAGGTTGGTGCCCTCCTGGGCACCTTACACTTGGTGTTTTGCACATCGGGGAGTGGTGCCCTCATGGGCGCCTTGTGCTCGATACTTTGCATGAGAGAGATTGGCTCCCTCATGGGCACCATACACTTGGTGTTTTGCCCATCGGGTAGTGGTGCCCTCATGGGCGACTTGTGCTCGATGATTCGCACAAGTGAGGTTGGCGCCCTCATGGGCACCTTACACTTGGGATTCCCAAACATGGGAGTGGCGCCCTCATGGGAGTGGCGCCCTCATGGGCGCCTTGTTGTTTGATGATGCGCCAAGATGGGGTGGCGCCCTCATGGGCGCCTTGTGGTTGATGTTTGGTGAAACAATGAGTGGCGCCCTCATGGGCGCTTTGTGGTTGGTGATTGGCGAGAGGGGATCTGGCGCCCTCATGGGCGTCTTGTGTTGCCTGGTTTTGGCGCCCTTCCAAGCGCCCTCTTGGGTGTTGGTTCCTGACTTTAGATTTTGTATCTCCTTGTTTGTTGTTGTTTTGTCGCTTATTTTGGCTTACTTTTGGATTTGATATTTTCAGGTTCAGCTTGCCATCAAGGGGACTTGTCTTTTTCCCGATTGTGCACCCGACCTTGCTGCTTTTCTATCACTTGGTAATTGTGGTGACACTTAGTTTCTTTTCTTAGCCTCTTGGCTTTCGAGTTCGTCTCGTTTCTTTGAAGCCTCCCACCTCGGGATAGGGTGTTGTTTGACTGGTACTTAACTGTTTGTGTTGCCCCCTGCCCATCAGGTTGGGAAATGGTGAGGATGATGGAGACAGCCTTGACACATGGGGTATCGACCTCATCCCGGTAGTCCTTTTTGGGTGATCTCTTGGAACTTTTAACTTATTCTTTGAGGTGGTCTTTTAACCTTGTTGTACTATGTAGGGGTGAATGAAGAGGGGAATCGGTTTATCTTGGATAAGAACCGGTTTCAGGTGGACCTACATGGAGCGTTGGAAACCGCTTGCCAAAGTGCCGGAGTGCTAAGTCATTCCGATGTTGGCGCCTTGTGTCAAAGTGCTCTTGCCAGGCGCCCTCCTGGGTTCTAGGCGGGGGGGGGGGGGGGGGGCTGTCAGATATCATCCCAATAGTGTTGACTTCGATGTCCTTGCCTCCTGACCATTTCTCTTTGGTTGATTTTCTTTTCATCTGTACTTTTTCTTTTATTTGCTAGATGGCTGGATTTTGCTGTTTCGATGATGACTTCTATGCCATACATGATTTTATCTTTATTCACCCTTTCTTTTGGCTCGTTGAATTGTGCAATATCTCTTTGTCGTGACCGTGACTCATCTCCTGGTGTTGGCGCCTCCCTGGGTGCCTTGAGCCACAGTGCTAAGTTCTGCTGTTGGCGCCCTCCTGGGTGCCTTGCTGGACGCTTGTTTGTTCCTAAGAGTTGGTACCCTCCTGGGTGCCCTTGGTGTTGTTCCCTGCGTGCGTGCGCTGGGTGTCTTTTCGTGGAGCAGATTTTGCAAGACAAGGTTCGGTGCTCCCGTGGGTGCCTTACTACACAGTGCTGACTACTCCGTTGCGAAGGATTTGTTTTCAGACTGCCCCCTTGCCAGGCGCCCCTCTGCTGGGCACTGCTTGCTCCTGCCAGGCGCCCTCATGGGCGCTGGTTGCTTCTGCCAGGCGCCCTCTTGGTCCTGCCAGGCGCCCTCATGGGCGCTGGTTGCTTCTGCCAGGCGTCCTCATTGGCGCTAGTTGCTACCTTGCAGGCGCTCTCATGGGCGCCCTCCTTGCCAGGCTCCCTCTTGGGTGCCGACTTGTGTAGACGTGTGTTTGGCACTTTACTTTATTTTTTGCTTCTCATCTTGTCTCTTAGCCTGCTTTTCTTGCGTGGCCCGAGGGGAATTGCTTCTCTTGTCCTTACCATTACCTTGTTGACATTTCCACGAGTTTTACCGCTTCTAAATTACTACCAAGGTGATTTGGGCTGTCCTTCAGCTTATATTTTTAGCTTTTTTGTGTTTAAGCACGTCTTGTTTTGTTGACGTCCCCCTCCTCAGGGGAGAGGGTGTTCGGGCATGTCTTGTTTTGTTGAAGTCCCCAACCTCAGGGGAGGGGGTTGTCTGCAAGTTTTGTTGACGTCCCCCACCTCAGTGGAGGGGGTGTTCGGGCATGTCTTGTTTTGTTGAAGTCCCCAACCTCAGGGGAGGGGGTTGTCTGCAAGTTTTCCTGTCTGTCTTGTAACCGCTTGTTCTGCCCCCTGTCCTACGGGTTGAGAGATGGTGAGTGATACCGTACCTTCGGAGGAAGCCGGCTTCCCTGGCTTCGTCGTTACCTCTTCTAATGATGATCTGCTTTTTGAGCATGAAGTGGTGGAGATTCTTCTATGCTGCCTACCACAAAGCGATTGACCACGCTCAGTGTTTGTATCCGGAAGCCGTTCTGGAGTCAAGCATCTTTCGATTTGATCATGAGGTCTTTGTCGAGCTTGATTCTCTTGATTATAACAGGCACGCGCCGGATGGCCCCGGGCGCAAGTCATCGCCTTGTGCATCTGAATGAATAATCTCTTATTGCCTCGTGGCACAGTTAACTCTTGGGGGCAGTTCATCAGAACTCGGTCTGACTTTTAACTCCCGTCAGAGGTTGCGACTTCGATGCCTCTTCGCGCCTCCTGGGACTCTCTGGGAGTTTATTCAGATCTCGGTCTGAATTTAACTTCCGTCAGAGGATGCGACTTCGATGCCGCTTCGCACCTCGTGGGACTCTTGGGAAGTTTATTCAGATCTCGGTCTGAATTTAACTCCCGTCAGAGGTTGCGACTTCGATGCCGCTTCGCACCTCGTGGGACTCTGGGGCAGTTTATTCAGATCTCGGTCTGAATTTAATTCCCGCCAGAGGTTGCGACTTCGATGCCGCTTCGCACCTCGTGGGACTCTGGGGGAGTTTATTCAGATCTCGGTCTGAATTTAACTCCCGTCAGAGGTTGGGACTTCGATGCCGCTTCGCACCTCGTGGGACTCTGGGGGAGTTTATTCAGATCTCAGTCTGAATTTAACTCCCGTCAGAGGTGTCGACTTCGATGCCGCTTCGTACCTCGTGGCAGAGTTTGATGTTGACTTGCGTTGGTCGAGGGATCTCCTCGATGGTGATCCCCAGTGGTGCCTTTGGTGGATATTGACTTGGTTCCACCGTTGTTCCCCAAGTTGAGTTTATCTTGAGGGATGGTCTTGACTCGACGTCGCCGTTTAGGATGCCCTCGTAGGTGAGGTCTCCCTTTCGGCTCGTGTAACACCCCATTTCTACCCGGTAAAATAATGCAAAAATATCAGAGTTCATAAAAATCTTTTTCAACAAACAATGGAGTGCCACCTTTACTTCGTGAAAACAACAACGAGTTAATTCGCTTTTGAAAACAGTTATATAACACGTTTGGATGAACCGATAAAACAACCATTTTAATCCTCAGAAATAATTCATCTTTAAAAACTACGCAGCGGATTCACAACAAGTCAAATTAAATAATCGTTGCGTCTTAACAACTCAAGACAGCTCAGAAAAACATCAAAATAGCAACATAACAGCTTAAAGCTCCAACAACAAAATAACAAGGCAAACAGTATTAAAACGCGTGTTCATTCACCCCCCCCCCCCCCCGAGTGCTACGTATCAGAGCGACGACACCGACTCGATCAAATGAAGGTACAACGGCATTCATTCGAGGTTACCTGCACGTTACCAACATAGGGGTAATATTCAAACAGAATGGGTGAGATATCGAACTATATAATGAATCATATGAAAGATAATATATATCAGGTCAGGACATGAAATCATCATTTCACAACAGTCAATATCATCATACCACAACGGTCAATATCATCATATCACAACGGTCAAGTCATTACGTCACAATAGTCAAAATCATTTCAATCACATAAGTATGCACATAATGCGAAATGTGACTCAACTCAGGGCCACCGCCCTATAATGCATGTGGTACCATAATTCAAGCCCGTAAATAGGGGCATCAACACCGCAACATCGTCGTCGTGGTTTGCCAATCCAGGCCATCGTGGTTTGAGCATAGCTCCATCGTAAAAGTATGCTATGCATGCGACGCTATGTAAATGCACAAACAAATAACAACGGTTACATAGAAACGCAACAACATCGGAAAGCAACATTGGCCGTAGGCCTACAACACATCACCTGCCAATGAATAGAGGCAAATTCGTCTTCCTACAACCTTCGTCGTCAACAATTTACTACTTAGCAATTTTCAACATTTTGGCAACATCGCAATATTTTAGCAACTTTCAACATTTTGGCAACATCGCAATAATTTAGCAACTTTCGATATTTTGGCAACTTTGGGCCTAATCACATATTCAACATCATTTTAAATAACAGTCGTGAGATTCACATTTGGGCAGCCACAGCAACAACGGCAACAGCAACAATAGCAACAACGGCGACAGCGACAGCAACACTGCAACAGCAGCAACAATAGCAACAACGGCAGCAGCAACAATAGCAACAACGGCAACAGCGACCGCAACACTGCAACAACGGCAGCAACAACACCAGCAGCAACACAGCAACGGTAGCACAGCAACAGCAGCACAGCAACAGCAACACAGCAATGGCAACACAGCAACAGCAGCAGTAGCAACAGCAGCAGCAGCACGGCACAGCAACACAGCACAGCAACAGCAGCAGCAACACGGCACAGCAACACGGCACAGCAACAGCAGCAGCAACACAACATAGCAACAGCAGGAGCAACACAGCACAGCAACACAGCACAGCAACAGCAGCAGCAACACAGCACAGCAACAGCAGCAGCAACACAGCACAGCAACACTAGGGTGTGGCGCCTAGGGACAGGGCGCCAACACCAGCAAGCAACAAATCACCAAGCACAGGGAGCCTAGGGCGCCAATTTCAGCAACAACAACGGGGACTGGGCGCCTAGGGCGCCAGTTTCAGCAACAACACACCGTCAGGCACAGGGCAAATTTCCATCAAACATACCTCTACTTCGGTGAATTAATTAACCTATCAAACGGTATCGAAACTTAGCAAAGGACCCCTCTATGGAAATCTAAGAATGTCTAGTTCCTGACTATAATTGTTATTTTGCAAAATAATGGTCCAATTCGTACAGTTTCAGTAAATAAACAACAAGGTTCAGAAAACAGGACAGCCACCATGACCTAGTTTGTGACACCTCTAAAATTATCAAAACTCAATCAAATGACATGGGACTTAAGCCTAACCCGAAAATAATTGAGTGTAGTTTTCAATGAATCAAGAATCATTCAAAAAGGAGTTCAAACGAAAACGTTATACACGAAATACCGAACCTATACCCAGATTGTTTCCAGAATTTTAACCTAACTTGTGACACCTATAACTCGATCTATACAACTCCAAATGCAACCAAACTAGTGCCAAATTAACAAGCATTAAGTCTAGTTTCGGAAAAGGTAAACCTCATAATTTCCGGACCACTATATTGTTCCCAGTTACAGTATAACCGAACCTATACCCAGATCGTTTCCAGAACTTTAACCTAACTTGTGACACCTATAACTCGAGATATACAACTCCAAATGCAACCAAACGTGTGCCATATTAACAAGCATTAAGTCTAGTTTCTGAAAAGGTAAACCACATAATTTTTGGACCACTAGATTGTTCCCAGTTACTGTATAACCGAACCTATATCCAGATCGTTTCCCTTATGAACATGGCAAGCACAAATATAATTCTAGGGCTAATAACATAGAACACCAATCACACAAAAATTAGTCAACAAGGCAACATAAACATATGATCATACATGGTGACAACTTATCAAACCCTAACCCCTACATAAAGCCATTCATAGGACCCATTATAGAGCTAGAACCCCACCCTTACTTTAGCCTTGAAAGATTCGAAGCTCTCCTTGGCTTGCCCTAGCTCTCTTTCTCTCCTCTTGGCCGTCGCTTCTCTCTCTCCTTCTCTCTTAACCGTCGCACCCTTGCTCTCTTCTCCAAGAGCCCTCTTATTTTTGTTCTTTCTAAATGAGCCAAACCCTAAAATACCTCTTATTTATACTTTATTTAAATTTATGGGATTTTCTATAGCTTATGCGAATTACATCATGGGCCTCACTTAACACTTCTCATTTTACTACTCCCAACCCTAACAATAGGTCCACATATACTAGCATTATTATTATTTTATTATTTTTCTACCAAATAAATTACCAAACAATTCATTTGAATAAATAATTAAATTTTGGGGCGGTACAACTCTCCCCCACTTAGAATATTTTCGTCCTCGAAAATTCACCTGATTCGAACAACTCTGGATAAGACTCCCGCATCTTGCTTTCCAGCTCTCACGTCATGCTTTCTCCAGCAGCTCCCAACCAGACCACTTTCACCAAGACGATCTCCTTTCCTCTTAGAGTCTTCACCTCACGGTCCTCGATTCGTACAGGCATCGTCTCCACAGTGAGATTATCCCGTACTCGCACATCATCTGCTTGAAATTCCAATTTCTTTCTTCGCTTATCATGATAACTCCTCTGTCTACTTTGCGAAGTTTTCCTCTGCTCCCGAATTAATTTCCGCGATTGTCTGGCAGACAACAAACCAGCTCCCTCCGCTTCAGGAGTAGAAAAACTCACAGACTTGCTATGACAATTAATATGGGCATGGTTATACTCTAACTAGTTCATACCTAAGATCACATCCACTCCGCTTAACGGCAACCAAATTAAATCAACAACAAAGTCTCTGTCGAAAATCGACAAGGGACACCCAGAACACACAAGAGAAGTAGTCACCGACCCATTAGCTGGAGTGTCGATAACCATTTCTCCATTCATAGAAGACAACGCAAGACCCAATCAGCAGCAATAAAACAAAGACTAGCACCGGTATCAACAATATAAGTTAGAGGAACACCATTAATGAAGCATGTACCTCTAATAAGTCCGCCCTCCTTAGAAGTCTCCGACCCTACCAAAGCGAACACTCTTCCACCAGCTCGTTCCTTCTCTGGTTTCTGACACTAACTACTGATGTGTCCTCCTTCGCCACAGTTGAAACAAACCACCTCCTTATGCTCACACCCGGACATCTCATGCCCGATCTTACCGCAAAGGAAACACCTCGTCGCCTCAGCTTTGCACGCATTACTCTTATGACCAGCTTTGCCACATCTGAAACACACGATACCAGCCGAAGCATCTCCCCCACTAGTCCTCTTACCATCAGCAGCTTTCGGTTCACCTCTACCCGCAGGAGCATCATACGGCTTACCACGACTGAGACTCGCTCCTTTTCTCATTAACAATCTTATAATGAGCATTGCTATCCTCCACGTAGATCCTGCAGCCGTCAATCAAATCAGCAAAGACACAGATCTTCTGATATCCAATGGCCTTCTTGATCTCTGGTCGCAACCCGTTCTCAAACTTGATGCACTTCGAAAATTCAGCAGTTGCTTCACTGTAGTGCGGATAAAACTTAGCCAACTCCACAAACTTAGCAGCATACTCAGTAATTGACAGGTTTCCTTGCTTCAGCTCAAGGAACTCAATCTCCTTCTTACCCTGAACATCCTCCGGATAGTACTTCCTCATAAATTCCCTACGGAATACAACCCAAGTGACCTCTTCACCTGCAGCTACCAACCTTTGACTAGTCTCTAACCACCAGTCATCAGCTTCTTCTGCCAACATATGAGTACCATAACGAACCCTCTGCGCTGGAGTGCAGTCCATCACACGGAAGATCCTCTCCATCTCCTTCAGCCAAGCCAACGCTCCATCAGGATCATACTTGCCTTTGAAAGTAGGCGGATTCTCCCTTTGAAAGGTTACCAAACTACGAGACCCAGCATTTTCACCAACGTTTTGCTGACCTTCCACAGCCTGAGCCATAGCAGCCAAAGCACCAGCGATAGCAGCATCGTTCCTTCCAGCCATCTCCACTAATCACTTCAACATAGACAACAGTTAGAACTAATTGACAATACTTGATCGTCAATGACACAATAACTTGACAACTTGGCCGGACAGACCGAAACTGCTCTGATACCACTAATGTAACACCCCATTTCTACCCGGTAAAATAATGCAAAAAATATCAGAGTTCATAAAATTTTTTTCAACGAACAATGGAGTGCCACATTTACTTCGTGAAAACAACAACGAGTTAATTCGCTTTTGAAAACAATTATATAACACGTTTGGATGAACCGATAAAACAACCATTTTAATCCTCAGAAATAATTCATCTTTAAAAACTACGCAGCGGATTCACAACAAGTCAAATTAAATAATCGTTGCGTCTTAACAACTCAAGACAGCTCAGAAAAACATCAAAATAGCAACATAACAGCTTAAAGCTCCAACAACGAAATAACAAGGCAAACAGTATTAAAACGCGTGTTCATTCCCCCCCCCCCCCCCCCCGAGTGCTACGTATCAGAGCGACGACACCGACTCGATCAAATGAAGGTACAACGGCATTCATTCGAGGTTACCTGCACGTTACCAACATAGGGGTAACATTCAAACAGAAGGGGTGAGATATCGAACTATATAATGAATCATATGAAAGACAATATATATCAGGTCAGGACATCAAATCATCATTTCACAGCAGTCAATATCATCAGACCACAACGGTCAATATCATCATATCACAACGGTCAAGTCATTACGTCACAATGGTCAAAATCATTTCAATCACATAAGTATGCACATAATGCGAAATGTGACTCAACTCAGGGCCACCGCCCTATAATGCATGTGGTACCATAATTCAAGCCCGTAAATAGGGGCATCAACATCGCAACATCGTCGTCGTGGTTTGCCAATCCAGGCCATCGTGGTTTGAGCATAGCTCCATCGTAAAAGTATGCTATGCATGCGATGCTATGTAAATGCACAAACAAATAACAACGGTTACATAGCAACGCAACAACATCGAAAAGCAACATTGGCCGTAGGCCTACAACACATCACCTGCCAATGAATAGAGGCAAATTCGTCTTCGTACAACCTTCGTCGTCAACAATTTACTACTTAGCAATTTTCAACATTTTGGCAACATCGCAATATTTTAGCAACTTTCAACATTTTGGCAACATCACAATAATTTAGCAACTTTCGATATTTTGGCAACTTTGGGCCTAATCACATATTCAACATCATTTTAAATAACAGTCGTGAGATTCACATTTGGGCAGCCACAGCAACAATAGCAACAACGGCAACAGCAACAACGGCGACAGCGACAGCAACACTACAACAGCAGCAACAATAGCAACAACGACAGCAGCAACAATAGCAACAACGGCAACAGCGACTGCAACAACGGCAGCAACAACACCAGCAGCAACACGGCAACGGCAGCACAGCAACAGCAGCACAGCAACAGCAACACAGTAATGGCAACACAGTAACAGCAACAGCAGCGCAACACAACACAGCAACAGCAGCAGCAGCACGGCACAGCAACACAGCACAGCAGCAGCAACACGGCACAGCAACATGGCACAGCAACAGCAGCAGCAACACGGCACAGCAACATGGCACAGCAACAGCAGCAGCAACACAGCACAGCAACACAGCACAGCAACAGCAGCACAGCAACAGCAACACAGCAATGGCAACACAGCAACAGCAGCAACAACACAGCACAGCAACAGCAGCAGCAGCACGACACAGCAACAGCAGCACAGCAAAAGCAGCAACACGGCACAGCAACAGCAGCAGCAACACAGCACAGCAACAGCAGCAGCAACACAACAGCAGCAACACAGCACAGCAACACAGCAGCAACACAGCACAGCAACACTAGGGTGTGGCGCCTAGGGACAGGGCGCCAACACCAGCAACGCAGAAACAGGGTGTGGCGCCTAGGGACAGGGCGCCAGCACCAGCAAGCAACAAATCACCAAGCACAGGGCGCCTAGGGCGCCAATTTCAGCAACAACAACGGGGACTGGGCGCCTAGGGCGCCAGTTTCAGCAACAACACACCATCAGGCACAGGGCAAATTTCCATCAAACATACCTCTACTTCGATGAATTAATTAACCTATCAAACGGTATCGAAACTTAGCAAAGGACCCCTCTATGGTAATCTATGAATGTCTAGTTCCTGACTATAATTGTTATTTTGCAAAATAATGGTCCAATTCGTACAGTTTCAGTAAATAAGCAACAAGGTTCAGAGAACAGGACAGCCACCATGACCTAGCTTGTGACACCTCTAAAATTATCAAAACTCAATCAAATGACATGGGACTTGAGCCTAACTCGAAAAAAATTGAGTGTGGTTTTCAATGAATCAAGAATCATTGAAAAAGGAATTCAAACGAAAACGTAATACACGAAATACCAAACCTATATCCAGATTGTTTCCAGAATTTTAACCTAACTTGTGACACCTATAACTCGAGCGATACAACTCCAAATGCAACCAGACTAGTTCCAAATTAACAAGCATTAAGTCTAGTTTCTGAAAAGGTAAACCACATAATTTTTGGACCATTAGATTGTTCCCAGTTACTGTATAACCGAACCTATACTGAGATCGTTTCCAGAATTTTAACCTAACTTGTGACACCTATAACTCGAGCTATACAACTCCAAATGCAACCAAACTTGTGCCAAATTAACAAGCATTAAGTATAGTTTCTGAAAAGGTAAACCACATAATTTTTGGACCACTAGATTGTTCCCAGTTACTGTATAACCGAACCTATATCCAGATCGTTTCCCTTATGAACATGGCAAGCACAAATATAATTCTAGGGCTAATAACATAGAACACCAATCACACAACAATTATTCAACAAGGCAACATAAAAATATGATCATACATGGTGACAACTTATCAAACCCTAACCCCTACATAAAGCCATTCATAGGACCCATTATAGAGCTAGAACCCCACCCTTACCTTAGACTAGAAAGATTCGAAGCTCTCCTTGGCTTGCCCTAGCTCTCTCTCTCCTCTTGGCCGTCGCTTCTCTCTCTCCTTTTCTCTTGGCCTTCGCACCCTTGCTCTCTTCTCCAAGAACCCTCTTATTTTTGTTCTTTCTAAATGAGCCAAACCCTAAAATACCTCTTATTTATACTTTATTTAATTTTATGGGCTTTTCTATAGCTTATGCGAATTACATCATGGGCCTCACTTAACACTTCTCATTTTACTACTCCCAACCCTAACAATAGGTCCACATATACTAGCATTATTATTATTTTGTTATTTTTCTACCAATTAAATTTCCAAACAATTCAATTGAATAAATAATTAAATTTTGGGGCGTTACAGCTCGTGCCATCGTCGGGCCTGCTAATTTCGTCAGCTGATCACAGCAACTTTCCTGTTTGGTTCCCTTTCCCTTTTTACGTGCTGCGACAGTTATCTTCTCTAAATCATTTCCTCAATATTGTCTTTCAAAGCTTGGCAGCCATTGGTGTCGTGGCCTCCACATTGATGATAGCGGCACCATCCCCTCGGGGGGTTTTGGCCATCTTTTAGCACCAAAGGCGCTGGTCTCTTCACGCTCTTGAACTCAGTGTTAGCGCATTCAGCTAAAATTTGCGCCCGGGATGTGACGAGGGGGGTTTGATTTATAAATTTACGGGAGCGCCCCTCATGGTCCCTGCTTCCTGCTACCTTTCGCTGGTGGACCTCCCGGGTGTCTTCATCGTCGCCCCCTACCTTGGCTGCCTCGCGGTGAGCCAACTCGTCCTCTTCATAATTCATGTATTTCTGGGATCTTTGAAGGAACTCGCCCAAGTCCCCGGGCTTGTTGATACCTACATCAATCTGGAACAGGCTTCCCTTTCTCAACCCGTCTTTCATCCAGAACAACCTTTGTTTGTCCTCCAAACCTCTAACACACAAAGCCTCCTTGTTGAAGCGCTCAATGTACTCTCTCAGTGTCTCGTGGTTATGCTGCCTGACGGCTCTCAGTACTTCTTCAGACTTGGGCTTTAGCTGGGAGGCAGTGAAATGAGCTGTGAACGTTCTCGCCAGCTGCCCCCATGAGGAGATGGAGTTTGGTCTCAGCTCTTGAAACCACTCTAATGCGGAATTCTCGAGAGTGAGGGGGAAGATTTTACAGTGGACGGGTTCTTTCGCCCCCCGATAACGCATCATGACTGAGAAGTAGGCCAGATGCCTGTCAGGGTCCCCAGTCCCGTCATACGTTTTGAGGGGCGGGAGTTTCTCTAAGGTCCTCGGAATTGGGCAGTCGTCAATCTTCCTAGTGAAGGGTCCTTCATTGGAGGTCCATCGCTAGTTGTGAGGTGACCAGTCCCCGAGATCCATGTCTCGACGGTCACGTCGGGCTGAAGATCTCCCTGAGGTAGATCTATGGCGATGTGAGGTCCATCGTGATTTGTGAGGTGACCAGTCCTCGAGATCCATGTCTCGACGGTCACGCCGGGCTGAAGATCTCCTCGAGGTAGATCTATGGCGATGTGAGGTCCATCGTGAGTTGTGAGGTGACCCGTCTCCGAGATCCATGTCTCGACGGTCGCGTCGGGCTGAAGATCTCCTCGAGGTAGATCTATGGCGATGTCTTTTATGGGACTTGGCTCGGCTCTGCAACCTCTTGCGAGAATCAGAGGCTTGGAGTGATGAGGTTGTGGAGGGAGACTCCTCAGGCCAGAATGTACTATCAGGCGAAGTTGGAGGGGTTCTTGGAGATGGACCCGATCCTTGGTACCTGCCACGTCGAGGAGGGGAGTGGTGAGCTCGCTTCCGTCTAGGTGGAGAGCGATGATTGCGATGACCCCTGGGTGGATATCTGCGGCGCCTGGAGCTCCTTTTCCTTGGGGAAGGAGTGTTCCAGTCAGGATGGGGTTGCTCAGGCATGGCTACCATTCTTGCTTCTTGTTGCAACATAGTCTGGGTGCGGTTGCACAGCAGGTCCAAGATCTGGCGGATGGTCGCCGCATCCTCAGGGTGGACGGGGATCTGAACCGAGGCTGGCTGGGGTGTCGGGACCTGAATGCCTTGGTCCGGCATGGAACCAGCGATGCCTTCGAGAGTGCCCTCTCGTTGGGGTTGCGGAGTGACAATGCTTTGAATCCGCGGTATGCCTCTGGGAGCCATGGAGTAGCAAGAGAAAAGTTTGAGTTATGATTGTGTGAAAGATAGAAATCTCCCAATGTGGTCGCCAATGTTTTGTACCGAGCAGTGTTTTGGTCGGCTTCTGTTGGTAGGTCTCTTGCTGCCCTGGCAGGAGGTCAGTGAGCGCCCGGGGGGGTACCTGCAAGCCACTCCGACGCTCAAGTCAGTATATCGAATATATGAGTGAAGGTACTAAGGACTAGAGATTGAACCTTTTCTTAGGGCAAAGTATGCATGTATTTATAGGAAATCATGCCCCTTCATGGATCGTTGGATTGGTAGAGTCAATCTTGACCGTCCAGGCATGTTGGGCTCGCGTGAGGTGGACATGGGCTGGATTGATTGGGCTAATCCATTCCAATTGCTGAACGCACCTCCTGGATTTGCTGATGGGTCCCCTCGGTCCACTCCAGAACAGTCTTATAGCCTTAGCATAATAAAAGACAATTACATGAAAGTAACAACATCAACAACAGGTTCAGATTCCCAATTGCTCAGAGGCTCTTGATTGGTGTCAAGGATAACAACACCCCTTGCTCTCGAGCCTCCTTCATCCAGCATGTTGATCACAATGCGATGCACAACGTCGACCGCCTCCGAGGGCGAGATTATCTCTGCAGGCGCCGGGAAAGTGTCACTTAAATGGACCGAGCCTTCTCCTTACCTATTCCCAGGGCTTTGATCTTTGTCTCAAGGTTCCCTTCAGTTCCGATCCCGAACGTATCCAACTTCTCTTTTGCTGGTATAGGAGCACAAACCCCTTGAAGGTGCCGACCCAAGCCTTTTCCTTCCTCGTAGCCACTTTTTGTCATTATTCGAGCCACTACCTGGTTCACGCTGAGCTTCGATGAACCTCCTTCAATAGTTTCCCTATTTTCCACCTCGAAGCTATGACACATATTTGTTACTTCCTCTTCAGCGTTATCCACGTATGGGAGGGACATGGGTTTTGAGACTAACATCTCTTCTTCTCCACAGATCATGATAATGCTTCTGTTATCAATAAACTTAACTCGCTGATGAAGAGTAGAAGGTACTGCCCCAGCATCATGAATCCATGGTCGACCTAATAGCATGGTGTATGCTCAATCGATCGTCATGACTTGGAACAACACGCGGAAAAAACTCGGGCCAATTTCCAATGGAAGAGTTATTTCACCCAATACGCTCCTTTTGGACCCGTCAAAATCTCGGACCATCAAACTCTGTGGTGTCAAGTCTCTCTCCTCCAAGCCTAATGCATCCAACATGGACATAGGCATGATGTTAAGAGCTGATCCACCATCAATTAAGACTTTGGCCACCACGAATCCCCGACATTTCAATGTAATGTGCAAGGCTCGGTGTTCCCCTCTTGCTGAAACGGCTATCTCATTTTCCGCAAAGGTGATTAGGTTGTATCGCTGCATCGGGTCCACCATACTCACCACATTCTAGGGTGTTTCGTCGGGCTTTACGAAGGCTTCCTCCAGGGTTTTCAACAAAGCCTTCCAATGGACTTCCGAATAAAGGATGAGAGATAATAGTGAAATACAGGCCGGAGTCTTCTTGAGCTGCTCTGTCACATCATATTCACTCTACTTCCTTTCTTATTCTTTTTAGAAACTCTTCTTCCGACTGCTCTCCTCCATCTCCCTCTTTTCCTTTCTTATTCTTTTCAGGCTCTTCAGGTCCAAAGTATTGCCCACTCCGAGTTATTCCTCCCACACTTACAATATTATCAATAGACTCCTCAACTCCTTGTTCCTTACCCACTTTGCACTTTGACGGACCGCCTATAACTTTGACCTGGGTCCCATAATTCCAGGGAACCGCATGAGTATTGTCACAAGCAAAAGGTGTGGGTTTTTTCACATTGAGGGGCGGGACTTTGAGCACGAAACGCTCCAAGACATTGACCTCCTTCTGAGCCATAGTTTCCTTAGCCTGAACGATCCCCAGTGTCATTAGGCTTTGCACACAGGCTTTGAAATCCCAACAACCTTCCACATCATGGCCAGCACAACCATGATGGTACACACACCTCTTCTCTTCGCCGTACATAGCATATCTTACGACTTCTTTGGTGGGTGCCACTACTTTGTAACCGGCCTTTTGCAATCCCTCCCATATCTTCATCATAGGGGTTCGGAGTTTCAAAACCTTTTTGATAGGCGTACCATCCTTTTCTATCATACTCACTGATGCATTCCCCTTGTGCTTATGGAGAGGGTCATTAGTGATATTTGGTCCCGACTCTTCTTGGATGTCTAATTTCTTATGAGCGATCAACCTCCTTACAACATTCTTGAAAGCCTCACAATCCTCGATTGAATGGCCGACAGCTCCCATGTGAAATTTGCAGGTCAGGTTTGGGTTGTACCAAAATGGGAAAGGAGGTTCCCAATCCTTTACTGGCATCCCTGTGATCAAGTGTGCGTCGTGTAATTGTTGGAACAATTCGGCATTGGTGATGGAAAGTTTAGGAAATGGGGGAAAGTTGGGAGGGGGTTGGCGGTAGGATTGGCGGGATGTTTGGTAGTTGGGACGTGGTTGAGATGGCGTGTTTTGGACACTTTTTATAGGGAAAGATGGTGGGTTCGTGTTTTGGTTCATCGGGTAAGGGGTATTTGAGTGTGGTTGGCTATATCTTGGCTGTTGAGGATTATGGTTTGGAGCGGCTCAAATGAAGCTGACTTCTAGGTCTTTCTTTTTCTGAGGGAAGCTCTTTTTTGATTGCCCGCTCTCTGTCTGTTCCATGGGAAACTTTCCAGCTCTTGCCAACATCTCAATTCTTTCACCGGCGGCTATCAGATCTGCGAAGTCTCTGTAGGCAGCTCTGACCATTGCGGCCACATAGGGGGATCCTAATGTCCCCAAGAAGTAAGAGCACATTTCTGATATAGTGAGTGGTGGTTGGACTTGTGCAGAAAGAGTTCTCCACCTCTGGGCATACTGTTTAAATGCCACATCATTCTTCTTTTATAGTATTCCCAACTGCTCATGTGTTGGAGCCATGTCCATATTAAACCTATACTGGTTCATAAAGACGTCAGCGAGGTCTTTCCAACTATCAATCTTAGAGTGGTCCATCTGAATATACTATTCTAAAGCTGGCCCGGTCAAACTTTCATGGGAAAAGCTAATGAGGAATTTCTCATCCTTGGACCATATTGACATGTTGATGCAATAGGTCCTTAAATGCAGAAGAGGAATGGTGCTCCTGTCATATTTGGTGAAGTCGGGCACCTTAAAGTCTCGTGGAATTACGATGTCAATAGTGGGACAAAGCTCATCCAAGCCCAAGGACCCAAAAGTGTTAGATCCTTGTATCGCTTTGATTTTTTCCTCCATCTTATCCATCCATTGTTGTCTCGCCTTATCCTTTTGTATTGACGGATGCCCCTCGTCCACCACGTTCTGTGTGGAATGCCCCTCCTGGCCTACTTGTAGGGTATGGGTACTCTCCCTCATGGTGACCCGCAGCTTCATATCCCATTCCGACAGGGATATCAGATGGCCCATGGTTGCAATTGTTCGGATTTTGAAACCCCTAACCTTCGTTGCCGACCATACCCTACTCTCGCAGACAGGAAAGTGATTGTGTCCTTTATGGCTAGCAAGGCATCTTCCATTCGTGCCTGGGTCGCTTTTTTTGTTTTTTTTTCTTTCCCTTGGCCCCTTTTTTTTGTTTTTTTCTTTAATTAATTTTTGTACTATTTTTCCTTTATCATTTTTGTCCACACATGTAACAAAGTTGACCCCTTTTTTATGAGTGGTACTATTTTAATTAACTCTTTGTCTCCATTTATGACAAAATAACAGGGCAATTTATTTAAAACTAACGATAATTAATCTAACTATGACTAGTAAACATAATAGAAGCGGTAAAAAATGCGCAAAAGAAAAAAAACACTAACAACTTCAAAATGATACGTAAAATCAATTAAGATCACGAAAATGCATAAAAAATGATACTTTGGATTTTTTGCGAAAAGGGAAGAAAATGCCGGTTAAAATTGGGTGTTCACAACTGTAGCTGCTGATTGCTGTCTCTCTTCTATTATGGCGGACATTAGTGGTTTACGTATTGATGATGAAGAGGATGTGATGATGAACTTGAACCGACCGGCACCTCTTGGTGGCCACATTAATGAGAAGTTGTGTTTTGTGGGTAGGTTCTTGACTACGAAGGCTATTCGTGTACCAATGATGAAGGAAAGGTTGGCGTCGGTATGGCAACCAGTGAAGGGTGTTGCGATCAGAGACATTGGCTCAAACAAGTTCTTATTTCAGTTTTTCCATAAGCAAGACTTTGCAAAGGTCTTTGATGAGGGGCCTTGAAATTTTGATGGGCACTTACTTATCCTTCACAATCTGATCGTGGGGGAGATTCCTTTATCTGTGCCTTTGTATCACGCTTTCTTTTGGGTCCAAATACATGATCTAACAATGGGTTACATGACACAAGAGGTGGGTGTTGCTTTGGGGAATTTTATTGGTGAGTTTGTAGCGTATGATCCCAAGAATAGTTCTGACTTTTGGAAGTCCTTCATGAGAATAAGGGTGAAAATTGATGTGAGGAATCCATTGAGAAGAGGTAAGAAGATTGGCCTCGCTGAGGGAGCTGTGTCTCAGGTGCGATTTAAGTACGAACGACTCACGGTTTTATGCTTTTACTATGGTATTTTGGGTCATTCTGATGCAGCATGTGAGGCGCTGTTTGATCAGGGGGAGGATAATGGTTACCGCGGATGGAACGTCGACCTTCGTGTTGAGCGGCGACGTCAGGGGTCAGCAAGCACTCGTCGGTGGCTCAGGGAGGAGAAGAACAGCAGGGTTAATGCTGCAGCTAACAATCAAGAGGGTTGTGTCTTTGGTGGTGATAGTCAGGGCGACAGATTTGATAACCCTTTAAATGTTGGAAAGAGTAATAATAACGAGTCACATCTCGGCCAAGCCATGGTCCCACTTGTTATTCAGTCAGACAGGGCTCAAGTTAGTTCCCTCTACACTACTAGTATGCCAGACGCTATTGCTCGCGGTTCTGAGGTAGATCCATGCGTGAGTGTAGCACGCGTTCCCCGCTTGGTTTCACGTGCTCAACGTGTAGCAGGGGGCCATTACTTATTCAAGAATGTTCGTCATCCAGTGGAAACGGCAATGAGGACATGGAGGCAAATCAGAGGAAACATGGACAATCTAGCTTGGGAGAGGCCCAGGGTCATGATGCTAATGGTACTAGCTCAGTGTTGCATTTTTTATCGGCAGGCCCTAGCAATCAGGCCTGCCGGGACCAATGAGTATTTTAAGTTGGAACTGTCGAGGCCTGGGTCACTCATCGGCAGTTTCTATCCTTCGGGACCTCATCCGGACTTACCGGCCGGAAATTGTTTTCCTTTATGAAACTTTGGCTACGTCGCATACTATGGAGTCTTTTCGGAGAAAGACAGGTTTAGATAATTGCTTGGTTGTTGATAGGCTGGGTCGTAGTGGTGGTATCGATGTGCTGTGGATACTATGGTTATGCAAACAGAGCTCAGCGTAGGGAATCTTGGGCTTTGATTAGACAACTGGCTGGTCGGTCTTCGCTTCCTTGATGCTCAGTTGATAGATATTCCTATGACTGGTTATCCTTTTACATGGAGATTTGGAATGGGTACTCCTTATGCTGTGGAGCAAAGACTTGATAGGGCTTTAGCTTCTAGCGATTGGCTTACTCTTTTCCCTAATGCCCAGCTTCTTAACTTGATCTCCCCGAAATCTGATCATTCGCCTCTTCTCCTAAATCGTGTGCCGTTATATAATGGTCACCGTGAAAGAAAGTTTAAGTTCGAGAATGTTTGGTTGACGGAACCTGATTTACCTCATATTGTTCGTGAAGGTTGGTGCAAAGTTACAAATGGGTCTGTTGTGGTCAGATTGTCTAGTTGTGCCTCGGTCTTAGGTCCTTGGGGTCGCAATGCTCGTTTGAAGTTTCGCAATGACATCAACGCTTGTCAGACTCGACTTGAACAGACTCGATGTAGACGTGATTTCTTGGGGGTCCAATGACATAATCACTTTAAGAGAGAACTAAGCAAGCTAATCATGCAGGAAAAAGTGTTTTGATAGCAGCGTGCTAAGTCCTTCTGACTGAAAGATGGGGATTTGAATACCAAATACTTTCATGATACTGCCACGTGTAGAGCTAAACGTAAGTGGGTTGCTAAGTTGAAGAGGTCGATGGGGTGGTTGTCGAAGGGCAGACTCAGGTTAAAGCTATTGCAGTGAGTTACTTCCAAGAGCTCTTTTCAAGAAATAATGGGAACTACGATAAGGTTATTGATGCTCTCCAACCGTGTATCAATGATGAGGATAATGCAAGGCTTATTAGACCCATCAAGAAGGAGGAGTTCAAGTGCGCTCTTATGCAAATGGATTCCGATAAAGCTCCGGGCCCGGATGGCTTCAATCCGGGTTTTTACAAAAGGTTTTGGGATGGGTTTGGTGATGAGATCGCCTCGGCCTGTGTGACTTGGCTAAGTAATGGGCAGCTCCCTCCCACTCTGAATGAGACGAACATTGCTCGGATTCCAAATTAAGAATGATAGCCCTGAGTCTATGCGAGATTGGCGGCCTATTGCTCTCTGTAATGTGCTCTACAAGCTCGTCTCTAAGGTACTCGCTAATCGTCTTAAACTTATTTTACATAAATGTATTTCTGTTGAACAATCTGCTTTTTCTTCCCGAGCGATCTATTTTGGATAATGCTATGATTGCTTTTGAGGTTATTCACTATTTGAAAAATAAGCGCAAAGGTAAACAAGGGGAGGTCGCCCTTAAAATAGACATGAGTAAGGTTGGATTGGATGGATAAAGATGTGTGTGGATTTTGTCTCTTATTCTGTCCTTGTTAATCACGAACCTGTTGGGCCCATCCTTCCGGGTAGAGGTCTCAGGCAGGGAGACCGTTTATCCCCTTATTTGTTTATTTTATGCTCTGAAGGTCTGACAGCTCTAATCAATCATGCTATTGCTAGAGGTGATATCCATGGGATCAATATTTGTAGAGGAGCACCCTCTATTTCCCATTTGTTGTTCGCGGACGACTGTTTTCTCTTTTTCAGGGCTAATCAGAGAGAAGCAGATAATATGAAAGCTATCCTGGATGTTTATGAGCAGTCAGGGCAACTAGTTAATTTGCAAAAGTCAGAAGTCTTCTTCAGTCAAAACACGGATCAGGTAAGTAAAGACTACTTGACAATTGTGTTGGGTGTGAATGCTTGTTTGGGGACAGGAAAGTACTTGGGTCTTCCCTCGATGATTGGCAGGAGTAAGAAATCCCTTTCTAAATTTATCAAAGATAGAGTTTGGAAGAAGATCAATTCTTGGGGTGGCAGATCTCTCTCTAAGGCTGGTAAGAAGGTTATGATCAAGTCTGTTTTGCAATCTATTCCTACTTATTTTATGAGCTTGTTTTTACTTCCTTCTTCTCTTGAAGACGAGATCGAAAGTCTTATTAATGGTTTCTGGTGGGGAGGTGGGGGAGCCAATAATAAAGGTATTCAATGGATGTTCTGGGATAAACTTTGTATGGATAAGAGTCACGGCGGGATGGGGTTCCAAAGCCTGTATGTGTTTAATGTGGCCCTTTTGGGGGAAGCAAGGTTGGCGCCTCATGTCTTGTTCGAGTTCCTTGGTTGCCAGACTATACAAGGCCAAATATTACCCCAACTGTGACTTTATGGACGCTCAGAAAGGTAGAAACTCTAGCTTTGTTTGGCGTAGCATTCATGAGGCTCAGTTGGTTCTTAATGAGGGGTGTCAGTGGCAAATTGGGGATGGTTCCCAAATTCATGTTTTTGGCACGAGATGGACATCGAATCTTAGACCTATTACTGCAGCTGACTCATCCCATTTCAATCCTTTCCTTCGCGTGTCTGATTTGATTGATGCTACTTCTAAATCGTGGAAGGTTGATATTATCCAAGCTTTGTTTCCTGCTTCTGTCGCTGAGTCCATATTGGGGACACCTCTGTATCATTTTGTTGCTAATGATATGTGTGTCTGGGAACCTGAAACGTCAGGTTTATACTCTGTGAGGAGTGCTTACAAGTTGTTGATGAACAGAGTCCTTCACACTGAACATCTTCAAGTTATAGGAAATTGGTCATCCCTTTGGAAATTAAAGATTCCCCCTAAGGTGAAGCATTTTTTGTGGCGCTTATGCAGGAATGTGTTACCTGTGCGGGCTAATCTTCTTCATCGCCACATCAATGTTGTCGCGGATTGCCCTTGGTGCGCAGGGGTTGCTGAAACCGAAAAGTATCTGTTTATTTCTTTGCCTAAAGCTACTGCTTGTTGGAATATTTTAGGAATTGCTAATTTGGTTAATAATTTTGTTGCTAACTTTACTATTTTTGCTGATTACTTTTTCTCGGTTCTTGCAGTGTTGAGTAGTGATTCCAAAGTGGGTTGGTGCATGACCCTTTGAAGTTTGTGGCAAGCTAGAAATGACTGTGTTTGGAATAATAAGAAGATTGATGCTAACACTATTATTTGGACAGGTTTTTCTCTCTATAGCGACTGGTCTCAGGCACGCGGCTTCGGGAGTCTTGATGGAGCTAGTAGTAGCTCTTGCCCCAATCCTAGCAAGGTATCTTGGAGCAGGCCTTGCATCGGTAGCGTGAAATGCAACATTGACGCCTCTTTCTCTTTGTCTGAAAATAAGGTTGGCATTGACTTATGTATCCGTGATTTCTTGGGGAATTTCATTCGAGCCAAAATTCACTGGTTTCCTCCAATGACAGACATTCTGTTGGGTGACACAATGGGGTTGCATTTGGCTATCAATTGGGTTCGTGAGCTGGGCTTTAAGGATGTTATTTTTGAGATGGACGCGAAGATGGTGGTTGATACTTTTAATTCTAGCAAAGTAGATATTTATGAATTTGGTTGTTTGATTTCGGCTTGTAAGACTTTGTTTTCTTTTTTTAGTAACAACTCTCATGTAGAGTTCACTAGGAGGAACGCTAATAAAGTTGCTCACTCTCTTGCAAGGGTGGCCTTATTTACAGCTGGTCCTCAAGAGTACCTTGACATACCTTCATGTATTACCGATCTGATTATGAATGAAATGCATCGAGTGCTTATTGTCAAAAAAAAAAAGAGATAATTCAAGATAGACATATAATTGAATAAAGAGCAGTTTTGTAACATAAAGTTATTTTTAAAGCAATCAGATCATTTATAAATTCGTGAATCTATTTCCCTCTTGTTGGATATACTTGCATTTTACAAACACCATCCTAGAATTGGATTCTTTCTCCATCCTCACAAATACAGGTTGCTATGCTAGCTTCAAAGCAATTCCATCAAGAAATAATCTGCAAGTCAAAAACTATAAGAAATATCTCAAATAGAAGCCAAAAATGTCCTGCAATATAATATTTATATAGAGGCAAACCCAATAATTTTGTAAAATGAAAGAAAAGCAAAAATGTAATATCTAATCCAATAGCTTTTTCGCCAAAACATTCAAATAAAATGAATCAAACAGGACAAAATTAAAATGAAAAACCAAAGACATTTATACTCCACCTTGTGCTAACATTTCGAATCCATTGCCTAATTGGCTAATTGCTTTCAACCCTGTGAAATTTTTTAAACTAAAACAAGGAAGACATGACTATATCACTTCATATCTATCCTTTTCTTTTAACCATTAGTATTGGTGCTTAATTTACGTAAGTTGTGAAATTTGTATTCGATAACCACCCATCATATATTATAAGGTAGGAGCTGAAGATAAACATACATATCCAAATTTGTTTTGTACTCACTTTTATTAATACCAGACTAACCATGTCATAGCATATTGAATCAGCAAAAGCAATATCAAATTGATCTGATATTGATATCAGACTTTTAATGAGAAAAATAAACTATATGAAACGTAGAAAGGTGTAGTTATGAGAGACTATAGTAATCCTCGGTGCAAAAACATTGAACACTGCAAATTGAGATTCCCAAAAGGAATGTCCATCTGTAAATAAAATTAGCAAGCCATGCATTACAGACAAAAAATTGATGAAAAAACAAGCCCAAAGGGAAGAAAGAACCCACAAACCAAATAACATTAATGGTAGCAATGAAGCCATCTGCAAGGAAAAGAAGAACTTGCACGGGGAACTCTTGGCTTGAAATGAGTGTGACCATAAACTTTTACTGCCTCTATTGCAATTCAATGAATGAATGACAATTATAAGGATTATACATCTAGATAGATACATACACGCATATTTTTAGTATCGATCCTGATACAAATATACAATAGTAATTGGACCTTTAGCTTCAAGCAGATTATGCTTCCCAAAAATCTAAACAAAAGAGCATAACAAACCATGTTTGAACAAGGAAAATGGAAAAACAAATCATATTAGCCAACTATTAAGTAGTCATCAGCAAATAAACACCGATCAACTTGAGTTCTACCAATGGAAAAACAAATAATATTAGCCAACTATAATGAGAAATCCTGTTAGCATTCCAATTCTCACATTTAATTATATCATAAACAATTTGACAGTCAATCTCAAGTCCATGTGAAGCAAATTGACAGTTAATCACAATACTTACAGAATAACCAAACAGAATCAGACATCCAGTTTTAACAACCAAAAACAACATGCAGTACCCATTTCTAAAGAACACGTACTTAATACATAGATTCTGCATTTAGATATCAGAGAAACTCATCCAAATCCAGAAGATAAGCAAAATTTAAGCAGGGAATATAAAATTCAGACAATTGCTATAACAAATAACATTTCAAGAATCAAGCAAAGAAGAAAGCCATATATCTCTCTAGTACCTAAAACAAACAATTATATGCAACAGTAGTAACTAATATTTAATAACCATCATAACTTTAATTCTATCCAAAGACAAAGTATAGTTTTCTTTATAGCATAGCACTACATATTTAATCGTTTGGCATGCATGTGGTGCCCAACCTATGCCTCTGTGTGGGAAAGAGAAAATATATAATTCAGAAACGTAATAAACACAAATTGAGAATTTACATCCTTTGTCCCCAAATCAGTGTTTCGCTAAACATTCAGACAACGATAGGCATCTATATAACTCAAAACAGAAATAATCTGATGCAAACCAAACAATGAAACAGTAATAATAGCAATGGCAGATTTATGGTTAAGGGAAAATGGAAGGAAAATGCGAATTGTATAGATAATATAAGTAGAGATTACAAGATAATCATCCAAGAGCCATGCTCTTCTCAGAAGTTACAACTTCTGGCCATACATGCAAATAACTTCCAAACATAACTTCCTAAGAGAAACTACCCTACTTATAGACAAACTCCCATCAAACCAAATAACTAACACACTAATAACTACTTATTAATATATTATTTATTCTTCTTATTTCTCCTTTCATATACCTTCCAAATTACTGGTTTGCCCCTAATACTAACTGGTGCGCTATCATTGCCTCCCCCATGAGAACCAGCCTTGTCCTCAAGGCTGAAAGAAGGAAACTGTGCCACAATGAAGGCTTTATCTTCCCAGGTAGCTTCCTCGATTGGCTTGTGATTCCAATGGATAAGGACTTGAGGAATGGACTCACCATTGCGGTCCACCATCCTGTGGTCTAAAACCGCATCTGGCTCCCATACGGACTCTTCAGAAACCTCCAAACTGGCCGGAAGATTTTGATGGACAGCAGCAGCACCTACGGCCTTTTTGAGCAAGGAAACATGGAAGACCGGATGTATCCGCGATGCGGGAGGCAATTCCAACCGATAGGCAACAGCACCAACACGCTTTAGTAATTTAAATGGCCCAAAATACTGTGGAGACAGCTTGGGGAAGATTCTGGCTGCTACAGATTGTTGTACATGAGGTCTCAATTTCAAAAATACCAAGTCACCAACCTCAAACGAGAGTTCTTTACGGTGCTTATCCGCTTGTGTCTTCATCCTATCACGAGCTTGGGTTAGATGGTGCTTCATTTGTCTCAAGCACTCGTCACGATCAGCCAAATCCCTTTGTACTGCCTCAACCTTAACTGTGGAAGCATGAAAAGTTGTGTTATACCAATATTCTGCCCAAGGAATCCACATGGCCCAAGTCTTGGGTTGATCTGCAATAAAACAACAGCGGAAAGTTTCCAAGCAACGATTGACCACTTTCGTCTGACCATCCGTCTGTGGATGGTATGCAGTACTCATCTTTCAATGTGTTCCTTGTTGTTTGAAAAGCTCCTGCCAGAAATTACTTACAAAGATCGGATCTCTATCACTGAGAATAGACTCCGGAATACCATGAAGGCGTACCACTTCTTTGGTGAAGATCTCAGCTAACGACCTTGCTGAATAGGGACGTTTTAGGAGTATGAAATGGCTGTATTTGGACAGCCGATCAACCACCACGAAAATAGCTTCAAACCCTTTTGATTTTGGAAGACCGGTAATGAAATCCATAGAAATATCAGCCCAAATCTGACTCGGGATTGGAAGTGGCTGAAGGAAACCACCGGGGGCAAAAGCAGCATATTTGTTTCTTTGACATACTGCACAGTTTTGCACAAATTCCTGGATGTCCTTTTTCATACCTGTCCAATAGAGATTAGCAGCTAAACGACGGTAAGTACGGTAAAAACCAGAATGTCCGCCTACTGGAGTGCTATGAAATTCCTTGAGAAGTGTAGGAATGAATATAGATGTTGCTGCCATAACCAGTCTTCCGTTATACAAGAGAATCCCTTTCTGAATTTCAAACCCAGGTTTTGTTGTGTCCCCTCTCTGCAATGCTGAAATAATGGCCTGTAATGCTGGATCTTGTTGTACTTCTTCCTGGACAGCCCTGTAATCTGTCCATTCAGGACAAAAAACCATAGAATGAAGTGTTGTTATGTCATCAGAAATAGTGTTGCCGGTGTTTGCCTCAACTTGGCGAGATAAGGCATCTGCTCCTTTATTTTCCAAACCAGGTTTGTACATTATATCAAACTGATACCCCAAGAGTTTAGCAACCCAATTTTGTTGATCCATGGTAGTCGCACGTTGTTGCATCAATTGCTTGAGACTTTTCTGATCCGTGCATACGGTGAACTTGCTTCCTAATAGGTAAGGTCGCCAGTGTTGTATGGCTAGAGCCACTGCCATCAACTCTTTCTCATAAGCCGACTTGTTCAGATTCCTCTCACTAAGTCCTTTGCTAAAGAAAGCAATTGGCTTCTTATCTTGAATTAAGATGGCACCCAAACCATTACCGGAAGCATCACTTTCAATGAAAAATTCCTTAGTAAAGTCGGGTAATGCCAAAACAGGGGCTGATGTGACCTTCTTCTTAAGAGTTTCAAAGGCTGCCTGCTCCTTGCCTTCCCACTTGAAACCATCTTTCTTAGTTAAATCTGTCAGAGGTCTTGCGATTTTACCATAGTCACGTATAAACTTTCGGTAATACCCAGTCAAACCCAGAAATCCTCTAACCCCTTTGACACTCTTGGGGATTGGCCATTCTAACACACTGCTGACTTTGGAAGGATCCATAGAGACCCCTTCATGAGAAATTACATAACCCAAATATTCAACAGATAACTGACCAAAAGAACATTTCTTTTGATTGGCTATCAACTGGTGCTCAGTTAACACATTCAAAACCCATTGCACATGATGTAGATGATCTTGCCATGACATACTATACACCAGAATATCATCAAAGAATACCAAAACGTACTTTCTCAACATTGGCTTGAAAACTTTATTCATTAAAGCTTGGAAAGTGGAATGGGGCATTCATTAAACCGAAAAGCATCACCAAGTATTCATAATGACCTTCATGAGTACGGAAGGCCGTTTTATGAATATCTTCAGGTCGCATTCGCACTTGATGATAACTGAATTTAAGATCGATTTTGGAAAAGTATTTAGCACCATGCAACTCATCTAACAGTTCATCAATTATAGGAATGGGGAATTTATCCGGAATAGTTGCCTTATTCAAAGCACGGTAGTCCACACACATTCTCCATGACCCGTCCTTCTTTTTAACTAAGATCACCGGACTTGAGAAGGCACTCTGACTTGGCCTGATTACCCCGGATAACAACTCTTTTACCTGCTTTTCAATTTCAGACTTGTGATGGTGGGGATAACGGTAAGGACGAACATTGACCGGACCTTGACCTTCAACCATGTGTATAGCATGCTCTTGCTGCCTCTCCGGGGGAAGTCCATGTGGTTCCTTGAAGACGATTGCAAATTTGTCCAACACTGCCTTACTCTCCATTTGTTGATCGTGTGTCACCATACTCTGCTGATTACCACACTGCAGCTAAGCAAAATGGTTGTCGTTCACATATGCTTGTAGTGGAGCACATTCCCTAGCACGTACCCCTCTTATCTCAATCCACTCTCCTTGGTAGTCAAAACGCATTTTCTTCTCAGCCCAATCTATCCACGTGCACCCAATCTATGATAACCATGCCATTCCCAATACTAAATCATAACCACCCAAGTCAAAGAGCACAACATCTATTTGCCAAGTTACACCCTGAACATAGATATTGACACCGTGACATTCTCCATGAGTCTGAGCCGCAAAACCATCCCCTAATTTGATAGGTCTAGCAGGAGTGTCAGTGATATGCAGTCCCAAAGCCAAAGCTAAACGTCTTGACATGAAGTTCTTGTTGGCCCCACTGTCAACCAACATTAACACCGGTACTGTTCCTACGGTTCCTTGCAACTTGATGGAATCACATCTGTTTTGATAATATTCAGTTGGCCTATTAAAGGTCAAAACATTTTCAAAAGTCAGCATATTGAGTTGTAATTCCTCTGCACTGGCTTCCACATCTTCGTCATTCATAATTCTGACTTCATTTTCGTCTTCAGAATCGTCTTCTGTCACCATAATGCACAATGCTTTGTCTGGGCATTGGTGTCGAGGGTGGAAAGGACCTCCACATTTGAAACACAGCCCTTTTTGACGTCGTTCAGCAATTTCCTGTGAAGACAGATTACGGACTCTCCTGTCACGCAGCGAAGACGCTGTCTTCTCCGATGACAACGATGTATACGGCGCACTACGCAGTGGCGCTCCTTCCTGATTTCGCGTTCGCGCTTCACTGTTTTTGGTCACTAACACCCAACCGTTATGATTGTTCTTGCCATTAGGAGTGAAACAGTTACCAAATGACGTCTGAATGCGCGACCCGGAAGCGAACCCGACCCGTCTGCACGCAAGCCAGTCTTTTCTTCCCTCTTCAGTCTCGCGCTCAACCGCCCTGGGTACATGCACCAGTTTGGGTCGTGAAACCGCACCCAGGGTGATTAAACTCCTAACTTTTCCTCTAATGCTCTCCTTTAATCCATGAATGAAATAACCCACGTATTGATCAGTTGGGAGTCGTGGAACTTGTGAAGTTAACCGTTCAAACTCCTCAATATACTCCTCAACACTTCCTTCTTGCCGTAAGGAAGATAACTGCTCAAAGACATTGCCGTCACTCACCCCTCCGTATCGCTCCAACATCGCAGATGTTAATTGTTCCCATGTCAATCCTTCATTCTCTTCCAACAATCCTTTAAAGAAATGAATTGTTGCGCCTTCCATACACAATTGCGCTAAGTTAACTTTGATTTCTGGGCGAGTGTTTTGAACATTGAAATAGACTTCTGCCCTTGCAATCCATCCTGCAGGATCTTCTCCTGTAAACATTGGAAGTTCCACCTTTTTTACTGATAAGCGAAATTCATCCAATGCGTCCCCTTGTAATACATAATTGTTATTTGTTGTTCCAATCGATTCTGGTCCTCCTTTGTTATTGGAAGAACTTTCCACATTCTTCTCTTTACTCAATGCAAGTACGGAGAGAATTTGTTGTTGATTTTCTGTTGCCTGATTCTGCATTTCTTTCAACGACATTTCTAAACTTGCAATTTTGTTCTCAAGTGCAGCAACTTGAGTCTCCATTTTCTTCGGTGGCAATCCGGCAGGTCGGACCAATTTGATGCAAACCAAACAATGAAACAGTAATAATAGCAATGGCAGATTTATGGTTAAGGGAAAATGGAAGGAAAATGCGAATTGTATAGATAATATAAGTAGAGATTACAAAATAATCATCCAAGAGCCATGCTCTTCTCAGAAGTTACAACTTCTGGCCATACATACAAATAACTTCCACACATAACTTCCTAAGAGAAACTACCCTACTTATAGACAAACTCCCATCAAACCAAATAACTAACACACTAATAACTACTTATTAATATATTATTTATTCTTCTTATTTCTCCTTTCATATACCCTCCAAATTACTGGTTTGCCCCTGATACTAACTGGTGCGCTATCATAATCATTAAAAAAAGATAAGCAAGAAAGGTTTAGAGGAACTAGAACCAACGAATTACACAGAACCCAATATAAGTAACATAAAGGATCAAGTCAAACCGAGTTTTGTAGCTCAAAACATCAAACCCTGCTATGTAGAAAGATAAAAATATAGGAACTACGACCTAGCAAAAATATAAGAGGTAACCATCATCAATCAAATACAAGTTTGCACGTGGCAGACCCCCTTTGGTACGAAGATAATTTCACAAACCCTTTGTGCTTTGCATTTCCATCAAGGTAGTAATTGTTCTCAATTGTCATGGTGCACAATAGTTTTGAATTCAGCATAATATATTCAGCAAAATTTAGCTCACACTGATTGCTTTTGAAATTTCGAAGACAACATGTTCTAAGCTGAGACGTAAGGCATTCCAAAACAATTTCTGGGTCCTTCCAATTTTTGGGTCCTTCATGTTCAATTGCTTGCACATACATAGTATAACCAGAAGTCCAGAATCCTATCAACAAAACACATAAAACATTCTTAGACGAGTAATTAAAGTATATAGGTAAAAATGACTTATAAAAAATGAACATCCTTTAATTTAACATCAATACAACCTCATCAATGATAAGATTTTGAAGCTTAGGCAATGATGGAGCACTTGTTGTACCAACTCCCACTTCCTAGACAATGAGTTAGAGTTATGTTCAAAGAAAAGCTCCATATGGGTTAGATTAGGAAATGTGGGAACTTGATAGTCAAAGGGCGACCTCTGGATGTGTTCAAAATACAAAAGATTAGAAATGAACACTAATTCATATTAACATTGGGCAGAGAGTAATGATATTCATACATACCAGTTCCGCACGAAGAAACTTTGCATTATGAAGCCAAACAAATGGAAAATTGTCTTCAGAATGACGAAGGAATGCTCTGAGCAATTTGGGGAAGCCTTCGAACTCTCTCTTCCAGTCAATGCATCCGTCAGGTACGTCTACATCATCTATATGCAAATCCTCTAGAAGAGAACATCCTCGAACAAAATTCATAAAATGTGCAAAAGGAGTGCGGAAAGCAACCAATTCCAAATGAAGGGTTTTGAGTAAGGGAAGTTCGATCAAACGGGGAACAGAATATAATTCCAAGTTCGCCAATTTAAGAACCACAAGGGTCTTGCAACTGAAAACCCTAAGGGGGTGTTTGTTTAAGTGTAGAATTAGCATTTCTGGGAATACATAGGTAGGAAATGAGTATTCCTATGTTTGTTAGAAGTTTGAAAAAAAATATTCCCAGGTATCAAGATTTCTATGAGTGAAATAACTTCCATCATTCCCAAGGATTTATTCCTAAGGAAAATGGTGGGAAAAAAGTTCCCATGAATATATGAATAAAAACCATGAGTAACTACCTATATTCCAACCCTTAGAATAATTCCTGGGAATGTTATAAATATTTAACAAACACAATTTTCACTAATACATTGGAATAAGATTCCCATCATTTTGTTCCTAAGAAATTCATTCCTAGGAATGAAATTACTAAACTTGAAACAAACGCCCCCTAAGAATACTGGGAGTTAATTCCTTTATATCCGAATCATAGTCGTAGTGGGACACGTTGAGGTTGAAATTTTGAAGTCCTCGTTGTAACATCCCAAAATAATTAATCGAATTATTTTGATGTTGACCCAAATTAATTTATTTTAGTACTTGATTTATTAATTGAGTGGTAAATTAATTATCGAATGCTATGGGGTCGTTAAACGAATATTACGGAATAAGGGTGATTTAAGGAAGAAATAAGGAGTTAAGGGCAATATGGTCATTTGACCATATTACCACTTAATATAAATAAAAGAAAGAAAGAGAATTAAGAAAGGAAGAGAGGAACCGAAAGAAAGAAAGAAAGGAAAGAAAGAGAGAAGAATGGAGGAAAAGAGAGAGGGTGAGGGCGTGAGTGAGAAGAGGAAGAAGAGGAGCCATTTTTGGAGCTTGTTTCATTCTCTTTGCACCCTTAGAATCACCTCACCTCCCTTTTCATTTTGACACCAAAAATAGCAACATCCATTTACTCTCCTTCAATTCACCATTTTCGTTTTTCTTGAGGAAAAGAGGAGTATTGGAGCTTGCTTCTTCTTTTAAGTAATTTGGAGGAGTGGGAAGTTCAATTGGGAGTTGGATTGCTAAGTTGGTGTGAAAGAATCAAAGATTGGGTGAGTTAGGGTTTGTAAATCAAATTTGGGGTTTATGTGTTGAGTAGCAATTTGAGGTTAGGGATGATGAATAGTGCCTTTGGGAAGCTTGGAATTCAAGTTGGAGTTTGGAGAGGAGCTTGAAGCCCTAGGAGCGAATTGTTGGTGCCTAGGTGATTCGATAGTTCAAGATGAGGGTTCTCGCGCGATATATGTTCAAGCCGGACGACACGCGAGTGCTTCAAAGATGTCTCTTGGTTGAGTGGAAAGCTTTGGAAGCGAATTTGAGTGTCGTCGGAGCGTCGAAGTTGATGCAGGGATCGTTCGTGTGGTTATGTGGAGAATTCCATTTTGGTGATCTCGGTTATTTGTGATTTTCATCACAATTGGTGGGTTTTACTCACGTTTAGGTTTTTGAATTAATAAACTTAAATTGTGAAATGTGTTTCGGTTTTGGTTCGTTGTCGAAAAAGTATTTTGTACGAAAATCACGTTTTATGTCCAACTGGTTTTTGGATTGTTTGATTGATGATTTGATGATGATCATTGTTGTTTGAATATGTTTTTGGACTGTTGTTTTTATGTTGGCACTGGACTGGAACAGGTATCGAAATGGTCGGAACGACGAAAAATGCGAAAACGGGATAAAATACAATGTTGTCAAAAGTGCACGACCCGTGCGTCCCAGGCGCACGGACCGTGTGTGTCGTTCTGTTTCTGTTTTCAAAAATGCATTACAGGGCGCACGACCCGTGCGTATGGGAGCACGGACCGTGCGCAGTGTTCTGTCCAAATTTCCAAACTTGCCCGAAACGATCTCGATCGATTCCAATCCTCTTTTAATCCTTTCCTAGCACTGTAACAGAAAACAGAATTCAGAAACGAGTAACAAAACTCAAATGCTACTCAACTTGACGACTCGACCACCGGCCGGACAGACCGAACTGCTCTGATACGACTAATGTAACACCCATTTTCTACCGCATAATTTATACGTCATTTATCAGAGTAATTCTTTTTCGCAAATATTAATTCAACTGATAGAAAAGAAATGCCACATCGTCATTAACAAAACTCATCAATTACACCCATCAAGGTTTGTGCAACAAGGCACCCGTCATGAAAGTTAAACTCCAAAAATCACATCACAGCGGAATAAAACAATAACTCACTAATACCACTCAAACACGTCTCACATCATCGATATAATCATTAAACAACTAGTTAATTAATTAACAAATTCCAACCACGCCCCTAGGTGTCACAGTATCAGAGAGCGACTCGACAGACATCCCAATAGCTATTAAAGAAGGCAGCAGGGCCTTCACTCGCGGTTACCTGCAGCGTTGCCACAATAGAGCAACATTCCAAGCAGAAGGGGTGAGAATTTCAACAAAACATAATTAAGCACATAATAGAGTAATGTGAACAAAGCAATCATACAACATCGTCATCACCATCAACATCATCGTCACTGAACACTAATTCAAATCACAATTTTTACCACAAGTCATAAATCATGAATGTGCATGGAAATGCAACCCACGCCTGGGTATATGCATGATGGTACCATTCTCGTCATAATTAAGCCACTATGGGCACATCGTCACTGTTTTACATCAATAAGAGGCCGAAGCCTATTCGTCATACTATGCACATGCTATGAGACACTATGGACACATGTGCAAACACCAAATCGCTCACCTGGAGTCCTCGGCATCGCCATCATAAAACACTCATAGAGTGTACTCGTCATAACCATCACAATTTTATCACAACATCATCATAAACATCACATTTAAAATTTGGGTAACAACACATTTAAATTTGGAGTAACAACACATTTAGAATTTTAGTAACAACACATTTAAATTTAGAAAACATCACATTTTCATGCTTAGAAACATCACATTTAAATAAAAAAAACATCACCTTTTCAAAGTGGAAAACATCACATTTTAAATTGCAAGAACAGTAATAAAACAGGGGCAGCGCGCGGCACGCAACTTACGCGCGGCGCGCGGAATGGCAGAATGCCCAATGTGTCTTGCGCGTGACGCGTGACTGGCGCGCCAATAAGGCGCAAATTGGCAGAATGTTTTGTGACTAAGGTGCATCCTTTTCAAAGTGGAGCCACCGGGACAACTCCAAAATGACACGTGCAAAAATAAAACCACTCGAGCCAAAATGTTTAAAATTGAATTTGGGCACGCGAATGCAAAAGATGGCACGGTAAAATATGCCCATAATTCGAAGTTTCACCCAAAACACCCCACATGCGCACAACAGCAACACCCACCGAGACAACTCCAAAATGACAGGTGCAAAAATAAAACCACTCGAGCCAAAATGTTTAAAATTGAATTTGGGCACGCAAATGCAAAAGATGGCACGGTAAAATATGCCCAGAATTCGAAGTTTCACCCAAAACACCCCACATGCGCACACAGTGGCCATTTCATCGAGTAGTTTACATGCAGCAGAATTTCTTTTACACGAAAATCAGCAGGATCACATCATAATTCCTTCCCAACCATCATCAAACATCAAAAGCACGAAATTACACATGATAACATCAACCATTCATCAAACAACATCATAAATTATTCAATTCTTCATCAAATTTACGCATACTCACCTCAAATTTACAACAACACCAAAAACCCCACAAAACCCATCACATACTCAATTATATTAAATCGAAACGCTCACCCTTACCTCGAATGCGTAAGCTCCTAGCACGAAGAAGATGGCCACGCACGAAAACACCGCAACACGAACGATCTCCTCTTCACGAAAATTGCGAACTCTCCCCTCCCTTCCTCTTCTCCTTCGCGACTTCTCTCTTCTCTCTTCTCCTTTCTTTCTTTCGTTTTCTTTCTTTTTCCTTTGCTACACAAATGATGCGACTTTGCATCATGCCCTAGACGCCTAGGAGCGCCTAAGCTAATGGGCTTGGGCCTCATGGGCCGTTCCTCACCACCCCGGAGTTACCAACGTCACTCCCTTCAATTTAAAAATAAAATAACTTATTATAATAACAATAATAATAATAATATTGCAACACTTAAATAATTTAATCAAATAATTAATTAAATTATTTTGGGTGTTACAGGGTTCACCGAGGATATAGCAGAGTTGCAGTCGGTGTTATGTTAAAAAGTTGTTGTACGGTTCACCGGGGTTAGCAGAATTGCAGTTGGTGTCGTACTGAGTCATAACACGTTCACCGGGGATATAGCAAAGTTGCAGTCGGTGTCGTGTTGAAATAAAATGCACGTGGCTATAAATTAAACCACGAATGAATGAAAGTCCTATAATACGGTTCCCCGGGGATATAGCAAAGTTGTAGTCGGTGCCGTGTAAAATAGGATTATAAATTGAACCGAGAGTGTAGATAGGGGGTTTCGGTAGAACTCACTGAGATTGTATCTCATTGTTTATATGTTGTTGTTTTACAGAGACACAGGGAAGGGGGAGATCCAAGAGGCACGAGTAGGTTGTACTTGGATGGTTGCTGAAGACTTGGCTTTTATATTTAAGCTTATGTTTTTCCCTGTTATCTATGTATCATAACTTTATGGCCGTAACGGATGTAAACGTTATGTTTTTATTTCCGCGCTTTCTTGTATGGTATTGAACACTATATATCTGACTGATAACTGATGGTCAAGAAACCGTTGCGGTTTTAATTATGTTTAAAACTGTTTTGGTATTATTCAGCAAAAATTTATAGTGATGTTCGGTATCTAAACAGGAAATAATATCTCTGATGTATGTGTGGATGGTGCACTTAGGTATTCCTACTAGTTAGAAATACCGGGGTGTTACACTCGTTGCACAGCCGTGTGAATAAATCAATTGAGATCGTGTGGGTCAAAGTTATTAGATTGTCCGCATTTGATGTGGAAGGATCGTAGGGGTAGCATGGGATCTCGCGAGAAAATGACTGAGTACACAAAATAGCGGAAGCTGCCGAAGTCTTCGAAACTTTCATCGTCGAAGTCTAGAGTGAGGACCGATCGCCACAGTGGCCTCCACCTCTTGGAGAGGACCCTGGTGGCGACGACAAGTGTGGTTGGGAGAAATGAGAGTATGTGACATATAAGTGAATCTGGCAGAGCACTGATTCTGATACTGATCTGATATTGATATCAGACTTTTAATGAGAAAAAGTAAACTATATGAAACGTAGAAAGGTGTAGTAATGAGAGACCATTTCAATCCTCGGTGCACAAACATTGAACAGTGCAAATTGAGATTCCCAAAAGGAATGTCCATCTGTAAATAAAATTAGCCTAAGATATGTCTCTTTTCCTACCAAAAGCAAGCTTTCAAACAGTGCCTTTACTAACAAACAGCAAGAAACATGTGACAAACCAAAATGCTATGCAGTGACCATTGACTATCTTTATAATATATCAACGGTTAGCAAGGCATTTGTGTACCAAACCCAAAATGTCAGATGCAGGCACCCTAAAAGCCACACAAGAAACATGTGACAAACTAAAATGCTATGCAGTGACCAAGGCCCAATATCATTGACTGAAGAAAGCATAGACAAAGAAGGGAAATATGGGGTGGGAGGCAGAACTCCAGAGCCTCTTGGTGTCCTTAATTACATTTTTCTTCTTTCATTAATCAGATTTTTGATAACCAATAAACCAATTCCTCTTGCATGCACTAATGTCCGAGAAACAGAAAACCACAAAGGTGATTTCTGCTTTCAGTTATTTCTTGTATTGCCTTGTTTGATTATCTAATCATTTGTATACATATTTTGAATTAGAGAGGTATAGGAATTGAGCAGTAATTAAAATACCAACTAAAGTTGTTTATTCTGATCTAAAAATAATTACCCCATCATACACTAAAACAACAAAATCACCTGCTTGGCAACCTTACTATAACACAAATTAGGAACTTAGGAGAGGCCATAGCATATCAGAAATCAAGTGAACATACACATACACAAACAACTTCACACACAAGCTTCTCAACAACAGCCTCTTTTACAAGATGCTCATGGATTTCAACAAATGTCAACCATACCCAAATGAGTTGATTCTCTACTTCCCATACTTGCAGCATTTGCCTTAGTGAAAGGAGGTCTTTTAGAAAGATTATAAAATTCAGACAATTGCTATAACAAAAGGTATTTCCCGAATCAAGCATAGAAGAAAGCCAAATATCTCTCTAATAACTAAAACAAATAATGATATGCAATGACAATATAATGGGAACCAGTTTGTATGGTACTAGCAAGAGCTCAATTACGCACATAATTTATCAAACAAAAAGAAAAGGTTATATATTTTAAGAGAGTAAAAACATCCTATGGTTAAGCCTAATGTGAACCAGTTTGTATGGTACTGGAATAGCACTACACATTAAATCTTTTGACATGCATGTGGTGCACAACCTACGCCTGTGTTTGGGAAAGAAAAAATATATAATTCAGAAACATAATAAACACAAGTTAAGAATTTACATCCTTTGTCTTCATGGTTAAACATCATATCACTGTTTAGCTAAACTTTCACACAGTGATAAACATCTATATGACTCAAAGGTTGGATGGAGGTAGTAGAATCAACTGATTATATGGAAGCCAATGTAAATTCTAAAATAGAAATAACACAAAGGATCTAATAAAACGGAGTTTATGTCTGTCAAAACATCAAATCTCCTGATATGTAGAGTCTAATATAAAAGACAAATATAGAGGAACTATTACATATAAGCGCTAATTATTGTCAATCAAATAAAAGTTTGCACATTACAGAACCTCTTGGGTACGAAGATAATTTCACTAGCTTTTGCTGTGTTGCATTTTTATCTCCATCTACACAGCAAGAACTCATAATTCTCATGGTGCGGAGTAGTTTTGAATGTAGCAAAATATACTCATAAAATTGTAGCTGACACTCACTGCCTTTGTAACCTCTAAACGAGCATGTTCTTAGCTGAGATGAAAGGCATTCTGGAACAGTTTCCGGGTCATTCCAATCTTTGTCCCGCAATTCATCATTATAAACCTATAAAAAACACAATAAATATTTTTTAGAAAACAATCAAAATACATGTGGAACTAAAATATACAAAAATCGTCATCCTCTAGATCAATAAAACCTCATCAACGGTAAGACTTTGAAGCTTGGGGCAATGTTGGAGCACTTGTATTACCCACTCATACTTCTCGGGCCATGACCATGAGTCGGAGTCAAGGAT